>CM060929.1:568743546-569368546 GCA_030765085.1 Allium cepa
ATTTGATCAAGAAAGGGAAACGAAATTTTGAAGGGGCTACAGAGTGCGAGGGCGCATTCCGAGCACTGGTTCAACACATGTCCACATCACCCATTCTTTCAAAGCCTATTGATCATGATAGATTGTACATTTACTTGGCGGTGTCAGAAAACGCAATTAGTGTTGCCCTAGTTCGGGAGGAAGACCAGATACAATAGCTAGTATATTACATCAGCAAACGACCAACTGGAGCAGAGAAAAATTATCCGAAGCTGGAAAAGTTGGCCTATTGTCTTGTCATTGCCTCAAGGAAGCTCCTCCTGTATTACCAGGCTCATCCTATCACCATCTACACCGACCAGCCATGACAATAGGTCCTTACGCGGCCTGAGACATCTGGTAGGTTACTCAAGTGGAATATCGAGCTGAGTCAATTCGACATCGCTTACACACCAAGGCGAGCCATTCAAGAACAAGTCCTAGCAGATTTCATCGTTGAATTCACTATCCCGGAGGAGTTGCCTGAAACCGATGAATCTCATAAATATGTCTAGAAGCTACATACTGATGGTGCATCAAATGACCGCTGCTCAGGCGCTGGAGTTGTACTTGAAACTCATAAAGGCTGATCTATATGTTATGCCTTAAAGTTCGATTTTCGTGCAACTAATAACAAGGCCGAATATGAAGCCCTGCTCGTTGGATTGAGACTTGCCAGAGATTTAAGAATTATTGCTGTGGAGATTTACTGCAATTCAATTGGTCGTGTATTAATTTCGGGGAGAGTACCAGGCCAAAGACCGAAAACTGGCTGCTTATCTTGCTCGAGTTCAAGAAGTATTGGATCATTTCAATTATTATGTCATCTATTGCATACCCCGAGAATGTAATCAGAAAGCTGATTCCTTAGCAAAGTTAGCCAGTATAGGTGAGGCACAACAAATGGGAATCGTTCCCGTAGAGACATTATCTTCCCCTAGCATCTATGAGATAGAAACAGGTTGGGTGTTTGAAGTTATTCCTGATAAGTAGTCATGGATGACTCCTTCTAGAAACTATCTCGAGCATGGGACCCTACCGAAACGTAGGAGTGAAAAAAACAAGTTCTTCGAAAAGGCTTCGTGGTTCACTATTCAGAATAGAGTCGTGTATAGAAGATGGTACTCTGTTCCTTTACTCGGGTGTATTGCTCACAATGAAATCAAACAAGTTTTGCATGATGTACATGAAGGAGAATTTGGCGATCACACCGAGGGGCAAACTCTTGCCAAAAAAGTGCTCCGATATGGATATTATTCGCCAGTTGTAAATCGTGATGCATTGGATTATGCCAGAAAGTGTGACAGATGTCAAAAACTTGGTCGGATACTAAGATCCCTACCTACCGAAATAACTCAGATGGTCAGTCCATGGCCGTTTGCAGTATGGGGCATTGACATTATAGGTTCTCTACCTCTAGCCAAAGGTGATGCGAAGTACGCCATTATTGCAGTTGATTACTTTACAAAGTGGGCGGAAGCTGAGCTCCTTGCTACTATCACAACAAAAAAAGTAATCAACTTTGTGGTATGCACATTATCTGTCGATTTGGCCACCCATATATCATCATTACCGACAACGAAGCACGGTTCGACAGTGTTGAATTTAAAAATTTCTGTCAACGATCCACATCTAAAAGAAGTTCTCTGCAGTTGCACACCCTCAAGCAAATGGACAGGTTGAAGTTGTTAATAAAGTTATAAAGTCTATTCTGAAGAAACAACTGGAAAAGGCCGAGGGAAAATGGGTCGACAAACTTCCCATGGCCCTTTGGGCTTATCGTACAGCCCACAAATCCACGACCGGCCACACTCCATTCTATCTTTCCTACGATTCAAAAGTCGTTATTCCAATCGAGATGGAAGTACCTTCTTATCGTGTGACCTATTATGATCCGAAGACAAATGCAATATTACTTGCCGAATCTCTGGATTTACTGGATGAGAAGTGAGAAAGAGGCTGATTTGAGGGTCGCCGCATACCGAAGTCGGGTCGCCCGATTGTACAATGCCAAGGTTCGACCCCGAACCATTGAACTCGACGATCTCGTCCTTAAGAGAGTTTACCCAGTTCCTTCACATATGAAACCAACATGGGAAGGGCCATATGTTACCGAACGAAAGCTCGAAGATGGCACATCCAAATTATCGACACGGTCTCACTCTGTCGAGAGCCTAGAACAGCAAGAGTCTTTGCCGCTACCACACATAACATGCTTTACTTATTTATTCAGTCTACTCTTCATTGGTAAATTTTTTATGCATTTTGAAATCTGAATTTGTAATAAGGCAACTGACTTTGCCATATTTTCTTATTTCAACAATAAAATGTAATCTCTTCGAGCCAGAGCATTGATTTTTAAAATGCATCATATGACCATCATAGTGCACGGAGAGCTAAGTTCCACCCTACGGTGGGATTTATTTAAATAGGGAGTGACTATGATATGACCGGTCACTCGCTAAGTGAAACCCAATCTCGAGGGCAAGTCATCACACTGAAGCCAAAAAGGATTGATAGACGATAATCCTCTAACTAACTTCCGATTTCCAGAGTGCGAACTGGGGTATAAACTTACAAGTAAGGTTTCGAGGAGGGTGGATCCGTCCACCTAACGAATTCGCCCGTACTCAAACCAAGTTCGAGGAGGATTGACCCATCCATCTAACGACCTCTCTTGTTAACTCAGGTTGGATGTGAATTGACCATCCACGATCTTGATAATTCCATCGTTCCCGGAGTGCAAATGAAATTTTGAAACTCAAAACAAATGTGATCAACTGTCTGTTTACCAAGTCCAGGTTTCCAGAGTGTAAACATGAGTATAAACATCAACTAACTCCAGATTCCCAGAGTGTGAACCAGAGTATAAACATCAATTAACTCCAGATTCCCAAAGTGTGAACTGGAGTATAAACATTGACTAACTCTACATCTCCAGAGTGCAGATTGGAGTATAAACACAAATTGGGTGTAAAACCACCATCTGTAGGACAAGTCCAAGTCCTCGGAGTGTGCATCAGATTATAAACACAAAGTGGGTGTGACTGATTAAATTGGGTGTAAAACCACCATCTGTAGGACAAGTCCAAGTCCTCGGAGTGTGCATCAGATTATAAACACAAAGTGGGTGTGACTGACTGCCCACGAATCAATCTAAGTCCCCAGAGTGTGGACGTAGTTTTGTATATCAAACGGGTATGGATGACCTCCCATAAAATAACTTAAGTCCTTGGAGCACGGACATATCTCAAAACCTTAAGCGGACGTGGCCGATGGCTGTTGTACAAGTGCGATCCCTAGAGTGTGGATACAATCATCGACTGATGAGCAGGTGTGATTCGATCACCCGAACTTGTCTTGTTTCAGACTCACCTCAATAGAGTTGAAATTGATATATTAAATGCGAAGAATGATGGCCTACAGATCTTCTCAATTTGCCCTCGAAATTAGGGGCAGAACTTAAGTATCAGCCACAGATTGAGACAGTGCGGTATTGGAATTCAACTTAACGTTCGACCGTGACCCAAAGCCATGGCTCTAGAACTTAGCGACTAAACACGGGTCTGGCTCGAAGGTTAAGACTCCACAAGTACATTGAATGGAAGTTCGAACGTTGAAACACTTAAGCAAACAAGCTGTGCTGAAGATAAAATGGAATTTTATTTCTACTATTCTTTAGAAGAGAATAAGTACAAAATTATTCCAAAAAATCCTACTAGCAGGGGCCGAACCCTCGTCTATACACGGCCTATAAAAAACAAAAGGAAATTCCTATCTATCTACCAAAAATGAGCTGAGAAGACATGTCTATTCTCTCGTCTTCTTCTTCTTCGGTGTGGACCTGTTGGGATCACAGCTTGGATGCCTCTTTTAGCCCTTGCCTTTCGGCGGTTGATCTCCAGTCAGGGGCATTATGGTAACCTCCTCCTTCGAACTCACATGGATTGGAATATTTTCTAAAGGCAGAGTCGGAGGAACAGGATCAATGTTGGAAGGCACAAGAGGCACACTGGTGTCGACGATCGTGCCTCCAGGAGAAATCATTCGCAAAGGAGCGGAACCAGGGCTGGCCATCCCACCTCCAATACCACTGGCCCAGCAGCTGCTTCCATTTCAGCGTTGATTTTAGCAATTATGTCCTCTTCATGAATTATTTGGGCATCGTAGGGAATGCTAGCAGTTGGTCCCGAGGAGTTGATCACAAGTGCGCCTCCACCCATGACAAATGGCAGATTAGAAAAAGGGTCGCTTTGGTGGCCAAGAATCTCCCCTATCGGCTCCCCTATTCCCCGTCGGTTGGTGCAGTGGCCGTTGTAGTGGTCGCTTCTGTAATAAGGGCCTCCTGCGCATGATGCGGCTCTTGAGTTACAGGGACACGGTTGATGTAGCTCCTATCACTGAATAGAGACCAAGAAAAAGAGTTAGTGATTGCTTCGATCAACGTTTCTGGCTTGGAATGAGCACAAGAAATGTTCAGAATACCTTCCTCAGATTGGCTCGCGAGTGGCACAGCAGATTCATAGATATGCTTACGAGCTGGAGGCAACTGCGGTCGATTGGGATTATATGTAGGAACAGACTGAGAATCAACCGCAAAAGTAGACTCGGGCAGGGTTGGCATAAGAGTTCAGAACCCACATCATGGTGCTCAATGCTAGAACCTTCTCCATCCTCCAAATGTTGAGTACCAAGTTTCTCCGTTTTATATGTTATCGTGATGTCATGGAGAACTTTCCTCTCATCTTCACTCAGTACCCGGTTCTCTAATCCAAATTCATCTATACATTTAGCTTGATGCTCAGCTTTTTCATCTTTGCACCAAGCGTTGTATAAGTGTGAAGGATAGTTTTCGAGCCAGGTTAGGTTTCGGTGCTTCAATATGTTGGCATTGTATGTGATAAGAAGATCTTCGATGTCAGCCTCCAACCTGGTCTCCGCAGCTTCCACCTCATTCTCGACCTTGGTTTCAGTTTCCTGGATTTTAAGCATTGCAGCATCCCTCTCGTTCCTAAACACCACAGCCTGCTCACATGCCTCCTGGGCAGCTTTGTTTGCATTGTCTTTCTCCATGACAATTTCAGCAAATTTAGCTTTAAGCTCTTCGAGCTCTTTAAGCGCCCCGTTCCTTTCGCCCATGACTATGGTGGTCCGATGCCCCATCTCCTCAAGTAGGGTTAAAGCGTCCGCCTCATTCCACTTGTTCATGCATGTTAAAATCTTTTACAAATGTTAAATTGTATTTTAAAACACTTACACTTGTTTAATTTCATGATGAAGTGTTTACACTTGTCCACTTTCATATCATTAATGTTTAAATAAAATTTATGTTATATTTTTTAATTTGTTTTACACACACACACACATGTATATATATATATATGTGTTTTTATATTTTTTTAAAATTTATATTAACATATGTTAAAATCAATTATATATATATATATATTCTTATGTTTTATATTTATTATATCCAAACTATATGTATTTTATGTATAAATTTCAAAGAAAAGCATATAAACCTTTTTATCAAATCTTAACTTAAGCTATCATATTTTTTAAATGAGTAGCCTCATCAGCCCTTGTGTTGGCCTCTGTCTCTGAGTTCCTTGTGGACTCGTTCTAATCATGAAGCGCTTGAATTATGTGGTCCTTTTGAGCGAGATCAGTTTCTAATTTCTCAATTTTTTTTGCCCACTTAAAGGCCACCGTCGATGCTTTGTCTGCAGTCTTCATCCATTCTCGGTAATGGTTGTAAACGTCATAGATATAGTCATGCATTATTTGCTCAGCCTCGACTGGAATTCTCTTTAGATGTAGAGGGAAGATGAAGCCATCAAAACAGATGTTTGGGAAATCTTTTTTCAGCTGGGCGATTCTGATCGCTCCCTTCCCAGTGGGATCTGTGACAGCCTGCTTAGTAATAGTGGGAGTTTCGGTTTCCGTCCTCCGGCAATGTGAATCGGACCTTGGAACTTGAGCTGGCGGTCTTTAGCATGAAGGTTCCAAGGGTTGTTTGCCATGACCGGAAGGTTGTGTTGGGGCTCGAGGTGGTGGAGAGCATGATCGGGAGCGAAGCCTATATTCCTTCTCTCCCTCTCTATCCCTCTCCCTTTTGTAACGCTCCTAGCTAGAATAACTATGATCACGGTCTCTATCTGCCTCCCTTCTACGGGACTCATAACATGAACTAGATGACTGGCATGTCGAGCGAAGGCTACTGAGAATGGATTCCCGCCTTGTCATCATATCTGTAAAATAAAAATGAAATAGAATCGGCAATCTCAAGAAATGAATAGCTTATGATTTGAAATCGTGCAGTTCCATGAAAGTGTATGTATGCATGTGCAAAACCCCTCGACCAATCAGTTATATAGGCCATACTAATACGAAGTGAGTCGCCTAAATCTAAAGTGTCATGGAGCCCTTCCAATCCGATGTCTTGTTGAAGCAACACATAGTCCGAAATGCGAATATCAGCGAGTCCTTCGAAGGGATTTTCCATATGTGGGGGAAGAGGCTTCGAGGTAATAACGCCATTGGCTGGCAGAGACATGACCATGGATTTCCATTTTGAAGACTCATGAAGTTTATGAGCAACTGCCTTGCTTTCCTCTTCCCCTCTGAATGTCGAAGACTATCTGAGGGCACAACTGCGGGTTCGTCTTCAATGGGTGTATCCTCTTCATTGCCTTGCTCAGCGATTACAATCACGGGTCCCCTACACCTCACTCGTCTCACCGGGGATACCCTGAGCGATACTTCAAGTCTTATGCTCTGATCTCGATCAATTAGCCCAACGGCCCTCAAATTTTCATCCATGAGCATCCTATTCGATCTCTTTGATCTCACTAGCCACCTTCTGGAGAATTCGCACTACTTATTTAAATCGGGCACCTTCGGGTCGTGGAATTGTGGCTGTAAAGGAAAGAAACTATTAGACTTAACGTCGATTACAACTATCTCATTTGTCACCAGTGAAACTGAGGCACTTACGTCTAACTAATCACCATCTAGCAAAACCTGGCAGGCACCGAACGTAGAAACATTCCGTCTTGAAGTAGCTAAGTCTGGTCCAGGATCTAGACACAACATGACAATTCCTGACCGCCTCTAGGAATGTGAATGAAGGATTATCTCCCCGACTCTTGACATTAAACAAAAATCTGACTTCCACCGAAGTCAAGGGCAGCTAGAGATGCGCCATAAAAACAATGAATAGACTGCTCAGCAATGCATATCCATTTGGATGTAACCGTGATGGAGCGATTCCAAAGTAAGATGACATCTCTTGGATGTACTGGTTAAATGGAGGGAGTGTTCCAACTATGCACGAATGTTTGTTAAAAGCGGCGAATCCTTCTAGGGGAATATGTGGCCAATCGTCGGTCATCATAGTAGAACGTCATCTAGCGATAGACCATGTCTTAAGCAGATTCTCCCCAACATATCTTCGAAGATATTAGATGGTACAGAACCTTAAGGATTCCCAATAAAGATTGCTCCCTGTAACTTGTTCGAAGCTAGACTTATGACCTCAGCCGCGATGGCCGGCATCTCTATTACCAAAGGAGGTGAACTTTGAGCCTCCTACTACTGTGAACTCCCGAGTTCCATAGCCAATCAACTCGGTAAAAACCATCATTAGATGACATTAATTTCATGTGTGTCCCAGTGTGAAGTACATGAGTGTGTAGTGCAATGCAATATTGCAAAGTATTTAAGAAAGTTCTACGGAGATTAACAAGTCACAGAAAAGTATTCGAACGACGAGACTTTAAAATCCAATTGGAATGACCAGCATCGCTGAATATCACAACCGCTCCATCCTAATTTAGGTAACTGGAACAAGTTAAAGTTAGTCAAATTAGTTAAGTTACAATTCCATCGACAAGCTTCAAAAGGCAGTCAAATATGCAGTGAAACAGTTATGTCCAGTTATACAAGGCAGAAGCTTTTTAGAGTCAAATGTTCAAGTATGCATGAGATTTCATATCCATCAAGGTCCAAGCTCAAATCGATCGGCAAAGAACTTTGGTTTCTTATCGATTAAAACTTATTAACTTCGTATCTATTGAAGCTCAATGACTTCGTATCGATAGAGTTATAAAGAGTTTTCATCGGTCAGAGATTACAGCTTCATATCGACCCCCAAACTGTGAGATTTGTATCGATTACCTGACGCGAGATTCACATCTGTTGTTGACTATTCGATACGAATTGTTATCACTCCGGATCGATACCAAGTTCACTATTTCACCGATTAATTACTCATCGATACGAATCCCATGCCCGGAGTCGATACGAAGCCAAGCCTTCTTTTTCTTTCCATCGATACGAAGTTGAAACTATGCGTCCCTCCTCACTTCATCCTCTCCAAAATTATTCAGATGTCAAATACTCCATCCTCAACCTTGCTCTGGCCCATCTCTGGCCTCCACTTTGCCAGAATCGGTCATGGAAGCAAACGGAATGGCAAAGATTTCGAGTCTCACCGTTTACACGTTGGATTCATTCAATGGATTACCTAATTAGAGAAGTTGGTTCGAGGGATTAACGAATTAAGTGGCTCGAAGACAAAGGCAATTTCTTTTTCTCTGATCGATACGAAGGTGGTATATAGGAGTGAAAGCAAGTGGAAAGATTTCTAAGTCCTAAGAGTATTTATATAGACATGAACTCGAAAGGGAAAACGATTCATATCCCAGTGGCAAGAACCAGTTGAAACGAT
Organism: Allium cepa; assembly: GCA_030765085.1. Classification (NCBI taxonomy): domain Eukaryota; kingdom Viridiplantae; phylum Streptophyta; class Magnoliopsida; order Asparagales; family Amaryllidaceae; genus Allium; species Allium cepa. The sequence continues at coordinate 568,752,296 of CM060929.1, forward strand.
CAGAGTTCAATCGATACGAAAGGCGTTGTGCGAGCTAACTTAGAACCTTCATATCAATCAATGCGAAGACGCTCCTCAGTATCCATCAGCCCAGAACAGTCCAGAGAGTAACACTTCATATCCATCAAGGGCCATCATAATCGATACAAAAAACCTATTTCGTATCCATATGCTTGAAGACCACCAGACTTCGTATCCATCGATACGAGATATTTTAAAAATCCAACTAATTCGTATCGATCACCATCGCTACGAAAGAAAATTAATTCCTCGAATCGATCCAGGAGAGGATCGATACGAAATGATACACTAAAAAAATCATCCAACGTTGTTACAATTCGAGTTTCACGTTGATTCAGGAGAGGATCAACACGAAACTCAATAAAATCTTGACAGCAACTCGTCAACGTGCAAACGTTAATGGGAATCTGGTTAACATACATGTATGTCGGACTAATATTCAATTTTCAAAATTCATAGGAGTTGAATGCTCACCTGGTGAGGATTACAACAACGAACAACAGATTGCTATCATTCAACACTCGGTTACAACAATGCAGGGTATAACAATTGGCAACCAACAATTCGTTATTTATATTACTGAAGATCAATCAAAGGTTACATCTTTTGATGAAAAGGCAACAACTACTCAACAGATCGAATAGTACTTTTCAGGATGAAGGTGGTAGTTTTTCAAAGCACTTCATGTTCACACAGAACATAATTTGAGGGGAAAATGTTATCCCGTCTTTTGGCAAAGCCGTGATACCGAGGAATTGACCAAAAACTGAAGACGATCCGTCCCGGAGATCGATTGTACATAGGTCTACTATGTATACTGACAAACTTCGCCCGATCCTGAAATAAACTACAATCGATATGACATGATAAGCAAAGCCATGAAAGCTAACATTCCAAATTTCAAGTTAATCGGAGTTCGTATGCTCAAATTATGATTGATGCAAATTAAGAAAATCAACTCATTCGTATCCATCATTTCGCCTCCTTCACATCGATCCATTTCATATCCATCTACTTCGTGTCGATCCATTTTGTATCTATCAGCCCATAAGCATCAGTTCATATCCATCCATCAAGTCCCTTCAGTTCGTATCCATCGTGCATGAGCGGCATGTTTCGTATTGACCACTCACTTGATCGATATGAAGGAAAGAGCCAAAGATCGGTACGAAAGAGCATACATAAGCATGGATATGAAGAGCAATCCCTATGGTCGATATAAAGAAACCAACAGCCAGCATCGATACGGTTCGGCCTACACCATCGATACGAAGTGACCTACGAGCACCGATATGAACAGAGCTTCACATAACCGATACGAAGAAGGCATAGTCAAATGGATGACTCGGTCACTCGGCATAAAAAGTGGATCAATCCTAAAAGTTAGCGCCACGTCATCGGTCATCACATGCCTAGAAGCAATGCGAACTCAGCAGCCTTCAACAAATTCAAACTTGCATCGATCATAACTCGAGAACTACAAGTCCAAATGCTAGCAAATTTTCATAGGATCTTGCGTGCAACCTTAGGAATGTTCATGATCGATCTCGACTCAATTAGGCTAAATCTTGATCGATACGACCATTAGTATCGGTCATGGATCGAGTCCAAACGAATAGGGATCGATCACTTGGGCCCACCCATGTGAGAGAAGTGTTCTTCCGAAATCTGGGCGAGATAGTTGCCGCCCACACCTATAAATAGCAGCCCAGGACCTATTGAAAGAGGACTTTTGGCTCGTCTACGTCTAGACTCTGCCGAAATTACGATTGTACTTGGATTGTACTATTGTAACTCACTGTAACCAGCAAGCAAAAATCAATAAAAGTTAGTCATTTCATAGTGGACGTAGGCCATATGTCGAACCACTCTAAATATGTGTGTTTCTGTGCCTTTTTCCTATTTATCAATTGGTATGTTTGTTAGATCTTCCTCATTTTCCATTTATATTCTTCATTTTATCTCTTCAAACACATCCGAAGAGTGTTGTGCCAAATTTTGGTACAAACACTTCTCGCTTCTTCATCTGTGTCACCGGCTCAGATATGCACTTTGCTTGTTGTCTGGAAGAAAGGGTTTAAGGTTCCATCTTGTTTTCTTCCTACCTACGTTTTCATCTTATCAACGGTCATTGGTGATTGCTTGCAACAGAAGTGGCTTTATTTGATTTGGATTATCGTTCTTCTATTTTGGGTTTTGGTCGTTCATTTGTTGATCCTTCTCTCCTTTGTGGCACTTTTGGATAATGTAGTTGGCGATTTTTTGTCCTTCGGATTCTAAGGTTGGGTGTTTTTGTTAGTTTGACATTTCCTTATGACATTGAGTAATTTTGCAACCAAGTCCACAACTTTGTTTCCTCGTTCCCTTCAATTCATCACTTTTGGGATTGCTTTGGCAACATAAAGTGATCGAACATTGTTGGTGAATGTCGAGTCTCATGGACAAGCCGTTGGATGTGTAGTTCCTTGGCTTTTTATGGTTCTGCCTTATGTTATTTGTCTTGTTATCTGGTTTGTGGGTTATCATGCTGGCTTCGATTGGCTACTATTACTTGCCAAAATGGAAGGTCTCTTGTTTCTGGTTTCAATTTTGGCAATTGGTGATTGTTTTCATTGTGATTTGCAAATGCTACTGACATCTTTTGGAATTTTGTTCTAGTTATCTATCATGTGAAGTATTTAGCTCTCGTGTAACTGAATTGTGCTAGTAAACTTTTTTCTTATGAGATAGGAGCTTTAGTCATGTTTTTTGTGCTATTTTGCTTGTAAGTTGGATATTATGGGTCGTAATTGTGTTTTCCTTATGCAACAAATTGAGTGACTGCACTCTGTTAGGTGTGTATGCCAAAGTTGCCGAGGTATTCTTGCTTCACACCTGTAAAAATTTCTATTATACAAAAGTGGACAGGCTACTATAAAAATTGGATTACCTTTCAAAAATTAATTAAGTAATCAAAATAAAACTTATTGCAATGAATCTTAAATTTATAACTAATCAATGTTATATATTACACTAATTAATATGTAGCTTCATTACATTCAGTCTAATTATTTTAATGGGGCTTTGCACAGCAGGTCCTTATTTTCGATATTATTATAAGAAAAGTCCCTATAGAAATGAAAATGTAAACTGGGTCACTATTTTTCTTTAGAAAGCGCAAACAAGCTTGCAATTTCCTGATATGAAGTGCAAGTTAACTTGCTATTTTCAAAATTTTCAAAAAATCAAAATCAAAATAAAAAAACTCCAAGTTATCTTGCATTTTCTGTCAGAAAAGTACAAGGCACCTTGCGTTTTCTATTTTTCAAAAATAGAGACCAAATTTATATTCATTTCTATATAGACTTTTCGTATAAAAACATCAAAAAAGGGACCTGTTGCTCTTTTGTTGTATTTAAATTATCTAAATTGAAGAACTTACCTAAAACTTATGTCCAAAATGGTTTTGAAATCAAATCTTGATTAAAATTTAACTTGTATCAAAATTATAATTTAATCGAATTCAATAATCGAATTCTTAATTTTACCAACCACTCATATTATTGTTTCCAAACTAAAATTAAATCAAAAGAAAAGTTAATTCAAAAATAAGATTATATCAAAATTTGAACTATATCGAATTCAGAATGACATCAAATTAAATGTAGAGATCAAGAGAAAGAGATGTCACATGCATTGTTGAAGGTTGGAAAAAAGTTCAATAATAGCATAGGTCAATGTGCTAAAGAAGCAATATCAAAAGCTTAAGAATATTATGCACTAACGCTTCCCAAATGAAGATGATGATGGAGAAGAGTGTGGAGGAGATGAGTAAGTATTTAGTTTTGCATTGTATATTGATATGTACATGTATTATTGATGGATTTATTAAGAATGTTTTATTGGTGATGTTGTATTCAATTGATTGTGGATTTGATTGATGTGTTAATTTGTGATATTGACAATGTTTGGTCCATGGCTTTGATAGTTGTGCTTATTTATGATTTTGACAATGTTTGGTTCATGACTTTGGTAGTTGTGTTTATTTATGATATTGCTATAGTTGATTGATATATTATTGTGTTGTTTATTATGGATTGGGTAGAAATATTATGGAATTACGTAGATGTGTGATTGAGGGCAAGAAATGCTACAGGATTGCAGCAAAAATATTTCAATAACGGCATCAAAATGGCATTGGCCTGGCATCAGTAAATCAATATTTGGTGCTTTGAAATGGCATCGGCCGGGCATCGGTAAATTTGGGATGTGTGTGTGTGTAAGTTAGTATTAACCATTTGTTAGCATGTGTGATTGTTGTTATTCACTGAAGTTGTTACTGTTGTCTATTGTGTGGCTAATCTAGTTATTACCTATGAATTTGTGTATTTACTTGTACGTTGAGCATTAGCGTTTGTTCGATGCTTTTGATTAGTATTGTTGGTAGGGTTAGATGAATTTTGATGTGCATGTACATTGAACTGTTGTTTCTTATTTTGTATCATCATACCGTGGTTGATACGATAGATATGTCTACATTATTGTGTTGATGTGCCAACAACAAGTGTTATCATGTGCTAACATTTGTGACAGTATGAGAAAAGCGGGTCTACGTATGAAAGTAGAATTACGTGGACATAGTGCCAAAAGAGTACGTAGGTAGTCATTTTCTATGTTAGACCACCAGATTTCTTGAGTTGGGCCAGGAGGCTTGGTGTTGTGTCATAGTCCAAACTAATTAAAACCCTTTCCTTTTTTTATTTTCCATTTGTATTATTTTAAATGTCTATGTTACATATGTATGTATGTATGTGCGTGTGGGGTGTGTGTGTTTTCGTGTGTGAGTACTTCTTACATTTTCATTAAATACTTGTTGTTCGATTTCCTATGATAAAGAACCCATGTTATAAAATACATATAGACAAATAGTAGATAAAATTGGCCTTTGTACGTCATATATCTATTGAAGTAACACATTATTACTTAATTCCATCGTGAGGTAAACCAAATGTATTGAATGCTTGTTTCTAATTTAATCATCCAACAAACCCACTTTTTTAACATCTAAGATTAGTGTGCAAGCGTACCTTAACGATGTAGGATCGATTTCACCCTAGAGGGGGAAGGGGTGAATAAGGTGCTGCTATTAATTATAAAAATTATTGCGGAAGCTTATAAAATTATTTCAACACAAATATATCAAAATAATAGCAGCACGGATAATAGTAGAATAATAAATGCAGAAATAGAACGACACAGAATTTACCCAGCTTTGGCAAAACCCTGCCTACGTGCTGCCCCCAAGGTTTTTACTAGAAATTAAGCAGTTAGACGCTTACACATGTAAACTCGCGACACCTGCTATCGACTAGCCTTAACTCTACGCTCAAAACTTTGCCACAACTCAGCCACCGAGTTGCGAATTCTCAAACTACGCCACATAGTTTGTCCCTTAGTCACACGACTAGAAATTACAACGGCTTAAAATTGAAAATACAATTTAAACACAATTTAAAACAAAAAACAAAACCTTAATTATAAGCCTTTTATTATAAACCAACACAAAAGTAAAGGCCGGCCCAATATTCTTCTATCTCTAATCGGCCCGTCCTTATTTGGTGAAAATGGCGGCTCTTGTTTCGTTCGTTCGTTCGTTCCTCAATCTGGAATTAGGGCTTGTGAAATTTTGTGAAGCCGTCGAGTTTGTTGATTGATTAAGTGGATATTCGCATGTAGCTTTGATCGATCGTTTCCTCGTTGCTCACTTCGGCTGCTTCGACGAGTTCAATTCGTAAATCCGGTATGTGATCTTCGCTTTTGCTTCTTCTGATTTGTTTGCTTGAACTCAATGACTTTTTGCCGATGACGTTGATTGCTTATATAGGGTTCGAATCCCTATTTTTTCGTTCGTCTTGAGTTATTTGAATTCGTCAATTTATCTTGCTCGGCCGGTCGATGTTGCTTGGATGTTGAGATTGATTCTGACTTTATCAATTTCGTATTTTTATGATTTCTTGATTGACACGGTGTTGATTTCGATTTCTTGGTTACCACGGTGTTGATTTTGGTTTGAACTTCGGCTTTGATAAAGCTATTAAATATACTGTAGCATTTTCAATGCTCGGCCATTTTGGAATTTTTGATAATCTGGTTCCATTTTCATGTGCAGTTTAGCTTGATCTTTGTTTCACTTGAGTTGTTATAGTTTAGTTGCTTTACCATACTTCTTTTGCTGTTTAATTTACTCCTTTGGTCATCTGCACTGTCGCTTGTTTCATTGACGCTTTGTGCTTTTGTGCCATGGTTTGTATTCTCTGGTTTGAATACTTTGGTTTTGATTTGGCCTGACATTGTCACTTGTAGTTGTAGTGTTGCAGTCTTTAACTTGAACTCTATACAGTTGCATTGTTGGTCTTGTATCACTTGCTGTTCATTAGTCTTCGACCCAGTTCATGTATATAGTCTGGTTGATGTAGCATTGACACAGTTGACATGTGCATTAAGTTAGCTCTGAATCGATATCATATATATGAGTGCACTTGCTCATCTCTGTTGTATTGTTTCTGATCTTTGTTTCATGTATGCACTGCCTGTATGTAGTTTGCACTGTGCATTCGAACTTGAATCCGTAACCTTCATCATGTATACACATGCATATGTATGTGTGTGTGTGTGTATGCTTGTGTTGGTTTATTGAGTTCTGGTAGCACTCGAGTCTTGTTCAAGTTGCAGTAATACTGCTTGCATTCTGGTCTGTTGGCACTGGTTCGTGTATATGTGCAGTTTCACTCTGTTTGCAGTTTTGCCCTTGTTTGGTTTATGGTACACTTACTTGCTTCCCTGACCAGTTGCACTATAAGCTTCATTGATACATACATACATGTGTGTGTGTGTGTGTGTGTCTTGTAGAAATGTTGTGTTTGTATCATGTTGTTTTGAAGTTTTTGATTAACTTGGTTCATGTCATTCTTCTGTTTTAGTATTGGTGCACTTGGTTTGAATTTGGTCTTGGTTCATTGCTGTATTGTGTTCACTTGATTACTGAACTGCCATTGTATTGCTTCATGCCTCTGAGTTGTGTATTCATGCAGTTGAACTACTCTGGTTTCATGAAATCTGGTTGTAGTTGAGTTTGAGCCATTTGTTTCAGCTACCATGTGTATACATACATCTATGTATGTATATATATGTTGTATTTCCTTGTAATTTTCATTGCACTATGATTCCTCTAGCATGTTTTCATTTTGCCTGTACTTTGGCCTTCTTCTGTTGCAAGTGTTCATGTACAGTTGTTTTGATCATTTTATTGTACTTATATTTTTGGACTTCACCAGTATTGAATCCAGCTTTGACATCGTGCTCGTGTCGTGACATTATTTTTATTGCACTTGAGTTGAACACGACTTTTGATTTGGGTTTGACCTGTGCTCACCTGTCCCTGTAATTTTATCAAGTGTATATATCAGTGTGCACGGCCTTGTGGCATATCCAGTGACACACTGTGTATGTCACAAGCTGTTCGTGTATGATGAATTCAAAATTAAATGATGACAAACAACCCAAATAACCGAGACAAATATTATTTTCAAAATCACATTTTATTTTATACTGCAAAAATATTTTATTTTCAATTTTACTACGTCAATGTATATTTTTGCAGATTGTTTAGATGCTTGATTCACATTGGAATGAAGTTGAAGATAAATACGAGTGTGAGTGATATGTAGTGAGGTGCAAATGTAAATGTGAATTGTGATGTATTCATTTGTATTGTAATTGAAATTGTAAATATATATATATATATATATATATATATATATATATATATAGTGAGAGCTTGAAATTTATACTATTCAAAAATTGTAATAAATGTTTGTTTGAATAAGATATCCGTATGAATTGAAATACTATGTTATTTTTTTTATTCACCAAATATTTATTTAATTATGTGAAAAATAAAATTGTACATTAACAAATACATTTAAATGAATATATATATATATATATATATATATATATGTTTATTATCGTCAAACAAAAATCATGTAATCGTATATTCAACAAACGATGTTTGAAGGTAGTATTAAATGTCAACAATTATGGAGTGTCGCATGTACTATGTTTATGACTATCTTTTTGGGATTAAGAACACTTATGTAAATTAGAATTAGATTATTTTTCGTGTCACATGTACTTTGAAGTACTTGTTTATATCTTATGGATGCATGAGTCCTATTTTATACGTCCTTCTGCTAAAAAAAAGTTAATCGTATGATTCAAAAATTGATCTTTTAAATAAAATAAAATTAATGGACATTTATCAAAAGATTCAAATAATTACTAGGCTTATTTTATTCATACATTAATAATTTCTCAACATACAGCAGAAAATATAATAAACTAGTATATAACAAAAACAATACACCATCCATTTTATAAAACTACCATTGTTTTCATCTTCATCATCTTCCTCTTTAAAACTTAATTGTTTACATAAAAATAGAAATTCCTATACTATATTAAGTAAAATTTCAGAAAAAATAAACGTCAAATTTTTGGCTGAATGTTGCAACTTCTTAATTTAAAAAAAAATTCCTACTTTTGACAAAATCAATTTTACTTTAAAGAAAAATATATAATTTTAAGTTATATCATATATTTGTGAAAGTTGTCTTAATTGTTGTTTTATTTTTTATTAACTTCATAAAGATTTTTTTTAATGTAGACTTGATCAAATATCATTAATTTTAATGTCTTAATTTGATGGGTTATAAGTAAAAGACTAAAATTACAATTTAGAAGAAGAGTAACCTAGTAATAGATTTTCATAGCAAAATAATTGCGTATATTATGTGATTTTGGATGTATGAATAGAATTTACGTAATTATCAACAGTCATAAAAGTAGAATGCGCAAAGAAATTGTAATAATAATAAAAACTTCCAAGTTCTGATACAATTAAAAGTTTTGGTTTATTTCAGGTTTTTGATGCACAAATTTTATGATTGAAGAAAATAGATTATCCACTCGTTCTCCATATTGCAACTACTTTTCAATTATATTTTCCCCACATTCCAAAAAAAAAAAAAAAAGGCTTAAAAGGTAGTTTCTTCGTTGCGAAATTTTTAGTTTCCTTTTTTATTTTGGGCATTAAATGTGGCGTCATGGCTAAATTCCCCCAAAAGGCCAGAACAAAAATAGAAGTATAAACGAAAGCCTCAGAAAAGGGTTTTTTTGCAGTCAACAAAACTCTACACAAGCCTGCCCCTTTTTTCATCTTAGAGTCATCAAAAATACCAGAAAATAGAAACAAGAATAAAAGTATGCAATTAGCTGCTGTAGTTTTGCTGTTATGCTTGGCTGCAGTTAACGGCGTTTGGCTAGACTTGCCGCCGAGTGGGACGAAGTGCGTGTCAGAGGAGATTCATCCTAATGTCGTTGTTTTGGCAGATTACTCTCTTATCAATGAAGCTGACAATCACGGTACCGCTACTATCGCTGCCAAGGTGTTTTTCTTTGATTTATTTTGATTCTATAAACGTAGATCTAGTTATTATATTTATTTATTGTTCAGTTATTTGTGTGTCGACTTGTTAGATTTGATAGAATTAACGTTTTTAGTAGTATATTCGACCAGGAAAACTTTTCTGAATGTGAGATGTGAAACATTGAAGGAGTTAGTTAAGTACTTGTACATGCAGTGTAATTATTGTTACATATGGAAGAAGATTGTGTTTAGATTTAATAGTTGAAGTAGTTAGGGCGGAGCCTAATTTTTATACTGCCTGATCACCCGACTAGTAGACAGAAAACGGAATCTTCAAAAGTAAACTATTACACTGAAGAAAAAAAAACCAGGTTTGTTCATACGGTACATGTAGGGTTTCTAAATTAGACATTAGCTAATTGTGTTCCTGAGTAAAATTTGGTGTGAGTAAATGGAAAGAAACGAGTTCTCTATTTACTTTATTTTTTTGTAAATTTTGATTTTTCAACCATGCTGCGATCTAAAATAAGCGTCATTTATCATTTGTTGCTCTGTAAAACATACGCAGAAACTGTGGATTTTTTAAACTTATTTAAGTTTTCTAATGTAGTCCTGTAGATAGATGTTCTAATTTTGGGTGAACAAACATATACAGTGATGATTTAGTAATCGTGCTTTGCTTATCATGCAAAATTCTGAGATGCAGTTCTAGTTATGTGGTGTTGAACAAAAAAAGAAGTAGTTTATTTACTCTTTTAAGCAACCAAGATTTGATGAAAATCATACTATTCCACTGCATAATTCTCATGTAGAGAGGGAATGGCATATGACCATCAAATGCTTCTTTAATTGTTTTATTTGTTTGAGCTAACTAACTAGTTGAAGAGTTTTGGTGTCTTGGTTATGAATTTTCAGTATATTCCTAGTTTCATATGCAGCTGCTGCAATTGTTTGTATGTTATAATTTTTTGGCTGCAAGTTATTACATAGCAGACAGGTTACATTCCTCTGTAACTTGATTCAAACTATTCAAGGATTCAACTACAGTCAGTCTTATTCTGTACCACCTTCGTAGTATCAATGAGTGCTCATTATAAATAAAACATTCACCGATACTCGTAGCCATAAAATCTTGTGCTAAACTAGCTACGTGTTGGATAACATAGCTGATGTGTTGAAATTTGTAGTGTTTGTTTTGGAAGTTGCAGGGATATATCACTTATAGTTGGTTATTATCCTAGCGCTAGCCAATATTTGGAAGAAACGACTTTTACGATGCAATTTAAATCATTGTTTCACTCCACAAATTTCTATCGTTGTGCTAAAATTATGTTAAAAGCACTGGTTGGGTACATATGTAGTATAAGGATTTAATCAATTTCTGCTTCTCATTAAAAAAATTGTACAATGAAATCTAAAGTTGCTTATATTTACTAAGGTAGCTACAATAAAATGGACGAGCAGGTCACGGGTAAGGAAAGAAAGATCCAAATATGGCCTACGGGTTTATAATTGCGTGATATCTAAAAATATAATATTAGTTTGCAGTGGAAATTTGCATTCTTTCGACTATATGGTAATGTTTTGTATGAAAGTTGGAAGTTCAATGGTCATCTGAAAGCAAAATGGATATAACAAAACATAGTAAATTTTATATGATTGTGCAGGTGACTTCACCATATGGAAACACACTTCATCACAAAGAAAATGTTAAATCGGGACAGTTTGCATTTACAACAACAGAGCCCGGTAATTATCTTGCGTGTTTCTGGATAGACAGTGCAGATAAAGGTGTAAGTGCAAGCATTAACCTTGACTGGAAGATTGGAATCGCTGCTAAGGATTGGGATTCTGTTGCTAGAAAAGAAAAGCTCGAGGTATGTAGTATATTTACTTCTGTCTGTAAACTGAAAATTGGTATATTCATCTGCATATAAGAGCGTTTTGTTTTCATATTACAGGGCGTGGAGCTTGAACTTGCGAAATTACAAACCTCAGTGCAGGCAATCCATGAGAACCTGATTTATCTCAAGGACAGGTATATTTTCTGGCGGTATCACCATATCTTAATACATAGATGTGGTCGTGTAGTATTTTCTTAAAATCGACCATTGATTATTTTTTAATACCTTTCCAATTTTGCGTCCTTGGTACCTCAGGGAAGCAGAGATGAGAATAGTGAGTGAAAAGACGAATGCGAGGGTTGCATGGTTCAGTATCATGTCGCTTGGTGTGTGCATTGTGGTTTCTGGATTGCAATTGATGCATCTACAGACTTACTTTAGGAAGAAAAAGCTCATCTAGTTTGCTTAAAAGCTAAAAGTATACAGGGGAATCCTGTAATCTACCCCTTCACAATTCACATGATTGTACTATATTAACTAGAGCTTCTTATTCTGTTTCACAAGACTTTGTTCAAATGATGTATGCCACCAAAAAAAATTAATCTGTAGTCAGCACGTCAATGCCATTTGAACATTTTTCGGCTGCTTTGTTTTATTATATATGCGTGCTTGTATGTTGAATGTGTGTTGTAAAGATATGTTTCTTGTTGATTTACCGAAAAACGAGAAAGAAACTTCTGATGATCAGACTGATCTGCACTTGATTTTGCACTACTGTTAATATATGAATGTGCCATCTAGTTTTGCATGTTTGTGTTCTCTCCGAGTTATGGTCTGATCAAGTGAAATCATTGATCGTATGTAAATGCCAAACAAAGGTTCTCTATTCATCTGGTTCTTGTTTAACAGTTTCATTTGTTTTACAGGTGCGTATGCATATAGATCGGCTTATGATCCGCATGTGATTAGGTGTACCTACCCATAAATACTATTGTGTTGAACATTTGCAGTAAATATGATTTAAATTAAATGCAAATTTACAGTTGAACTCTAAAATGCCTTGTTAACCCGCAGCCTGTTTGCAAAAAATTGCATGCTTTCGTAATCTTCGGTTATGTTAGTTAGCCCGTTTTTTAGCAAATCGGATTTCAATGAGACTTGGAAGATTCAGATGAGGACAAAAACGATTTAAAAACTTAAAGGCACACTTAAAATGACTAGAGAATTGAGCTCAAGAAATTTAGACGAAAAATATACCAAGGACGGAGGTCGGTATCGATCTCTCAAATAGGTACCGACATCTCTTGTTAACTTCGTAGATGTTGCAACCTCGTTGGAACACCTCTAGTATAGAAGAGTGCTGCAAAAAAAAGTACAAGTCATTTCAGACTAAAGAAAAAGGTCACTAAGAACCTTTTAGGCAAAAAGACAAACACTGAGCTGTTTTGAAGAGAGGTAGGCAAGGACTTGTTTTTGACAACCAACGATTGATGGAAACAACATGAGACATTTTAAAATGAAGTAAGAAGAAGGATGCAAAATGTTCGAAGTGATCTGGTCTAAGGAAAGAAGTCATCACCGACTTGAGAGGTCGGTGCCAACATCTTATGTTAGCTCCGAAGATCCTATAACTTTGCACAATACTTCGGGTTGATATTTGAACTCTGCCTTAGGTAATTTCTGACCGAACATGACTATTTTTCATATAAATACAAACTATAGAGCAACCAAAACAGAATCTGGATTTTCTGACCATGGAGATTCTGTTACTTCTTCACTCTAATCTCTCCTCTATTAAAGTCAGATAGGAAACAACCATTTGCTATTTTAGGATCTAGATCAGCAAATTCTTAATACCAGTGACTTAAAAACAATAATTCTATTGTAAGAGATCCATTAGATTGTGGTCAGGTCTAATATAAATAGTTGTAATTTAGAGAGAAAGCAACTAATAGAAAGATTGAAGTGGACGTAGGTCCGAGATTACGTCGAACCACTATAAAAATTCTCTTGTTTTACTGCTTTTCCGTTTATTTAATCTGGACTGATGCTTTCATCTGATTTTTGGGTGTTGAACCATTTTTTGGGTTAACATTTTGGTGCTTTCACGGAGAACAAATCTGGATCTGAAAACTCGAAGCTTGAATATGAGGTTTAGAGAAGATGAAGAGGCCTAATACTAGAAACTAGAGCTAGTCAACTTGAGCTTGGAAGCAGGCAGAAAGCGTCATCAAATTCTCATCAATCCATCTACGTGACTAGAGAAGAGATGGAGAGAATGATGAAGGACATGTAGGATGGAGTAATAACTAGATATAGGAAATGCTTGAAGGATTTTTCCAAAGGATAACATAAGAAGGAATAGTTGGAGTTGTTGGAACCAAGGACAAGAAGCTAATGTAGGAGCACCTGGAGTTGGAGCTGAACAAATTGAAACGATGCCCCTACCAATTAAACAGCTCGGTACCAATTAGCTCGGTACCAAGAGAACCATATTTGAAGGCAATGCTAGTGTGAGCTTAGGATGTGCTGGAATGTTAGGAAAAAATGATGCTAGGGTTAGAAACACGAATTAGAATGCAAATACGTACCAACTGGAGGAATTTGTGCCAGAACTACAATGATGCCCCATCCCGATACCCACATTAACAAAGGGAATTACAGGGTAATTCTGTCTGCTAAAACAAAGAATAGGATAGGTTAGGAGAGACCATCTATAATCTTGTCTTAAACATCTACTGAATATGTCGATAAATGCTCTATACTATTTTTTTCTATCTCTTGTGGATCGACATATTCAATAAATGTTTAACACAAAACTATAGGTTGCTAATAGATCTATCAGAACAAAATACAATAACAGAATGCATATCACATCATAGAACAGTAAACATCATATATATAAATACATATACACTGATACATCCCAGTACAATACAAATGATACACAAAAGTGGTTCAAAGACCACACTATATACATCTCATCAAAATACATATCAGAGTCAAGCAGAAATAAATATAAACTACACAAAAGTGCTAGGCTGATATCCAAGCAGATGCATCAAAGCTAAGTACAATTACTGATAGCTACCCTGAAACAACTCGGTCTGACACGAGTACAAAATACACAGGTCAGTCTAGCTAAACAATCAATTAATAAGAATAGACGGTAATATGAAGCATAAGATACAAGGTGGTAATTCTTCTTGAATGAGAAGAGGCAACTGAAAGAATACACACTCATGACTTAATGTCACTTAAGTATATAAGGACCTCAAAAGAGGTGAACTTAACAATTATACTCGAATTAGTGAAATAAATGCCTCATATCATGGGTGACATCCCAAAACATCTATAATGGTTTCAATGAACCATGTCTCCTAAAAAGGAGATGTCTCGAACCTAAAGCTCAAGAAACGCCATAAATGGAAAACACAAATATAAACTCAAAATAGAGCGATCTTAAAGCTCAAAGTACACAAAATGGCAAGCTCATCGATACACACACACACACACACACACATATACATACATACATACATACATACATACATACATACATACATATGTATATATATATATCCAAGAAGGAGATTATAAATCTCATATAAAAACGCCAAAGACGGCAAACTCAAATCTCAAGTATGGACCCAACAGCCCAATGAATGAATGGACCCAACAGCCCAATAAGAACCCAATAGCTCAAATCTCAAAATATGCACGTGCAAAACTCTTATTCAGTACTATATAAATTAGAGGTACTTATCCCAAACAACCGAAGTCATAAATCTCAAATGACCGAAGTCGTAAAACTTAGACGACCGAAGTCTATAAACTCACGTTGAGGCCAAAAGCTCGATAAAGATTGGACCCAATAGCCCAACATAAGCCCAACGGCTCTAGTACTGGCATAACTCAGAATGTGTCACAAACTCTCAGCTAGGAACCCGAAAAGTGGTAACATTCGTCCCATACCACACGTTCTCACTAAACAATTTGTTAACTGCTAGCTAATGCCACATTAGAAAACTTAGAAACCTCCAAAAACTCATGACTTGGCTCATCTCATCAACAAGTATAAATAAACCTCATGATGGTTCCTCATGAACCATAAATCTCAAAATAAGAAATCACAAACTCAAGACTTGCCTCATGTCATCGGCAAGTAAAAAAACATCGTGATGGCTCTCATCGACCATGACTCCTAGAATAGGAGATCTCAAACCATAAAAATCGCAAAATATTAGTCATCCTAGATAATTCCTATAAATTATAAAACTCAAAATGCGCCATAAAATGGCAAAAAAACTCAGGATCGATAACCTCGAATAGCTTCGATTGTACAAGTTTAAAATTGACCGAAATAGTAAACGCACGTGTCTCATACCACGTGTTTTACAAAATTGTTTAATTCTCTTTCTCATACGTTTGAATAGTGCAAAAATTTATATTTTATATTTAAAATAATTTACTTTGGAAAACAAGCTTTTAAATCCAATTTCCATAATCAATTTGAAAATCATATTTGAAAATTTCTCTTATTATAGAAAATAAATAGATTTTATACTTGAAAATACTTTAAAATATTATATAATAATTATTTTGAAATGCCCATTAATTTTAAAAATCATTTCAAAAAGATTTGGAGAAAACTGTGCTAAAAAACGAATAAAAAAAAGGAAAATCACTCTACTCTATATTCGAATTTAAATCAAATTTAAATTTCAAATTCCACCAAATCTTAGCTAGTCCATTAATAGACATCATAGCCTTCTAATACATTCAAAATCATAGAAAAAGAAATGGTGTCAAAAGTCCCCAAGATCAAGCGAAAAAGTAGAAAAAAACTCGGAAAACAAAATATAAATGGACCATATGCAGGTCGACCTGAAGGTCGACCATGCATCTCCTCAGGTCGACCGCCAGGTCAACCTTGAGGACACTTAGGTCGATCGTACAGTTGACCTAGGCATGTGTATGGTCGACCTCCTGGCTGACCATGCATACGCGAATTCATTTTTTTTCTCCTGGAGGTTTTCTCTTACGCGATTCAAACTTTAAGCTCAGTTTTGACATAGCAAATTAAGATGAAATGCTATGAAATTTGGCATGCATGTAATACAACATCCAAACTATGATCTAGAAAGGATTTGGAAACAATTCATCAAGATATCAAGGAGTTATCACTACCTAAAGATGCAATAATAACAAGATTATATACTGTATATAAAACTTTGACGGAATTTGTTAGAATAAGCTATTTTCTTCCAGATCTTTACATTAGCAGGCAAGATTTAGCTAGAATTGTGAGTTAACAAACTCACCTTGCTGTACTTGAGTAAAAACCCGAATTATTAGCTGAAAAGATCAAGCTTTGAGGAGAAGAAAGCTTCCAATACCCTGTAGAATTACTTAAACAGACATGCAAAGGAAGTTTTACTGTAAATTAGAAAAGCTACTTCTAAAATTAGAAATTTGATGAATTTTGGAGTGAAATTGCCTTTTAGTTATACTCTAATTTGCAAAAGATTTCAACTTGCTCGAATTTAATTGAAGAAATAGCTTGAATTGCAATTTAGAGGAGTGAGTTTCTATTTCTCAAGCTAAGGAAGAAGGAGGTGAATAACAAAATTAACGTACTGGTAAGTTCTCATCTCTTGTCTTATTAACGGATAATTATGAAAAGGGTTAACTTATTTAAACCCTACCTAATTGGCCCAAGGTAATTTTACTTAGAGAAATTATAAAGAGATATGTAATTTAACCTATATTATCAACTTATACACTAGTTTTTCTCATTTTTAACCAAACAAAAATCTGTAAATTTACATACACAAGAAATAGTTTATTTTACACTATATAAAAAATTAATTTTTATTTTAAAACATTGTTATTATTAAAATCCTTTATTTCACAATAATATACAATTTTCACCAAGTAAATGTAAAAGTCTACATTTTAACTTCTAAAATTCAATAAAAATCATTTTCTTAGAAAAATGTTACAAACCATTTTAAACTCGAATTTACAGTTAAAATATATTTTTAAACCAATTTCCATCTTTTAATTTCAATAAACAACTTTTAAAAATCACAAACTTCTTTTTAAAAATTATTAAAAGAAGTAATTAGCAATAATTAACATAATTATTGCATTTTCTCTAAATAAAACCCATTTTCCAATCATTATTAACCCAAATAAATAGAATAAAGCTCCAAACTTTATTTTCAAAATTTATTATTTATTCCAAAAAAACAATTGAAAAAAGTCTCTAATTTATTTTAATTCTCAATATTAAATTATAACTACCATTATAATTTATTATTAACAGGTAATCTCCAAAATCAAGGTTGTTACAGACTCTGTCCCTTAACAAAATTGCGTTCTCGCAATTTCTAAGAAGAGTTTGTACTCAATACAATAACTCCATCAATCAAAGGAAGGATAGACAAACATAAGATCAAAATTCCTCACTCTCAACTCAAGATGAAATAAACTAAGATAAAATTGCTCGATAATTTCTATGATTACCCGAATATTTTCTTTGGGATTAGTGGACTATAGAATATCTTTAAGCAATACCTCATGATTTCAGGCATATCTCCTTCGAAATAAGAACACAAAAGTAGAAAAGCAACCCAAAAATCAACCAAAAGAGATTGATTTCACAAAAGTTTCTCGAATAGAGTTAGGATTTAGCATCGCTTTATCTGAACTCCAAACAACAAGGCGATAACTTTATGTGTCTCACTATGGAAGGAGCCATACAAATGCTAAGATAAAAACAATTGAGGTAAGAAACCCCGATAAGAGATGTTTATTTCAGAGTTCACTAAACTAAAATGACCAAAAAATGCAAGCTATAAGATCATTGTACTAAGGCAAAGTAAACACAAAGAATCAAAATAGATTAAAAATAATAATTAATTTACCATCAAATTTTATTAGAGTTTCAAAACTCATTGCCTTCATAACCATAATCTAAATTTCCAATATTTGAAAGTTTACAAAACTTTTTAATATAACATCTTTTAGTTATAAATAAATTTAAACTCGCATTCTTTCTTGTAACAAGATTAGATTTCCAAAAGAGTTGTATAAATTCATATCAATAAATTCTCAATATAAAACTTAAAATTTTACCATTCTTTACTTTTCGAACATCCAAAAGTTTCAAAACAAGCTTCCTCTTCAACATGTATAACTCATATTAAAATATCCAGTAAAAGTTTACTTTCCAATAAAGTATTATCTCCTTTACAATACACCATTTCAACAATAAAACATAACTATATTCAAACCAATAAATTTTAATTATCCTAATAGCATTTTCTTGCCATCGGTTTATAATGAGTATCCCTATCGATTGGCTGCAGAGTCGATCAAATGGTCAAAACTGCCTCGCCACTCATCCAGCCCACTATGGTTCAATGGCTGCATATGTCTTCTAAAATAAATTTTAATTCTCAAACCATTTTGATTTTCCAATTTAAATCTCATTAAAACTCAATTTATCATGTTTGTCTCATCACAGCATTTAGGAAATTCCTATCGATAATGTTGACCAAACGCATCGACCAGAATTCTTAACGCACTCAATGGACAACCTAACACAAAACCATTTCTATAAAAGAAATACCTCATATAATATTTAGAATTTTCTTTACTTATTCTCGAAACAAAAATCCAATTTCTCATGGAAACATATCTTCAATTTTCTGAAAAATTTTAAAAATCAATTTTATTGCTTATTCTTAAAACCAAGGAACACAATTTGAGATCATCGAGATATTCCTAGAATACTCGATGCTCGAGATTGATGAAACAGACTAGAACGTTCGTCCAACCTAATGGTATAACGAACTTCTCACAAAAACTATACAAGTGCAGAAAGTGTAAGAGGAACGCTATCCTCCGTAACTCGTAGCACATGAAAATCAGTGTAAGGTCAAGCTAAGGAATGATCTTAGAACCACCTCATAGATTACTAAGAGATTGATAAGATATAAGAGTAAGGACAAGATATCTTCTCGAATGAAAAGAAGAGCACAAACGGCACATCGTTACTTCGAGTGAAGTAACATCACAAAATATAACATCAATTGAGTATCCTAAAAGGATATATCGAAAGAAACAAGAATGATAGTATCGTTTGAACTCAATCAATGCTCGAACGGCTAAGAGTCAGGAATAAGGACATTACAATACTCGATCGTCCGATTGGGTATCAAAACCAAAACGGACTCGCAGAATCAACAAAACCACAATAACCAGAATTCGAGACACATCTTCATCGTCTCGAAACACACAATAGATAAAGTAATTCCTGATTTTCATCAACATTCCGAAGAACAAGAAACAGCAAATCATCCAAATCAGGATACCTAATATATATATATATATATAGGATCCTTCTAAAACATAAGATTGGACTTAATAATAAGCAAGCCAATCTATCCCAAAACATACAAATCTCAAGATAATGAATAATAAGCGAATACTCACGAAAGGAAAATGCTCAAATAATCTCAACACCCCCTACTCAAAATACGAAGGTTGCGGGTCCTTCGATAGGATTTGCAATCCTTAAGAAGTGACAAAACATGAAACAATCAAAAGCAAAACACCATCAAGCTTCTTCGATATGAGTGACCATGAAGCATTGGAATTAAAGAGAACACAAATAAATGATCATAAAATAACATAGAACTCTAAAGGAAAGATGAAGGAGTACCTCTAGGTTGAGAGGAACCATCAGAAGGGTCATTTATAAGACCAATGTTCCTCTTGTTTGCAAGTGCGGAAAACGATAGGCTAAGAACACTCTCTATTAAAGTAATCATGAGAACCACGGTTGAAACAAGACTTGTGAGAATGATGACTTGCACCAAAATGAGAACTAGAGGCAAGATGCTTCTTCTTCTGAGAAATAGATTGGGATGCTTGAAAGGGAAGTTTTCTCTTGCTTGGGTTTTTAGGAACCTTAGCCTCATCACTAATATCCCTTTCCTTCTTGACGGCTTCAAGGTGAAGCGTCAAATCAACAAGCTCTTCGAAGGATAACTTAAGCTGGAGCATAACAGATTTCTTCAAGTATTTCTTCAACCCAAAAACAAATCTAAGATTCAATCTATATGGAGTGCTGATAAATTCAAGCCCATACTTGGATAGGGACTCGAAAGAAGAAACATACTCTGAAACATGTAATTTCCCTTGCTTCAATTCAAGGAAGCGACGGGCAAGGGAAGCTTTCTTGGACTCGGTCACAAATTTAAGCTCGAATCGCTCTCTAAACTGTTGCCAAGTGAGGGTGGACTCATCAATCTTGGTAATAAGAAGCTCATACCAATCGAGAGAACGATCTTGCATCATATTCTATGCTACAAGAACTCGATGATGATCAGATAAATTCATGCAAGAGAAGATGCAGTCGCATGTCCGAAGCCAAGCCTAAACCTCAAGAACGGTCTCAAAACCTTTGAAAGGCTTGCCTCCCAAATGAGAATAGTCACTGCACATACGCGCAAATAAGATTTTGCACAGAGGAGAAGAATTGAATGAAGAAGGAGGCTGGATGCTCCGAACAAGCTCTAAGATCTAATCAGTTGACATGTACACACCCTTGGGACGTGAGCCACTAGGCTGCTCTGCCTCCGACGTGCGACTTCTTCCTCTTCCAGACATGAGCTGAAAGATAAGATAGAATGGATTATCCACAAGAATAGATGTTATTAACAAAGTTCATAAATTAATGAATACTATGGAATTATAAAATCACATTCGTAGACGTATTCCCATTCATCTACCTCTAAAGATTCAAAAAGGTCGAGGCACGATTCGAAACGAGTTTGATTAAGAATGATGATTTCACTCATATTGTACTTTGATGTATCGTAATATATGTTCTATTTTGTGTTTATCCTATTTTATTCTGAGCTCAGCTCTGATACCAAGCTATGGCTCCCCACCACGAGACCCATATTAACAAAGAAAATTACTGGGTAATTTTGTCTGCTGATGCGAAGGATAAGGCTGGTTAGGAGCGACTATCTATTAATCTTATCTTAAACATCTACTGAATACATCAATAAATGCTCTATATATTTTTTTCCTATCTATCATGGATCGACATATCCAATAAATGCTTAATACATAACTATAGATGGCTAATGGATCTATCAGAAAAAATACAATAAGAGAATGGATATCATATCATAGAATAGTAAATATCATATATATAAATACATATACACTGATACATCCCAGTATGATACAACATGATACAAAAAAGTGGTTCAAAGACCACACTATATACATCTAGTAAAAATACATATCAGAGTCAAGTGGAAAGAAAAATAGAATACACAAAAATGCTACGCTGATATCCAAGCAGATGCATCAAAGCTAAGTCCCATAACTGATAGCAACCTTGAAACAACTCGATCTGACCGGAGTATAAAATACACGGATCAATCTAGCTTAACAATCAGTTAATAGGAATAGACGATAATATGAAACATAAGATACAAGGTAATAATTCTTCTCGAATGAGAAGAGGCAGCAGAAAGAACACATACTCATGACTTAAGTGAACTAATGTCACTTAAGTATATAAGGACCTCGAAAGAGGTAAGCTTAACAATAATACTCGAAATAGTGAAATAAATGCCTCATATCATCGGAGACATCCCAAAACAACTATAATGGTTTCGATGAACTATGTCTCCTAAAAGGAGAAGTCTTAAACCCAAAGCTCAAGAAACACCATAAATTACAAACACAAATATAAACTCAAAATAGGGTGATCTAAAAAATCAAAATACGCCAAATGGCGAACTCATCGATACACACACACACATATATATATATATATATATATACACATACCCAAGAAGGAGATTATAAATCTCATATAAAAACGCCAAAGACGAAAAACTCAAATCTCAAGTATGAACCCAACAGCCTAATGAAAGCATGGACCCAACAGTCCAATAAGAACCCAACAGCTCAAATCTCAAAATATGCATGTGCATAATTTTATCCAGTACTATATAAATCATAGGTACCTATCCAGACGACCGAAGTCGAAAATCACAAATGACTGAAGTCATAAAACTCAAACGACCAAAGTCTGCAAACTCGTGTTGAGCCCAACAACTCGATAAAGATTGGACCCAACTGCCCAATATGAGCCCAACAGCTCTAGTACTAGCATAACTCATAATGTGTCACAAACTCTAAGCTTGGAACTTTCAAGAAGTGGTAACGTGCATCCCATACAACATGTTCTCACTAAACGGTTTGCTAACCGCTAGCCAATGCCACATTAGAAAACTCAGAAACCTCAAAAAACTCATAATTTGTCTCATCTCATCGACAAGTCTAAATAAACCTTGTGATAGTTCCCCATGAACCATAAATCTCAAAATAAGAAATCACAACTAAAGACTTGCCTCATGCCATCGGCAAGTATAAAAACATCATGATGGCTCTCATCGACAATGACTCCTAGAACAAGAGATCCTAAACCATAAAACTCGCCAAATGTTGGCCATCACAGATATTCCTATAAATAGGAATTACACAACTCAAAATGCACCATAAAATGGCAAAACAACTCAAGATCGATAACCTCGAATAGCTTCGATCGTACAAGTCTGGAATTAACCCAAATAGTAAATGCAGGTGTCTCGTACCATGTGTTTTTCTAAATTGTTTAATTATCTTTCTCATACGTTCGAAGAAAAAATGTGTATTTTATATTTAAAATAATACTTTGGAAAACAAGCTTTTAAAACCAATTTTCAAAATTAATTTGAAAACCATATTTGAATATTTCTCTTATTATAGAGAATAAATAGATTTTATATTTTAAAATACTCTAAAAAATTACATAATAATTATTTTGAAATTCCCATTAATTTTAAAAATCGTTTAAGAAAGATTTGGAGAAAAACGTGCTAAAAAATGAATAAAAACAAGGAAAATCACTCTACCCGATATTCGAATTTAAATCAAATTTCAAATTCCACCAAATCTTGGCTAGTTCATTAGTAGGCATCATAGCCTTCTAACACATTCAAAATCATCTCAAAATTGCAAAAGAACTAGTGTCGAAAGGCCTTGGAATCAAGCGAAATTGTAGAAGAAAACTCGAAAAACAAAATATAAATGGACCATATATAGGCCGACCTAAAGGTCGACCATGCATCTCCTCAGATCGACCTTGAGGACACTTAGGTCAACCTGGAGATGTGTATGGTCGACCTCCCAGTCGACCATGCATACGCGAATTCGTTTTCTTGCTCTAGGTGGTTTTCTCTTGCGCAATTCAAACTTTGAACTCAGTTTTGACATAGCAAATTTAGATGGAATGCTATGCAATTTGGCATGCATGTAATACAACATCCACGCAACGATCTAGAAAAGATTTGGAAACAATTCATCAAGATATTAAGGAGTTATCTCTACCAAAAGATGCAACAGAAACAAGATTATATACTGTAAATAAAACTTTGATAGAATTTGTTGCAGTAAGTTATTTTCTTCCAAATCTTTACATTAGTAGGCAAGATTCAGCTAGAGTTATGAGTTAACAAACTCACCTTGCTGTAGTTGAGTAAAAACCTGAATTATTTGCTGAAAAGATCAAGCTTTGAGGAGGAGAAAGCTTTCAGTACCTTGTAGAATTCCTTAAACAGACATGCAAAAGAAGTTTTATAGTAAATTAGAAAAGCTACTTCTAAAATTAGGAATTTAATGAAATTTTAAGGCTTTGGAGTGAGATTACCTTTTAATTATACTCTAATTTGCAAAAGATTTCAACTTGCATGAATTTAACTAAAGAAAAAGCTTGGATTGCAATTTAGAGGAGTGGGTTTCTATTTCTCAGGCTAAGGAATAAGGAGGTGAATAAAAAAATAAACGTACTGGTAAGTTCTCATCCTTTTCTTATTAACAGATAGTTCTAGAAAGGTTAATGGATTTAAACCTTACCCAACTGGCCTAAGGCAATTTTACTTAGAGAAATTACAAAGAGATGTGTAATTTAACCTATAATATCAACTTATACACTAGTTTTTCTCATTTTTAACAAATCAGAAATTTGTTAATTTACATACACAAGAAATAATTTATTTTATACTATATAAAAGAATTAATTTTTATTTTTAAAACGTTATTATTATTAAAATAATTCATTCACAATAGTACATAATTTTCACCAAACAAATGTAAAAGACTACATTTTAACTTCTAAAATTCAATAAAAAAAATCATTTTCTCACTTAGAAAATTATAGCAAACCATTTTAAACTCGAATTTACAGTTAAAACACATTTTAAAACCAATTTCCATCTTTTTATTTAAATAAAACTTTTAAAAATCACATATTTCTTTTTAAAAATTATTAAAAGAAGTAATTGCAATAATTAATACAATTATTGCATTTTCTCTAAGTAAAACCATTTTCCAATCATTATTAACCCAAATAAATAGAATAAAGTTCCAAAATTTATTTTTCTCATTTTATTTTCAAAATTTATTGTTTATTCCAAATAAACAATTTAAAAAAATCTCTAATTTATTTTAATTCTCAATATTAAATTATAACTACCGTTATAATTTAATATTAACAGCAAATCTCTAAAACTAGGGTTGTTACAACTACCTCGTGTGAATGGAGGACGGAATTAAACTAGAGGAGCAGTATAGAACACTAACGTGCAGCCAATGGGGTACGAGCCAGAGTATGTGTAGGAATTTCCCTATATGAGCAGAGGGTAGAATATCGCTTTTGGACTTAGACCTTCATTAAACGGTGAAAACCAAATTGCTAAATTGGTAAGAAGAATAGTTAGAGGAGGACCCCAAATCAGAGTTTGGAGGATGTGAATAGGAATCCATTCACTTCTAATATCTGGAATATAAGAAATCCTCCCGATTTTAAGCTTTTGGCGCTGGAAATGTACAATGGAATGATAGATCCAACGGTTCATTTGATGAGATACATCCGACGTATGGAGGTGTTTGATGCTTCCAAGGAGATAAGGAGGCGGTGTTTCCCTATTATACTCAACGGACTTGGTGGCAATGTTGTTTAGATAGTTGGAAAATGGTTTCATTAACACATGGATCGACTGGTAAGCAGATTCTTAAGATGGTTCAGAGTTCATATCTCATGACTAAAGAATGTGATGACAATCCCAAGCATAAAACAAAGGCTTGGAGAGACCTTGAGAAGTTATTTGTAAAGATTCAATTGTTAGAAATTTAGTCACCATTTTAATGATAACTACTATATACTGCATATATATACTATATCAAGATGACAGACTATCATTCAAGAAGATAAAAGGCAAGGCAATGAGCAAGAAGAATCATATACAAGTTAAAAAAAAGTCAAAACTATGGAGCATCAAGATCAATAGTATGTATATGATCTTAGATTGAATTGTAAAATCTCCTTAGTAGTTCATATACACCAACAAACACAGATATCAACATAGCATGGAGATTGAATTTAAAATGACAGGTATTTATATATAAAAACTGAACTTACACTATTCAGTCAACTGAAACTGTGTTGAACTATTTTTTAAAATAATTCAAATATTTTTCGTGAAAATTGAAATGTTCATACTCAATAGACTGACGTATTCGCTTAGTAGACTTAGATGCTGTAACGGATTCTTTTTGTGAAAGGTCATCTTCAAGAGTTGAAACTTTTTGAACAGTTTGCTGCAATTTTGAAAGGATTTCTTGAAGATTGACAACTCTTGATTACTTCTCTTTTATATATATAAATAACATAACAACTCATACTTAAAGATAGACCTTTTACTTTGATTTCTATCTATTTTACTCTCTTGTGCTATTCTAAGCATTTGTGCTTTCAAATCTATTATTTAATTTGCTGTTATTTCAATAATTACTATGCACTCACTACGAATCATCATGGAGATTATAGGAACAATTGTACTATCAAGTCAAAATCAATGTTAAACGAACACTAAATTGTCAAGCAAGAATTGTATTTTTCAAAGGAAAGAATAAATCTGAGAGGTGTGTAGATTGGTTAAGTTGTAAACTATTCCTCCGGGTCAAGTGAGCGATTAACAAGGAAATACCTAAGAGCTGCTTTGGGACTGAACGTAGGAGAGGTTCTCCGAACCATTATAAATCTCGGTGTGTACATTTACTTACTGCTTTATTATTTCGTAGTATAAATTAGTATATATACTCAATTTATTCGCCATACACGACCTAATTCTTTCATTTGGTATTAGAGCACGGTTTATTTAAAATCATAACACAATTTTGGATATTATGGCCAATATGAGTTACAACATATTTCAAGAAGGAAAATCAACTACACGTCCACCATTTTTCATGGGTTCAAATTACATGTATTAGGCTACATGTATGAAAGTTTTTATGGAATCAAGCGGTCTTGACATTTGGTTATATACCCAGTCTCAGTATGTATCTCCTACTACTGAAATTAGTACCTGGACAGATGCTTAGAAAACTGCTGCTTCAAATAATGCAAAAGCTATGAATGTTTTATGTTCTGCATTAGATAAGAATGAATTTTCTAGAGTTATGATGTGCAAAACGGCTTATGATATATGGCACATGCTACAAGTCACACATGAAGGAACTACCAAAGTAAAGCAAACTAAGAAAAGTTTGTTGAAAAATCAATTTCAATCATTTAAAATGAAAACTAATGTAAGCATCATAGAAATGTACTCTAGATTCCAAACTATACAACATGATTTTATGGCATTAGCAGTCTTATTTACTAACTTTGATTTAGTTGCACGTATTCTAAATGCATCAACCAATGAATGAAAAAGAAAAGTATTAGCTATAGAAGAAGCCAATGACCTCTCTACACTCAAAGTGGAAGAGTTAATTGGAAATTCAATGTCATACGAAGCAAATTTGCAAGCTAGAAAATATCAAGCCCAAGAAAAATAAAATATTGTTTTCACGTAAATAACGATGGTGATTCAGACTTGGTTGAAGAAGATGTAGTTTTCTTTGCTAAAAACTACAAAAAGTTTAGAAAATTAAATAAAATGGTGCAAAAGCTAAAACCAAGGAACCCCGATGATGCTTCGTCATTTAAATGCTATGGTTGTAACTGATTTGATCATATGAAAAAGGATTGTCCGGAACTAAACAAAGATAAGAAAAACTTCAACAAGAACAGAAAATATGAGAAATTCTCGAAAAAAAAAGCGTACTTTCAAGTAATGTGGGATGATTCCTCAAGTGACAACGACAGTAACGGTGACAATGATGAAGAACAAGCCAATGTTTGCTTCATGGCAACTAAAGATGAGGTACTTTCAGATTTATCTTTTGACGATGTCGTAGAAATAGCTTCGAAACTAGATAATAAATATAGAAACCTTAGAAAGACTCGTAAATAATGTTCGAGAAAAATGACTAGACTAGAATTAGAAAATGAAATGCTAAAATATGAGAAAATTATATTAGAGGAGTAAATTTCAAAAAAAAAATATGTAAATCTTTTAAAGAAAATAAAAAATGTGCATGCTTCAGAAAAGGAAAATTCAACACTATCGAATGATAATGTAAAATTAAGAAAAATTGTCGACGATTTGGAAAATCAGGTAAAAGTGTTAAACGAAGATATACAGTCATTAGAAAAGAAAGTAAATGAAATATCTACAAACATTTCTAATTTAACAAAGGAAAGGAGAATATATCTCATTTAATTGGTATTTCAAAACCGCATAGTGATAAAAATGGTTTAGGATTTATAAAATCGAAGAAACCAATTTCGTAAACCCGTAAGTAGCAAATCAAATTATGACAAAAAGACTATTCAGATATGGATTCCCAAAACAAATAATAACTTGATTAGACAAAAACATATAGATAGATTTTTGAATGATGTTCATTTTAATAAAGGTTCTAGATTCAAAGGTTCTACCAAACCCTCATAGGTATAGTTACCTTCAGTTTAACCCCCAGGACCCTAACGGAGGAAGTGGGTACCATTAAAGTGTTTTTATCTTTGTTTGTACACCGACACAAATAGTAGAAGTGGATTCTCAACAGTGGATGCTCCAAGCATATGATTGGGAATGCTGATATACTAATGAATATCTCTTACAAGGATGGTGGAACTGTCACTTTTAGAAGTAATTCCAAAAGCTATGTTATAGGACAAGGAGATGTTGCTTCTGTCGTTATATCTAACTCTCCTCTTATTTCAAATGTTCATCTAGTTAAAATTTTAAAATATAACCTCCTTAGTATCATTCAATTATGTGATAAAGGATTTACTATAACATTTGAAACAAGAAAATGCAATATCTTTGATAAAAATAAAAATCTAATCTTTGAAGGAATAAGAAGACACAATATTTATATTTTAAATATGAAAATAAGGCATGATAAAGGTGTTTTCTTAATAGCAGATATTTTCGATCCATGGATTTGGCATAAACGTTTTTGTCATGTTAATTTTGAAAACATTCATAAGTTAGCTAAAAATAAGTTAGTTCGTGGTTCACCTAAAATAAATTTTAAAGTCAATAATCTATGCGATGCATATCATAAAGGAAATTTTAAAATCCTCTTTTAAATCTAAGCAAGAGATTTCCACAAAACAATCATTAGAATTTTTACATTTGGATCTTTTTGGACCAATGTAAATTAGATCAATTAATCATAATAAATATGTTTTCTTGTAGTTGATGATTATTCACGATATACGTGGACATTCTTTTTAATATAAAAAAGTGACACTTTTCAAACATTCAAAGTCTTTTCAAAACGTATTCAAAATATAAAAGATTTAAAAATTAAAACAATTAGAAGTGATCATGGCGGAGAATATGAAAGTGAATCATTTCAAAAAAATTGTAATAAAAAGGGGATAAGTCATAATTTTTCATTTCCTAGAACATTATAACAAAATGGTGTCATAGAAAGGAAAAATATTGTGCAAGAACTCTTCTTAATAGTAGTAATTTACCATAAAATTTTTGGGCAAAAGTTGTAGCTTCTGCATGCTATATTCGAAATCGTATCTCCCTAAGGCCTTTTACCAAAAATACTCCTTACGAACATCTTTTTGAAAGAAAACCCAAAGTATCTTATTTTAAAATATTCGAATCCAAATGATTTATTTTAAACACTAGTAATCCTCTAGGAATGTCTGATCTGAAAGCCGACAAAGGAATATTCGTAGGATACTCAAATCAAAGTAAGGCATGTAGAATTTTTAATAAAAAATCTAATAAAATTGAAGATATGTTACATGTATCATTTGATGAAAATTATAACACTATTAAAGAAGATGATGAAAACATGAATCAATCAATATCATCTAATGTTCAAAATGAACAAATCAAATAAATTAATCTCGATAATGCTGAATTAAAATCACCACCTAGAATATTAAAAGATCATCCAATAGATAATATTATAGGAGACATTAATATTAAAGTTTCAACGCGCAATCAATTAAATCAAATGAGACATGTAGCTTTTATTTCAAATATTGAACCAAAGAATGTTAAAGAAGTATCTACATACGGTTATTGGACTATCACAATGCAAGAAGAACTAAATCAATTTGAACGTAATAATGTATGGGAACTTATACCAAGACTTAATGATCAATCTGTTGGTACTAAATGGATTTTCAAAAATAAAATGGATGAAAATGGTGATATAGTTTGAAATAAAGCAAGACTTGTTGCTCGGGGATATTCCCAGGAAGAAAGAATTGATTATGAAGAGACCTTCGCTCCTGTAGCACGTCTCGAAGCTATAAGAATTCTCTTAGCATTTTTGTGCCATCATAACTTTATATTATATCAAATGGATGTTAAAAGTGCATTTTTAAACGGTCACATTAAAGAAAATGTCTATGTTGAACAACCACCATTTTTTGTACATAAACAATTTCCAATTCATGTTTTTAAATTACGAAAAGCACTTTATGGTCTTAAACAAGCTCCTCATGTTTGGTATGAAAGATTAAAAACACATCTTTTAAACTCTGGTATTCAAATTGGCAAAAGTCGATTCTACACTTTTTATAAAAACAAATAAAATTGATATTTTGTTCAAATATATGCAGATGATATTATCTTTGGATCAACTCATAAAAACTTATGTGATGAATTTTCTAAAATTATGAAAAATGAATTTGAAATGTTGCGTATGGGAGAATAAAATTACTTTTTAGGGTTGCAAATTAAACAATTGAAAACGGAATTTTTTATTTATCAAGAGAAATATTGTAAAGGTTTAATTAAACATTTTGCAATAGATAATGCAAGTAGTAAAGCTACTTTTATGAGCACGAGGATTCACTTAGACAAAGACAGAAATGGAAAAGACGTCGAACAAAAATTATATAGAAGTATGATAGGATCGCTATTATATTTAACTGCCAGTAGACCCAACATTTTAATGGGTGTTTGCTTGTGTTCTCGATTTCAAGCTAGTCCCGCAGAAACGCACTTACGAACAGTGAAATTTTTTTGCGATACTTATCAACTTCCAAAGATTACGGACTTTTTTATCTAAAAGACTGTCTATTCAAACTCGTACATATAATGATGTCAATTTCAGTGGTTGTAGATCGGATCGAAAAGGTACAAGTGGAACTTGTCACTTCATCTATAACAACCCGATTTTTCAACGCTCGAAAATCGACATCAACACGTCCACTGTATCCAATGCCGAACAATCGAATGTCGAAAAACCGTACTATTAGGGTTAAAGAAGAAGGTGGTAGAAGAAGAAATAGGAACAATATCAGAATCTTACCAACGCAGCGGAATTAAATATAATAGGTAACAACTAATCTTTAAACAAAATAATTATATTTGTTTATATATTACATCATCAGGGTACAAATACAAATTAACAACTCAATTCAGGACAATTATAATATCATGTCCTCCAAAGCTGAAGAAACAGCTTTTACTGCACAGCAGGAATATAAATCTACGGAAATACGCCTCATCATCTAGCTCGTCTCTCGAGCTCTAATGAAGTCCATTCAAAATCTGTACTTTATAATACTCGATCTGACCCGAGCATTATAGTTAAATAACACCTGAGTCAGTCTGGAAAACCAGCATGAGAAAACACACTCAATTGGATTATTAAAGTTTCCAAAATCCTTTGAAATCAAAGGTATCTCGTAATACCACGCCACAAATAAACATGTCGGGTTTTTACCTTACGATAACCAAAACATTTTTATCTAAGTCCGTCAGATATTATAATAGTGACTATAGAAAGTAAAATAGAATCTAGCTGAAATGCTTGCATCTCATGTTTCAATATAGTTAGGCACAATCAAAACCGTACAGGCGCTTATTGGAGATTGGATTTCATACGATGGCAGGACTACTGGGGTACCGGCCGTCACAGTACGTGGTCTAGATCACCATACCGAGGATCCAACCTGATCCCCTGCATCACAAGACCAGAGCTACCCCTTACTGGATAGTCCGAATAAGATCACCCCACGTTTGGGATCAACAATTGCCCACACAGCCGAAATAAAGGGACCTATAGACAGGGGTGACCTTACCCCAATTGGCTGCTAGCCACTTAGCCTTACATGCACCTCCCTTGTTTTAGCCATTCCCGCTTGATGAGGCTCGAGGCTTTGCGTTACCTTTTTAGCACATATTCACTTAGAATGCTCATTGTCCTCCTGACGATGTTCTGAAAGCATTCATCCATACAAGTCCGTTCTGGGTTCGAACGGAACCGAAGGCACTACTCCTACTACATCCATTTTGGAATCACCCTAAGGATTAGTAACGATTAGCCATTACGCTCCACTGCTCCATCTTCGACTCCCAGCTCTTGTCTTCCTCACAAAAACGTTCAAACCGGATGGAAGTGGTTTTCGGGAAATTAATCTCGATCCTGGTCTCTTCGAAACGATCAGCGCATTAGCCAATATTGATAGTCGGTTATTTAACTATCAATTAACATTTACAAACAACCATCAGTCTTAATAATTTTCCAAAATTATTTATTATTCGAAATATCTTCACAAGATATCTTTCGACATTTCAATCCTTTGAAAACACATCCCAAATCACTTTTCCTCTTGTGGATTAAATTTCCACCCAATTGCTTATTCCATTGAAAATCACCAAGTCTAGATACTTTAGATTTTGAAATAATTTAAATCACTTTATCCAGAAATATACTTTTAAAATATTTAAAATAAAAACTATTTAAAACACTTTATTTAAAATACTAGTTAAAATCTTTTATAATAATTTGTAAAACTTAAGCCAAACAAATCTTAAAATAAAAGTTATTAAATTCTGTACAAGTTTTTCAAATAAAAACTTTAGCCAAACTATCTTTAAAATAAAACTACTTTGTTAAATATAAATATCAATAATTATATTTTAAAATCATAATACTAATTAACTCCTTTTTTAAAAAATAATTACTACTATGACTAATAAAATATTTACTTTCAAAATTCTAAACAACTTAAATAATAATTTCTCAAATAACATTCTTTAAACAACTTTAAACTTTTAACTAATACTTAAAAATCTGCTTTGAAAACATACTTGCCTTTTCAGGGAAATACATTTTTCTTTTACACCTTTTAACAATAAACCACTATCTATTTTTAAAACAAATTACTCATTCCTTTATAAATTCCCACCGTGAATTTATACTTCCAAATATCCACTGATATCTTATTTCACTTTATAAACCCTGTTTATAAATTCCATAGTCTCATCCTCCTTTTCAAACACAGTTTCAAACACTAAATCAATTTACAAATCGATTTCCAGAATTTACTCCATTTAAAAATAGATTCCTTTATTTACTCAATTTTATTTTAAAACCCATTAATTTCAGATTAACTTCTTTATTAAGATTTAAAATCTTATTTAAACTGAAAATACCAATTTCATATTTATTTCAAAATTCTTCCTTTATTTCTTCCTAAAACATTTAAATCTTTATTTTAAAAAATAAATATTATATTCCTTTAAATAATACCACTTAAGTTTAAAATTTTATTTATTGCCATATATTCAAAAATCTCCTTTACCATACTTGGGCATTTAATTATTAGGATTTTAAAATCAACTTCTATCCTTTTCCAATTCATCCTTTAGTTTATCCAAATTATCTATAATTATTTTACTTAAAATACTCTCTTTTATTTTCCTTTCAAAAAAATCCAATCTATATATTTTCAATAACTTAGTATACCCCAATACATCCAATCAAACCGTCGCTCCAATATTTTCAATTACCAATATAATCTATCACGGGTTATCAATTAAATCATATAACAGAATATTAAAACAATCTAAACATTTTGAGGAATCCAGTTTGATCCCTCCAACCTGTTTCCCTGCATCCATAGATATTAGCACAATATAAAATACAAATTCCACTTCGAGGTGGAATATCGTGGTATGTGGGGTCATCCGCTATTATGCGGAGCGCATAGGATCTCATCCGCTATATAATATGGAAAATCAATCACACCAAATATATATATACTATTATATATATAATATCACATCCAGTCAATTCAGTCATTCAACCAATAAATTTAAATTTAACTATTTAAATTTAAATAGAAATCAAGATGAGTGAGATTAACTCATCTTTGATTATTATTTTTTGCAATCCGACCCAAACCAGCTTGTTTTCTTCAGGATTTCAGACCTTGGATAAACATTATATGATTTATTATCATTTGAACTAATCGAATCAATTAGTTAGCATTTATTGATTTAATTAACCAAGACTTTTATTTAAACTAATTGTTCTTAAATAAATTATTTTTAATGACTGAAATAACTGAATAAGCTGATTAAATAAGTCAGCCACCTTAATACTTTATTTTTAAAATTAAGCAGTACGTGAAAATATATACAGATATATGTATAATTATTCTTTATTTTGAAACCACATGTGTACTTATAAAATAACTTATATAGATTTAAGAAAATCCAATCTTTTAAATAAATTCTTCAACATTTTTAACATACCTATACATTTCCAAAATTATATATATAATATATATTTCTATTTTACCTATATATGTATATATACATTGAATTCTAATAAGATAAAATTTCTTCTAACCTATATACATATATAAAAACTGAACTTGCTTATATTTTATTTTTCGAAATCAGTCATTTTTAAAATCTATTGCTTTCAAGAAAGATCAACATTTAAAATAAATAGTAATATATCTCACTGCCATATTTTTTTTTTTTAAAATGGAAATTCAATTAAGTAACCATAACTTAAGTTTAATCAAATTATCAAAGAATAGACAAAGCTGAAGGAATCAAACCTCAATCTCGTCGACCCTCACAGTATAGAACGTCCTCAACAACGACCACTAACCTTCTCATCTTCACGCGAGAGCGCACGCCCAGCAGCCTCCTCTCGATCATGATCGGGGCGCTCCTAGCCGTCGCCTTTCACGAATCCACGACCTACCTCCCCGCGTGCAAAACCCCATGCTTCGCTGTCATCTCAAACTATCGCCATGCTCTTCGAACGAGCCTCCCCCAAAATCAGATTCGAGGAACGACGATGAATAATAGGTCGATCTCGAAAGATTGAGTGGAGAGGCCAATTCGATTATTACGGTCACCATTAATTTTATTTTTTGAAAGAGGCGTCAGTCGATTTTTTTAATTTCGATTTTGAAAGGGAGAAAAATGAAGGCTAAATGTATTGTGAATTATCTTGGCTGGTCGATCTTTATTTCTAACGCGTGTCTTTAGTGATGACACGTGCTTCAAACTCTGTTACGTGTCTGTAGGCTTGAAATGTAATTAAATTATTAATATTTAAATTTAAATCCAAATTTAAATCGTCTCGATTTACATACTCTAAAATTCTGAACCTCTATCGAGGCGTGCCGCTTGGCGTTTATAATGTTATACCCCTATTCTGAACGCAATGGAAGATATTTCGAGTCCAAATTCGATTGTATGGAGAAGATAGCTTTTTGGACCCAGTTATTATATTAAATTTTCGATATAGATTTCAGTGCATTTAAATATCATATTCTCACACAACAACTCCAAACACTACGAAATTTGAAATTCGATAATAATACATTATTACAGATCCAAAAGAACTAGTTTCGTCAAATTCCGAGACCGTGCCTCGGAAAGCTATTTTCAAATATCAGTTTAAACAATATATTTTTAAAACTGAACAGATTACTTCCAAATTCAAATTTTAAACTTCTATTATCTCCAATATTATAAATATAAAGTTTCCAAGCCTTTGAAATATTTTAACCAGCTTAAAAATAAGATTCAATAATTTTTCCAATTTCATTTATTAAATTAATAATTTAATTGCGCAAATAAACAGTGATATTTGAAATTCAAATTAAACTAACCTTTTAAATATTTAAATCAATTAAATATTTCAATTTCAAATATCCAGAAATTTCGGGTCGTCACATCATCGGTCAATCTTTGATATCATGATTTAGTAAGAAACAAAATTG
Organism: Allium cepa; assembly: GCA_030765085.1. Taxonomy (NCBI): domain Eukaryota; kingdom Viridiplantae; phylum Streptophyta; class Magnoliopsida; order Asparagales; family Amaryllidaceae; genus Allium; species Allium cepa. The sequence continues at coordinate 568,788,183 of CM060929.1, forward strand.
TGTTTCATTATTTATGTGTGAAACAGAACATATATCTACATACTAGCTTGAATTTAGGTCATAAATATGAAACAAACATTATAAGATTTTGGAGTAAAACTAAACAAATTCCTATCTTTTGTGATAACATCAGTGCAATTAATTTATCAAAAACCCCATTAATCACTCAAGAACCAAACACATTGACATTAGACATCATTTCTTGCATGATAATGTAGAAAAAGAGAAAACATCATTAGAACTTCTTACTATAGGCAAACAAATAGCAAATATATTTACTAAATCTCTTTATGGACCTACGTTTTTAAACATGCTCCATAATCTCAAAATATGCTTGGTTAAAGATTTAGATATGTAAGGTATAATTCACATAATGTTTATGCTTGGTTAAAGATTTAGATATGTAAGGTATAATTCACATAATGTTATATTAAACCAACGTCCAAAATTAGATAATGAAAACAAATGGATATTTATTAAATTATAAATATAACTAAATTAGAAAAAGGATTACTAAATTTAACTAAAAGAAGAAATTAATTCAGAAATTATAATACTTAAAAATAGTAAAAGCCAAAGTATATATAAAGAGTTTCTGTAAAAAGAAAAGAATACGTATAGAAGTTAAAATCTATATACTATTAATTGAATAATGTTAGACAATTACGATTCCACTCATTTGTCTCCTGATTTTAGCTCTCATTCCTCTAACAATGGATATTTATCTTCTAATGTTTCAACTCGTTCTTCTACAAAATCACCATCTATCCAAAATGTCCTTTCTTCGATTGACCATACTGGATTCTCGTCCAAGGGAAAGAAGATAAGAAGAGCTTTGAAACTTGAAACTCATACTAAAATAGATGAAATACATCACTATCAATAAGAAATGATGAATGTACAAAGGGAGATGTACTACGAACAAAAAAGTCAAGGTGCACATCTGAATTTTTTAAAAAGGTTTGTACTTGCTATTTGCGGTCATTCCCCAATCAAAAAATGCATATGTCAACTTAGTCCACATATTACCGAATCTTCGATTGTTATCAAAAACACTCCACCAAGAAATTCCTAGGAAGTTGGACCATCCATGTAAAATTGGAACAAAACTCCGGTTCAGTATAACAGGTGGTCTCCACTTCGGCCATTAATTCAAAATACTAAGTTGGAACAAAATTCTTTGGATCGTTTTCCTAATAACAAGTTTGATGATTTGGAAAATAATTAATATGTATTTATAGTATTTATTTATAAACGTATTTGTAATAATATCCAAAAAAGGATGTATAAGATATTATATATCATATGTATTCAGAATGACAATTAAAGGCAAGAAAACATTTCTACACAGGCTCAGTCAACTGAACAAGAATCCCAATCGACTAAACCTGTATCAAATTGATACTAAACTTTCTACCTCAAAATGACATGGTTTCAATTAACTGGGGATATGTTCCAGTCGATTGAACCTGTTCAATAATGGCCAGTGATTCTATGTTTCTAAAATGTGTACTTTTTGTCAACTGAATTTCTATCACAGTCGACTAAAATTCAAGAAACTGCCAATGTAACTATCTTTTCCATCGTGCTTTTTCATGAAATCATTTTCTCTTTTCACAAACCCTACCTCCAAACTTCATTTTAATGGCTTCAAGAAAGAAACTCCCAAGTTTTCATCTTAGACCAAGCAACGATAAAACTCCGGCTTCTGCTTCATCCACTCTGGCTCATCCTGAATTTTCTTCTAACGCTCAAATCTTAGAGTGGCTTATTGGTATTGCCAAAAATCTATAGATCTTCAATGAATTGGATGATAAATTTATTTTCAAAGAAACATTTTACAAGATAGAAGATTTCACCGCTTTGGCATAGAAGAATTGGCAAGACAGTATGGATTCCTTTCTTTAATTGTTGAAAAGAAAATTAAGGTAAAAATTTACCCATTCTTAGTTAAATTATTTTATGCAAATCTTTGTGGGGATTTCTATACACCTCCGAATGAAACCGGTGAGGAAATTTTGTGGAGTAGAGTGTTAGGAGTTGATTTAGTGCTTAATGTTCATGACCTAGGGGCTATTTTAAATTGTAATGTCCATGGATTTACCTTAGATGATATCAACCATCGTGATTTCGCCTATGATTTAACTAGCTACAAATTTCGTATTGAAAACACGGAAAATACTTTAATGAATTTAAGACCTCAATCCCAAATCATTAATAAAATGCTTTATCATATTGTTTTTCCTCGAACCGGGAGCTATGAAAAAATGTATGGCTACAACTACAAGGCTCTTTATGCCATCTATTCAAACATACAGCTTAATCGAGTAAAGATTATTCACGATGGCATAAAAAGCTTTAGTTCCCGTTCCCACAAAACAATGTTTTTTGGCTCATATCTCATGAAGATATTTATTCATTTTGGAATTAATGTGGAAATTTTACAAGATTACATCTCACCTAAAGTTATGGACCAAAAATCTATTTCGCTTATGAAACTACCCTCTCAAATGGAACCCCTACCTCCATATAATGTTTATATAGCGAATTTGGTAAAAAAATACCTTAGGTCAATCCTCTTCCCAACCATCTCAAGCTCAAACTTCTCAAGCTTAACCCGTCAATCAAATCAAGAAATTGTTGAAGAATTTAATTGGCCTTCAGATAGTGTAAAAAAAGTTTCATTGGTTAAAACTTCCAGAACTATCAATGCCACAACAGCTATTCTTCGAAACCAAGAAATTCTCTTTAAAAACAACAAAAAATGATGAAGCGTCGAAAAACATTCGAGAGTTTGCAAGGCAAAATTTGGAAGCATGTTTCTTCATGCTCTAGCTCATCATCATCCTAGGTTGAATCTTAGGATGTTTCATCTCGTTCTATATATTTTGTAAGTCTATCATATCTCCTTTTGTGATTCATGATGTCTGAATTTGTGGTCATTCAAAAACTTTCATGGTGTTTGGTTTTGTGTTTGTCCAAAAACTTTTATGATATTTTGAATATTTTGTGATGTATTATGTTATGTTGGTCTGTGACTTGATTTATGGTATTCTGTGACTTTATGTATAAAACATGTTATTTCTATGATGTGGTATGTATGTGAAAACTTCTCTTTGATGTTATGTATGTGAATGTTAAGTATTATGAGTATTTATGTTTATTTCATATCCTATGCATATTCATTGTTTATACTATCATTATATCACCTTTTTGTTGATGCCAAAGGCGGAGAAACATATAGATAGGGGAAGCAAATTCAATATTTTTAAAATTCGAACTTTGATAGTTGTCAGCATCAAAAAAAAGAGACCGTTAGAACATTAGTTCTCTGTTTTAATGATAGAAACTATATACTGCACATATATACTATTTTATGATGACTGACTATCATTCAAGAAGACAAAAAGCAAGGCAATGAGAAAGAAGAATCATTTACAAGTCAATGAAGTCAAAACTATGGAGCTTCAAGATCAATAGTACGTATATGGTCTTAGATTGAATTGTAAAAACCCCTTGATAGTTCATATACACACACAAACACATCTATCAACATAACATAGAGATTGAATTTAAATTGACAAGTGTTTACATATAAAAACTGAACTTACACTGTTCAGTCGACTGAAATTGGTTTTAGTCAACTAAGCCTAATTTCAGTCGGCTAAAACTGTGTTGAACTATTTTTTTAAATGACTCAAATATTTATTGTGAAAATTAAAACGTTCATACTCAATAGACTAACTTATTCGCACAATAGACTGAGATGTTGTAACGGCTACTTTTTATAAAAGGCCATCTTCAAGAGTTGCGACTATTTGAACAGTTTTATACAATTCTGAAAAGATTTCTTAAAGATTGACAACTCTTGATTGCTTCTCTTCAATATATATAAATAGTACAACAACTCATACTTAAAGATAGACCTTCTACATTGATTTCTATCTATTTTACTCTCTTGTGCTATCCTAAGTATTTGTTCTTTCAACCCTATCATATTATTTGCTATTATTCCAATAATCACTATGCACTCACTACGAATCATCAAGGAGATTATAGAAACTGTTGTACTATCAAGTCAAAATTAGTGTTAGACGAACATAAGATTGTCAAGCAAGAATTATATTTTTCAAATGAAAGAATAAATCTGAAAGGTGCTCAAATTGGTTAAGTTGTAAACCTATTCCCCCAGGTCGAGCGAGGGATTTATCAAGGAAATACCTAAAAGGTGCTCAGGGACTGGACGTAGGAGAGGTGCTCCGAACCAGTATAAATCTCTGCGTGTGCATTTACTTACTGCTTTATTATTTTGTAGTATAAATTAGTATATATACTCATTTTATTAGCCATACATGACCTGCAGGTTCTTCCATCAATGTAGTAGTAGATGCAGTCAATAAGCCAGATCCATCATGAATCATAATGGTGGGGTATCTGGAGTCACAAGCAAAACCGACTTCAAAGCTACACTAGAAAGGGATCTACCTATGGATCTTACGGAATTCTACTTTGAAGTTGAGAGATATTTGTGTCAGGAAGATGCTGAAGCCAAAGATGAAGCCGAGAATGCTGAAGCTAATGTTGTAGATGATAGGGGACTGTCCGAAATAGGAATAGGAAAGGAAAAAGGAAAAGGAAGAGCCAATGATGACATAGGGGAAATGAAATGGCAAAGGAGAGAGCCAAAATTCACTTCCTACACTAATTTGACAGAGACCCCAATGGATATATCTAGACATTAGGATGTAGATCCCCTAAAGGAAGCCACCAAGAAGAGAGCCTACTGATCGGAAGGAAAGATCTGGAAAGTGTTGCATCTTCCATGAGCTGGATGTACTTGAAACAAATGAGTACTAACACCTTCGTAATCTGATAAAAGAACTATTTCGGAGTAATCGGCTGCAATTTTATATGAGGAACCAAACTGTAATGGTGTGGCTGGAGCAACCACAATCTGCAACGAATGCATACAGTCAAGGATCTAGTTCGAGACATGAAATCCCATGATAGGGATAAACAAGAGATGAATCTGATTCCCGTGCTTTGCTTTTTCGTTTCTTTTCTTTTATTTTTACTTTTGCATTAAGCAATAAAGATAACAATAATCTTGGGTCACTTACTTGTGTACAGGATCCCAAACGGTCTCTAGGCACGCTCTGAGTTGAATGCCTGAGATGACTTTTTAGGATAATAATAACCCCAAACCACTCATATGTGCATAAAACCTGGATTGGTCTTTAGTCACTCCCTGAGTCAGATGTCTGGGATGAACCATTAGAATTTTTTCTTGTTTTCTTTGGTTTGATTTGATATATTTGAATTTTAAAAAATTTACATTTAATGAGATGACTGATATTGATCAGTGCGAGATGCAAGTTCCCTTGCAAGAGAGTGAGTTAATGGGCTTGTACAAAAATTAAGTCCCATTACCGAATAGTGAGAGGATAAGCTTGCTTTTTGAGTTTATTTTCCAGAGAGCAAGCAGACTCGACAAGGAGCCACAGAGATCGTCCTCCTTAAATTAAACATTAAATGACCTGGAGAGATCGTCCTCTTAACTTAAATGATAAACGATCTGGAGAGATCACACATTAAATTAAATGAAAAATGATCCAAAGGGATCGAACCTTAGAATGGAAACAGACTCGGTAAAATGATTTGAATTCCTTTTAACTAGAATAAAACCTATAAATCTTCGATGAATACGGGACGATTTTGGATGTGATGTAATAACTTCGTGAAATCAGGTAGTGATGTAATAAGAGATATGTAATGTAATAAAACCAAACGAAATCAAATGATTGTGATGTATTAACTACACTTAGGCATAGTCTTAGGCTATAACATGTATGGAACGACCCAAGATTGACAAGAGAATCCAAAGGAACTGGATGACACACCAAGGTTAAATAGCCGAAGAGATCAACAATCGAAGATGGATTACTGGAACTTATTCTTGAGCAAAGCAAACCTTATATTCAAAAGGTTACATTGGGGGGCAAGTGTTAATCCACTTTTTAGAAAAGAAGATTTCAACTGTACTTAGAAGATTCAAACAAGGACGAAACGACTTCAAAACTTGGAGGCACACTTAAAATGACTAGAGAATTGAGCTCAAGAAATTTGGATGAAAAATACACTAAGGAGAGAGGTTGGTACCAACCTCTTTATTAACTCTGTAGATGTTGTGACCTTTTTGGAACACCTCTATACGACATTAGAAGAGTGCTGCAAAAGAGCACAAGTCATCTCGGGATAAGAAAAAGAGTCACTACCGACCTCTTAGGCAAAAAGGCTGATATTGAGCTGTTTTAGAGAGTGATAGGTACTGACTTGTTTTGGACGGCGAACGATTGATGGAAATAGCATGGGACATCTTAAAATGAAATAAGAAGAACGATATAAAAAGGTTCAAAGTGATTTGATCTAAGGGGAAAAGCCATCACAAACTTAAGAGGTCGTATCGATATTTGAGGTTTGCTCGGGAGATCCTTCAACTTTGTATACTACTTCGGGCTGATATTTGGACTCTTCCATAATGTGGATTTCTGGCCCAACACGACTGTTTCCTCTATAAATACAGACCAAAGAGCAAGCAAAATAGGATCTAAATTCTTTGACTGTGGACACTTTGTTACTTCTTTACCTCTGATGTCTCCTACATTGAACTTACCTAGTAAACAACTATTTGTTGTCGTAGGACTTAGATCAACAAATTCTTAATACTAGTGACTTACAAACAACCTAGAAACTTTATTGTAAATCTAAGATCCACTATATTATAGTCAGGTCTATTATATATAGTTGTAATCCAGAGAGAAAGAAACTAATAAAGAGATTGAAGTGGATGTAGGTTGGAGATTACGTCGAACCACCATAAAAATTATCTCTTGTTTTACCGGTTTTTCGTTTATTTAATCTGAACTGGACAATTCATCTGATTTATGGACGTTGATCCATTTTGTAGGTTAATAAAGAGTAGGAGAAAAATCTTCTTTATTAATAGTTTGAATGAAAACAAAAAAAATTTGGTTTGATGGTGAACATCCTAAAATATCATTATAATAAATAGATGACATAGATTAATTCTATTGGAAAAAGCTAGAATATTATTATGGTTATGTGTTCGAATATTGATGATAATAGATATTTTTCATTTTTCATTTTTTCCCATTTTTGGTGTCGATAAATCATCATTATTCTTTTTTTATGAGGTTATATTTTTTCTTCATTTTTTGTAGTTTCAGCTTGCTTTATTGAAAAAAGTAACCATTTGAAAAAAAGGTAACTTCATCTGGTCATAAGTAAAAAAAAAATTATTTTTTATTTTTTATGGCAACAAATTTTTTTCTACACTTAAAGTTCCTTTGAAGAAAAAAAGACAACTGAAAATCATATATGTATATGTGTGCGTGTACACGCATGTTTATATATGTATACATATGATATGTGTGTGAATATATGTATGTATGTATGTATGCCTGTGTATGTATGTGTCTGTGTATGTACATACGTGTGTGTATCTCATTTTACACATTTAAAAAAATCTAGAATACAGTGTTTTGACATCACTGCTAATTATAGAACTTTTATCAAAAAAAAAATGTCAAATGTAACAGAAAATAATCATGTAAAGTTTGATTATTCTCAAATAAATATGTATTTAGTTCAAAATATTGTTTAGTCAACTAATGAAGTAACAACCTTAATTAAAAAAAACCTTGAAATGACTTCTAACTCCATTCCTAAATAATTTCCAATTGAATTCATTTTTACTTTAAGAAACAACGAAAAACTTTGAAACTAAGTCTAACAAAAAGAATAGTAGCTGTTAAGTTTAATAATTTGATTAATACTGCGAGTAACGTCAATACATTGTTTAAAACATATTCTACCCAACAATATATGTTTTTTTATTGATGTCGCGTGAAGGTTGGACAAATAAGAAAAGAAACAATTTCTACAATATTATTTAATACAAGTTATTATGCCAACAAGTGTCATTTTTTAAATTTCAACTTAGTGGTATTTGTCATTTACATGTAAAATAGTGCCTTTTAAGCCTAAATAAAACATCAACTATTTGTTAAGCGAAGCACGTGTTGATTTTATTAATCATTCTGCTTCACACGTATAGAATGCATGCTCTACGCCTCAATCATTTTGTCCTTAACATGCAGAGTGTGTTCCATGAGATCTCATACTAAATAATTTGCAAGAAGCTACAACAATTATCTGGTATGATCACGAAGTTCCTAAAATACCCATATTACATGTAAATGAATTCACAAGTTCGAATCCATCTAACGTTAAATTATAATTATTCTCTTCATTCGAAATTTTAGAAGTATAAATGAGGTCACGAGTTCGAATTTTAGTTCTAATAAAAATATTTAAGTTAATTATCTTTATACTTATTTAAGTAGTACACGAAATTAAAGTGTAATGATTTGATATCATGTTTTATCTTATTCAAAGATATTTATGCATGTAAGTGCATTGCATGTGCCAAATATCTCATTACTAAAGTCGGAATAGGTTTGACAATCTTTTGGTCCAACCATAGATTTTCAAAAATACCCATATATGTAAATAAAAGGTCGGAAGTTCGAATCCCACTAAGAACAGAAACTACCGTTTATTTGCAAATAATTTTAAATATATATATAATATAAGATCACAAATTTTATTCTTAGTCTCAACAAAAAATTCTATTGCTTTATCTTTTTCAATATGACTATTGAATTTTTAACGACCAACAAATTTTTCACTTTAATAAATTTGATTTATTTTAAAAACATTCAAATAAAAGATTAATAATACAAATAATATTGTTTTGAGTGATAATAAATAATATTGATTTTGTTTAAACAATGAATAATAATGGTAATCTTATTTTGAATGGATATTTGCAAAAATATCTTCTTGGGGATTTAAATCGATAAAATAGCCGAAAATCTTTTTATCGATAAACGGCTCTATAATCATCCAAAGTCGCGAATAGGACTGGATACATACACTTATTTTTTAGCAAAGCTAATGAGATCCTCTACCAGTTTTTATTGCGACAAAACAATAAAAAAGGACATAAAACAAATTTCATGTCCAAGAAATAAAGAAAGAAAAAGAAAGACAAACACACAGAGCAAGACTACCACCCACTACACAAGACCAATGCAGTGAGAAAAGCATGCACAGAGGAAACAAAGAAACATGCACACGAACAAGACACATGCATATAGCTAAGACCAGAGGCCAACATGAAGAGAAGCGAAACCATGCACGCTTCCAAGTACCCTAATAGCAATTGTAGACATAAGCCTATTCTAAATACCAGTCCGTTTAAGCCCCTCCCTTGAAAACAATGATTGTTCCTCTCTTCCCAAATCATAGACGTATATTTCTTCACAACAAATAATACTATAACCCAATGTCTCACTCTCCACTTACTTGCCTTGCGAAGGATATGCCAGTCAGAACTAGAGAGGCTGAAATGCCATTAACCCAAATCTTTTGCATCAGAGCGGTCCAAGTACCCTTAAGATACTCATAGTCGAAAAAAAGGTGATCAACATCTTCTACAGGCATGGTACAAAAAAATACACTCTGTGTCAACAGCTATACTAAAAGACAAAAGCTTTCTTTTGGATAGAAGTGCATTGTTAATTATCTTCCACGGCATTAAATTGTCCTTGCTAGGCGAATGAGAAGCCCAAACAACTTTACGCCATGGAAACATGCACATTACTTCAATCTTGTGGATGGTATTATATACCACTTCAATACTATGAGAACTGCCATTCCAGCTGAGGATATCACTTAGATTTGTTTATGCAGGCAGATGAGCTTAACTATTCCAAAGGGCATTGACCACCTGGTTACTGAAAGTGGAGCCTGTAGCCAACCATTGAAAATATATCCACTGCTCTGGTATTTAGACCAATCGAGGATTGATGAATTTCCTGGTGAGACAATAGCCTAGACAGAACAAGGCCAAAGTCAAACTAGATCATTCCAGAAGCCGACCTAACTAGTAGGAGATAGAGAATATTTAATATAAGGCAAAAGAGCCCTTCTAAGACCTAGGATACTTATCTAAATCCAGCTACATCCCTACGGGACTTCCATAGTCCAGAATCCTTATTATGAATATGATATCTCCAAGTTCATTCAACCCGGGGATTTTCCTTCTTAGATAAGATAACATTGACATGAGAATTGACTAAGATATGTTCCAAGTGTGCAAATTGATGATCCCAAGGCCACCCTTATTAAGGGATCTCTTTGTTGGAATTCCTAACACTAAATTAAATGAAAATAACATAGTCCCACATCACCAAAAATTGTAAAGCTATTCTACTATATTAATAGCTTTCAATGAAGGGGTTGGGGCCTTAGGGCACCCAAATGTTTTCTTCATGGTGAGGAGGGAGATCATGCATCACCACCACACACGCGTGTGCACCGCCGTCGTCCGTCCAACCGAACCGAATCGGGGCAGGCCGGGCTCGGATTTGGGTTTGGGTTTGGATCTAATATGATCCTATTTTTACTGCAAAATTAGGTCGGGTTTTTTGACAGTTGCAGGCTATACGAATAGGTGTGGGTATGTTCAGAAGCGGACGCGGGCGAACAGAAGCAGGTGCGACGCGAACGGATGCGAGTAGCAGGCAGGTGCAACCCGACTGAAGAAGCACGGGAGAACATAAGCAGGTGCAACGCGAACGGATGTGAGGAGCAGGCGGATGTGACCCCTTAACGAACAGTAGTAGTTAAAAGGCAACTGGTGCGACCCGTCAAGCGGACGCGACTGTTTGATGGGATGCAGACGAAATTATAAATAGGAGAGAATACTGATCACGTTCTCATTCTATTCCAATTCTGTTTTCTTCTGCTTCTTCTTCTCTACTGCTCTATACAGTAACTCATAGAGTTGACATACTCATTAAATCTCGTGCAGATTACGTCTGTTGTATCTTGAGAGAATTTAAATAAAAATTCTTAAGGAAATTATTTCGACAAGCCTCGGACAGTATTTCCTTAGTTAACTAGTCAGATTCTGGTCTATTTGTATATTCTTTTACATCATTCTTTTATCTTCTCGGTTTCTACGTTGTGCTATTTTTTGCGATAGTATAACGTTGTTGTAATTTAATTGTGACATGCCTATTGCTTAAATTAGCTAATACAGACTTCGAGAGTAGTGGAAATCCGATTGATAAGCTTGTGAGGTGAGTTTATAATTGATTATTCTCTATTTTGATATACTAGACGTATAACATCTTAAGAATTTTTCTGTTGAACTATCAACATAGGCTACTACACACAACAGGCCCGATCCTTTCAAAGGAGATGGTGACGATTCTCTAATATGGCAGAATCAGATGTTATTCTATCTCACCATATCGGTCTACAACAGTATCTCGAGGAGGAGGAACCAGTGCCTGCACCAGGCCAAACCAGAGAAACACACAAAGATGTGTTTCAAGTTGTTGACACATGGAAGCATTCGGACTTCCTGTGCATAAACTATATTCTGAACTGTCCGAACAAAATGCAATACAAAGTGTATCAGCCTCTAAAGATAGCAAAGGCCCTCTAGATGCACTTGCCGCAAAATACAAGACACAGAATGTCAGTCTGAAGAAATTCATTATAGACAAATTCATGGACTACAAAATGATAGACTCCAAATCTGTGACTACTCAACTGCATGAACTCCAAATTATTATTCATGAACATGAATCAGAAGGCCATAAGGTTGGAGAATCTTTCTTAGTTGAAGCCATAACAGAAAAGCTGCCACCATCATGGAGAGACTACTGCAACTATCTAAATCATAAAAAGAAAGAGATTGCTTTGCAGGACCTCGTCGTACGATTAAAGATTGAGGCTGATAACCGCTGAATTGCCAAACAAAGCGAGGAGGCGTTGGTAACAGAAGGGTCGGAGAACAAGAATAAAGGCCACTTCAACAAAAAGAAGAACTTCTCAAAGAAGAGGAAAGCTCCTAAAAAAAACCCAAAGAAATAAAACCAAGAAGTTTAATGGCGAATATTGGGTTTGTGGCAAAATAGGACACGCCGTTAGAGATTGCAGACACAAGAAGGAACGCAACTCAGAGGCAATATAGTTGACAACATGGAAGTGGACGAGTCTAATTTTTCAGCAGTTATATCTGAATGCAATTTGGTTCAGAATACTAACCAATGGTAGGTGGACACAGGAGCTACTTGTCATGTCTGCTCTGACAAATCCATGTTTTCTACATATTAGAAATTCAATCAGAAAGAAAAATTATACATAGGTAATTCTGCTGTTTCCATGATCGAAGGCACTGGCACAGTAATCCTTAAGTTTACTTTTGAAAAAACTGTCAAATTGAATGACGTGCTCCACGTTCCAAACATATGCAAGAATCTGATCTCTGGCTCAGTACTATTAAAGAAAGGATTCAAAATGGTGTTCGAGTCAGACAAGATGGTTCTATCCAAAGCTGAAATATATATCGGAAGGGGATTTATGTGATGGCCTATTTAAGGCAAATGTAGCCATTATCGGCAATAAAACCTGATTGTGCTATTAATAAAATTGAAGTTTCTTACTTGCTTGAGCATGAAATTTTACTATGGCATGATAAATTGGGACATATAAATTTCCGAAAAATGAAAAAATTATCAAACTTGGGATTAATTCCGAAATTCCAAGTAGATAAGAACTACAAATATGAGACATGTGTAGAAGCAAAAATGGTTAAAAAACCATTTCAATCTGTTGATAGAAGCACCGAACCACTAGGTTTGGTTCATACAGATTTATGTGATTTTAAATCATTACCTACAAGAGGTAGAAAAAAGTACTTTATCACTTTTATTAATGACTATACATGATATTGCTATGTATATCTTTTAAATAGTAAGGATGAAGCAATTACATCGTTTATGAAGTACGAAGCTGAGATAGAAAATCGGCTAAATAAAAAAAATCAAGGTATTGATATCTGATCGAGGTGGAGAATATGAATCACCATTTGAACAGTTCTGGTATAAGTCTTCAAACAACAACTCCATATTCACCATAACAAAATGGTGTATCTAAGGGGAAGAACAGAACGTTAAATGACATGATTAATGTCATGCTTTTAACCTCTGGTCTACCGATAAACTTATGGGGGAAAGCCTTAAATATGTCTAATCACATATTAAACAAAGTCCCTCACAATAAAACAGGAACAATTCCATGTGAGCTATGGAAAGGACACATACCAAGTTTTAATACCTCAAAGTGTGGGGGTGCTTGGCAAAAGTTTCAGTTCCGCCTCCAAAGAAAGTCAAACTTGGACCAAAAACAATGTATTGTTATTATCTAGGGCCAGCCCAAAATAGTAGTGCCTATAGATTTTTGGTACTCAAGTCTGATATAGCTGATGTTCATGTAAATACAATCATGGTATCAAGAGATGTCTCGTTCTTTGAAGATGTGTTCCCACATAAAAGAAATGATGGAAATCATGTCTTAAAGAGGACAAGAAATAACAGAGATAAGACATATGAAGATGAAACTCATCAGGACAAAGATAAAGTTGAACTAAGAAGAAGCGTAAGGGAAAGAACTTCTAAGACATTTGGTATGGATTTTTTAACTTATATGTTAAAACACGAACCTCAAACGTACAAGGAAGTAATGTCATCTTCTGAATCTTCATGTTGGAAATAAGCAATCCAAAACGAGATTGATTCAATTCTAAGTAATAAAACTTGGGAAATAGTTGATATTCCACCTGGAATAAAACCAATTAGCTGCAAATGGATTTTTAAGAAGAAAATGTCATCTTCTGAATCTTCATGTTGGAAATAAGCAATCCAAAGCGAGATTGATTCAATTCTAAGTAATAAAACTTGGGAAATAGTTGATATTCCACATGGAATAAAACCAATTAGCTGCAAATGGATTTTTAAGAAGAAAATGAAACCAGCTGGCTCTAGTGATAAATATAAAGCTAGATTAGTAAGCAAAGGATATCGTCAAAAAGAAGGTGTAGATTTCTTTGATACATATTCATCAGTTACACGAATAACCTCTATAAGAATGTTAATAGCAATTGCATCCATATATAATCTAGAGATTCATCAAATTGATGTAAAAATAGCATTCTTAAATGGAGATCTCGATAAGGAGATTTACATGGAGCAACTTGAGGGTTTTATTTCCAAAGGAAATGAAAAAAAGTATGTCGGTTAGTAAAATCATTATACGACTCAAACAAGCTCCAAAACAATGGCATGAAAAATTTGATAGTGTCATAATGAAAAATGGTTTATATATAAATGAATGTGATAAATGTGTTTATTACAAACAAGTTGGACAATCATACATTATGATTTTTTTATATGTAGACGATATGCTAATCTTTGGTCCTAACACTAACGTAATAGAGACCATAAAGAAAATGTTAATCAACAATTTCAATATGAAAGACTTAGGAGTTGCAGGCATTATTTTGAAAATCAAGAACACCTAATGGAATTGAATTATCTCAGTTACACTATGTAGACAAAGTAATTGAAAAATTCCAAGACTATGGATTAAAGGAGTGAGAACACCTTTTAATCCATCAGAAGTACTGCATAAAAGCACTAATGAGAGTGTAATGCAACTGGAATACTCTCGTGTAATAGGATGCTTAATGTATCCCATGAATTGTACTAGACTAGATATCGCTTACGTGGTAAGTCAACTAAGCAGATATACAAGTAACCCAGGGAAGGAACACTGAAAAGCACTAATGAGAGTGTTGGGATATTTAAAGAATTTTAAATACCGCTAATTTTTCCTTACATTATGGAAAATATCCTACGGTCTTAGAAGGATATAATGATGCAAACTGGATCGCAGATTTAAAAGAATCAAAACGCACAAGTGGTTGTGTCTTTACCTTTGCAGGAGCAGCAGTGTCATGAAAATCTACTAAACAAACATGCATAGCTCGATCCACTATGGAATCTGAGTTTATCGCATTAGATAAAGCAGGCGAAGAAGCAGAATGGCTTCGTCAATTCTTTGGAGATATTCCATTTTGGCCGAAACCTATAAAGGCCATATATATTCACTGCGATAATCAAGCAACTCTAAGTAGAGCGAAAAACTTTGTGTATAATGGCAAATCACCATATATTCGTCATCGCCATAACACAGTTAGGCAGTTACTCTCTAATGGAACTATTTCCATTGATTATGTGAGAACAAATGATAACATAGAGGATCCATTTACTAAAGGTTTATTGAGAGAGAAAATTGACTGCGCATCGAGGGGAATGGGTTTAAAAGCCTAAACCAACAAGAGTTACGTTATACGAAAACCTATCCTAGCAACTGGAGATCCCACGGACTAGGATCAATAGGCAAACCAGTTATGACTAACTCAAGAAGCAATGCATTTTCTTCGACTTAGTCCTACTCCATTCGTATAGTGCAAAATATAACGCATGTCTACAGAAGTAGTTAAAGGTTAAAACTATGTTTTTTAATGATGACCATATCTTGAATATAACAAGTGAGGTATATGTAGGATACTCTTAATGGTTGCGATCACCTATGTTAGTGTGAGCTGGGTCGGCTCTATGGGAATATTAAAGGCTTATATTTTCTAAACACTCGACGAACCAAAAATTGTTCAGGACCAAAATGAACACAACCAAGAGATTAGATGAGAAGGGAATCAATGCTTCGTATCGCTTATTATCTGGATATACAATAAAGGCCGATGGTTCAAGATGAAATAATTCATCGATTAGCCAGGTAGATCTAATAAGTTTTAACTAGGGAAAGTTCAAAGTGAAATATCTACTTGTCAATGATAAAGCATTATTCCATATGTACTCTGTGATATTTCGTTTTATGTGGGGATATGTATATTATCTTTCATGTGGGGGATTGTTGAAATTCCTAATACTTAATTGAATGAAAATAACATAGTCCCACATTGCCAAAAATTGAAAGCTATTCTAGTATATTAATAGCTTTGCAATGAAGGGGTTGGGGCCTTCAGGCACCCAAATGTTTGCTTCGTTGTGAGGAGAGAGATCATGCATCACCACCACAAGCGCACGCACGCCGCCGCCGTCCGCCCAACCGAACCGAACTGGGCCGGGCCGCCACGGGTTTTGGTTTGGGTTTGGATCAATATGATCCTATTTTTACTACAAAACTGGGCTGGTTTTCTAATGGTTGCAAGCTATATGAACATGTGCGGGTCTGTTCAAAAGCGGACGCGGATCGACTGAAGAGACGCGGGCGAATAGACGGCGGTGCGACGTGAACGGATGCAAGTAGTAGGCGGGTGCAACCGGACTGAAGAAGCGCGGGCGAACAGAAGCAGGTGCATGCAAACGAATGCGAGGAGCAGGCGGGTGCGACCCGTTAACGAACAGTATCAGTTAAAAGGCAACGTGTGCGACCCTTCAAGCGGACGCGACTGTTCGAAGGGATGCGGATGAAATTCTAAATAGGAGAGAATACCGATCACATTCTCATTCTATTCCAATTCTATTTTCTTCTGCTTCTTCTTCTCTACTGCTCTATACAATAAATCACAGAGTTGATATACTTATTACAATCTCGTGCAGATTACGTCTTTTGTATCTTGGAAGAATTTAAATAAAAATTCTTAAGGAAATTGTTTCGACAAGCCTCAGACGGAATTTCCTTAGTTAACTGGTCAGATTCTAGTCTATTTGTATATTTTTATACATCATTCTTTTATCTTCCTAGTTTCTACGTTGCGCTATTTTTACGATAGTATAACGTTGTTGTTGTACTTTAATTACGACATACCTATTGCTTAGCTAATACAGACTTTAGAGCAGTGGAAATCTGATTGATAAACATGTGAGACGAGTTTATGATTGATTATTCTCTGTTTTGGTATACTAGACGTATAACACTCTCCAGTTTGCTAAAGGAAATGGGAACTAACTTCCTAGAATAAATTGACCCTGACCAAAAAAATATGATCAAAGCACCCCTGATCATTCTCAGCAACTTAGAGGGAAGGAAGAACGTCCTAGCCTAGTAGACCATCACTGAGAAACATACACTCGTTTTTATATTTAAATAAGCATACGAAATAAAACAATTTATTTTATTTTTGAAAAATAAAATAAATTATTTTATTTTTGAAAAATTAAAGTATTTATAACATCAATAATGACATAATAATTAATTAATTAATTAATGATTTTAAATTTAGATTAAATGATTTAATAATTAAAACAATTATTCGGATAATTGTTTTAAAATGATAATAACTCATTTGTAATATTAATAAAGTGATAATAAATCATTTATAATAGTTTTATAAAGATATATATATATATATAATTGAGTTGAAAAATAAGGAAAATCGATAATGGTTTATTGATATAATAACATTTTTTAGTAATTGTATAATATATTTATATAGTTTTATAATTTAAATGAGATCATTTTAGTTCATGAATAATAATAAGAAAACATTTTTCAAATTTTATTTACAAATATATATACATTAATTAATAAATTAAAATATGACCAAAGATCAGAATCCGAATTCATAACGGCTTGACGTATATAAGTTAAAAGACATTGTTTAAATAACTTGTACACATTTGTGATATGCACGTACACACATTATTATGTGCATATACACATGATAAGAGTAGAAAGTAAATATATATTTACTAATGGTAAAAGAATAAAATATATAAAGTAATAATTACTTTAAAAATCAAACGTCAAACCAATCTTACATCACGTCACCACCTCCACCATCATCACCATTGTTACCTACACCTCATCACTACATAGGGGAAGGGGGTTGTTGTGTGCCTCAAGAGGTGGAGGCGAGGTGTTTTCTAGGGTAAGTAAAGTTTATTGTGGTAATTTCACTTCGAAGATATTTTCTTATTTTTCCTATAAATACCACATCTCCTTCTCACTTATTCTTCACATTCTTCTTCTTCTTCATTTTGAGCTTTCTTATGCTCTTTAAAGGATTCCATGGAAATCTCTCTTCTTTTTCAAAACTTGAGAAAAAGTAGGAGGGTTAAAAATAGTGAAAGTGCTTAAGCACTAATCCATTGATTGCTATCTAACTTTTTTGAAAGTTAACCAAATCTTCTCAAATCTCTTATAAACTCTAGTATTAAGCCTAAGTCATCATAGGAAGCATGAATAGCAAGTGGAAGGACACATAGCCATGAGCTTTGGGTGTTTAGGATATGCTTAGTGAAGCATTGATTTGTTTGAATGTTAGTAGAAAGTATCGGTTTGGATTATAATGAGAAACTCTATATTTGTATATTTATATGTACTATATATTGAATGATATATTATGGCTTGCTATGTTTAGTTTTGATGATTGTTAATCATGTTTGGTTGCTTGTTTATACTTTGGTCATCAAGTATTGATTTTTAATCTGGTTGTTTTAACAAGTCACGTTAAATACACTTCGATATTACATAAGGAAATCATTTTTTGAACCAAGTTATGAAAGTAAATATGGAATTATTAAACCCCTTGAAAATGATTATAAATGTTTTATAAATGTTGTATAATCATTCAAAATTTTCTCGACAAGTTTTAAATAAAAACTGAAAAATCAAGTCAAAATTAGGTGCGTCGCGTTATGGTAGTTCGCGATTTAGTGCCGTAGGATTCAAATGAGTATATAAAGTGGAATATAGCTCAAAATTATTCGTAGTAAGAATTTTTCGGACTATTATATCCATATTTTTCAAATAAAGAAAGAAAATCAAGTTTTCTACTTATAGATTTTTAAATAATTCAAAATCAAGTTTTCAAAAATATCGTGGTTTTGCAGTGTAATGACCAAAGTTTAAAAATCATTTAAAATGGATATTTTAAATGTTTAAAAATATGAAATAAATTTTATAAATCTTTTAAAATGTTTTAAAAGATATCTCGATTATATAAATGAATTTCCAAATTGATAGAAAAGTCATTTTAAATCAATATAGCTTTTAAAACACTATTCGCGACACTTTTTGTAGCGGATCTAATAATTTTTGAAATATAATTTAAAAGTAAAAATTATTTTTCAAATATTTTATAAATGTTTTTAAATGAATAATTAAGTGTTTTAAAGATGATTTTAAGATTTTATAATTTATTTAAAAGAGTTTAAAATAAACGATTTAAAGAAAAGCCGTTATAAACAAATGTATTAATCTTGGCTCTAATGAGCCAATGAGTACGCCTAATCTTTCTATTCCTGAGATCTAGTGAGGTGCTTAAAATAAAAAGATGTTCAGAAGCAACCGGTTCCCTAGCTCACCTAGCCTCCCCCAGGCGAGGGACAGATATGTTCGAAACATCGGAAACCAGGTGAGGGACAGATATGTTCGAAATATCGGAAACAAGTTAAGTACAAAAGATTAAATTTTCCAAATTTTAACTATTCGGATTTACCATCTTAGATAACCTGGTTTCACTTATTAAAAAGAGTTATCTTTTAAAAATAAGAAATCTTGGTCAAGATTTAAGTAAAATGATTCGATTTAGTTAAACCAAAACAATTTGATAAAGAGAGGTTTAATGATCTCATCTTTACTGAAAAAGAATGTTTTTAAAGATATATATCTCTCGATGATATTTTTTCAATAAAAATAAATGAATAAATCAAATGATAATCACCTATTTATAAAACATCTTTTTATCAATAATTGGTTTGAAGGAACCGGAGTCGGATTTGAGTGATTTGTATTGAGAAACCACTTTGAATCAATCTACATTTCGAAAGTGAAGAAAATATATATTGAAGACCTTGATTTTTAATCTGGAGATCTTCATAACAGAAGGACTACTTGTTGATAATATTCGGATTTTCTCCCGAGATAAACAAATAGCAGTTGTCCCTTCGTTATGGGATCATATGTAAGGACCAACTCGCTACTAACTCTACAGCTAATGCCTGACAGGATGTGGTAGGAGAGTGCCTTCGGTTTTTCCTATTCTTGGACAGCTTATATGAATGAATGTCTAACATTGCATTTCTAGAACATATTGCTTGATCTCTATGAACGTATCATTTGTTTGGCGATGGAGAAGGCAACTACTCTTAGCTTAACACTATTTATTAAGACGTATGAGCTCAGGAGTTATACATTTGTAGAAATCAGTTGTGTGATTGTGAAATGGCAAAGTGGAATTTAAAGTGGAATATGTTCTATGTAAAAGGTAACCGTTACCTCGAAGCTTCACACTTGGGGATAGTGAAACAGGGGATCCTTTAAGGCTAAAGTGGGTCTCAACTAATCAGGGTATGAAATCACCTTTTAGATGGATAAAATTTATACCCGCTATAACTTCAGGTTTAAATTAAGTGGTCTATGCTACGAGACGTCTTGGATAGACCGGTAACGACTGGGTGATGTAATACTCGGTGCTATTTGTATATCATATTTTCGAATAGGCCTGTCTTAATTCGCATGAGGACCAACATAGAGGCCTAGAGTGCATTCCACTAGATATGCACTATACGGGAGGTAGTCCCTTACCTTTCTATTCATTTGGAAATCCAATATCCAACGAGTGTCGTACAGACTTAGTTGTGCAAAGTATTGAAATGTGAGATGCAAGCATTTCAGATAAGATTTATAAATTTATTTGCAATTGTTTTCAAAAGAATGTCAGTAAAAATAGCATTGTTAAATTTCCACGTAAAAATGTTTTGGTTATCATAAGATAAAAACATGTTCCGTTTTTATGTGCGGTGTGGTCTTATGAAATACCTTTTGTTTTCAAAACCCGTATTTTGAGTTCTCATGCCAGTTTCATGACTGACCCAGAGTTTATTTCTTTTTTCTTAAACTTTGGGTGCCCTATTTTTTGAAGCAGACTAGTAGTCAGGTTTAGTTAGAAGAAATCTAGAAGAGCTCGGGGCGTGGAGTGAGAAGGTTCTTTAGTATACTATTATCCATTCTCACCACACTTGTGTACTACTATATTCTGCATTTTGTACGAACAGAGATTTATAACTGTCCATGTTTAACTTTGATAAATGTATTTAAAATTTCCAATGTAAAGATTTTATATGTTGAAATAATATATGCCATTCCATTCGTGTAAGATTCTATCCTGTCTTCTTTTTATTTTTACCCATAAGGAATTGGGTCTTCGACGCTCGGATTTATGGCATGTGAATACCGAGGATGTTTTAATATCGATTTCTAAGGGTCGAAGAAACGGATCGTTACAGAAACTATATTTAAAGTTGAATTTAATAATCTCAAATTATTACATAAGGGTATTCTTATATGCACATGCATTGCACGTGCCAAAAAAAATCTCGTTTTAAGTTTTTTTTTGTAGATAAAATTTTTATTCAGTATTTATCGTGTAAACACATTTGTTTTGCTAATACAATACTTTCCGCAAATTTGGATCTAAGTATTTGGAGATTGAAGTGCACGAAGAAGTGTTAAAACTTGTTCATTGAAGGGATTTTGAAAGAGGTGGCACCTGTTATTCAATACTCACAACGAGGTGCTCGAGTGTGCATGCTTGCTTGGGAGTACTTTGTTGGTATTCTTGAGTGAGGCAGTTAAGTTTGGTATATGGACATTTCATTTGAGAGTGCATGAGTTGAATCGATTGCATATTTGAAAAAAACATGGACATAGAAGTCTACGTTGAAACCTTGATGCAAGCCTCCTTGAATTACGTCATGTCAGTTGAAAGACAGAAAAATTTATTACTAAATGAAATAAAAAATTCCAGTACACTCAGTGGAATTTAAAAGAAGTTACGTCAAAACGTTGATATAAATATCTGTATCAAAGTATTACTCACTGCATGTTATATAGGATTTGATCGTTAAGTAGAACACTTGGCATTGAAAGCAGCTACAAGATCAATCGAGTCAAATGCTTATATGTTCTTACTTCTATCTTAAAACATTTGCATAAGATGAAATCCAAACTTGAATTAAGAGATATGTGAGACCTTTTAAAGGTCATTTTTTTTACTTTGGAAGCTTCATTCCACTGCTATAAATAATATAGCGCAATTAATACATGGCTCTTTTTGAAATTCTTTTTTTACCATTGAAAATTGCTACCAATTTTCATTTACTACTATTTTTGAAGTTAGATGTTAGTACAACATCTTCTATTATTCACAGAAGAATCTAATAGTATAAAGTGGCCTTGATCTCATTAATGATCGAATTATACGCTATAAATTTTCAATATTCCTTTTATTTGCTACTTATTGAAAATTATTATCTCATGGATTGCAATTGATATCTATGATTTAGTCATTGTGATAAAATTAGAAATAACCAGAACTTCTACAATATAATTTAGGCTAACCCAAAGTCCATTGTGATTTGAACTTGTGGCATGTGGCTAAAATCACCAGAAATTGGCGCTTCACTAAGAACCATCCTTCTTTTTTGTTTTAACTTAATGTTGGATATGTAGATTCATACAAATATGAAACAATAAAGACCATAGGAAGTAATGATGATGGATAAAGGTGAAATGTAGATCAAAAAGGCATGTCTAATCCTACATAACCAAACCATTAATTTGCTACAGTCATTTGTGCAGAGTCGACTGAATTATCAATGATCTTCGAGAAGTATTGTTACACTTCTCATTCCAAGTTTTCCCCACATGCGTAATGAAGTGGGTAAAGTTACTTAGCTTCCACTAGTGAGGTCGAGAGTTTGATCCTCGTCAGTTACACCATACATGCAAACATACCCTGAGTATGAGACGGAGACACAATACATATTCCCTTAGAGTTTACAAGAAAAATTTGGTTCTTTAGGTTTTTTTTTAAAAAAATCTCATTTTGAAATCCAAAAATGAACCTCAAATATTGTAGTCATCACTAGAATTATTCCCAAGTGACAAAATAAGTTCATTGTTTTTTCATGACATAAGAAAGGGAGGAGCTAAATTTTTACATTTACAGCATGTCTTTTAACAACTTAAACCCAATGATTCCTGCGTTGTGATAGAGTTGGGGATATGCTCTAGGAGCAATGGTGTAATTTATAAATTATTAACTTTGCTATAAAATCTTGTTCGAAATCAAATGTGTTTTCTTTTCTATTATCTACTTGTTGTAATGTGTCATATTATTTATTTATTTTATCTAAGTATATTTAATAAAAAACCATAATGGTATGTTTTGCGGTAGTTGTTACAATGTGTTGTAATCATAAGAAATTTATCGTAATGAAAATAAACATATCGTTTTAAATATTCCTTGTCAAGATGTGTCGATATTGGATATCGATATATTCATTGAGACTATAGTGTGTAACACTTTTCAAATGTTGGACAATATATTACTTATGGCTGATGGTGCATCAAGGGTTTATGTATTGGTAGTTATTGAACAATTATGGAGTGGCTCAGTTGATAATTTTCTATTAGTTAATATAACTTAGGTTAAATAAATAATATCCAAATGACTATATTACACAGTTCCCTCAACCGAGAATACCATTAGCCTTCAATGTGGACACTCCACTTTGATTATAGTTAAACCGCAGCACAACATTCATCGAGCGACTATAGTTGGGTCTAAATTGAAGTATTGAAAGTGAAATGCTATTTAGTATAGAATTTGTCTCCTCGGTTATATGGGTTAGTGTTACGATCAATTGTAATCAACCTAAAGTCAAAGCCTTTAACTAGAGCATTTCAGTTAATAATAATTGATATTATTAAACTACAGACTTTGTGCTTGTACTATACAAGTTGAATATGGATGATATTGAAATTTTGAATAATACAAGTCCTAATGTAATGCAGTTTTGACGAAGAGAATTAGTGTAAATATTGTCACTATTAGGGACCGCTCGCTTAAGTGACGTATGAATGTTAATATTTGAGTTGTTCGACTTAATTGCTGATTAAATATACATCCATGAGTTACACAACCGCAATGTTGAATACTCTGAATTCCATATGATTTAATTAAGTTATAATTGTTATTTAATTAAATTAGTTAATATTTATGAATATTAATTATAAATTTTTATTTGATTTATTTTAGTTGCTATTAAATATGGTGCATGTATAAAGTTATATATGTGCGTACCAATATACAATATTGATGCACATTTGAATTGAACTTATATGTAATTATTGGTCGGGTTTGGAAATGCATATAGGCCCATAACCCTACACTAAATGGCCGACCATAGTGGGGGTAGGTGGTGAAGGAATTGAGCCAACCCGTAGCGAAATTAAAGGGTAAATTCCAAACAAATTCCATTAGGATCTGTTGGGCCTATGAAGTCTAAAGGTTCCAATCGAAAATATTTTTAAATAAATCCCTTTTTCAAGATTTACGTTATTTTAATGCTTACATATATTAGAGTATACTCTTAAATATGTAATTATGTGTGACTGTTACTTGTTACATTAATTTGAAGAAGGGAACTTTTTGTATCATCCTCTAAACTTATTCAATTAATGAGGGGATAGATGGTTTTAATTGAAGAGAGAAAACTTTTTATAATTTATACTTAGCATATATTATGAGTATATCCAAATATACTCTAATGTATATTGGGTAAGTGCAATATATCATATATATGGAAATTAGCCACAAGGGCCTCTTTAGCAAGTGGAATTAGTTTCTAGGACACACAACGAAAATAATTACTTTCAAGGACAAAACGTAAAATAATTAGTTTCTAGGGCCTAAAAACCTATGGAATTATGTCCTTGAAAGTAAATGGACTGCCGACTTTGTCCTTGAAAGTAATTATTCTGCTGATTTTGGCCTTGAAAGTAATTTCTTTGAATGTGTGTCCTAGAAACTAATTGGACTGCGAAGTTTGTCCTTCTGGTGAAATTCCCCATATCACATTGTGTACATAGTTAATGTGTACATGTTTCTGTGTTGGGATTCACACCACAACGGATAAATTCTCTCTTTGTATATGCATTGGTTGTCTAATACATTGTTTAAAATTACATGAGTGTGTGTGTGTTTTTAAATATACTTAATAGAAATATGTGTGTATTTTAATGAATCCTTTAATTAGTATAAATTAATTCAACTAAGCCGGCTAGCTTGAATTAAAGATTTATTTTCAAAACATGCAATGATTTGACTTAGTAAAACAATTTGAAAACCTATCTTAATCTTTAAATCCAAATATAATCTAGGTTTATATGTTAATAATTCAAAGTAAGCTAAAATGTAGAGATTTTACAAGCAATAATGAAGTAAAATTTATTAAAAAAAATTAGAATGTCGATACTTGTAGATTTCTACGTTAAAAAAAGATCCCCTTAATGTCAAGGTGTGTATGTGTGTGTGTAAAAAAAATTCTCTAAACATCCCTTGTAAAATAGTTTTGAGATTAATTTTAATACAAATAACATATACATACATACATACACACATATATACATAGATATGTATGTGTGTGTTTTGAAATAGAAAACCAATTATGAAATAATGAAATCACAATTGACATTCAACTAAACACACACACACACACACACACACACACACACACACACATACACATAATGATTAATTGGTTGTTATATTCAGATGTAAAATAACATCAACATCAACATAAATAAAACAACAAGAATCAATAATCAAAACCATTATTATTATTTTTAGATCCAATTCAAATCAACAAATTCAAAAAAAATTAGATCTATATATACACACAAATTAAGGATGGACAACAAATACGTATAAAAATTTGTCAAAATGAGAAAATAAACAGATGCATAAAATCATGATGAATATTCACATAAAATAGCATAGATCATACCTAATAGATGTATCCCTTGAATGCACCTTGATTGATAGACGCTTCTAGATCTAAATCTGAATCAATCTCCTAGCACTACAAGAAAAGAGGAACCACCTTATTTCATTGATTTAACCGAATGCCGATAAAATATATTTTATTCCCACTTATTTTACCTTAAATTTTTGGCCATGAATGTTATAAAATAAATATGGAGGCTAGGGCTTTGAAAGAGAATTATTATGAGAGAAATTGAATGAAAGACAAGGTATTTATGCATGTAACATTCCTTAACCTCCTCCTTCCATTTCTAGATCCATCCAATGGATTTTCAAGTCTCCCTTTCTTTATATCGATTGTAATGAAAGAGGTTTTGTGGCCCTTTAATTTGTTCGACAACACTTACCAAATAGTCACATTTAAATAAAATTCAAATGCACATCGATATCTTTTTATCGATTTGTACATATACATCTTCTTATACGCACTCAAGTAAATGCTAATGACATTAAATACTAATGGCATCATATTAATATTTTTCAAAAGTTAATTAATTTAATTAATTTAAAAGAACTTATAAATTAATTAAATTATGTGGTATTTTGGAGAATTTATCAATGCGGTTGTGCGACTCGCAAGTGTAAATTCGATCAGCGATTAATATCGAACTATTCGAATATTAATGTTCACTCATCATCTTAGCTAGTAGGGTGATATTTTGGCCAAATTTATTGCTTACATATCTTTTTGGTAAAATCCAATTTTACTTATTTAAGCATTACCCGGTAGTGAAAATTATTTACACCAATTCTCTTCATCAAAACTATATCACTTTGGACTTATGGAATTTGATTATGATCAAATTCGTATATCATCGTTATTCAACTCTATAGTACAAACATAAAGTTCTTATGTAATAATTATTATTATTATTAACCAAACTACCATGGTCAAAGATTTTGAGTTGACTTTAGTTGACTATGATACTAACTTCATATAACCGAGGAGGTAGAATTCTCTTTTGAATAGTATTTGACTACCAATAATTTCACTCGACCCAAGTATACTCATACGATAGATGCCTTGCCATAATATAAATACAATCAAAGTAGAACTTTCATATTGAAGATCAAATGTATTCTCAAGTCAAGAGTATTATGTAAATTAATCCCATCGATATTTTCATTTGACCTTGGTTATATTAACCAACATAAAACTATCGAGTGAATCATTCAATAGTTATCCAATAACTATCAGTATGTAACCCTTCGGTGAACCCGGCGGTCATGACTAATACACTGTCCAATATTTGGAAAGCATTATGTACTTTAGTTTCAATGGATGCATACACCTAACTCTATCAAGAGGGATGTGTTATTTTTGAAATAAGGTTTTAATTGGTCGAGAAATAAAATGTAAAGATTAAATCTAGATCTCCTTTTTTCTCTCCTTTTCTTCTCTTATATAAACCCAACACCTCATTTATATTATATTTTACTTTTTCTAGCCTCTGTCCCAGTTTAGGCCGTAAGTTATAGCCATCCTCCCCTCTCCATTTTCAAACCAAAATCAATTTAAACCAAATTAAATTAAAAGTGTGGTGATCTCTTTGGTTAGTAGCATTTTTGGAAGGGATTGAGTCTGATTCGACGAGCTTCTTTGATTCAACATTCGACATATTACATCAAGGCTACAGTTTAGGTAATTTCCAATTTATATCATTTTAATTACATATCTATCTATGCCATTATTTGTGAATAGGTTAGAACTATATCATGAATTCATACATTTATGTGTTGTTGATTTACATATGATTGTATCATTATACATACATATATGTATGTGTGCGCGTGCTTACGACTATGAATTTTTTTCAAATGTAAAATTAAATTTTAAAAATATTTGAATTAAATTTTGAATTTTAAACTATTTCTATATATATTTATAAATTATTTTAATAAAATTGATACATACTTTTTCGTATGAGTGTGTGCATATATTATTTGAAAACCAAATCATAGTAGTAAGATTAATTAATTTAAAAAGCACTAAATTATAATTTGTCAACATATATATATATATATATTATAAAAATATTTGTATGGAAATATAAAAGATCTATTTTTTAAAATCCATATGGAAATTTTAAAATTAAAAACATCTTTAAATCTGCATGGATAAAATTGAAGAAAAAAAGATTTTGTCAGTATCTTTATGACCAAAAATAAATATATTATATATCTATT
The DNA here is from genome assembly GCA_030765085.1 of Allium cepa. NCBI lineage: Eukaryota > Viridiplantae > Streptophyta > Magnoliopsida > Asparagales > Amaryllidaceae > Allium > Allium cepa. Next base: position 568,816,231 of record CM060929.1, read on the forward strand.
ATTTTATTTTTTTTACATAATATTATACATACACACACATACATTAGAATTTTATAACTTAACATGTGAATATACATAGAGTTTTATGTTATTTTGAATAAAAAGCTTTTTTCATATCAATATTTATAAAAGTAAATTTATAAATTAAATGTAAATATTTAAATTTGAATTTGATAAGATTTTATTTTTAAATCTAGATCTAATTCAAATTGAATTTTTCTAAAAGATTTCAAATACTGAATTTTTTAAAAGGTAAGCTGTTTTATGGTGGACCGACCACTATATTGTTAATAAAACTAAAAACACGGTTTAAGTACAAAAGAAAGGTAATAATGGCTTAACAGCTTTAATCCCTCTTTAAAAGAGGAGGAGTCATTACCCACATCATTCAACTCTGGACCAACGACATGTAAAAAAACCCGAAAACAGCTTAGCAAGCTCTAAAACATAGTCATTCCAGTCATATGAATATAAATATTTCTTATCCCATGTGGAATCTTCTAAGAGTTTCATGTTTTGGTATCTATTTTCTCCTTTAGTTATCATGGATAGAGCATCATCCAAACTTCATAAAATAAATATCTATCTTCACACACCTTTCTGAAACAAACTTGAAAAAGGTTCCTTTGTTAGGCTTGTATATCATCTCTGTGGCAATATGTTCTTGTAACACCCTACCTCTATATCCGTACTACCAAATAGTATTACTAGGTAATACTATTTGATAATATAGAGAATAAGACGATAATGGGTTGTCATATGTGAATATTTTGTTTTTCGGACATCAACCCGTATTAAAAATCTCATATAGCACATTGATACATATCCAGCATTGGCATAAAGGAATAAACACGTGCATTTTTAGGATAGAACAATACATAGTATAAAACAGAAAATAGAGAATACGGAGTCAAGTGGAGCAATAATATATAATAGATTAACATATAAAGGTCAAGTGGGACTAAAAAAAAGTCAAATGCCCACTGCCACAAATATATACAATATGCATCTAATACATATCCACGAATAAACTACAAAGTGCACAACGATACACTAATCAACTAATATAATAGCCTCCACTATATCAACATCCATAATCTGGTCACTTCGTCCCTGAATCTGAAATGTCTTGGACTAACCCGAGTATTATATAAACAACGCAAGGCCCAAATTGTGTCTAGGATGTAGATGTCGGTATACAATAATAATGGGCAAGGTATAATCATAAGTAACACAAAGTGGGATATGAATATCTCAAATACAACAACATAACTCTAGCCATGCACCTACATCACCCATATCAAAACAAAGTCAAGCTACCCATTAAATAGTATGATAAAATGGGTGAAACTTCTACGCATCCAACTATCATCATAATATAAGGAATCATCAACACCGTATGGCATGTACACAGCAATGCCCAAGATTGCCTCTCGGATATTATATAGTATTCATACTCAAGGTCCATCGTACTTAACATATATGCAAACACATGAACAAATCATCCAAACTTAGCATACATAAAACACAAATATGACATACTCTCGGTAGCCTAGGTTATCTCTCAAATAACCATATAACTGATAAGTACAGGGTTCGACGTCTTACTCTCAGCATCCCTAGGTATCCTCGACAGCTATATAAAGATTTGTTTGGGGTCATACTATTTCATAGACATGCAGTCTTATGAATGATCCAAGTAATCCATGATCACACAAATGCTCATCCATACTTTCAGCCTCATAGTTAATTGACATGGCTCTTAGCCTTGAGAATAATCATATGGCCTCTCAAACCCTCTATAATGAACTAGCCCTCAGTAACATAGATTGTCATCTAGGTTCTCAGTCCTATGTGATGTCACCATCATAAATAACTATTTCGGCTTCGATCTCATTAAATGATTTAATCGGCTGTCAGCCGCATACTCAGTGATCTTATATAGGTGAATAAGTATGTTTCTTTAACATCTTATCAATGACCGGACGGGAGACTGACAACTTTCAGCCTACTCCAAGAGCCTTCCTCACATGCTTTTAATGCTATTTCTATAGTCTTTTGTTACCTTGACGGCCATCGTGATCCAATATCCATTGAGTGTACGACTACGTTATGCAACGGACATGATCCTACAAGTGCCCCCAAATGGTAACAGACTATTGACCTACATGACATGGGGGCAGTTGCTCTCATACTTGGCTCTTGGCCATATACATAAAAGGTATGTCATAAATTCGAGGAGCGACTCCACAATCAGGCCATTAGAATAGATACTAACCTAGTCTGGTTTACTCCATGCCAAATAATAGAAGTATATACATAATAAGTAGACATATGTATGGCTCTCAGCCAGCTCACTCTCAGTTCATAACACTATAAATATAAATTACCGCATGTAACTAGACCATGTAAGAGTGGCATCTACTTACAAAAGGTAATCACATCAATATCATCTTAGGCATCCTATACCATACTCGCTCGCTTACTCAATGCTCGTAACCAACACTCGATAATATTCTATACCATGAGTCAAATGAGTAATCAGAATAATATTACCAAATGTCCCAAACCAAACGGTAGTACTAATCCATTTACTCAAAATTCTCGCCATACAAAACTTCACATGATAATATTCTACGTAGTAAGTCCAATGGATAACCAAAGAAATATTACCAAAATCCTCATACCAATCAATATTATAACTCCATTTATTAAATATTCTCATCACATTAGAATTGCACAGAGTACATAACTTATATAGAAAAGAAACATATTTGTAGGAAAATTATATTTATTTATTCCAAAACTTATATATACAATGAAGATATAATTTTCCTTCTCACTTAAAACCAAAGTAAGGATTTTAATCCTCAAAGTACATTTCTCAATCTCCTTTCCATATTTAAAAATCATGAAACTCTCTTTTATATTCTAAAATTAATTATAATAATTATTTCACAATTTTCTATAATTAAATACTACTTTAAAATTAATTTATTTAAACCAATTTCCTTTATTTCAAACCCATAGAATATATTTTTTGAAACTCTTAATTGTACTTATAAATCATTGAATACCCTTTCAAAACCATATAATATTAATTAGAAACGATTTCATATTTTTATAGAATTTTAAATGATTTTTAAATAATTATTTGAAGTCAAAAATCAAGTTTTCCTTAAATAAACAAATATCCCAACTAGTATCTTTAATATTATATTAATAATTGGAATATAAGCGCAATTTTTGGTCCGACCATGAAGTTCTAAAAATGGCTTATATGTAAAAACGAGGTCAACGAATCCCACAATGAACAAATATTAACATCTTTCCAAATGAAAATTTTGAAATGTAATTAATATTATAGGTTTGAAATTCTGTTACAATGAAAAACTGTAATTTTTCCTTTAAACTTTTCAGTTTGTTTTTATCAAAATTACGCAAAATTTAAATTTTATAACAATTTATTATATGCATGTGCATTGTACATGCCGTAAAATCTCATTTAATATTAATTCAAATTAAATTTTGTTACAAAAATAATTCACATTTGCAAGGCATCAATTTTCTACATTAAAAACCCAATTTTGATTCAACTTAAAAGGATATAATATTTTTTAAATAACAAGCACACTAACCTAGAGTAAATGATGCTTCAGATCCTCAACATTCCGTCGGTCCGCTTGGATCGATGCCATGACTTGAAGAATGTATCTACTCCATACCATGAGCCTTTCTCCACCTCCTTATTCCAATTTCTTGCATTGTTGAACTCCCCTCTAATGCTACACCCAATTACAATCATATATGCACACAAACTCAAGAATCCAAGCAACATCTCATCATGAATCAAAGGCATTAAGGAAGATTGCAAATTTTTAGTAAATAGATTTTAAGCAAGTTCATTTCAATAACAATCAATAATTCAATTCAATCAAAGCATATAGACAAAGGTTTGTGAGTGGAAAAAACTCATCTTAGCCAAGAGAAGCTTCATTCATCATATAACAATTCATTGCATCACCAAAACTCAAATCCCACTTCTCTAAAAATGCAACAAGACACCAACTTGCTCAAAATCCAACTTTGAAGATTCCAAGAGGTGGAGATCTTATTGAGAAGCTTAGTTACGAATTTCATGATTTATAGAAATTTATTTGATTTTATATGAATTATTGAAGAAGTAGATTAGGGTTCTAAATATTTTTGCGCTTTAAAATTTTAAGCAAAAGAGTATGCTGGAGATGATTTGTATGCAAGATGGTGTATTCCAAACTTTTCATGATAATGCAAAGGGGAAGATATTCGCCTAAGTGCTAAAATGGGCCTAATAGGCGTACTTCTTTGTTTGTGTTATTTTTTTCTTTCCCTTCTTCTTTGCTAATCTATTTATTTATCATGGTAACTTAGCCCAAAGTTCCAAATATATTTCATATTCATTTTCCATAAAAAAATTCTACCACTTCATAATTTTCAATAACTGTTTTCTCTAATTTTACTAATTACATAATTATTTCCTTATTTACCATTTAAAGCCCAATTTCAATCATAAGTTTATAATCTCCTTTTATAAGTAAACTAAATTCACTTTCTTTAAAATAAAATAAGTTTCTTATCTTCTTTTCTTTTATTATTTTACTTTACAAAATTATTTATCCTTTTTAATTATAATTTAAAAATCATTTTGACCCTTAAAAATGTCCAAACTCATTTTGAAAATCAGTTTTTTCTCAAGTAATTTGTTTCTTACTTTATAAAACATTTTCCCAAATAATTTTCCAATTATTTCCATGTACTTACCTTTTAAATATTGAAACCATTTTAATTAATTAAACCTTTATTTTAAATCCGAAATAAATTCTATATTTTCAAACCATCACTAATCCCAATATTCACATTTTGTTATTAAAAACTCATTTAAGTAGTTAAATCTTCATTGTTAATTTAATTAAATGCTTCTCAATATCAGATTATTAAAGTTCATATATTTGCTCATCTGCGTTCCAAATAATTAGAGCATTAGGGTCACTAGGTTAACTAGAGACAATTTTAGGAGTAGTTTCATTTGGTTGGGGCACCGATTCAGAGGCTGGAGTAGGTGGATTAGGTGCCCATTGTTTAATCACAGGTCTCACCATGATGTCTTTAAAGGAATAGGTAATTGGGTCTCACCAACTAGTTGAGATGAATCATCCTTGCAACAATCAGATGTGTGCCCAAAGGAGTAGCAAATGATAACAATATTTGGCTTCCAACTATAATGAACATTGTTATCTGGCCTTTTGGTCTGATCATATTCAGGCTGACTAGACAAGTTAGACTGGGCGATCATCGAGGAAGATAACCCGAAGAGATGATTATTAGGCTCAAAGATCAAGCGTAGGCAATGTTATGAAGCGACGATCAACCACAGCCAATAAATAGACTCTCCAGAACATTCTAGGTATGGGATAACGCCTTCCCTAGGCGGGGGTTCAGTGCCTATCCCTTTTCTTAGGGGAACAATACATATGCTCAATTAATGTCCCAAACTTCGTAAGATCGATATAAAGTGTCAAGGAAGGGCCCATGAGGCTACATTCCAAGTTTCATGTCATTTAGAGTTCGTATGCTCAAGTTATGGGCAAATTATTTCAACTATCAAAAGGGATCGGTATAAAAGGAACCGTCCATATTCAGGTTTCACTACATATTGCAACAATGATCGATCAATAACTCAAAATCTATAGATGGTATCAACATGAAACTTGGATTTCAAGTTAACTAGGACATGTGGAACATCCTATAGGGATTGCATGGCATTTGGAGTAAGTTTGTGGGATCGATACCTATCCCTCTAGAGGGATCGGTAGAAGTCAGAATTCAAACAACACTACTTCACGGAAAATGCGATATCTCACAAACCGTGCATCGAAATTGCATGACATTTGGGAAGAAAGTAGCTAACATTACAGGGCATTCCTCGTAGGTATCACAACCATTTGGATGCATTAATAGGGATCAAACCGATACTTATTGTGGGCCTCGATGGGACCGCAAATTTTTGGGTAGCCTCGTCTTGGTCTTCCGAACCTTCTGCCATAATTTCAGTCTGATCCGTGCACGTCTTCCCCTATAAATACAGCAGGCATGGCGTCAAAAATGGGATCCTGCTTTCTTTGCCGAGGTGCTGCCAGTTTTATTCTTCACTTTTGTACTAATGGATCCCAACTGATCCAAACATTCTTATAATCATAACCAAGTGAAAGATCGATAAAAATATGAAGTGGACGTAGGCCAAGATTGCCGAACCACTATAAAAATCTGTGTGCTCCTTTATGATTTTTGCTTTGTTTTAGTTTCATTCTTTATTTAATCTCTACTATATTCTATTGGGTGTTGATGCCTATTTTTGACGTCAACATTTTGGTGCTTTCACCGAGAAATGAATTCTCAGCTTGATTGGATCTCATCATCTACTGGTGGATTTCCATATTCGCGAGATAGATCTAGCTTTCAAACGATAAGTTTCCTATTCAACTCAGATTTGAAGAAGATCTAAAGGAAGCTAATAGCCATGGTTAAAGGGACAAAGTCTACTTCCTGTGTTTTTGGAGGATCTAATTATACTAGTGTTCTTGTTTGGAGTCGTTCATGTGTTCATGTTCATTTAGAAGGTATCAGATTCACTCGTGTATGCAAGTTCTTGGGATTAGATGTTGAATTTTGCTCTCAAATTAGTAAAGGATCGATCCCTCTCACAAGGCCATGATGGCTGATCCCTCTCACAAGGCCATAATGGTTGATCCGCCTCCAATCTCAACTGCAACCGATCCTTTAGCCTAAATGACCCAACCCTCACCAAGGCAAATATATGTATAATGATCCCTCTAGCATATATACTGAGTAAATTCCGACCCATGTGTTAAAGTACTACATGCACTACCGATCCCTCCATATTTACCGATCTCTCCAAAAAGCTTATGTACCGATCGCTCCAAATACATCAATGTTGATCCCTCCAGTAAGTATATCGATCCCTCTCTAAGGGGTGCATATCGATCCCTCTCTAAGGGGTATACACCGATCCCTCTCCAAGGTATGTATACCGATCCCTCTTCTAAGTATATATGTCGATCCCTCTGCAAAGCACATATACCGATCCCCTTGTGAAATACCTATGCCGATCCCTCTACAAATCAGTTCATAACCGATCCCTTTGGTCGATCCCTCTTTCATGTCTTCATAGTCGATCCCTTTCATATAGCAAACTACCAATCCCTCACCGAGCCAATTCAACTGATCCATTTACTATCGATCCCTCTCTTAAAAGCCCTATCTAACCAATCCTTGAACCCAAAAAATATGGATCGGGTGTGATCTATTTTTTTAAATTTTATGAAACGGGTACTCAATGCCATCTGATCAATCCCTACCTCACCGTGCCACAGCGTAGTGCCCCCGCTTTTGGATTCAGAACTCAACTCAAACACGGTGCATTCTATCCACTTCCCTTACGTCCTGTGATTGACCAAGGCATAGAGGAGCAAGCGGAAGCTTCTGAATCGCAACCAGGGAACAAAAAAGCAACAGCTACTCAAATGATACTCCCAAAGGTTGGAAAACATAGGTGATGTGACTCTAAGCAAACCTAATAAATTTTAGCCCGAAGCCGAACTCGGGTAAAACCAAGATTTTCTCCTAGCAAAATGCCAAGATGACTCTAAGTACCGTTCTTCACTGACCCAACACTTCGAATTCAGTGACTCCAAGCGAACCAATTGCTGACTCCAAGAAAACAAAAGATTGCCTTGGGTCCGACTCCATGTAACTTACCAATGATCTGTCAATACAAATCCATCTTGCATTGCTCATATCTTAGGCATGTATACATCACTCACAAGCATAACAAGTAGTTGTAATTTAAAAATGGACCGGACTGTCGATGGCTAAAGAATTTCCCCTAGTCGAAGCCTATTCATACTCGTTCAATGCGCAGAATATCCGAGGAGATTCAATGTACCAATCATATCTGTTTACTCGGGAAAACCGACCCTATACTACATCTCATGAAATTCAAGTGACATGTGAATTCCACCAGAGTGATATGTGCTATCGTCTATAGACGCTTTCCTATATTCCTCGAAGGTGTATCGATCATGCAGTTTATGCGATTATCACCCAAATCTATCTCCATGTTCAATCAACCAGGTTAGAAGTTTATCGAGCGGTTTAGAACGCATGCTACTCACACTGAGGATGTGATATCGTTATCCAGTTTATTCCAGATGCTAGCGAGGATATCATATTGATGGTGTTGATGAGGGGATTCGACCCCCTGACAGATTTTGGCAGCTAGTTAGCTAGGGAGCCTCCTATGAACTAGGATCGTTTCTGTTACAAAATGAATCAGAAATTAAGCATGGAGGCGGTAGAGCAGATTAGGAGAAAGAACAATACAGGCTCGTTGCTAACGACTCAGATTCCAAGAGACGACCAAGGATCTCAAAATTCGATTCATATACTCCTTTGAACGATTCAATTAACAGCATCTACTTGGAGAATCATAACTCAAAGCAGTACTAAGAACCAGTCTTGAGAGAGTCTACAGAAGCCCAGAGGAAATCCGAGGAATGTTGTATATTCCAAGACGCACACAGTCCTAACACCGGCGATTACAAACACCTCCAAGATTTGATTGGAAAATTGATTTGGAAAGTAAAGATTTAATAGTATGTGCAATCCCTTTACAATGGCGGGCGTGGAACATCTGATGCCTATCAATAAATAACTTTGATTATCAATTGGACCGTTGACGGTCGACGTCCCATTGAAAGAAGCTAGGGGAAAAGTTAAATAGCGAGCATACGATGTTGCTTCACTTATCAATGAGGTTTATTTCGGTCTTCTTTGAACTATTTCTATTTCAGTTTCAATTGTGTTGTGAACTACGACCAACTTGAACTAAACTACTTCCAAACGATGCAGGTGACCAATTACATAGAGTTGGGTGCCAACCAATCTCCGCGAACCATGATCGGACCTTTGGAGTTTCATTAAGATAAGCATTATTCAACTGATCATTGGCTACCATATGCCCCAGACTTAGGGCCAAGGACTCGAAATGGAAAAACCCGACAGGGTCAGGATCCAGCAAAAAATGGACATGACTGATCGTCTACTCATCAATTTCCACACCCGACTTAGAGATCATTGAAAGACTTGGAGTGGATGCAACCCAACCATCCAGTCCGTAGATCATACTTGAAGTTTGCCAAAATACATATGCCTCTCTTGAAGCTCTTCAATATCAGGATCCAACTAAAATGGACATGATTTGATCGTTTACACATCGATTCCTACCATGGACACAGAGGTCAGTTTGGAAGCTCGACTTAAAGTAGGCGTGACTGACTGCCTAATCATGGACCACCGTCCTTAACACATGGACACGACTGCAGCTTGAGGTGGATGTGACCTAATTGTCCAACCCAAGCATGGATGTGACCCGACAATCCATCTCCTACTCCCTTCCTTGACTTGACAAGAGGAGCTACAATCACCAAGCGAACACGAAATGATCGTCTCACTTGCCATGTTCTGTCCTTGGTGCTGGGGCTAGAATTCAATTCCATGAATGAACGCGATTCGATCGTTCATTTGATAACTCTTACCTCGACTTGGCAGACGGGGTATAAATAAAAAACAGGTGCGGTTGACCACCCATAAAACAACTTTGAGTCCCCAGAGTGCGAACTGGAGTATAAATATAAATTAGGCGGACACCGACTGCCTACAAAACAACTCTAAGTCCCCAAAGTGCGTACTGGAGTATTAACATAAATTGGGTAGATACCGACAGCCTGCAAAACAACTTTGAGTCCCTAGAGTGTGGACTGGAGTATAAACATAAATCAGGCGGACACAGACTACCCACAAAACAACTATATTTCTCCAGAGTGTGGACTGGACTATAAATGTAAATCGGGCAGATACTGACTGCCCACGAAACAACTCTAAGTCCTTGAAGTGCGGACTGGAGTATAAACATATTCGAACGGATACCGACTGCCTGCAAAACAACACTGAGTCCATAAAGTGTGGACTGGAGTATAAACATAAATCGGGCGGATACCTACCGCCTACTGAACAACTCTAAGTCCTAAGAGCGCGGACTGGAGTGTAAACTTGAATGAATAGATGAGTGGATTTTGACCATTCATTCTGTAAAATAACTCTAAATCCCCAGAGTGCAAACTAGAGTATAAACATTAATGAATAGATGAGTGGATTTCAACCGTTTTCTATTCTACAAACTCCGGTCTGAAATTGACAGGAGGAGTATAAACTCGCTAAGGATGGAACTCGACCATCCGACTTATGGCTTTGCAAAATCAATGCTAGGGGCAGGAGTACAAATCACTAAAAGATGAAAACGACAGCTCACTATAGCTCTGGTTTAGTGTTCTTTATGACTTAAGGCAACAATCGCAAGGGGGCCATAATACAAAACTAATCAGAACGACGTTTGATGTTAAGGGTGACCGACAATATTGTGCCACTGGGTCGACCGTTAATATTGATCCACACCAAAAAAAGGGTGTGACCTAGATGACTTTCGAAAAACTATGATCACCATAGTGTAGATAGGAGAATAAACCAAAAAGACATGATCATTAATTCTACAGCATCCTCCTTCGATTCGACGGGAGAAGTATGAAACCGGATGACCATGACCCGACTACACCTGAGCTAACTCTACTCCTAGATCTGATTAGAGAATATGAATCAAGGTGGACGTGATTGACCGTCCAGTACCCAACTCATGCCCGAAATCCGATGGAGCATCGAAGTATTCCCCTTGGAAGGAAAAACCAAAATACAATTCAGGATAGGCGAGACTCAGCCTTCCATTAACTTACCAGATCGCGCGATTCAATGAGAAAGAGTGTAAAGCTAAAGTGGACATGGCTTACCTTCCTAGTTATCGATGTATTCCACAGACTTGGGGGAACGAGCGAGAAACAAGATGAAGGTGAACCGACCATTCATCGATAAACTCTATGCCTTTAGAGCTTGGGTGGGAGTATAAACATAGCTGGGACAAGATTCGACCATCCATGCAGTACATTTATCAACCCAAGACTGGGAGCAAAAGTGTGATCATCCAAAGACTGGCTGCGATAGCTCAATATCGTAACTTATATATGGTGTTTACAATGACTCGAGGCTACGACCGAAAGGATGCTTAGAGATAGAATTATCGAATAGATGCCAAGCTCATAGGCAACTGACTATCATTCCAACCAATACGATAAGCAATAGATCGCAAGTACATTAAATGGAAAGCATGTTACTCGAATACACAAGCAGATTCAAACTCAAAGAAAGAGCCGACTATGCAGCTGCACGCAACTCGAGGCTGGACCATACTCGACATTTGATTCAACGTGCTTCTAAGCCTGATCTTCGGACCTTTGTAGATAATCGCTCAAAGCATTTGGAACCCTTTACTATCAGACTCAATAATTCAGGATAAGACTCTGGGATTCGTCCGAAGTAAACGTTATCATTGACCGCCCCAATCAAATTTCATGTTGATTGCTATGTGAAATAGTTACATTTGAACTCAAGGAATCCAAGGTTGTACCAGTTGAGCTGACAATTGACATTAAAGTCAACCATGATGACCCATCACAGGTACTGAAGATCGGATCACGGCTTAGTGCAACGATGATGAAGGAATCAGCTAACTTTCTCTGAGTGAATCTTGATATGTTCACATAGACCCATTCTGACATGCATGTGATCTCACCTACTATCATGAGGCATGTATTGAATATCGACCTGAAGCATGTCCCGATGAAACTAAAGCAATGCGTCATAGAATCAAAGGGATCTGCTGCACTTAAATTGGAAGTGGATAAGCTCAAAAACAATAGGTTTACCCACAACACCCTCTACCCGAAACGGGTATCCATTCCAGTTCTTGTGAAAAAGCTAATGGAAAGTAGCAGACATGTGTCGACTACTCTTACCTGAACAAAGTATGCCCGAAAGACAACTTTCCACTTTCGAAGGTTGACCAGCTAGCAGGCTCAACCGTTGGATGTGGACTGCTGTCATTTATGGATGTGTACTCCGGATACAACCAGATCCTAATGCAAGTCCTTGACCAGGACCACACCAACTTCTTTACCGATCTAAGGCTATATCATTATGTTGTGATACCATTTGAACTATGCTGAAGCTACTTACCAAAGACTGGTCAATAGGATGTTCAATGACCGAATCGAGCGATCAAAGGAAATATATGTGGATAATATGCTGGTGAAGTCACGATGATCAAATGACTACATCAATGACTTAGCGGAGATGTTCAGTTTTATCCGAAGAAATGGAATGAAACTCATTCACTTGATATGCTATTTTGGCGATGCGTCAGGGAAGTTCCTGGGTTTAATGTTCAACTCTCGTAGAATCAAAGCCAACCTTAAGATGATTTAAGCAATCAAAGACATCTAGGTATCGAAGACAATCAAGTGGGTATAGAGTCTAAATGGTAAGGTCATCACCCTATGTCAATTCATCTCCAAGGCCATCGACAAGTGTACTCTCTTCTTTAACCTAATCGGGAGATGGAACAGGAATTTCAAATGGACACAGGATTGTAAAGATGCATTCTAATCTTTGGTGAACCACTTAAAGGGGCCTCCCATCTTGTCAAAGCCAGTGGACCATAAATATTTATACATCAATTTAGCCATGTTGATACACACCGTAAGCACTGCAATGTCATGCGAAGAGAAATGGATCTACAGACTAATATATGATGTAAGCAAGAGATTGATAGGCTCACCCTATTAACATCTATACCGACCAGCCATTACGACAGGTCCTATAGCAACTTTAGACGTCTGGATGGTTACTCAAGTGGAATATCGAGCTAAGCCAATTCGATATCACATATCTCCCTCGGAGTACTATACATGGATAAACATTAGCAAACTTCATCTCTGAAATCTCTGCATATAATGGCGATCCGAAGAGCAATGAAGAACAGACCAAACGATAGAAAATGTGCATGGATGGAGCATTAAATGATTGGTGTTCTCGTGCCAGAGTTATGCTAATGAGTCATGAGGAACGATCTCTATTATTCCCTGAAACTCAACTTCCCTACAACAAATAGCAAAGCTAAGTACGAAGCATTGATCGCCATGCTCATACTTGCTAGAGAACAGGGAGTGGAAACTTTACATATCATTTGTGATTTCTGGTTAGTAGTATGCCAGGTAAGGAAAGATTATCTTGCTAGGGGGCAGCGTATTGTTCCTTATCTCAACTGGGTCAAGAACTACTAACCAACTTCGATTATTACATTATTACACACATTCTCAGAGAACAAAATAAAAAAAGCCAAGTCACTAGCCAAGCAGGCCAGTTTTGGGGATGCATGACAAATAGACTTTGTCCCGGTTGAAGTACTTAATAGTCCAAGCATTGACAGATGGAGATCGACTAGATCTTAGAGATGGAGCCAGAGAAGGAGTCATGGATGACTCCTATAAAAGACAATCTACAACAGGGAATTCTTCCTGAATGAAGGAATAAAAAATGACAGAACCTCCTCAAAGCTTCACGTTGCATCATCCAAGAAGTAGTCATGTATAGAAAGGGCTTTCTCTATTCCCCTGCTTCGGTGTATCACCCATGATGATATCAAATGAGCCTTGAGAGAAGTCCATGAAGAAGAATGCGGCGATTACACCAAGAGGAAAACCTTGACAAAGAAAATCTCTACTATATGTATTACCGACCAACTGTCAATCGAGATGAAGCTGATCACGCTAGACAATGCGATGAGTGCTAGATGTATGCAAAAATTCTAATATCCCCACCAATTGAAGTTACTCAAATGGCCAGTTCATAGCCGTTTGCCACTTGAGGGCATTTACACCATCGTCTTCTTGACGATTCTAAAGGTGGTGCGAAATACTACATCATAGCAGTTGATTACTTCACCAGATAGGCTGAAGCAGAACTTTTAACCATGATCATGATCAAGAAAATAATAAACTTCATTATCCAGAATATCATCTGTCATTTTGACCTTCCATGAACCTTATAACTGATAATGAAGCCCAATTCGAACGCGCTAAATTTATAGACTTCTACCATTGGCATCATATTGAAAAGAGATTTGCGGTAGTTGCTCGCCCTCAAGCAAATGGACGGATTAAAGTTGTAAACAAAATCATAAAGTCTATTCTGAAGAAACATTTAGATAAGGGTAGAAGCAAGTAGATCAATGAACTCTAATCAACATTATGGGCTATAGAATAACCCATAAGTCCAGACTAGCCATACTCCATTCACCCTTGCTTAGGCTCCGAGGCTGTCATTTCTATAGAACTTGAAGTCCCCTCTCAGCGAGTGGCTGATTACAACCCTTATTTCACAAAATAATATATAAGCAGGAAATTGCAATCCAATTGCAATTAAACTAGAGGGAATTGACGACAACTCATGAGCGTATAAACGCATCCAAGAGCCAATGTCAAGAACGTGTACCTGAACGTGTATATTCAAAAATTCGATTTCTTGAAATCGACAGAAATTGAATTTTCACCTAGAGTTATTAATGAAAAGACTGGATCAGATTGCCAAAGCTTACTAGCCCTATAGAACTGGACACAAATAGCAACTAATGGAATGCAATCCTGAATTTATACTGTTGGAAATCGACCAAGCATCATGACGATCAAAGAGGGATCACTTTGGAAAGATAATTCAATGGAAGGATAGCGAAAATTCAGAAAACTGAATGGATTTCTTTCTGGCGACTCTAACTTGTTTTGATTTGAAGCACGTCATGTATGCAACAAGACGTACTTTGGGGGGCAAGTGTTATTCGACCTTTTAGTCCGGCTATATTCAGACTAACTGGACAAGTTAGACCGGGCAATCATCGAGGAAGACAACTTAGAGAGATGATTATTCGGCTAAGAGATCAAGTGTAGGTAATGATATGAAATGACGATCAACCGAGTCCAACGTATAGACTCTTCAGAATAATCTAGGTATGGAATAATGCCTCCCCTAGGCGGGGGTTCAGTGCCTACCTCTTTCCTTAGGGGATCAGTACATATCCTGAATTAATGTCCCAAACTTTGTAATATCAATATAGAGTGACAAAGAAGGGCCCATGATGCTACATTCCTAGTTTCAATTCATTTGGAGTTTGTATGCTCAAGTTATGGGAAAATTACTTCACCTATCAAAAGGTATCGTCCATATTCAGCTTTCACTACATATTGCAACAATGATCGGTCAATAACTCAAAATCTACAGATGGTATCAACATTAAACTTGGAGTATAAGCTAAATATAACATGTGAAACACACCATAGGGATCGCATGGCATTTGTAGCAAGTTGGAGGGATTGGTGAAATCAGAATCAAACAACACTGCTTTACGAAAAATGTGATATCTCACAAACCGTATGTGGGAATTGCACGAAATTTAGGAAGCAAGTAGCTAACATCGTACGGAATCCCTTATAGGGACCACATCCTATTTAGACGCATCAATAGGGATCGGTATTGATTCCTATTATGAGCCTCGATGGGCCTGCAAATTTTTTGAGTAGCCTCGTCTTGGTCTCCCGAACCTTCTACTAAAATTTTAGTTCGATCCATGCATGTCTTCCCCTGTAAATACAGTAGGCATGCCATCAAAAAAGGGATCCTACTTTCTCTACCAGGGCGCTGCCGTTTTTATTCTTCACTTTTGTACTAATGAATCCCAACTGGTCCAAACATTCTTGTAATCATAATCAAGTGAAAGATCAATAAAAAATATGAAGTGGACATAGACCAAGATTGTTGTACCACTATAAAAATCTATGTGTTCCTTTATGATTTTTGCCTTGTTTTACTTTCATTCTTTATTTAATCTCTACTGGATTCTATTGGGTGTTGATGGTCATTTTTAGCATTAACAAACATCAACCGTTGAAATCGACCCTTTTGCCGGACTTACTTTCAATTTGGTAGGAAGAGATTTATTCTATTTGATTTCAAGCAAGGCCTTCACATATACCAATCTTTTTCTAGTTGTGGTATTAGCATCAAAACATTTCCGTTCTCCAACTAGACTAGCTAACTAATTAATACCAGCTAACGACTATAGAATCGACGGAATATTAAGTGAGCCCAGGCAGGGATAGAAAGAACCTGTTCTTTAATAGCTCTACCGAAGGACTCCATGGAGTGATGATAGATGACTTTTATTAAATGATAGTAGGCTCGGATTCCAAAATACATTATCTTTCATTAGGTAAGAAAAAAATAAAATATAGCTTTGTTATAGTGAACCCTTAGGCCCCTTTTAGTTTCAATATGTGCCTGCAATGATCATGAACGGTGCCATAGGGTGGGTTGTTACCAAGAAATAAACCCACTAAGTAATCTCTCTGAAAGTCATGTCCTTCTTCTATAACGTCTTATGGTAGAATCGCTAAACCATCCTCCATAATAGTATCAAACTTTTTGGGGATGTAAGTTTCGGCATTTTGAGGGAATTTAGAGAAAGCGATGACCAATGGAGGTGTGAGGGATTGTGAATATTGCATTGCATGTGACTTGAATCCACACTGCCAATTGTTAAATGCATTGTCTCATTTCTAAGCATGCCAAAGGAACAGCTCTATTCGGGCCATTATATGAGCAAGGGGCATTAACCAAACTGCTACCAATCATAGAGCAGTGTTTCTCATCAAACATATTATTTATTGTAGGGTTCGATGATAGGGAATTGCAATACCTTATAGCGGTAGTTGTTGCATTTCACTAACGAGCGGATGAAGTAACTTTTCTTCCAAGTGGGCAAAAATTAATGTGTCATTTATGAAAGTAGGTGAGATATTCGTCGGTGGAGGATAGTCAGGAAACGAGACTGGGAGTGGTTGTTGCAAAAGCTGAGGAGGTGGTCGGTTGAAGCACTGGCTTGATCTAGTCACAAAAATGGTAGCCCCAAAATGAGATTCAGATCTAGATCCAAACGACCACTATAACAATGTTCAGACTTTTATGGTAGGGTACGAAATATATGAGGTAGGGGAGGGTGATTATAGTGGGAAGATGGGGTAGGCACAAAAGTTATAGAAAAGGGAGGACTTAAATGAAGGGAGTGGTGGATGAATCAACAAATGCCATTTTTCATGTTGAAGTGACTTCTATTTTTAAATATTGAATTTTGAATTGGTTTATATTTATATTATAATTCATACATAATTTTTTTTATATATTTATTTGTTATGCGCATATATATAAATGCTCTTTATATTATCAATATAATATAATAATAGACAAAAAATACATATATGAAGCGGCTAATGTGTCCATTGCGGTATAAATCCTAGCATTTATGTATGGTCGTGTTAAACCATGTATACTATATATTGCATGTGCACATACATGTATATGTGTATCGTATACATTATATATCACATATATAAGTAAATCAAATACTTATATTGGTCAATTATATAAAATAAATATTTTATATAAAACTTATTTGGATTGGATCTAAATCAATTTATACTTCATAGCCCTAATACGATCTAAAATGATAATTTTATTTGAAATTCACCTATTTAACCCGCTGCATGTTAGTTCATTTCCAACAGTGGTATCGTAGTCAAATAGCCTATGCGGTCTAAATTAGCAATATTAGGGACAACTTGTTGAAACTTACACATTTAGTATGATGTCTAGAAAAGTAGTGTCTAAGCTGGGTCTGGGTAATTAAGTACCCTGCCGTACCTGGCTTTCGACCCGGCCTAAATGGTGAAGGTAGCCTAAAGATTATTCCTATACAAAGGCCTAGTTTGAATTGGGCTTTGGTTTAATTTTGAAAATATTTTTTGAAACTAAAATAATATTTTAAATAATGAAGGTCAAATTTAAAATAAATGATAATTTTATAAAAGTGTTTATGCCAAAAGTTGGCCAAACACCCGAAAGATTTATAGAAGGGAATAAAGTGAAGAAATTAAATGAAAAACAAGAAGAAAACAACACACATTAATTATAGCGGTTCAGCTAAACATTGGACTACGTCCACTTGAACTTTGTTTATGCTTCTGTAAAGCTTTTACAATGTGATCTTATAGATCGATAGTCTATGGATCGGTAATGACCTGTGACATTACAACAATGGTACAAAATTTAGAGTGTAGAAAAAAATACCTTGAAATAGTGCCCATCGCCTTCTATTTATAAACGAAGATCACTGGATTTGTCTCTATCACATTCTTCCCCACGTTTCCCACGTCGAGAGGGAGTTGCCTTGAAAAGATTGTGCCCAACTCAGCAAATCTCATGGATCAGTACCCGATGATGCCCTATGGATTGGTACTAATCCATACGATTGATTGTCCAACCTTCTCCAATTCCTTGAGGTTGCTTAGTTGACTTGTATCTTCATCTACAAAATTGGATGAATCGATATAAGCTTGAACTTTGGGTGAATTCTTTGGTTCGAAGGTTGGGTAAAAGCACTTGGTTTAGTTGCTTTGAAACTTGGATTTGTCTATTAATCGATTGAATCATGTGATGCTAGAAAACCATCCTATGTAGCATGTGTTGGCTATTAACCAGTCCAAATTTGCGTGGTACGAACCATGTGAAGAATTTGAGCGACTTTTAATGACCGATATCGATCCATGGGTATGGATTAGTACGGATCCAAGACTTAGCTTGGATCTTGTATTATTGGTCTTGGCTCATTGATTTATGTCCTTAGCTCTTTTGATTTGACTTACTATGTATGCAATTAAGAAGGCATTTGGCAAGTTGATGGCTTGATCAATTGATCTCGCTTGGTACCTGAGTTTAGAAGTTACAGTTCTAGATTTCTACTCGGTTATCCTCCAGTTTAACCTATTTGATCCATCCAATATGGCTTGGTTATGGAGCCGGATAACATTTTCCCCCTAAAGTATATCTTTGTTAACAAGATATGCTTTGGATCAAGACAAATTGCGAATTATACATCAATTGTTTCAAGCTTTGTTCTGAATAGACGTTGTTTGTTTTTTGAACTGTTCTTACGAAGCATTGCATCTTTTGCCGATTTTCATATCACTTTGAATGATTTTAAGCATGCAGCTCTTACATAGCATAAAAACTAAAGCATGCTCTTCGAGTTAACCATTCTGATTCTGGAGAATTTTCGACGACCTATTCCTTCGAACTTTACGGGTAGGACTATATTCTCTTGGAACTTCATTTTCTTATTTTCATGCATGTACACATGCATATATACATTTATCATACACATATGTATGTATATACAAACATATACACTTTTTTTAATGCTTTGGTACCGATCCATGGGTCATGGATCGATACTCATAATTAGGTGATTTTAATGCCTTTGTTTATGGAAGATTATACGCACACACACGTACATATACATACACAAACACCAAACCCATACTTGTTCATTTCATTTGCTCTCCTTTCTGCCACGTGCCTTTTCACTCTCAAGATTGCCATTGTTGATCTTTACATCGCCGACCCATCACTTCAATCCATCGCCTCCACCTTCTCCTATCATAAGTGTAGCCAGAGACTTTAATTGCATACTCCAACTCTTAAGCATCGAACCATTGAACAACTTGGACTTTGGGTCTAAACATACCTGAACC
Organism: Allium cepa; assembly: GCA_030765085.1. NCBI lineage: Eukaryota > Viridiplantae > Streptophyta > Magnoliopsida > Asparagales > Amaryllidaceae > Allium > Allium cepa. The sequence continues at coordinate 568,835,928 of CM060929.1, forward strand.
TAATTAACCTGATTCGTTTCAGGTAGGTAGCGACGTGAGTTGGTTAAGGTTCGTCGACGATTTGAACTTCGATCATGTATGGCTATCGATGGAATTCCACTATTCATGCTGTATGGATCAGGACCCGAAACCAAACTTAGGAAATTTATGCCAAAATTTGAACTATAGGGGACACCTTGCAAAAAAATGATATCTACTCAAGGCAAGGAGCATATTCCTCGTGCACGACTTAAGCTTAAGTCTTACAAGCCTTGATTCGAATCGGCATTGAGCTCTACTCGTGATAAGCTCGAGTTTTTCATGGTGACCCCAACTTTCAATGTAAATTTGACCATATATTCTGATTTATTTTAAATGGATCTTTATAACAAATTGGGTCGTGCCATGATCAATGATTCATGGGGACGGTTTAATGAAACGATCACTTTGAATGCATATCGCCACCTAATGTTAACCCGCCTTTTTTCAAGGCCATAAAAAGGCAGATTTAACCTAACTAACTTCATAATTATCGAGGCTGAAATATGATGGATTCAGTTCAAAGGGATGGAGTTCACTTGGATGTACCGCTCGGCATTTGAGGTGAGGTTATGTCGCTATGGAGGTGAGGTTGTGCCGCTCGGCATCGAGGTGAGGTTGTGCCGCTCGGCATCGAGGAGAGGTTTTGCCGCTCAGCATCGAGGTGCGGTTGTGCCGCTCGGCATCGAGGTGAGGTTGTGCCGCTCGGCATCAAGGTGAGGTTATGCCACTTGTCATTAAGGGGAGGTTATGTTGCTTGGCTTTGGTGAGATGGCTCGACATTATGGTGAGGCCGGTGTGGCTTGGCATTGTGGAGGTATTTGGCTCAGCATTATGGAAGGTCGTTCGGCCTTGGAGGTAGGTGGCATCGAGGTGAGGTTATGCCGCTCGGCATCGAGGTGAGGTTATGCCACTCCGCGTCGAGGGGAGGCTATGTCGCTCGGCTTTGGTGAGACAGCTCAGCATTATGGTGAGGCCGGTGTGGCTCGGCATTGTGGAGGTATGTGGCTCGGCATTGTGGAAGGTCATTCGGCCTTGGAGGTAGGTGGCTCGGTGGAAGGTCTTGATGGGCCTATGCCATTCAGAAAGCCCAACAACTCAGGATTTGTCTTTAAATATAGCGTGTGGAGGTTCGGAAAAGGGATCTTCTTCTTCGGGCTCTCTATCTTCCTATTTCCTAAGGCTAACGTTACTCTACCATTTTGTAACTGTAATTGATTCTAACATTAATAAAAAAGGAAATTTTTGGGAGTGGTCGTAGGCCGGAATCAGTCGAACCACTATAAATTCTGTGTCTTTACTGCTTTCTCTTTAAATTTTTACCGTGCTTCATATTTATACTCTCTACAAATATTCTATTGTGAGTTGTAACTGTAATTTGGTGCTTTCGCTTGGATTTGGGTGTTACTGACCAATTTTGGCGCTGACATTTTGGTGCTTTCACTGAGAAGGCAAGCAATTGGGGATTTTGGAGCTAGGAACTTTGATTCTAGAAAGCAATGGCTAGGCCATCAATAAGGAAGCAAGTGACAGAAAGAAGCAATCAGGAGGGAAGTCAAGAGGCCTCCTCTGGAGTTGGAGCAGGTCAAGCATCCATCTACATCCCTCAGTGATGAGATGGAAGCAATTTTGAAAAGACAGGAGGAGATGATGCAGGATCTTCTTAGGCAATTTGCGTAAGCAGGAAATGCAGGAGCTCAGATCCATGGAGCTGGATCAGAAGCACTAAAGCAGCAAGCAGAGGGAATAGCTCAGCAGGGGGAAGCCCCCAATCAGCAGACGGCTATCAATCGGGATGGATCTAGACTCGGTGGCATACCAACAAGAAATGTTGGACCAATCCATGGAGGGATACCAGATGACGCTGTGCAACCCGACCCCAACAGAAGTGTAGAAGTACGAGATGAGGAGTATGTGCCAAAGTTCAATCATGAACTCGGGGGGCAGACTGGAGGCAACGGACAAGGATTACGGTTTGGCGACATTGACAGATTAGCGGAGATGGTCAGACGAGCTGTGATAGGTGGATTGGTAAACAAAGACTTGGAGCATGTGAATAGGAGTCCATTTTCTCCTACTATCAAGCAAGCTAGGAACCCACTGGACTTCAAGCTACCAACGTTGGATATGTATGATGGGAGAACGGATCCCACCGTTCAGCTGACGAGGTACATGAGGCATATGGAGGTACTAGGGGCATCGGATGAGGTCATGGCTCGATGCTTCCCATTGTATTTGACGGATATCACAGCTATGTTGTTCAGACAGCTAGAGAGTGGTTTTATCGGCACATGGACGGAGCTGATTGAAAGGTTTATGAGACAGTTTCAGGTCCATATAGTCAGACCTAAGAACGTAATGACCTTATCATGGATGAAGCAATGGAAGGGAGAGTTGCTCAGGAACTTCTTAACTAGATTCAATGCAGCGGTAGCCTCGGTGAATCGACTCGATCCATCAATGGTGTTGATGGCACTAGTCTCAGGAATCGTGGATAATTCGGATTTCAAGATATTATGGGAACGAGACCCACCGAGGGATCTTGAGGAGTTCTACCATGAGGAAGAAAGGTTCCTGAGACAGGAGGATGCGCAGGCTGAGAGAGTAGGGAGAGAGGCTGAAGCTTGTGTAGTGAGGGTTGGAGGTCCACCCAGGGAGGATCCAAGTAAAGATGACAAAGGAAAAAGGAAAACAAATGGCAACGGTGACACTTCAAAGAGGCCTCGAAGGGAGTCAAAGTTTTCTTCTTACATAGATTTAATTGAGACTCTAGAAAGGATTTGCTTGGATACTCGAGGACACCTCCAGTACCGAAGGTCAGCGAGAAGGGAACCTTCTGAATACGAGCGGGAATCGGGAAAGCATTGCCTATTCCATGAGATGGATGGACACAACACAAATGACTGCAGGCATTTGAAAGATATCATTGAGGAGCATGTATGGAATGATCACCTGCAACAGTACATAAGGAATCAAGCTGAGGTAAGGGAGCAGAAGCGGCCACCGCCTATCTCGAATGATGGTGGCACTGGATCTGGTCATCGTTGGCTTGTTATAAACTGAATGTTTTTATGATTCTGAACAAGTAATAGTATCCAAAGTAATACGGCTAGGTCACTTACACACGTACGGGATCAAAGGACGGTCCCTAGGCATGCTCTGAGATGACGAAAAATTGTACTGCTCGGGTCTATGAAATTCTATTTTCTTTCTATGTTTATGCAAATTCTGGTTTCCTCTTTGGTACTTTGGACATTTACTTTTCTTTAGTATGGTTTTGGAGTTTGGATTAAACTCCCGATTTGGTTGGTTTTTTGGTTTGCCATTTTGGTTTGGATGTTTGATTTTTGATATAGATTTCTGGTTTTCTAATTGGATTCGGATCAATGTAATAAACAGTTCAGGTTTTATGATTACTGTCCCGACCGGAGAGACGGGGCAGTGACCGCGAGTTACGAGTCCCTTCATCGGAGAGCGATGGAATGGACTTGGACAAAATATAAAAGTCCTTGGCCGAAGTGCCGAGGCCGGTGAATATCAAAGTCCTTGGCCAAAGTGCAGAGGCCGGTGAATATCAAAGTCCTTGGCCGGAGTGCCAAGGCTGGTGAATATCAAAGTTCTTGGCCGGAGTGCCGAGGCCAGTTAATATAAAAGTCATTGGCCGGAGTGCCGATGCTGGTGAATATCAAAGTTCTTGGCCGTAGTGCCAAGGCAGGTGAACATAAAAGTCCTTGGCCGGAGTGCCGAGGCCGGTGAATATCAAAGTCCTTGGCCGGAGTGCCAAGGCCGGTGAATATAAAAGCCCTTGGCTGGAGCGTCGAGGCCAGTGAATATCAAAGTCCTTGGCCGGAGTGCCGAGGCTAGTGAATATAAAAGCCCTTGGCCAGAGTGCCGAAGCCGGTGAATATCAAAGTCCTTGGCCGGAGTGTCAAGGTCGGTGAATATCAAAGTCCTTGGCCAGAGTGCCGAGGCCGATGAATATGAAAGTCCTTGGCCGGAGTGCCGAGGCCGGTGAATATAAAAGTCCTTGGCCAGAGAGCCGAGATCGGTGAATGTAAAATTCCTTGACCGGAGTGCTAAGGCTAGAGAACATGCAAGCCCTTGACGGGAGAGTCAAGGATGGAACAGGATAACGCGACCCGGCGAGTTTTACAGATTCAAGGTTAAACCCAGAGAGGTCATGGATGTAATAATATGGTTATGAACAGAATATGGACTTCGAATATCGGATTTGAGGCTATTCAAAATACACCTTACAATAGCAAGGCATGTTTTGGGGGGCAAATGTTAACCCGTCTTTTGTCAAGGCCATAAACTAGCGGATTCAACCTAACTAACTTCACAATTATCAAGGCTGAAATATGGTGGATTCGGTTCAAAGGGATGAAGTTCACCTGGATGTGCCGCTCGGCATTTGAGGTGAGGTTATGCCGCTCGGCATGGAGCTGAAGATGTGCCGCTCGACATGGAGGTGAGGTTAATGCCTCTCGGCATGGAGGTGAGGTTGTGCTGAGGTTGTACCGCTCGGCATGGAGGTGAGGTTGTGCCGCTCGGCATCGAGGTGAGGTTGTGCCGCTCGGCATAGAGGTGAGGTTATGCCGCTCGGCATTGAGGGGAGGTTATGTCACTTGGCTTTGGTGAGACGGGTCGGAATCATGGTGAGGCCGGTGTGGCTCGGCATTGTGGAGGTATGTGGCTCGGCATTATGGAAGGTCGTTCGGCCTTGGAGGTAGGTGGCTCAGTGTAAGGTTTTGATGGGCCTATGTCATTCAGAAAGCCCAACAACTCAAGATTTGTCTATAAATATAACGTATGGGGGTTCAGAAAAGGGATCTTCTTCTTCTGGCTCTCTAACTTTCTATTTCCTAAGGATAAGGTTACTCTACCATTTTGTAACTGCAATTGATTCTAACATCAATAAAAAAAGTAAATTTTTGGAGTGAACGTAGGCCGGAGTCAGCCGAACCACTATAAATTTTGTGTCTTTACCGCTTTCTCTTTAAAATTTTACTGTGCTTCTAATTTATACTCTCTACATATGTTCTATCTGTGAGTTGTAACTGCAGTTTGGTTCTTTCTCTTGGATTTAGGTGTTAGTGACCAATTTTGGCTTATTAATTTTTTGCCAAACGATGGAGATACATGGACTACACAACTTCAGGTGCACACGTTGCATAATTTTAATTACATACTATTGTCCCTTGTTGACGTATGAGATCTGATTGGCCAATACACGTTAGCGTCGTTGGGTTAGGTACATAGACTACACATGGCTCTCTTTCTAGCATGAAAATTAAAGCTTTCATTATGTCTGATATCTCTTACGTGTAAAGCTTTTAATAGTCATAGATCGTATATATTCCTTGTGTCTTTCAATAATGGTAGTAGGTCCTTCAACATTAAGATATGCTGAGTCTGACGTCGAATCTTGCTCGACAACATTGCCTGCGGTAAAACCCACTTCTGCACCATTTAGATCTCGGTCAACTACCATCGAGCGAATTAGCCCTTATAAATAGATTCCTTTATGTTGGCTACACAGCCTGTTGTGGGGGTTGCCCCTGAGCTTGACATAAGCGATGCTATTATTCTAAATGATCCCTAGGATTCTCCAACTTTGAAGGTGGATGAAGCGTCTCTCAGGAGGATATGCAAGAGACATGGTACTCCTTTTGAAGATGTGTTTGTGCCTATGTGCTATCAATGAGAACATCTCCCTCCAGAGGGATACACAACTTGTAATTGGTACATGTGCATGGTTGATGTGTTCCACTATTCAACCATTATATTCGCATAGTTTTCTAGTTCATGAAGCTTGCCCTAGCCTAATTGCATCGAAATAGCTATGCTTTTTTCAACATCATGTACATGATATTCATTCGTCGTTTGAACCGGGAGCCTTGCACTGAGGACATCCATTATCTACAGACTTCAAGGGTCGGAAAGGGTCTTCTTCACTCATTTTCCTGGAGCCCTCTATACGCTATCGAATAGTGTTGGGATTTTGGAACAAGTTGAGCTATTTTAAGAAATAGTTCTTCTTTGTACGTTATCCACCCGACTTCACAATGAGATGGTTATCCGAATGTAAGTCTCGTTCTCACTCTCTTTTTACTAGTGTGGATGTCAGAATTTCAGCTATTCACATCATCACTTCTTGCATTTACATAAAATTCGAGAATACCCAACGACACGGCCTTAGCGAGGAATCTCATAGCTCTCCAACAATTCCTACTCGATGAAAGGAAAATGAAATTGCTTCTCACCGTTGAGAACTTGCATGCTTAAAACCTCTTATAAGAGGGACATAGTGTTAACCATATGCCAGAAGTTCAGGAGGGTGACGATTCTTTACAAGAGCTTGAGGCTACCGTCAACATCAACGAAAATCGAGAGGTGCCCCTTGTACAAAAAAATGTCATTAGCATCGGATTAAGACAAAGGTCCACTACACCCAAAAGTACTTTGGTGGCGCACAAAAAACGCAACCATAACCTATGGTGGCATTTTAGAGAACGCCGCCATGCGACATGCAACTAAAAAACTAATATTTTTGATTATGTTTTTGTAAATGCCGTTATAATGTGCCTTATTGTGGCGGTAAAAAAACGCCACCATAAATCTTTTTTTGTAGCATGTTGAAACGCCACCCAAAGTGATATTTTTTTCAACATATTTTTTCCGTAGCGTTTTCTAAACGCCACTAAATAAACGCTGTTATAGACTGATCATTTTAAAGGCTGTATATTTCACCGCAGCAATATTTTTTGTTGCGTTTTTTTTCTGTCATTATATTTTTCCGTAGCGTTTGATAAATGCCACTAAATATTTTGCTTTTCTTTGTATATTTCTCACATTCTGCTAGCTCGTTCAATCTCCAATTCACTTTATTCATAATTTATATTAAACAATAATAATAAATAGTTCAATAATAAATAAAAATATATGAACAAATAAACTACCATAAACACAAGTAGTACATTACCATACATATAGATACATGTTAAGAATCACATATAGATATAGCTGAATATGCGATAACTTATCATACCCGACGAGTCACCTCGTGATTTCGCTCCTTCGTTTCTATAAGAAAAGGAAATGCGGGCGAAGCTTTCTCTCGAGAATACTTTTTTAGCTACACCTAGCTCTTGCTTCGTCATCACCCAATGTAACAGTCTCCACTTCTCCTACCTAAATTTTAATTTTATTTAATCAAGAATCACATCATATTTCACAGTAGGTCGAGTATGATAGAAAAATAAAATAAACAAACTAGTTTAAGGGATGGTGTATATGGTTTACCAAGTCAGAAAGTGTGGGATTTTTTATAATATTTGCCAACCGTTCATCATGTGCAGTGCCAATTAGCATTACCCCACTCTCCGCAATTGATCTACAAGCAAGAGCTTCTGCCTCTGTTCTAATCTCGTCCACTATAACTACTTGTGGCATATGATTCTCTACTGCTTCAATCATAACTCTATGTTGCATAGAAATTTTTTAAACATTCATTCTTCTCGCACTTCCTATTGTTGAATACGGAACATCTCCATCTACAACAATCTCCTTTCTTGTGTCAACAATTACCTACCCTAAGGTTAACTGATAAAAATGTCATATATCTAGTACTAGGTGATGTTACCTTAAGGTACAATGCTTTGGTTACGAATAACCGAATATCATTAACAACCAATATTAATCATTGGCAATCATTTAATAATAAATGTTTTGTTATCAATTGATCTAGTATAGAGATTGTATGAGATGACTAACTAATAATAAGAATAAACGTTTATTTCCCATTCCACCATGCTGTTGAAGATATTATCCTCAAAATTAGTATTTAAAAAATCACTGTAATATGCAGTCGAATATGCATTAAAAAAATTATTTCCATAATTCAATATAATTATTAAGAAATTCATCAGAGAAAATCTTGAAGATAAGCAGTCCATTGAAAACTCATACCAAAAATAGTGCAACTACGTCCTAATGCCAAATATAGACTACATAAATATGTTTTGGGGCCATCCTTAAATGCTCTATTTTTACTACTCTTCTTCAGTTCAGTTTATTATCATGTAAGAAGAAGGTTTAGGACATGTTAGACTAGCTGAAAAATAAAGCTTCCAAAATAAGAGTGTGATAAATATACCACTCACTTGTGAATATCATTAGCCAAAACACGTGCAATCTCACACATTAAATTTGTTTTACCTACTCCTGGCCTAAGTATAGATTAACATCACGTGAGGGTACACTATCTAGCAATAGCTACATGCTGATAGATCAATTTACTCATCTGAGATAAATGGACTCCCAAATGGTATTAAATGTTATATGAGGATTAGCCTAGCTAGTTCCAAAATGATTAGCCAACCTCCATCACACTTCCTGCCTAAATGATTCCAGAATGATTAGCCAACCACCAAACTCCATCCCCTTGCTTCCTTTACCAACCTCCATCACACTTCCTTAGCAGACTAGAAATCACCACCCACTTTCTGAAACCATCATCTAAAACCAGCACTAATAAGCATGCACTTGAAATCATATATAAGTATAACATTATAAATCAACCTAGAAAAATAACATAGTATAAAACTAGTAAGCATGCACTTGAAACTAGCTATAGGTTGAATCAACGTGCGGTGGTAGACAATAAAGGCTTGATTAATACATTGATAATACAAGCTAGCAAATGAATTAGACTTGAATAAAAATTCAATTCTTCCTTGTCAAACTGATTTCTAGTAGTAAATGTTAGCATAATATAGATAAGATCTTACTAAACCTCAGATGTCTTACTCTACAGCAAAAGTGAGTTTAATCCGATTTCAAGTAGCACCACAAATTCACATCATGTAGTTATTATGTTCATATAATCAGCTCATTTCAAAATTGTCAAAAAAAGTGAGAGACTTTTTTTGTTAAAATTTCTCAACCAAATATCAAAGTCACAGCCAACTTAAAAGTTTCATATGCACAACTAATACAGAATAAAATCATACCATATTATCAACAGAGAGTCACATTCAATCATTTCATCAGTTGAAACTGTATACAATTATTTCGCGATCTAAAATAACACGCACTAAGAATTATATAGGCACTCATAAACATATCTCTAAAAGAACTGAAACCTATAATCATCGAATCAGAGGCACTAGAATAGCCTCTAAAAACTTCTATGTCAAAATAAGGCCCTGTTTGGCTTGTCGTTTTTAGTTTTGTGTTTTCGTCTATACAAAAGTGCATCGGTTGTATGTATTGTTGAAAAACAAACAATTTTGAAAAATGAAATTAACATGCAAAATGGAAACCAAACGGGCCCTAAACTTTTGAATCATTATGCAAGAAATGGTATTTTGCCTCACCTATCTTTATGCAGCTCCTCAAAATATACAAATATAAAAATCAAAACTTACTATTACACTAGCTAACTCAACATCGAAATCATGACTACAATTGTCTGTTCAATAATGTTTCTATTATAGATGAAATTAATATTCTAATATAATGAATTTTTATTTGTCATACAATTGTTTATCGGTTGTTATATTTCTTCATTCAGCTTATGACCACTGTGGGAATACTTTATGGATTCCCTCATGATTAGTTGGATCCTCTTGGTAATTTTAAATATTGACACTCTTTTGCCCTATACTAACCTCCTCGATCATGATAACATACACAATCAAATATAAATTGGGTATTCTTTACTTTTTTACAATATTTTACATGACAAACTATGTTGCATGGCCATTCAATTTGTATTAAAAATCCAGTTATTGCAAAAGTGGAGTTGAAATACTCAAACTGTTAAGTCACATACACCGATTACCAATCGAGATCTCATAATTTCAGATCTCAACAAAAAATGACCCAATATTTAATTTCGACATTTGAATAAAAAGAATTCAATTCATGTCATTATTTCAGGTCCCTTAAACACCACTACATAAACTCAAATTAAACAAGAAACTCAAAATAAGGTTTATAAATTACCTTTATTGAGCCAGAGGCATAAAGTGGAGGCTGGAAATAAGAACCGTTGCTTGAGACGAAAGGATTCTGAGGAAAAATTTAGGTGGAATTACACGAGCTAAAGAGAAACGATGGTTGAGGATATTTCTAGTACGATTTCCTTATGGCGGGAGACAAATTTTAATGAAATTTTTTAAGTGGTAATGAAAGAAAAGGAAATATGAGCAGCCGGACAAAAATATCACCCAAATTGTTAAGACGGGATAGTGTAAATTTTTTGTTACATTTATAACATGGGCGGAAATATTATTAGTTGCACTTACATATCAAATGCCACAAATTTCTACAACCAAAGACTGATTTTCTTGTAGTGGTCTAGGGACATCAGAAGAAAAGACGGACATGTCGATGAAGGAGAGAAGGATGGTAGAGGTGATGAAGATGTTGACATCGGTCGCAAGTTTTCTAGTGATTAGAGTGACGATGCTAGTGCAGTCCTCGTGGCTCAGCGACCCAAAATAAAGATTATTTCATATGGGATGTCCATGCAGCCTCCACCGGTTTCTATAGTCAAGGAGACTCCCATCTCACCTTTTGAGGATATCTTCGGGTCCTTCGGGAGTATTCCAGATGAAATTCGCTCCATTGGCCTCAACAATATTAGCATCAAGGATATTGGTTCCCCTATTCGTCTGCCTAATGAAGTGCCTACTACTCATGTAGAGGGAAATAACCCTTGTTAGAGATCTCCAAATCTATGGACCATGTAAGGGGCACTAGGATACATCCACACTTATACGACACTACACCTTCATACCATTTGCACTATCTTTTCATTTTATCGGTGTCAATTTGTTTGCATTTTATTTTTAGATTCCATGGAACATAAGCATCTATACAACACTTTCATGAGTCATGGAAGCAGATACAAGAAACCAGGGTCATTAGACCGTCCTCATGAGTCATCTCATGATTTAGATTCAGAAAGGCATCAAAGATAGGATTATAGGAGCCGGGACGGAGACAACAGATCCTATGATGAGCATCATGGAGATTTTGAGAGAATTCCATCTCCTAGATGTAGGTCTCGTCCCTTTCTGTCGTGTAGCATGGATAGATTTTCTACGAAGCATGATCATGTCCTATCCATTGAGGTACCCATTATCCCAATTTCTGACCTTCTATGACATGACCAATGTCATTATCGCATGTGTCACGATGATCTGATAAATCGTTTGGGCTTGTGTCCTCTAATACTCCTCAAGAATTATTTGAAAAGAGGCTGCTTCATGTTCCTACTATAACCACGGAGATTAATATTGTTTCAAATCCTCACTTGGCTGCCATGAAGAGCGTTATTCCAAAGATTAGCTTCAATGATGTTGTTTTCACTCCTATCTAAAGGATATCCCTCCAGAGGTTAGTTTTGACATCGCAGCATATGTGAGAGATGTATATGATCAATATTTCAGGTGGAAAAGGATAGCCGAGGCTATCTTCGAGGTCTCCTATAAGAGAAAGGTAGAGCATGACGGGATGATATAGATTAAGCATGACGACAAACGTATCTTCCTCGATCTTGATAAAGAAGTTTAAGGGCTTAGGAAGTCAATGGCTGAAGTTGAGAAAAAGTTGGAAATGCTAACTAAGTCCTTTGAGGAGGAACGATAAAACCAACTAAGACCACTCAAAGCCGCTCATCATAGGAGCCACACTCTTTGGTTGGAAAATGAATAACTCAAGAAAACTAAAGAGGAGAGAGCTTCCGAAATAACAAGGCTGAAGGATTTGCTGGAGGATGAGAAAAAGCAAAAAGATAATGCGCTCACTCAGGCCCAAGAGTACTATAATAAATTATTAGATGCTCGTCACCGTAAAGGAAAGAATTAAGTCTAACCTTGAATCCCTTCTTTTGTTATTCTATACAAATGTTATCAAGTTTGGGAACTTGAGGTGGTTAGAAGTAGGGTATCCCCAAGCTTCGGTCATGGCTTGGGAAGAAATTTTACAGCACGAGCGAGAGCATCTGATGAGGTAGAGGTTAATGAAGAGGAGTTAACGCTTGAGCTCTTGGAGGAGAAGGATGTAGAAGCTCTCGAGACCGACTAGCTCGTCTTGAATCCTAAATTATCTGTTGGGACCCAATCCAAGTTTGGCTTAAAGGAATTAGGTGAGAGTTTTGGTTCCATCCTCTTAGCATCCATCATGGATAATACCGTTTTTTCCGCATTTGGGCCGTGAGTTATCGAAAATGTTATTCCTCCTCCCAGCTCTATGGCCATTCCTACTTCTAAGGCAATCTATGGCATTTTAACTATTCAAACATCTACACTGGATGCTCGCTATAATTCTGAACAACCTAGCCTGGTGCGCGTTGAATCATTCTCCAAGTTGCCCATCTTATCTCCCATCTTATCTCCTATCTTGAAGGGAGGTTCCGCTGGCACTCCTATTCATATGGGATTTGCCTCTCCATGAGGTATATGATTGACCTCAACCACTTTTGAGATGGCTCATATAACACCGGTCGACGTCACTAACCTTTACTTTTCCATTTTTCAAGTTTCAAGTCAACCTCGATCATCCCTTTGCTAGAAGGAAGTTCATTGCTGGGGACACAAGCAACGCAAATGGAATCGATCATTGTACCTACTCCCAATCCGACTCTAGCTCCTCTGGCGAGCATCACCATGGTCCTTATGCTAAAATGATTCATGATTTAGAAGAGGAGGGCCATAAATGATCTTTATGGGGATCAAGGAGATGAAGACATTATTATTACTAGAGTAATTGAACACTCATCGAGGCCATAATGCTAGAGATGTAACGATATCAGGCCATGTTGACTGTAGAGATTAAGAAAGATGATGACGCTCCTCCCCTTCTGTGTTTCTTACTATCCATAGAATCTACCTTCACTGCTGTTACCATTCCCACTTTTGGAGGTAATCAGGGGGTGGTTCCCGAGTCCCCACGGAACGACTATGACTGGGAGAATGATCCAAAAGGTTACTTTTTGGAGGTTAATAGCGGTAAGGAAATAAGCAGAAGGAAACCCAACAAATCCAGTACACATTCCTTTGGAGAAGGGAGGAAAGATAAGAAGAGGAGGAAGAAAACTTATTTGTAGTTTTTTCTTGTTTTTTCTATTGCTTTTTGTTTAGCTTCGAACTTGTGTAAATAGGTTGATGTTGTGCGGATATGTCCACCATCTTTTTGTTAACGAAGTTTGTTAATAAAGAATAGACTTGTTTCCTTTCAAATCCTATGTCTATCTGTTTATATACTAAGAAATTTTTTTCTTCTATCCGCTTAATCAAGCTTCGTTCGACTAACGATAGCGATAGAGTTTATATCATTTTCCATGTTAAGAGAGTAATAGCTTGGGTACCTACTGTTGGGCATCTATAACATCCCAATTCTAAGGCCAAAACTAACTGCTACAGATATTGCAGATGTATAGTATTAATTTTCAGTGACAAAATATGGTAATATCAATGGAAATAATATCAAAAGCATACGAATATGAAATATTTCAACACAGTTTCAAAACAACTTTTACTTTTATTCCAAAAGCAGCATTTCATATTATTACATAATCCCGAAACGTTGCTCAGGTTCAGATAAATATGATTATTACAAAATATGCCAAGAGCGGCATATGAAGATGCCCTATTGGATGATCACAGTTAGTAAATAGATAGTTATAACATCTGTCATTACATATAACATTCAATCACAACGGAATAGATAAATAGATAATCTCCTACATAGCTAATCTTTGCCTCCTGCATATTTTTGGAAGCTTTATTCGCCAAAACCTATTAACATGAAATCTTTAACTCTCAATCTACTCAGAATTTAATTTTGAGCACCTGAGGGTTTAAGGGAAAAATATTAACTTCAAGTCGGGAAAAATGCTTGGTGGGAATAGCACTGTCATCTTGGTTTATTGATGTTAAGAGAGACCACACCGCATGGAAGAACAGGTCCCCTCACTAATATCGTTTTGAAAAATATCCTTAGCAAATCAAATTCTTGCAACCAAACTAGTTATAATAAGCGATATAAACAATAATATGCATGCACTCAACATAGGTAATCAATGGACTGTCTGTCCTAACATCACAGTTTTATTAGGCTGATTATAAACCTATGGCTGACTTGGGCCTACCAGACTTAATAAATGTTCTAACTTATGTTAGAAGAAAACTGGAAAATCTGTTTGTAACTACTACTTCTAGAGTCAGCTAATCCTAATGATTTTACGAGCTCACCAAAAATCTAACTCTACTCTGCATATTCCTTTCTGTACATAACCTTCTTTTAGTCATACTCATACAAAGCCCTATGCATTGGAATTTTGGACTTATATTAGCCAGGGGCTACTAGCTAAAGTATAGGGCGCGACCCTACACTAGTCCCGTATGGTTTTCTAATCTCTGAGTTGTTTTTTTACCAAAATTCAGGGTTAACTACCCTATCCTTTATTTCCTTGAAAATGAATCTTTGTAAATAATGTAACCCTTGTAATTATAATAAAAACAAGGAAGTTGTAAGCCTTTACTTACCAAGATATATATGCTATGATATATGCCTTTTATAAAACTACTTTGATGAAGTTCGAATTCATTTGAGGTCATTGCCTCTCAATACCATAAACCGTAAGACCAAAACAATGTAGAGCCCTTATATTGATAGAAGCGGCGAGGGTATAACCGAAGATGGTCTTTGCCCTTCTTCAAAATAAGTTAAAACCCTTAACTTTTAATACTCAAGGCCACAGGGCCAAAGATACCCACTTCGCACTTCTCATAGTGTCAAAATCGAAGAGCTTTAGTTTGTATAATTTAAAACTTTAAAATGATAGAGTCAAAGTCATTAGCTTTGGCATTACTGCCTTAGAGAAAATAGTGGCTTTATTAGTGCCGAAGTCATTAGAAGCGGTATTACTGCAGTTAAAATGATTAAAGTCGAAATCATAAAAACGTGGCACTATGTACCGCCGAATCAAAAGTAGCGGCATTATGCCTATAGGGTCGAAGGGGTCTCTTCGAAAGCACCGGGGTTGACAACATAATAAAAACATATCGGCATAAATAGGTGCAACATCAACATCTTCTAAGTCCATGGCGTCGGCTATACTACATGTCCTCGCACTTCGACCCCGCCTGATCCATTCCACACCAACTATGCTTGGTGTCATATGTATCACACTGGATCAACGACGAAGAGCATAATTGTGGAGAGATGGGCGCATCATCATGACCTTCAGTAGCAGAGTCGTAATTAAAGTGAAAACTGTTTTATTTCTTTTAAAAGTAGTTTCTTTTCACCAGACCCCAATTATTTGTCAAAATACTATTGGATAATCTGTTCTTTACCCAAAATCTTTTCTGAAAACTAGCAAGAAGCGGTTTTATCGTTTCCAAAGTAATTAACAAACTCTATAATTTATAACGATGCCTTAATAATTAATTAAGCATTTCTAGCTTAAATAAATCATATTAAATCATAAACACTCAGAAAAATCCCCAAAAATCACAAAAAATGCTTTTAATCGTATTCTTCTTCATATAAAAATTTCAAGGCCGAAAACATAATTTTATTATTTTTAATAATTAAAATCTGACATAAACCCTTCTCTCAACTTAGAAAATTCATAATAAATTTATACTTGCTTGGAAAATTATGAAATTAAAACCCCACTGATCAAATAATATTTCTAACATCGTATCAAAACCTTAAGTCGTTTGGGCATTATATGATAGGTTTTATAAATTAAACATATCAATTAATTACATAATTAAATTCTATAAAATCATCAATAAGCATATAATAATTCAAATCTCTAAAACAAGGCATAATACTAGCAAGAGAAAAAGGTTTACACTTAATACCAAAATTATCACATAAAAACGTGAGATACATAGTTATTATTCACCTTAAATGGATTAGGATGGTTAAGATTTGTATTTAGTTAAATCACCTTAAGCTTTCTCTTGATTTCCCTGGCATTTTCTTCCTCTTGAAACCCCAACAATGATTGGTCTATACTTCTTTTGATTTGTGAAAGTGTAGAATGAATAAGTGAGAATGGTGGTGTGGGTTTGTATTAGTAATTAGAACCTTTTCCTATTTTATCCTTAGCCTATTTTCTTCTTCTTATTTAAGTTTAATTCTCTTCATTAACTCATTCATTAAGGCAAACTAATTTCCAAATCTCAATTTCCTTAACCTTTTACATTATTTTATCTAATTTTCAATTAAATGTTTTAAAATAATGTCACTAAAATTTATATTGTTACAACCTTCCCTCCTAAAGAATTTTGTCCTCGAAATTACGATAAGGTACACACATTAATAAAACATCAAGGTAAAACATACCATCAAACAAGTCAAGACTATCGTGTTCCTTAGTTTCTTATCATCACTCCACTGGACCTTTACCAGTCTGACTATCGTGTTCCTTAGTTTCTTCTCAAACCTAGCCACAACACAAACTGGCTGTCTAACTATGGTCATATCCAGTTCCCAAAGTCTTTAATGCAATCGGGGTAGTTGTAGTCTCTGAATCTCAAACACACTTCCTTGATGAGAAATATTGAAAATGTTATGGACTTCAGCTAAACTGTTCAGTAACTCAATCCTATAAACGAGTTTCTCGATCCTTTCGGTAATAGAAAATAGTCCAACAAACCTTGGTGCTAATTTCCTTGATTTCCTAAATCTAACTACACCTTTCATCGATGATACTTTGATAAAAACATGATCTCCAACCAAGAACCCTAAGTCTTTTTGTCTCTTATCTGCATAGATTTTCTGCCTAGATTTAGCTTCCTTCATTGTAGCCCGACTCAACTTTATCTTTTATGCGGCTTCTCTTACTAAATCTGGACCAAGAACTAATCTATCTTCAGTCTCCAACCAACATACTGGTGATTTGCATGGTCTTCCATACAACGCTCCAAAAGGTGCCATCCCTATATTAGTCTAATAATTGTTGTTATACAAATCGACTAAATGTAGATGGCCTTCTCACGATCCTCCAAAATCAAGCACACAAGCTCTTAACAAATCTTTCAAAAGTTTGTTAACTCGTTCCGTTTTCCCATCGGTCTGTGGAGGGTAAGCAGAACTCATATTGAGCTTGGTGCCTAAAACTTCCTGTAGGCTTTTCCAGAATTCGCTAATAAATAAGGAATCTCTATCACTTAAAATACTACTAGGAATCTCATGCAGTCTAACTACATTCTTCATGAATATCTTAGCTAAAATAGGTGTTGTTCTTATCGACTTAATGGGTATAAAGTGTGCACTCTTCGCTAGTCTATCTACTATAACCCGAATACTTTTGTTTCCTCTATTTGACCTTGGCAACCCATCCATGAAATCCATAGATATAGAATCCCATTTCCGTACCGGTATTTCGAATGGTTGAAGCAATCCACTAGGCCTTTGATGTTCGGCTTTTACTTGCTGACAATTTAGACACTGTTTACCCATATAAGCCTACATCTATTTTCATACTCTCTCATAGAAAACTTCTCTTCATATCACTAGTCCAAAATACACATGTTGCTTTGCCTCATTTGCATCGGTTGTTACCGCAACCGATGCAAATAGAAGTATTTACATCGATTACGTTTTAATAACCGGTGCATTTGGTATGTGTAATGCAGTAGATGGTACAAAAATACAATTTGCATTGGTTATCGTCAATAACCGAAGAAAATACACCGATGCAAATAGTGTTAGTTGAATCGGTTTTATTTACGACCAATGCAACTACCTTTATTTGCATTAATTTTTTGTAGCCGATGTTATTTTACTATGGTTGGTCGCAAATTAACTTTTTCTTACATCAGTTCACTAGCAAAGGCGATACAAGTTATTTAGGGGTCAAAACATTTCCGGTTCACACGTTAGTTTCCAAACGTTTCCCCTAAAAAAAATTCCATGTTCCTGATAGCAAAGAAACCTAAAAATTGAATTTCGCCCTTGATTTTGCGATTTGGATTTATCTACGCCTTCTCATTATTAAGGTACCAAATCTTCCTATTTTAAGTTACTGGATTTGGATTACTTGTTTATGTTAGTTGATTTGGATTTCGCGAATGAAATGCTAATTTCGTTTTTCAAATGCTGCATTTTTTTATCATGATATAAGTTACTTTTTTAATTTTTGATAACAAGCCAAAATAAATAAATTAGAAATTTGATTTGCAGTCATTTATTTGCCTTTTTTTAGCATCCCGATACTATAGTGGTAATCGGCGAATTAATATAAACGAAACAAAATTTAAAGGTTGTCGATGACTGCTTTGGTAAGATCAGTGGTTGTTGTAGTGCCAAATAAGATCAGCAGTTCTATACTTGCCATTAGCAATTGTTTTGAGTATTACATTTTGGATGAGATCAATCTTATTCGTTAATTTCAAGTGAATTCAATAATCAATAAAAGATACAACAATCATTTATTATTGTAGTTTAGATCGCCAAGCATATGATTCTAGAATGAATCGAGATACAATAATCTTTTATT
This sequence comes from Allium cepa, assembly GCA_030765085.1. Classification (NCBI taxonomy): domain Eukaryota; kingdom Viridiplantae; phylum Streptophyta; class Magnoliopsida; order Asparagales; family Amaryllidaceae; genus Allium; species Allium cepa. Next base: position 568,854,481 of record CM060929.1, read on the forward strand.
GTTCTAATTAAAGCACACAAATATAGTCAATAAAATATTCCAAATAAACTGCATAATAGTTGTTTGATTAGAATTAGACTGGAAGAAAAATGAAGTTGCATTCGAAAATTAACTAGTGAAGTTCTAGCAAGTCCTTGACTGGAATGCACTGAAATTCAGATTAAAAATATATATTCAGAATTCATGAGAATTAGTCGGTTAACGGGACAAGGAACCAGCAATCCAGAATTATATATCACAGCTTCTTAGTATATTATATGAAATTCCATGTTTGTGGTTGCACGGTCAGGTCAAAACTTTATATGCATATTAAAGATATTGGTCACACTATTGTTTTCCATGCATACCATTATTTTGTGCATGTTTACCTATGTACAAAGTCAATCTAGGTTGATATTAGCTTATTTGCCGACGAATTGCTTAACCAACTGTAAAATTCTGATTCATATGTTATATGAATTATGTAAAAAAAATTGTGAAGCATGTACTTACAAGGAATGCATTAGTGGAGCAAAATTTTCGTACTTCACTTTTCTTTCTCAGGTATATATACAGCTTCTTGAATAGCTTAGGTAAATGTAGCAATTTTGTATGTGAAAAATCCAACTAGGATTATGTTAGATTAACCTAGCATGTACTTCATATTTCCATTTGTACTTGGGTAAATACAGTAAGTACATTCGTATGCTAGATTCTGCAATTCAATAATCATATTAACCTAAAGACTAGATAAACTAAATTTTAGTCACATTGATAAAAAGATTGGAAAATCAAACATAATCAACACCGATTGGGCAAGAGTGTCGTCCTTTGCGATTTCTATATTTAAGAGTAGTATGTGGCAATGGATAAGAGAGTTCCTCATGGAAATCCTAGAATTGTTAGTGCTGTCAAATTTTTGGCTTAATCATTCATTTTCGTGAGCAATTTCCACTAATTGCAGTATCCCGTATGTTAAAAAAATGTTTAACTTTGATGCTATAAACCTTGAATTTTGGTGGATTTAGCATGGATAGACTGAAAAGTTATTATGTGGAATCAAATTCGTGTAGTATCAAATCACATGCAAATAGAAAATTTTCGTCATACCAAAATCAATGGTCATACTGTAATGCTCACAATATTAATATTGTTTTGGCGCCTTATAGTAGAAGTAACCATAGTTGAAATTGTATGTTCTATTCCAGCAACTCATGTTATGTTTATAAGTGCACAATGTTCAAAATATGACTTATCAATCCTATGTCAAAGCTAAAAATTTCTTTGCAATACATGATTCCTGCTTACTTCAACAAATTTGAGCAAAGCTGCATGGGGTACTCTATAAAAGAACAGTATACAACTAATGCTTTGTTATTCTAAGTTGGCGATTTTGTCCTGCCTTCTACCACCCTAAAATATGGATCACAATTTTCTTGCACAATGAATAGTAATTTGAAACAGGGTGAAATGAGTAGAAAAGTTAATATAAAATTATGTGCAGGTGCATGGTAAAATAAACAAGGAAGATATTCACGTGATATTTAAACCACTTACATGAGACACCTTCATTTGTAACTATAAAATTGATGCGCTTTCTATGTAAATGACAATTCTCTTATGCCTTAACTTACATGTGAAGATCTTACATTTTCTGTTATACTTCTAGAATTTTAGAATAATTACTATTATTACCTTTTACAGGGATACTTGATCGATGTTTCTATTGCAGACTTCATATGCTACATTGTTGCTTGCCTGAGGTAGAGATTTTTCTTTTACATTTGAAACATTTTTCTTTTTTATACTTTCAAACAGTAAGTTCCCATCTCTAAATCATCTTCTTTATTATATTATCTTTTTGTATGGGGAAAAAATATAAACCTACACTATTAAATTCAACCTTATTATTTATTCGATGTTGAATAAATGTTGAGTTGTTTTTAATTTCCCATTTACTTAGTAAAAATGAACTTTTGTATGGTTGCACTTTAGAGAAAGCATCAGAATAACTTATCATATAAAAAATTAAGAAAAAAGGAAAAAAAAATATTGTTTTTTATTATTGAAATATAGCAGATCTTGGTAGGATATTCTTTAGGTGGGAGAACTTGTCTCTAGGTGCGAGAATTTGATTTTAGGCAGTAACTTTGAATTTTAAGTATTGCACTTAAAAAATGATAATGTAAGCTAAATTTTACCTTGCTGATACCAGCACTATAGGGAGTGTTTAAGCTGCTCTACTTTATGCACGTATTCTTTTAACGTTTCATTTGCATAGTTTAAGGAGGATTTGGTTAAAAGATGTGCCTTGTTGATGTTTCTGTTGTGGTGATGCGACTAGGAAGAATATATTATCTAATTTTTAGGTAAGGCAGCCTAGTTTACTTGTATAGTTTGTCTATATTATAAATCATGGTGGTGTAGTTACTTTACAACTAACTTTGCTTACTTCAGCTATAGCAGCATATCCTAGTAACTTTGAACCATGTTGATTTTAAAGATGATAGTATAGCTCGTGTATGTTGGGTCGTGTCGACTCTGGTTGTGGCATCACGGTTTGTGCTGTTGAGCTCCGTTGGTTTTCTTGTTATCGATCCAGTTGGGTTGTGGCATCATATTGATGAACAATATTTGTAATAATGAAGTAAATGCATGACATCAATAATAGAGTGTTTAAAATACTATAAATAATACAAATGTTAACAAATCTACAATTCTATCGTCTTTCTATAAAAAAAACATAATAAAGTTTGTGATTAAAAATCTAAAGGCTTACAAATATTGAATGCAAAACACCAATCATATAATAAAGCCACCTTTTATTAGTCATCTACACTTTTGTGTGTCTTCCAACTTTGTCCATTAGTTACTGAATTTAATATAACATATTGAAAGTTATGCATCTACTCGTTTAAATGGTAATGTATAAAATAGTTGAATTATAAAAACTCTTATAGAACAGACTAAATTTGTAACAACCCGAAATTTTCACACCAGAAAATTTCAGATAGTTATGAAAAGAAGAAAGAGATAGACGAAGAAGAAGAACAGAAACACCAAACATCTCACATTCGCAGCAGATAAAATATAATAAAAATAATATCAGTTTACAAAAGAATACTATATCTGTCAATTACTTTTAATATACATCAGAGTTTCACATATATACAGTCACTGAATATACACTATTATCATGTCTCGGATTAACAATAATATAAATACAGCGGAAAAATTCTATATGCTCCTGCCATCCAGCTCCCCTCCTGAGCTCCAGTACGTCCCAAACTAAAAATTTGTAATACTCGGTCTGACCCGAGCATTACATCAAAGTAACACCCGGGTCAGGCTGGAAACAAGCGTGAGTAAACTCATAAAATTTGACATACTAAATTCAAACCATCAACAAAACCTGGGTAACTCGTACCTCCCTACGAGTTCATTACTTGTTATGCCCGACTCTTATTTCCACAACCAATTCCTAAGTACCCTTATTTATTTTATATAGTCCAGTCATTTAAATTATTCCATTCCAACCTGTTGATATCACAAGCCAACCCATAAACAATCATTGTAGGTTACCAATCGCGGTGGGTTCGGGTATTACTAATACCCGATCTCGGTTTCTTCGAATACAATATTATCTTACCTAAGTCATTTCAATAAATACGATTCAACTTAAAATACAGGGTGTCACTGCTTCATTCCAATACCATTTAATCATCCATAAGCAAGTTAAATCATACATACCAGATCTAATCAATTTAATTAACTATTATCGAATTAAATCAATTACTTCTAATTGATTACAAACCAATTAATTGATCATCCAATAATCATTCATTTAATTAATCCTCCTTGATTAATCACACTTAGGAATGATAATTACTTTTACTAAGTGATTAATCTTTATATTAACTACACAAAGTAATTATCCCAAATCGCTCCCGTTCTTCGATGAATTATATCCAGTAATCACCCATCTTAATTATTTCACTAACTAATTATTCTTCATTAACTACATGGAGTAATTTAACAAATCATCCCGTGATTATCTTAAATTAATTAAACTTAATTGATTAACTTAAACCAATCATATTAGACTTAATTAATTACCATAATCAATTAATCCCTTAATTACTTATTTATTAAACCATAATCATAAATGAATTTGTTAATGACTCTTTGATTACCTTTAATAAATTTAATCATATTATCTTAATTATTTTCCGGATAAGCATTTCCCTATCTATGACTAAATTGTCATTTATCAACCTTTGAATCATTTTACTTTAAAAATTACCTTAAAAATTACATCGTAATTTCCATTATAAAATTTAAGATCTGGAATTAATTAACACATAAAATTTTAACAAAGTTTAGAAAAAACAATTTAAGCCTTCTAAATCACATGTTAGAGTCACAATTTTTTATAAAAGAAATTTACAAAAGTTTCTAAACCAAATTCCTCTCAAATTCAAATCCTTTGTAAAATATACTTTAACATTTCAAATTTGTTTACGACATTTAATTTTTTTGTAAAACTAAGATACAAATTAGATTATGAATCCAGATTCAGAACTTGATTCAAACTTAGTTTAAATCTCCACCTTTCATTTTAAATTCAGTTTTAAATTCAAATCTAACAGGTTTTAAAGCCTGTCACAAAACCGCTTCCCAAGCCACACATCAAACTGTTTCGAGCAAAACTTATCTAACCTTCGAGCCAAACCCGACATTTACTCGAGAAAATTCGAGTCCAACTTTTCTTTCTTATTTCCTTTCCTTATTTCTTCTCGGTGATTCTTCGTTTATTAATTTTACTTCGGCCCATCTTCTTTTCGGCCCGTTTCCCCCACCTCCCTTTTTTTTATTCTTCCCAGTGATTCTTCCTCCTTTCCTTCTGTTCTTACTTCCTACTCGTGCACATGTCGATCGTGCACTTGCACACGACGCCGGCCGACCTGCCCATGCTGCCGACTACTCCTACAGTTCACCCATGACCCCTTCGTCCTCCTGGCCCCCTTGAAACATTATCAAAATCCCTGGTTCAAAATCGAACTGCTCCACCCAGGAAGGTCGAAACTACGATCATCCAAGACATCTCGTTCCACCACTACGAATCTCTATCACTTCCCATACTTAGACAGGAAGCTCGCCACCATCCTCACTACTACTCCCCTTAACCATGTGCAACTCGATGCACCTAAGACACTACAGTGGCTAATTTCTCGAACTCGACAAAACTAGGGTTTAAAACTTCCATGACTTGCCGCCGCCGCCATGGTGATCCGGAGCTCCACCCCATAATTTTCCCAACCTTCCTGATCACTCCACCATCTCCAATGGGAACCAAGACCTTCCCAATCATCTAGATCAAACAGGATTTCCCAAAATCAAGTTTCCAAACATTCCCATATTACTAACTCAATGCAATATTAAAAATCTTAATTTTAGTTTTAAAATTCATTACTTTCAAAGTGAGTTCGAATCATAATCCTGGAAAAATAAATTATGATGTTTGAAATTTATCATATTTGAAACTTTATCTGTAATCCATAAATTTCTCGTGAAGATTTGCTATGTTTAACTAAGTTTGAATCTTGTTTAAATTTACATCTTTTGTTAAGAAATTATTGTTCAAAAATGAGTTAGGGAAATGGAAATGATTTTTAAACTAATCAAAGGCCTGTAAACCTGGAAAATCTTCACTTGTTTGATTTTTAGACATGCACAACCCATTACAGTATCTTCATTCATACACACTTGTCACAGAACTTAAGACAATCATTCCAACACATTTTCTAACATGCATTACTAGTCAACCATATGTCAAATGCATCAATTTTGGAGGTGTTTTATGTTTACAGTTTTAAACAGAGGCCTAAACTAAGAACTCAGATGTTTAAAAATCAACAATAGAAATACACAAAGCTTACTACATACAAATATGCAAAGAAATCATCACCTTGATTCACATGCATCATAAATTATGTTACTTAAGCCTTTAAATTTAAAAGTTTACTGACAGGCATTTCACTAAAAACAGAGGAGAATGGGTTAAGTTACTCACCTGCTTGTTTTAATTTAAATCATTAGAGTTGATCTTTGAATTGCATCTATTTGATCAAGTTGATTTAAATCCTTTTGCTTTGATGTTTGAATTCAGTTGCTTGTTGATTTATTTAACTTGAAGGATTTGAACTGTTGTTGCCTTCTTGCCCCTGATTTCTTGCTTCAGATTTTGTTTCCCAGTTTAAATTTCCAGCTTTCACCATTCTTGTTCATAGTATGCTAAGTTTTCTCTTTTTATTCCTTGAACGAACTAAAATGAGAAGATACATATAGAAAACAATTTTATAGGGGTAGCTTCTGGTACAAGCTTCCCTTGTTTTCTAAAACTTTGGTCAAAGATTTTTTTTCTGAGAATGAAATGATATGTACATATTTGATATGATTTTTTTGTTTATTCTTGTTTGTACAAATGTTAGCCTGATTTGGAACAAAAATGTGAGCTGATATTTTATGCTGATTTGATTAAATGGGTGCTTGCTTTAAATGCCATGTTCCCTAATATCTCTACATACATATCCATTCATATGCGTACATATATATATATATATATATATATATATATATATATATCTCATTTTGTTTTATTTGCACAAAGATATTTTGTATATGATGAATAGCTTGTCTTCTTTTGCATACATGGTTTACACGGCAAACTTGCTATTATTTTCTTGCTTAATTCATATACATGTTTTCGTCTGATTACACTTTATACATTTGTGCTTACACAACTTCAACTTATGTTGTATTTCTATTTTGACTATCACTATTTAAATTATGTTCATAAGTTCACTTATATCTTACTTATATTTTATATTGATGGAATTAAATGGATTTTAAATAATTAATGATAGAATTTGATTCTATTTCAAACATTATTATCTATATATATTTTTATACCAAATGTTAACGAGGTAAAACATTTTAATTCAATTTATATAAGATAACTTTTATTATAAATATTATTAAGAGATTTAATTTAAATTTACAAATCAAATTTCCTTTTCAAAATACAAATATATATAAATAAATGGCAAATATTTCCAAAGATTTATCCATTTAACATGATGACTTTACATTTTATTTAATTAGATCAAATATTTATTAAAATAATGTTTCCAAAATACCGGGTCATCACATTCCTCCCCCGTTTGAATCTTTTCGTCCTCGAAAAGGAACGAAGCCGGATTTATTAAAATGCTTAAAATCATATAAATCTTCTTTGATCATTTTTAAATTACTTTAAAAAAATCTATATAATATTTCTAAAATAGTTTTTATAAAAATACTTTTTATAACTCGATGTTTCGACAAGTCCATCCTTGTTCTCACAGGAATTCGGTCATACGTTGATCAGGCGTACGACTGAAAATCTATAAGTGCTTGACCTACCCGTTTCCAACACCTAGTGAAAATACTTGAAAATTAATTTTATTGAAAATATAGAAAACAATTTTTGAAAATAGAGGATATATCTTTGGTGAGAATGCTCTGGAAATCATCACCCCCATCCATGGTCACAGTTACATCCTGGGTTACGTTGCCGTCGCAGCAAAAGTCCATGTAACTGTAGGCTCTCCACGGCCTCTCGATTACGTCATGGAAACCACAACAGATCGCAATTATATTCCAGGGTTACGTAGCCATCGCAACAAAAGTCCATGCAACTGTTGACTCTCAGCGGCACACGCGACTTTCGCTGTCAAAATGAAACTTCTCCACTCCAACATAAGTCGCAGTCTACCGATACAAAATCAAACGTGGACTGTTGGCTCTCAGCGGCGCACACGACTTTCGCTATGGTATACTCTACTCATAATCCTCATGAACTAGTTTTGTCTGGACTCCTCACAGGATCAACTTTAGAACCATCCCCCCCCCTCGGGGCTCAAGGCAGCACCACCCGGTGGCACTCCTGAGAAGTTCATTTCAAGGGAGCACCTTTTTCCACAGAGCCATCATCAAAACACTTTATACTATATACATATAGTATCTTTCAAATCATACACTTAGTATGAACCCATACAAAGCTCCTTTACACAAAATCGATTATCCCAAATCGATAATCCTCAAACTAGGCTTTCCAAATTTAAATATTGATTTTACCCAAAAATCAAAAGCCTTTCCAAATCTAAAGGTTCCCAAAACCTTTTTCAAAATCCTCATAAGATCCTTCATATATATTCCAAAATATATAAAAATTTTAAAACTTTGGATCATTTCAAACTTGTATAAAATCCCTTTATACTTCAAACATTTCAAAACATTTTTCTTCCAGCAATAAATTCAACAAGGGAAGATTTATCTTATATAAAAAAGATATACAACTTTGTTTATTCAAAACCAAATATCCCAATTTGATTACTCTTTTCAATATCAATTTCATCCAAATCCGTATGATATACACATATCATTCGTACGTTATACCAATCTGATCGCCCACTCGATCACACAATTTCACTTCCGAACTAGTATCGTCCACCTGACTTCCTAGTGCGGACACAGATCTGGTTTCTTGATCAGAAACCGTCATTCTCCTTGCATAGCTATAACTATGATAGAGAACATCCAGAACCAATCAACAGTCCATATCCAGGTTTGCCGTCGAAAATCGAGTGAAAAATCCCAACTCGGATCGATAAACTATCTCGAAATTCTATGCTCGAATCTGGATCAAATCACTATGCGAATAGAATAATATACGTACATCCCACGTATTTATTTTCATTGATTATCAGCCACATCAATTTCCCTTCTATTCTCATTTCCTTAAATTCCCCTTCACTTATTTACAATTGCCTTACTCCCCATTTGAATTATCACTTCAATTCTTATCTCAGTTGGGTATTTAAATCAATAACAGTTTGAACTCCGACTAGTTTTAGAAAATAGCTTGAAAATTTAAAAATAGATAAGTGGTTGAAAACTAATTATTAGTTTGTAAAATATCTGTAAAATAGTTAAGTATTGATAAAATAGTTAAGTAATCGTAAAATAATTGTAAATAGTAATTAGTTAGAAAACAATTGAAAAATAGTAAGTAGTTTATACAATAGTGGTAAAATAGTTAAATAGTTCCAAAAGTAGTTGTTAAAATAAGTATAAGATAGTTCCAGGTTTAATAATAAAGGTTGTATATATAATAAATAGTTTGAGAAAATAGGTTTGTACTAAAACAATTTATTTTGAAAATAGTCCAGAGACAAACTGTTCAATTCCAAGCCTCCATTTCCAATCAATTTAATTTACATTTCTCCTTTCATCTAAATTGGTTCAATTCCAATCTTAAATAACTTTAATTTCCATTGAAACTGATTTAATTCCAATCCAAGTTGAATTAACCTCAACTTCTTTCCAAATTCAAATCAATTTCCATTGATTTTAAACATATTCACTTTAATTACAACTCCAAATTATTCAAATTAATTTTGACTAATTTCACATTGAATCCACTTCAATTTCAAATCATTTCAATTTCTATATGGATGAATCCTAATGCCCATTTGATTTTGAACTCATTCATTCTTAAATTTTATTTCAAATTAATCTAATTCAAATTTTCCATTTGAATTTTATACCTATCCATCTTCAATTCTAATTAATTCAAAGTAAATTCAATTTGAACTAATGAAATCTAAATCTCACTTTAAACCATCTCGAATTATATGAATTCGAGTTAAATTTTCAAAGGTGGATTTAACCTCTTAAATCTAATTAACCTTTATTTTAAAATCAATAATCTAAAAAATTTAAACAGTTTAATTCTGAGTCCAATTCTCAAAATTCCATTTTAAACTATCTTTACTTAACTTATTTCAAAAGTCAAATAAGAGTTCCAAACTATTATATCTTAAAGTTTCAATTTATTAGCCAATTTTATCTTCCAGTTTTGAGATCAGTCCTTAAACAATTTTAATTTATAAATTCAATTATTCAAATTTCAGTTCAAAGTGATCTCATATCCTAATTTCAAATTAAAAGTTTAATTTTCCTTCTATTTCAATACTGGATATATTACCACACTTCATTTCTCATTCAGTTAAACAAACCAGATCAAATTTAAAGATTTTTAATAACAATAAGATGTATTATCCAAATTATTATAAAACATCCATCCATTTTCAAATCTAGATCTCAAACCCCATTTGAGACCTCACAAGCTCCCCATCAAATCAACCATTTAACATTCCAAGTTAAATCCCAATTTCATCTTGAAATTTCCAAATCAGGTCGTTTGTTAACTTATTTTACTTCCCCAAAGTTCAATTCAATTTACTTAATCCAACTAACCTTACCCAAATTTGAATTCCCATTTTAAAATTTTAAACCTTACATCAATAATCATATAAGTTCAAAAACTTATCAATTTGGGTTTCACATCTCATTTCAAACTTAAAATTCATCATTTAGAGTTTATTTCATATTTACACCAGGCTACTTTTAAATCTTAAACCACTCTTGGTTTTAATTTCAAAACAATCCCTTAAAATCCTCCAAACATTTCTTATTTTTAAATAAGACTATATTCAAAATAGTCTAAATTATATTATTAGTTATTTTCTTTAATACTTTGAAACAAAATTTTCAAATTCTGGATCCAGTTTCAAAACTTCACATTTTAGATCACCTTTAGCCCAAATTTATAAGTCATATTTACCTAGATGTATTATTTTCCTAAAACATTTCATTCTTAATCACAATAATCATTTATGATAATAACCAAGGTTATCATACCTAGAAACCAATTCTAATTCATCTTATTTTGAAACTCTTTCTCAACTTCAAGATTTTAATTCCAACTTGAATCTATTTCAAACTTATTTAATTTCAATTTTATTGTATTTCTATTTAATTCCAATAATTTAACAACCAATTACCTTAACATTTATTAGAAAGATGTATTGCTTTACACACCAAAATATATTCTTATATAAAATCATTTGAAATCTTTATACAAGAAAATAACAAGTACGCTCTCTCATATATATGTACACTCAACTCATTCTAGGGTACTATTGACCCTATCCTGAATGAGTACACCCACCAGAGCCAAGGTTCTCGCTTAACCTTCAGCTCTGATACAAAATGTAACGACCCGAAATTTTCGCACCAGAAAATTTCGATAGTTATGAAAAGAAGAAAGAGATAGAAGAAGAAGAAGAACAGAAACACCAAACATCTCACGTTCGCAGCGGATAAAATAAAATAATAAATTATATCAGTTTACAAAAGAATACTATATTTGTCAATTACATTTAATATACATCAGAATTTCACATATATACAATCACTGAATATACACTACTATCATGTCTCGGATTAACAATAATATAACTACAGCGGAAAAATTCTATATGCTCCTACCATCCAGCTCGCCTCCTGAGCTCCAGTACGTCCCTACCTGAAAATTTGTAATACTCGGTATGACCCGAGCATTACATTAAAGTAACACCCGGGTCAGGCTGGAAACCAGCGTGAGTAAACTCATAAAATTTGACATAGTAAATTCAAACCATCAACAAAACTCGGGTAACTCGTACCTCCCTACGAGTTCATTACTTGTTATGCCCGACTCTTATTTCCACAACCAATTCCTAAGTACCCTTATTTATTTTATGTAGTCCTGTCATTTAAATTATTCCACTCCAACCTGTTGATTTCACAAGCCAACCCATAAAGAATCATTGTAGGTTACCAGTCGCGGTGGGTTCGGGTATTACTAATACCCGATCTCGGTTTCTTCGAATATAATATTATCTTACCTAAGTCATTTAAATAAATACGATTCAACTTAAAATACAGGGTGTCACTGCTTCATTCCAATACCATTTAATCATTCATAAGCAAGTTAAATCATCCATACTAGCTCTAATCAATTTAATTAACTATTATCGAATTAAATCAATTACTTCTAATTGATTACAAACCAATTAATTGATCATCCAATAATCATTCATTTAATTAGTCCTCCTTGATTAATCACACTTAGGAATGATAATTACCTTTACTAAGTGATTATTCTTTATGTTAACTACACAAAGTAATTATCCCAAATCGCTCCCGTTCTTCGATGAATTATATCCAGTAATCACCCATCTTAATTATTTCACTAACTAATTATTCTTCATTAACTACATGGAGTAATTTAACAAATCATCTCGTGATTATCTTAAATTAATTAAACTTAATTGATTAAATTAAACCAATCATATTAGACTTAAATAATTACCATAATCAATTAATCCCTTAATTACTTATTTATTAAACCATAATCATAAATGAGTTTGTTAATGACTCTTTGATTGCCTTTAATAAATTTAATCATATTATCTTAATTATTTTCCAGATAAGCATTTCCCTATCTATGACTAAATTGTCATTTATCAACCTTTGAATCATTTTACTTTAAAAATTACCTTAAAAATTACATTGTAATTTCCATTTTAAAATTTAAGATTTCGAATTAATTAACACATAAAATTTTAACAAAGTTAAAAAAACAATTTAAGCCTTCTAAATCACATGTTAAAGTCACAATTATTTACAAAAGAAATTTACAAAAGTTTCTAAACCAAATTCCTCTTAAATTCAAATCCTTTATAAAATATACTTTAACATTTCAAATTTGTTTAGGACATTTTTTTTTTTTTTATAAAACTAAGATACAAATTAGATTATGAATCTAGATTCAAAACTTGATTCAAACTTAGTTTAAATCTCTACCTTTCATTTTAAATTCAGTTTTAAATCCAAATCTAACAGGTTTTAAAGCCTGTTACAAAACCGCTTCCCAAGCCACACATCAAACTGTTTCGAGCAAAACTTATCTAACCTTCGAGCCAAACCCGACATTTACTCGAGAAACTTCGAGTCCAACTTTTCTTTCTTATTCCCTTTCCTTATTTTTTCTCAGTGATTCTTCGTTTATTAATTTTACTTCGGCCCATCTTCTTTTCGGCCCGTTTCCCCTACCTTCCTTTCTTTTTTTTTATTCTTCCCAGTGATTCTTCCTCCTTTCCCTCTGTTCTTACTTCCTACTCGTGCACATGTCGATCGTGCACTTGCACACGACGTCGGCCGACCTGCCCATGCTACCGACTACTCCTACAGTTCACCCATGACCCCTTCGTCCTCCTGGCCCCCTTGAAACCTTATCAAAATCCCTAGTTCAAAATCGAATTGCTCCACCCAGGAAGGTCGAAACTACGATCATCCAAGACATCTCGTTCCACCACTACGAATCTCTATCACTTCCCATACTTCGACAAGAAGCTCGCCACCATCCTCACTGCTACTCCCCTTAACTATGTGCAACTCGATGCACCTAAAAAACCACAGTGGCCAATTTCTCGAACTCGACAAAACTAGGGTTTAAAACTTCCATGACTTGCCGCCGCCGCCACAGTGATCCGGAGCTCCACCCCATAATTTTCCCAACCTTCCCGATCACTCCACCATCTTCAGTGGGAACCAAGACCTTCCCGATCATCTAGATCAAACAGGATTTCCCAAAATCAAGTTTCCAAACATTCCCATATTGCTAACTCAATGCAATATTAAAAATCTTAATTTTAGTTTTAAAATTCATTACTTCCAAAGTGAGTTCGAATCATAATCCTGGAAAAATAAATTATGATCTTTGAAATTTATCATATTTGAAACTTTATTTGTAATCCATAAATTTCTCATGAAGATTTGCTATGTTTAACTAAGTTTGAATCTTGTTTAAATTTACATCTTTTGTTAAGAAATTATTGTTCAAAAATGAGTTAGGGAAATGGAAATGATTTTTAAACTAATCAAAGGGCTGTAAACCTGGAAAATCTTCACTTGTTTGATTTTTAGACATGCACAACCCATTACAGTATCTTCATTCATACACACTTGTCACAGAACTTAAGACAATCATTCAAACACATTTTTCTAACATGCATTACTAGTCAACCATATGTCAAATGCATCAATTTTGGAGGTGTTTTATGTTTACAGTTTTAAACAGAGACCTAAACTAAGAACTCAGATGTTTAAAAATCAACAACAGAAATACACAAAGCTTACTACATACAAATATGCAAAGAAATCATCACCTTGATTCACATGCATCATAAATTATGTTACTTAAGCCTTTAAATTTAAAAGTTTACTGACAGGCATTTCACTAAAAACAGAGGAGACTGGGTTAAGTTACTCACCTGCTTGTTTTAATTTGAATCATTAGAGTTGATCTTTGAATTGCATCTATTTGATCAAGTTGATTTAAATCCTTTTGCTTTGATGTTTGAATTCAGTTGCTTGTTGATTTATTTAACTTGAAGGATTTGAACTGTTGTTGCCTTCTTGCCCCTGATTTCTTGCTTCAGATTATGTTTCCCAGTTTAAATTTCCAGCTTTCACCATTCTTGCTCATAATATGCTAAGTTTTCTCTTCTTTTTTTTCCTTGAACGAACTAAAATGAGGAGATACATATAGAAAACAATTTTATAGGGGTAGCTTCTGGTACAAGCTTCCTTTGTTTTCAAAAACTTTGGTCAAAGATTTTTTTTCTGAGAATGAAATGATATGTACATATTTGATATGATTTTTTTTGTTTATTCTTGTTTGTACAAATGTTAGCCTGATTTGGAACAAAAATGTGAGCTGATATTTTATGCTGATTTGATTAAATGGGTGCTTCCTTTAAATGCCATGTTCCCTAATATCTCTACATACATATCCATTCATATGCGTACAAATATATATATATATATATATATTATTTTGTTTTATTTGCACAAAGATATTTTGTATATGATGAATAGCTTGTCTTCTTTTGCATACATGGTTTACACGGCAAACTTGCTATTATTTTCTTGCTTAATTCATATACATGTTTTCGTCTGATTACACTTTATACATTTGTGCTTACACAACTTCAACTTATGTTGTATTTCTATTTTGACTATCACTATTTAAATTATGTTCATAAGTTTACTTATATCTTACTTATATTTTATATTGATGGAATTAAATGGATTTTAAATAATTAATGATGGAATTTGATTCTATTTCAAACATATCTATATATATTTTTATACCAAATGTTAACGAGGTAAAACATTTTAATTCAATTTATATAAGATAACTTTTATTATAAATATTATTAAGAGATTTAATTTAAATTTACAAATCAAATTTCCTTTTCAAAATATAAATATATATATAAATAAATGGCAAATATTTCCAAAAGATTTATCCATTTAACATGATGACTTTACATTTTATTTAATTAGATCAAATATTTATTAAAATAATGTTGCCAAAATACCGGGTCGTCACAAAATTAGACTAAATTAAACAATCCAAAAAAGGTAGAATTAAGTTATTTTCTTATACATTTTGAAGTTAACTGATATATATTTAAATGACATTATATTAAAAGGATTGAATTGAGGGATTTGAGTCATTATTGAACTGAGGCGAATGCAAACTGAGTCATTTGCCTCAAATTTAAACTGAGTCATTTGCCTCAGCGAACTTACCATAAAACTAACGGATGGTTCAAAACTGTCGCAGTGTATGCAAATTTGGTGAAAGTCGGAACTTTGTAACCATAGCATTGTTTTGATAAATAGCTTGTTGCCATCTATAAATTTCCGTTCGATGCAATATGATTAGATAAATTGGTCCAGCAGCATGAATTATGGAAATCAAATTTAAAATTTTATCGAGCAAGTAAAAGATTACCACTTGAGCCTACAATCATCAATGGACTAGACAAAGAAAAATATGTATCTTGGGTATAATCCATGTAGTTACATATTATTGTAATATCTAGTTTTATTAATTATTGACTTTAGAAACATAATCCAAGAGATGGATGAAAAAGACATTAATTACAATATAAAAAAACTTTAGTGGTACACATTACATTAAATTAATTCAAGGGAATTTTTCTGATACACACATATATATTATATATATAGTTTAAATTACAAGTATAAAGAATTTTGGTTAACAAACAAATCGAATTAAGCTAATACAAGCTAAGAAATATCACTGTTAAGTAACTTATGTTGATAAATGTTTGGAAGATGAATAAGAAAGTTTACTCGCCTACCAAATAGTGTCGATTGTTTGTGCAGCCTTTAATTGAAAGAATCTAAGCTTATTTCTTTTCTAAACAAGTCTTTCATAAACATACACAATATATAAACATATATGAATTTTAATCAACCAATCAACATGCGATCAATGTTTCCATTAAAAACATGGTTTGATATATGACATTCCAATAAAAGTTATTGGTAGTAGTAACATCCGAAAATTTGAAGCACAATTATCCATGACAAAGGGGTTTTAGTACTGGAGCTAAAAATAATATTATTTTGTTCAATAAGTGATGATTAAAGTTCTCAAAGTAACAGTATGTTATTAGCATGAAGCAGTTTGCGCCTTTGCGGTAAAGCGATGATGGAATGCAAAGAAAGGACTGCACTTGTTTCAGCATGTACATGCATCATGTGTCTACATTTTAGAAATTCGCATTATGAGGTTCATGGTTCTGCATAATTCTTGTACAGACCCTTATTTAAAATTTGCAAATAAGCCACTTCTACAGTTCTACTATTAGAAAACAGTTTGAAATATCATTCAAGGAAACAAAATATCATATAAGAACTCCTCATTAAATGTACTTTGCTGCAACCAGAGTAAATAAATTATTAACCTATGGTTTTCACTTTATTTTTTATATAAGAACTCCTCATTAAATATTTCAGTTCGATTAAGTATGTTCACTATTGCATTTTAATTGGGTTTCACAAACACTACGTTACATGCCTTTGCAACAGTTTAGACCAATTTGCATTATTTTTGCAGTTAGCTACTCCAATTATTATCGAATCAACAAGAACTTCAAAGAACCCATCCGGAAAAAAAAACTCGGCCCAGAAATGATTGAATGGAAACGGTTTATAAATAAAATATTAGAGTTAGTGCTCTCCTTTGCATTTGTACATTGTTTTGTATGTGCATTGAAAAAAAACTGATTTCATACACCTGCATTTGGGTTGAATTTAGACTAGGCTAGCCCTGACTCTAAGATATGTAATATTGCGCATTATGAACCGACAATAAAAATATATCAAGTAAAGACTAATTGACATGACTTTTATTCTCTAAAAATATACCAAATTGTGACCACTACACCTTTGGTTTATGTCTATTGCTCCAGAAAGTCTTATACTATTGTTCCTGAAAGCTTCTCCTGACTGCTAACATGTTATCACTCAAGTTTAGATCTTCAGGTTTGTCATGTATTGCTTGTAATAAAGAGTTATATTCCTTTGCTTTGAGTAGAAATTTTAGTAATTTCTACCCAATTACACAATGTGATCTCTTATTTTTGCACAATGTGGTCTCTGCTTACATATATTTAAAAGAAAATATTAGATGGCACATTTATTTTAGTTTCTTATATACATGTTATCTATGTCTGAAAATATATATAGCATTGGAAATCAACCTTAATATTTTTTGGTATTAACTTGGTATCGCCAATCTTTATTAATGGATTAGTTCTTTTATATACTACTTAACTTCAAATACATTTTTATTCATTGACATCATATCTATTATTTTAATTCAAGTTCTTGTTTTGGATCAAAGTTACTCTTGAGAATGATGGTGGAAGTGTTGGTGTATTAGGGTACTTAACAATCTAGATTATATTACTTGTACTAACGGTCTGAATTGTAGTACTAAAATGAATGTATGAATCACTATTTTATATGGATTATGAACACTATAATTGAAATATATTTATTTGATATTACCTGATTCGATATGTATTTGCCATCCATTTTGATTTTAAATGACTATAATATTGCATGTAATAATTATTTTGTTATGATATGTATATATTCGACTATTTTGGTAATATGTGAGAAGGTGTTTTTTTGCATCGGTTTCCAATAGCCGAAGCAAAAGAAGGGTATTTTGCATCATTGTTAGAAATAACTGATGCAAAATAGGAGACTTTTTAAAGCTAATTCCCCCAATGTTGCACCAGTTGACAGTAACAACCGATGCAAAAAATATCTTGTTACATCGGTTGTTACTGCCAACAAGTGCAATATAAGGGACTACTTTTAAGCCAAAGATCTTATGTTGCATCGGTTTTTACTGACAACCGATGCAACAGATGAATATTTGCATTGGTTTTAAAACCGATGCAAAAAAAATTAGTTTATTGCATCGGTTGTAGAACTGATGCAACAGGGGGTGAACAGCCGATGCAAATGACCTTTTTTGTAGTAGTGATATCCTAATACATCTTAATTTCTCTAGGATTAGTAGTACACTTCGATCGATGACACTCCCTAAGGTCTTCTTTCTTTAAGTCACCCACATCCATAACACACAATTATCCTTCTTTCTCAACAATCCATTCTGGTCAAGGTAAAAATCTTTCAAATCGTCAATCTTAGTTCTACCTTCCAATCTTCAAATTCTTTCAGCTAGCAATGAATCATCTCTTTGCTTAGAAGCAGTTCTTTGGATCAACACTGATAGAATTTTCAAGCAAGATAACATTGCGGTACTTTGACTAGACCTAGCAATCAATCTTAACCTTACACTACAAGTAGTCAATGCTTTTAGTTCCTTTCACTCTGCCAACATAGATAACACCACATTTTGATGTTTCCTGTTAAGTGTATCTACAACTTTGTTTCCTTTCCTCGGTGTACACTCAATATCGAAATCATAAGCTACTAAAAACTCTAGCTATCTCTACTACCTTATATTCAACTCTTTCTGAGAGAATAAAAACCTTAAATACTTATGATCCTTATACAACTCTAATCTTACTCCCAAGAGATAACGTCTCCATACTTTTAATGTAAAAATCACTATTACCAACTCCAAATCATGAGTCGGATATCTCACTTTATGCGGTCTGAGCTGCCGAAAAGCATAGGCAATTACCTTACCTTACTGCATTAACATAGCTCCTAATCTAGTTCCACATGCATATATATACACCACCAAATCTTGATTCCCATCTGGAACAACTAATATGGACACATTGTTCAACAAATGCTTCAACTCATGGAATGCTTTCTCACATTTATCGGACTAAATAAACTTCATGTCCTTCCTGGTTAGTTCAGTCAAAGGTGCTGCAATCCGCGAGGAGTCTTTGATAAATCTCGAGTAATAAGCAACCAATCCAAGAAAACTTCTTATCTCGATTACCGTCTCGGGTCTCTTCCAACTATTAACAGGTTCGATCTTAGCTAAATCGGCTTACATTTTCTTTCTCTAAAACTACATGAGCAAGAAACTTCACTTCTTTCTTTCAAAAACGACATTATGAAAATTACACTTTTAGTTGATGCTGCCTCAACATCTCAAGCACTATTCTAAGATGAATCGAATGATCTCTTTCATCCTTAGAATTTATCAAAATATCGTCAAGGAACACCAACATAAAGCTATCCAAATTTTCTCGGAATATCAGGTTCATCAAGTCCTCAAAGAAAGCAGGTGTATACGAACCATGCTTCGTTCAAAACACTATCAACGAAATATTATCCTCTGCTACTCTCAATTGATAGAATCCTATCGCCAAATCAAACTAAGAAAGTACTTTGGCTCCACTCAATTGATCAAACAAGTCATCTATCCTCAACAACGGATATCAATTCTTTATTGTCTTCTCATTCAACTTATGATAATTGATGCATAATCTCAACAACCCTTCCAGTTTCTTCACAAACACCATGGCTGATCCTCAAGGCGAACTGCTTGGTCTAATAAAACTCCTTCCTTCTAAGTTCACTAGCTGCATCTTTAACTCCATCTCAGTAGGTACATCCTGCTAATTGGTCTACTTACGGGTTCAGCTCCAAGTACAAGATCCATTCGAAACTCAATAGCTCATTTCGCAGTAGTCCTATAATAGGCTCAAAGACATTTGCAAATTCTCTAACTACAAAAACTTGATTAAACTCATCTTCCTCCTCTATTGCAACAAATAAAGCATAAACGTCAAAACTTGGAACTTCTACTGAGTATACAATTCAGTCATTACTATTCGGTTGTCTTAGTTATATTTTCCTATCGTGGCAAAATATCATAGCATCATATTTACTTAACCAGTCCATATCCAAAATAATTCCAAAGCCCACGAAATCAAACACATGTAAACTACAAGAAAATATATGACCTAACAATTCAAACACTAAATGGTTGCATCTCATCCCAAGAGTTGCATAATCTCCTACCAGATTCACAACCCTTAAGAAAGTGACTAGGTATGAGGGTTCTAGGTAAAGCTTATCTACCAAACAACGAGATATAAAAGAATGTGATGCTCCGGTATCAAATAATACTCTATAGGTATACCATGAATCAAAAGCATACCTTCCATCACAACCTTTACTTTCTCCTTAGTTGTTGGCATCAAGAAAGCTAGTTCCAATGCAAACACCTTGCCTTTCTCAGCTTTAGCCGGTTCCTTGCACTAGTTCTTACTTTCCTTCCTTGGCGGCTCCGCCTGTAATGACTCTAATTTTGACTAACATTATTTAGTGCATTTAATTAGATAGATTAAATGAAATAATGTAGATGTTTAAGGGGTTGAGATTTATTAACCAATAAGGGGGTCATGCTTTAACAAATATAAGCAAAAGAGAATTAAAATTAAGTAAGTAAAAGGAACATGATAGTGGAAAAATAGGAATAGGCTATGTTCTTATACCCTAAACCCTACTTACCTTCATTCTTTGTTCATTTTCACAATTACAAACAAAACCGAAACCCTTGTAAGCTCGGTCAGCCACCATTAAGAGAATCAAGAAGAAGAAAAGCTAATATTCAAGCAGGAAACTTAAGAAAATCAATCAAAAGACAAATTTCAACCATTTTAACACCAAGCTAAGGTGAATAATGATCATACATTTGATTTTTGTTGATTTCAGTTTCTAGTTGATCCGAATTAGTTTTGCAAGTAATATGATACGATATGATTATTTAAATGGATACATATACTTGTTGATGATTTAAATTGCTTCATATACATTTTATGATAAGTTTAGATTTGAAAAACCTAGTAAATGACATCTAAATGATTTACGTTTTTGATATATGATCAAAATAATTATTTTAAAAGTGGATTTCAAGTTTCGCAATTTTCTAAATATTGTGGGTTTATTATGAATTTTCTACGAAAGAAAATAGCTAAAATTGGGTTTAAAATTATTTTCGGCAATTATATATTGGTTTTGGATCTGAAATTTAAATATGTTAGAAAGCATATAAAAAGCGAATTATAGTAATTTTTGGGGACTTTTCCTATGTAATTTATTATGGTTATAAATTTTTTAACTTGAGCGAGTTAAAAGTTTATATGTTTATTCAAGGAGAAGGGATTAATTACTAAATGTTTTAATTTGATAATATCTGAATTCGACAGCACTTTTAGAAAAAGATTTGGAAAGAGAATTGGCAACCAATTATATGTTAACAAATAAGGCAAGTTAGTTGGAAAGAAATTACTTTAAAAGGCTAAAAATTAGTTTTGCTTAAATTTACTGCTTCGCCACTTCCATCAGTAGCTTTCAACACCATACCTTCGCCTATGGCCAAGTCGAAACCAAGACACAAGGTATAAATAATCGATACGTAGTGAATTAGAGAAAGACGGAAGGTATAGTTTCAAAACCATGCTTTCGAAGAGGTAGAAGCCACTCCTATTAACTCTAAACTGATTTCGTTGATAAATGATGCTTTCAAAAAGGTTAGAGTTATCTTTCGACTTAATCAACTTGCTTTGTTTATATAAAAGAAAGCTTTCGAATGAGGCCACCCTCATGTTGTAAAAGAAGCTTTCGAAAGGATAAAACGCATGCTGCCGCATTCGAACCTTTCAAATCAATTCTTTTGACAGGATAGTTAAACTGCTTTTAAAAAAAATTTGGAGGCAATTGTAAAAAATGCGGATTACGGATCTTAAGGATAGAATTAACACCAGAGGGAGGGGTGAATAGTGTTTTAAGAAATCACTAAATCTTTTTGAGTTTATATTAATTTGAACACAAATGTATGCAATATTAAGACACAGATATGACAACAGAATCAAACACAGATGCAAATATGAAGTAAAAGCAATAAAGCAAAGAACACACCGGATTTTATAATGGTTCGGAGTTACCCTACATCCAGTCCTGCACATTAGTACGGATTTCCTTTCAAAATCAATTTTTACAATTACACCCTCGATTTCAAGGCCACGAGGTACACCACTCCAGATTCACATTCCTCTGGGTAGAGATACTTGATTTTACTGTCAATAAGTTCACCCAATTGATTGCATAGGCTACAATCACACATTTTCTCGCTTGATTGATTTCACAGGCTACAATCACACCTTTTCTCTCTTGATTGATTTCACACGCTACAATCACACCATTTCTCACTCAATTTATTACAATGAAGCCTATAACTCTGAATAGCACTGAGATCTTGTTGAGATAGTGATAGAGAATCAAACCAGAGATGATCTAGTTAGATTCAATGGTGATTTCACAGAGTAATGGTAAAAATATACATAAAGAAATGTGGCTGAAGAAGAGGAATGAAATCGTAGAAAATATGTATACAAATTCATTTAAAACTGCCCCTATGTATAGTAGAACAATAGCCATGTCCATTCCTGAAAGGATATGACGAATAGACACTTCCTTTGAAATTCAAAATTTTGAAATAAACTGCCACCTTGTTGACAAGGGTATGTGGGGGTTGTCGACAGGCCTATGGTATTTTTGGTAAAAAAAATTTTGAAAATAACTTCTATCTTGTATTAAAACTATTTTTAAACTTTATAAATATACTTAACTATAGTTAAAATATATAAATAATTATAGAGAATAATATTTCGGTATATATAAAATTTTACTACATATTTAAATCTAAGTATGAATATTAAAAGTTAAATATATTATAATTAAAAGATAGTTTAAAACCAAGGATAATTTGATTTTGAAGATAAAGATCATTTTGAGGCTAAAAGTATTTAAAACCTGGATAGATGTTTTTTATTCTTTTAAAAGGAAGATTTTGAAAACAAGATATAATTTTGTAAAACATTTGAATAAAAGTTAGTGGATACAAAATAATGTTCCACTAGATTTTTCGTAGATTCCATCCTACTTAGGGCTACATCTCTTTAACGGGCTCGAAGTGGATTCTATTCCACGAATAAATTGGATTTTGAGATGCCAGTGCTTTTCTAGGAGTTTTAACAAAATTCCTAATTAAATTACTTATTATTGAAATCTTGAACTCGTGATCATCTTGATACTCATGAGTCTTCAATCTTGATATCTTCAGTCTTGAATCTCTATATTGTACAGTCTTCATTCTTGATACCTGCATGGTTAAATCCTACATATATATGTCTAAACTATAATGTTAGTATTTATTTTATAATCTTATTCTAAGGTTGTTGTCATCAAAACCATCTTCTCATGGACTAACAATCCCCACTTTTTGATGATGACAACCTTTGTTTATAAAATATATCTTCTATCCTAATAACTCCCCCTTAATCTATGCCTAACTATGCTATTTTATACTTCTCATCCTTTGTCATCAACAAAAACTAACGCCAAACTATATAACTCCCCCTTAATGTAGTACTATATGACATGTGATTATAATGATAGTGTTGTCATAAATAATCAACACTTAATTCTAAAACTAAAACTTAGTCCTTAACTACTAACTATCCTAGCTAAGAATCCATATATGATAATACTTATAATAGTGATAATATAAGAACACAAATCATTTATTATATATTGTTATATTTACATTTGCGTAGAAAACATAAGTAAAATCATATAACGATAAGAAAGAGAGAAAAGAAACTAATATGTGTCCTTGAAAATGGGAGATCTATGAATCGAGCAATTTGGGTAGTGGAAATAGAAATTTCCACGTCGTTCGACTAGATTTCCATCCTTGTCAAAGCACACTTCACCAACGCAAACAACTTTATCATCATCTTCAGCGTGCTCTTCTTCCATGACGGCTTCTTCTTCTTCCTCGCTGTCCTCTTGCACTTGATCTCCTGAAGATTCTTCATCAATCAAAATCGGATTAGCGTGATTGTCCATTAGAAATTTTTGCAAATTTCTAAGGATTTTGCCTTGCTGTTCTTATTCTTTGGCCATTCTGAGTTGCATTAGTCGAATTTCAGTCATTAGTTGCAGTGCATCCTTCAAAGAATCCTCCATTTTCATCACTCGTGCGAGCGTAGTTCGTTGAAATGGTCCAGTAGAAGGAGAAGGAAACGAAAAGGTTGAATTTTTACTTGATTTGGAAGAGGAGGCCATTGTTTAATTGTTTTCATAAGATAGATCAGAGAAATGACAGAAAAAATGAACAAAATTTCGAAATAAGAAGAATATATTACCACTTATTTGAATTTTGGTGGGAAAATTTCAAAAGAAAAAAAATCGTTACATGTCGATAGGGGTAAGGGAGAGTTGTTGACATGGTACTTGATATTTTGCTATTTGATTTAATTTAATTTAATTTTTAATTATACTTTGTTATTTATATTCTATATTTCAGTTATTGACCAGATACCTAATTCTTTTCTTAATTTAGTAAATATAGATTCATTTAAGGGTTTTGTTAAGATATGAGCAGGTTGGTTCTCGGAATTGATATAATCGAGAGCAGTTACATCCTTACTTATGTTATCTTTGAGAAAATGATGTCTAATATCAATATGTTTAGTTCGAGCATGATGAGTAGTATTTTTGGATAAATTTATTGCACTAGTATTATCACAATAAATTGGTGATTTTGATATATTTAAACCAAAATCTTTCAAAGTTTGTTGCATATATATTACTTGAGTTGTGCAGTTAAAGCGCTCGGCTGATTCAATGCGTTGGAGGTGAACAAAGTCATAGCGGGGATACATCGAGGATATAGCGGGAAATAGCGGATGACCCTAAAATAGCATATAAAACTCGTAGTTAATGTTTTTACAAATATATAAATGGTAACTAAATGAAAAATTAGAATTCAATTGAATTGAATATAATTAATACATAAATAATATTAAATAAAAACATGTGCGAATATGTTGTAAATAAACGTAAACTATTATATAACATAATTTATTTTAGTAGGATATTAGTGTATTTTCATTTCTGAAAATATATTAAAACTTCAACTAAATAAATTAATTTCATAACTTTTATAATGTATAAATATCATTCTTTAATTCATTTCTTTTGATGAAAATATAGCGGAAATAGCGGAATACAGCGGAAATAACGGGATATAGCGGGGCTTAAAGCGGAAAGGCTATATGGAAAAATCGTAGCGGTAGTAATCCGTTATGAGATATAGCAGGGTTATAGCGGGGTAATTGCGGGGCATTGACTGCACAGTACTTGAGAACAAGCCAACGCAGCAGAAATGTATTCTGCTTCAGTTGTTGATAAAGAAACTGTATTTTGCTTTTTACTAAACCAGGAAATCAGAGAATGCCCCAAAAAGTGACAAGTTCCACTTGTACTTTTTCGGTTCGATTTACAACCAGCATAATCAGCATCACGGTAAGATATTAATTCAAAAGAATTATTTTTAGGATAAAATAAGCCATAATTAAAGGTGTGTTTAACATATCTTATGATGCGTTTTACAGCTCTTAAGTGGGTCTCTTTAGGTTGGGATTGATATCTTGCATAGAGACAAACACTATGCACGATATCAGGTCTACTAGCAGTGATATAGAGCAGTGATCCAATCATTCCTCTATATAATTTTTGATCTACATCTTTCGAGAGATCTTCTTTACTTAGGTACTCATTGGTTGCCATGGGAGTGGATTTTCCACTTGCAGTAGTCAAACCAAATTTACTAACTAGGTCTTTAGCATATTTTTCTTGACTTATAAAGATACCATTATCTAATTGTTTTATTTGCAATCCTAGAAAGAAGTTTAATTCACCCATATGACTCATCTCAAATTACTTTGTCAGTATTTCAGAAAATTCTTTACTCATTTCAAAATTAGTTGATCCGAAAATGATATCATCTACATAAACTTGTACTAGTTGAATATCATTTTTATTTCTTTTGATAAAAAGAGTATTATCTACTTTATCAATTTCAAAGTTTGACTGCAATAAGTAAGATCTTAGTCTATCATACCAGGCTCTAGGAGCTTGTTTTAGACCATATAGAGCTTTCTTAAGTTTGTAAACATGATTCGGTAATTTTTCGTTTTCAAAAAGTGGTGGTTGTTCAACATATACTTCCTCTTTTACAAAACCATTTAAAAAGGCACTTTTAACATCCATTTGATATAATTTTAAATTGTTATGATTTGCGAAAGCAAGTAGAATCCTAATGGCTTCTAATCTTGCTACGGGAGCAAAGGTTTCATCAAAATCTATTCCTTCTTCTTGACAATAACCTTGAGCGACTAACTGAGCTTTATTTCTAACAACCTCTCCTTGTTCATTCATTTTATTTTTATAAACCCATTTAGTTCCAATTATAGTTTTATTTTCAGGTCTTGGAACAAGTTCCAAAACATCGTTTCTAGTGAATTGATTTAGTTCTTCTTGCATAGCCAAAATCCATAAATCAGCAGTCGATGCTTCTTTTGGATTTTTGGGTTCAATAGTTGATATAAAGGCTACATTGCTTATTTTACTTAGTTGATTTCTAGTTGTAACAACAGATTGCATACCTCCCAATATATTTTCTATAGGATGATCTTTTAAAAGTTTAATCTTTTTATTAGGATGATTTATTTCATTATTAGTTTCAGTTGACTCTTGATTTTGAGTGATTAAATCTTCTTCATCATTTCTATCTTCAAAAATTTTGAAACTTTCATCGAATGAAACATGCATTGTTTCTTCGATGGTGTTAGTTCTTAAATTAAACACTCTGTATGCTTTACTTCTATTGGAATATCCGATAAAGATACCTTTATCAGATTTAGGATCAAATTTATCTAATTTATCTTTTGTATTTAAAAAAACATTTACTTCCAAAAATTCTAAAATAAGATACCTTAGGTTTCTTTGTGTGAAGAGTTCATAAGATGTCTTATCAGTTAAAAGTCTAATTAAAATTCTATTTAAAGTATAACAGGCAGTAGCAACTACTTCGGTCCAAAAATACTTTGGTAATTTACTATCTAAAAGCATAGTTCACGCACACTCTTGAATCGTCCTATATTTATGTTCTACTACTCCGTTTTGTTGTGGAGTTCTTGGAAATGAAAAATTGTGAGTTATTCCCTTTTTATTGCCGAATTCCTCAAATTTTTCATTTTCAAATTCACCACCGTGATCACCATGGATGGTTATAATTTTTACAGAAAGTTGATTTTGAATCCTTTTTGTAAAGTTTTTAAAACATTCAAAAGTATCACTTTTATGTTTCAAAAATATTGTCCATGTAAATCTATAATAATGATCTACGATTACAAAGACATATTTACTATGATTTATTGACATAATTTGAGATGGACCAAATAAATCTAGGTGAAGTAATTCAAGAGGTTTTTAGGTTGAAATCATATCTTTTAATTTAAAGGAACTTTTCTAAGTTTTCCTAATTGACGTGCATCACATAAAATATCTACTTTAAAGTTCATTTTAAGGAGATCTCTTACTAGATCATGTTTTGACAGTCTGGATAAGAGTTTGAAATTCAAATGCCCAAATCTCTTATGCCAAATCCAAGGGTCACTTGTATTTGCCAAAAGACACATGTTATCATTTGAAACTTTCATACTAAGAAAATAAATATTCTTTTTCCTAATTCCCTCAAATATTATGGTTGAATTATTATCTTCAATGTGACACTTATCTTTTTCAAATTTAATTTTATATCCTTTATCGCAAAGTTGACTAATACTTAGCAAATTATGTTTCAGATTCTTAACTAGCAAAACATTAGTAATAATAGGAGTTTTAGAGTTACCGACTTTGTCGATGCCAATCACATATCCTTTTGAGTTGTCTCCAAAGTTAACCAGTCCTCCGTCTTTGTATATTATATCATTCAGCATATCCGGATTACCAATCATGTGTCTAGAGCATCCACTATCGAGTATCTATTTATTCTTTTTGATCTGCATAATTTGTCCATTGTGGATTGATTCATCAACACCCCTAAAGCATGTCTCTGGCACATCATACAATTTTGGTAGACAACTTGAATATGAATATTGATTATATGCAGACTCAAGAGACAATGATGATCTGAATATTTCTAAACTAATATTAACAGGTTTTATAAACATAGCCATTTTAAAAGCTTTTCAAAAATCATATTATGAAACTTTGAAAACCTTGCTTTGATACCAAATATGACAAATGCAGATTACGGATCTTAAGGCTAGAATTAACACTAAAGGGGGGTGAATAGTGTTTTAAGGAATCACTAAATCTTTTTGAGTTTATATTAATTTAAACACAAATGTATGCAATATTCAGACACAGATATGACCACAGAATTAAACACAGATGCAAATATAAAGTAAAAGCAATAAAGGAAAGAACATATCGGATTTTATGCTGATTCGGAGTTACCCTACATCCAGTCCCGCACACAAGTATGGATTTCCTTTCAAAAATCAATTTTTACAATTACACCCTCGATTTCAAGGCCACGAGGTACACCACTCCAGATCCACAATCCTCTGGGTAGATACTTGATTTTACGGGAAACAAGTTCACCCAATTGATTTCATAGGCTACAATCACACCTTTTCTCGCTTGATTGATTTCACTGGCTACAATCACACCTTTTCTCACTCAATTTATTACAAAGAAGCGTATAACTATGAATAGCACTGAGATCTTGTTGAGATAGTAATAGAGAATCAAACCAGAGATGATCTAGTTAGATTCAATAGTGATTTTGGCAGAGTAATGGTAAAAATGTATATAAAGAAATGTGGAAGAAGAAGAGGAGTGAAATCAGAGAAAATATGCATATAAATTCGTTTAAAACTGCCCCTATTTATAGTAGAATAACAGCATGTCCACTCGTGAAAGGATATGACGAATGAGCACTTCCTTTGAAATTCAAATTTCTGAAATAAACTGCGACATTGTCGATAAGGGTATGTGGGGGTTGTCGACAGGCCTATGGTATTTTTGGTAATTTATTTTTCTTTGAAAATAACTCCTATCTTGTATTAAAACTATGTTTAAACTTTATAAATATACTTAACTCTAGTTAAAATACATAAATAAGTATAAAGAATAATATTTTGGTATATATAAAATTTTACTATATATTTAAAACTAAGTATGAATATTAAAAGTTAATTATATTATAATGAAAAGATAGTTTAAAACCCGTAGGGTCGATTTCACCCTAGAGGGGGGGTGAATAGGGTGATAGTGTTAATTATAAAAATTAATTGCGGAAGTTTATAAAATAATTTTAACACGGATCACAGAATAATAGCAGCATAGAAAAATAGCAGAATAATAAGCAGAAATAGAATGACACAGAATTTATCCAGCTTCGGCAAAACCCTGCCTACGTGCTGCCCCCAAGGTTTCTACTAGAAATTAGATAGTCAGACGCTTACACACGTAAACTCGCGACACCCGCTATCGACTAATCCTAACTCTACGCTCAAAACCCTTCCACAACTTAGCCACTGAGTTGCGAATTCTCAAGCTATGCCACGTAGCTTGTCCCCTAGTCACACGACTAGACATTTAAACAGTTTAATACGAAATTACAAATTTAAAAAGAATTTAAACAAATAAAACAAAACCCTTATTTTTAAAACTAATCCCAAATAAATATTATTAGGATCGGCCCAATAATTAGATAAAAATTGCGTCCCCCTTTTCTCCTTTTTATTATATCGGCCTGGTTCCTTTTACTTGAGAAAAATGGCGTTCGTCCCTTTTCCAGATTTAGGGTTTTGTATCTCGAAGAGCCTGTTTTAATTCGATCGAATCAATGATGATTTGCATGTTGCCTTGATTGATTTGTTGCTCACTTCGGCTGCTTCGTTGATCGAGTTCTATCCTTGCTTCGGTATGTAATTTTTCCTTTTTGCTTTCTGATTGAATACTTGAACTCGATGGTTTTGAGATTGCCGATGATGATTGTTTATATAGGGTTTGTAACCCTAGATTTGCGTTCGTACAATTATATTTGAATTTGTCAAATTCTTTTCTCTGACCGCTTGATTTTGCTTGGTCGTTTGAGATTGATTCTGACTTGTTCGTAATCGTATATTCTTGTTGCTTGGTTGACACGGTTTCGAATTTGGTTACTGCTTGAATTGTTCGACGCCTTGATTGCCACGGCTTCGGCCCCGATCATTTTTCTATTGAAGAAAATTTGACTTTGACTTTCGGCCATGTTTTGATTTCGTGAATTTCTTGGTTGATTCGACTTTGATTCTTTGTGTCTGTATTTCTTTGCTACTGCATACTTGATAGCAAATTTGATGTGTGGTCAGACCTGAACTTCACTTTAGCATTGTTAAGTAGTTTGTAGTTGTTGTGTTGTCATTTGGGCTTGTAAGTTGTATCATACTTGATGATCTTCATATTCACGTGTCTTGTTGAAGTGGTTGAGACTTGCAGTTCACTCGGTTTTGATTTTGTGGCTTCGACATCTTATATTCATGAGATGTTTATTGTGAAGTTTGGTTTACTGGTCTTTGAGGCATGTTGTATTTTTCTTTGTGGTCTGCACTTACATACAGATGCTTGTTGCACTTGTGTACTTCATATATGCACTATGTCTTATATCACTTATGTACTTGAGTATGCGCTGCATATTTGGTTTGCACCTTTTCTGGTTGGTCTGGCCTGAACTTCACTTGAGTATTTCTCCATGTATACTTGGTGTTGTAGCCTTGAGACTGTTGACATGTGCATTTGTCTTGTACCTGGTTAAATTCATTGCTGAGTTGTTTCACTTGATTTAGTGCCTAATGCATACTGCCTGACCATTGTTGCTGTGTTGATCATGTTTCTGGTTCAATGCTTGATTATGGTCTCTGACTATTTGTTCAGTGTAGCTTCACTGGTTTATGCATTGAGGTGCATCACTAGTCTTTGCATTGTGTAGTTGCCATATCTTGTGCTCGAGCTCTCTGCACACTGATGCATTCTGGAGTTGCTCTTGTTGCAGTTTGGCTTAGTGTACATGTATATAGTTGTGTAGCTTCACTTGCATTTGTATTCTGATTCATTTGTTTTTATGTGCAGTACCTTCTCTTTGTTTTTCATTAAGGTCTGCACATTCGCCTGTTACCTTATTCTTTGTTCATACCTGAATCATGCTTGAAGTCGTTGCCTGTACACCTGCCCTGTGTTGAATCCAGCTAATAGTTCGGGTTTGACCTTGTGCGCGTGTTGTGATTTTATTTATATTTGCACCTGAGTTGAATCCGTCCTTTTATTTTGGGTTTGACCTTGTGCTCACCTGTCCCTGTAGCATTATCAAGTGTATATCTGTGTGCACGGCCTTGTGGCATGTACAGTGATACACTGTGCATGTCCCATTGTTCCTGTGTGATGAATTCAAATGTAAATGATGACGAACAACCCAAATAACTGAGGCAAATAATTATTTTCAAAAATCCATATTTTATTTTATATTGCAAAGATATTTCTTTTTCAATTTTACTGCGTTAGTGAATATTTTTGCAGATTGCTCAGATGCTGGATTCTAACTAGAATGAAGTTGAAGATAAAATACGAATTGAGTGAATGAGTGATGTGTAGTGAGGTTAAATGTAAATATGAAATTGTGATGTATATGTAATCAAAATTGTATATGTACAGCGAGAGCTTGAATTTGTACTATTCAAAAATGTAATAAATATTTGTTTGAATAAAATTTCTATTTGAATTGAAATTCTATGTTATTTAATTTATTCAGCAAATATTTATTTAATCTGTGAAAAATAAAATAGTACATTAACAAATACATTTAAACGAATGTATATATGTTTATTATCATCAAACAAACATCATATAAGCGCATATTCAACAATCTCCCCTTTTGATGATAACAAACATATATTTAAGATTTTGAATATGTTAAATGTATTTGATCATTGATAAGCTCTAATTGCTCCCCCTATATAAATGTTTCCTCTCTATACAAAGCTCCCCCTACAAATATGCATACAATTAAAAAATATGCAAATGAGCCTAGATGCAATTGGAAAATATTTGACCTTTGCTTGGTTTTATTTGACAAAATCTTTAACTTTTCTCTCCCCCTTTTGTTATCAGCAAAAGAATAATAGTATTAGAGAAAATAGAGATAAAGTGATCGATATTAATTCAACATTAAAACTCAATTGAATTTAAATATTAAATTTCAATAAAAAATCCAAACAAAAATCATAAATATTTTGTTAGGCGCATATTCCACTTTTAGAATGATGGGAATGATGTCATCATATAAAACCATACAGTTGCGTCTATTTGTGGTATATTTATATCAGGAATTTGAATATCTACCAACCATGCATAACCGTTAGGACTTTTAAATGAGATTAGTAGTATTCCAATTATTTTTAAAAAAAAACGAATTCAAGTTTCTTCTAACCACGCATAACCGTGAGGACTTTTAAATGGGATTAGAATCAACTTGTTTATTATTTAAAAATCAACTTTTGATATGCGTTCCATACATGCATAACCGTGAGGACTTTTAAATGAGCATGGAAGCACATAACAAATTCTAAGTAATTCACCCATGCATAACCGTGAGGACTTTTAAATGAGAGTGAATACTTTGGTATTTATTTATTTTTTATTTTTTTTATTTATTTTTTTTAAACAAAATGTAAAAATGAAATACGAACGATTCCTGTTTAAAGTACCACATATCGACAAACTATATAGAATTTTGATGAGTGATGGTCGTTAGAGATATGATAGATATAGAGATGGTCATGGAGTTTTTACAAACAAAAAGTTTTATAACTCTTGTTTAAATTTCTAAAGAAATTTACTAATTATATCGTCTCGAGTCATAATATATAATAAATATCAACACTCATCACTTTTTCAATCACTATTCATCTTTTCGATAATCATTAGGGAGTTAGATTAGTCAATGTAATCATTTAAAATCAAATTCAGAAATAATTATAAATCAATTTTTCTAAATGACTAATCTGAAAATATGGTCAAAAATGATTTTCTCGAGGGGGTTTTATAAGAAAATTTTCTACTATTTGAAAATTGTTTGAGATGAAAAATATGCAGATATTTTCTTTGAAAAACGATGCAGTTACAAAATGTCTCAACTAAAATCACGTTCAACTAGTAATTTTTCTAACAACTAGATTACCAATGTAATATGCATCTGAATTTCTCTTTCACTCAAAATCTCATTAATTGAATTTGATCGACAAAACCATGAAGTGTGCACCAAAAATTTCAAACTCAATTTTAACAACAATTTTAAATGACATTCTTTGAATTTGAAGCCGTGTTAATAATCGAAAACCGTGAATAAAGAATTAGCCGTATTATAACCAAATGTATCATCATCCAACAAAACTCTATTTTTAATCCAAACTGATGTATAAGAAGTAATTTAAAGAATCTAGAGAATTTTATAGTGTTTTTGGCATAAGAATATAATTGGCCAACTATTTTGAATAAGTCAGAGTCAAAATCATCATCTTTTCATCATCTCAATATTAGCTGATTTTAATTCAGAATATGGTGCAGATTATCACATTTAACATATCGTTCAAATAAATATACTTTTACTTGTTTTTACCTTTACGATATTTTTCGTCGTTGTCCATTGTGATTCTGTCACCTTTATACTAGGCTAAGGAACTTTGCTTTGTTGCTCGTTGTGTTCTCGGAACAGCCAAAAATCCAGAGAACACTGTTGTTGTTCCTTAGCCTGCCACCATACCTACACGTTGAAAGATTTTTGTGACATATTTGTTTTTATAGGTCCATGATTGTTAGTGGCAGAAAATTTTGAAGAACAATTTTGTGAAGACTCAAAACTATTTATAATTGTTCCCTTCGGCACCCAAATTTGTTTAACTTTGAGAGAATTTTTTTGCCTTTTGGAACCCAAATCGGTATAGTTTTCACATGTTTGGGTCTATACCAACAATTATTGTGATTGTGTCCATATTTTCTACAAATTGTGCACATAGAATTAACTTGATTAATATTGCTTTCAACAATTTTAGAACTATTATATCCAAGTCCTTGTCTAACCGTATTAACAGTTTGCTTTCCTAATAGCATATTCAACGATTTTTCACTTTTTGAAATTTTTCTAAAGTCGTTGATAATTGTTGGACTTGTGTTTTGAGAGACTCATTTTCGTTTAACAATTGCGTGCACTTTTTAATCGAATTCTCTCTTCTAGTATTTTCATTCTCTTTTAAAATCAGAATTTCATTTTCAAGCGATTTTATATTGATTTCTGATTTTCTAATTTCTTCTTCGAATGTTGGACACTTATCACACTTAGGGATCCTACTTTGATAGGTTTTAACTAATTGGTCAAGTTGTTCATTTAATTCTATCAAAGTAACTTTTTGTGATTCAAGTTTAGCGTATTTTTCCCTAAGTCGCTCAAAACAGCCATTTACTTCATGAAAATATATAAGCAACTCTGAATGAGTAATTTTTGATACCTCGCTTGGCTCATCATCATCACTATCAATTATATCACCTCGAAGGCACAAATCTGCTTTTTCGCTCTCACTGCCAGTGCTTTTATCATCCTCATCTATTTCATCCCAAGTGGCTGCAAAACTTTTCTTTTTCTGTTTCTTTCCAAAGTCGCGTCGATTTCGAGGACAATTGGGCTTGATGTGTCCGGGTTGGTTGCACTTATGACAGATGATCTTCTGTTCTTCTGAGTAGTCCAGTGCTTTACCTATTCTGCTTTTCAATTCCTGATTTCGAGCTGGATTTCCATATTTGCGATTCCACTTTTTGAATTTCTTTATTAGTAGTGCCAGCTCTGCTGCTCCTTCATCATCATCGTTACATCACTTTCGGTTGTTCCTTTGAGCGCTATTGATTTCTTTCGAGTATCTCCTCCTTCACGCTCTTCCTTGAATTTCATTTCTAGCTCATAAGTGGTGATATTTCCGATGAGTTCTTCGACTTTCATTTGTTTCAAATCTTTTGATTCTTGAATGGCAGTCACTTTTGCTTCAAATTTTCGTGGAAGGACTCTAAGGATTTTTCGGACTATCTCCAACTCTGTGTATGATTTTCCAAGAGCTTTTGATTTGTAAACGATATTGGAAAGTCGTCCATGCATCTCTTTGACATTTTCTTCCTTCGCCATTGTGAAGTTCTCGTATTTGCTGCTTAGCATGGCAAGGCGAGATTCTTTGACTTGAGATGTTCCTTCGTGAGTCACTTCTAGTGTGTGTCATATTTCCTGTGCAGTTAGACAATGTGAGACACGATTAAATTCAAATTGATCCAATGAACAGATAATAGAATTCATAGCTTTAGCATTAATATTTTGTAATTTATTATCTAGTTCTGTCCATTGTTCTTTTGGTTTATCTACTTCCTGATTATCTATAGTTATAGTCGGTGTTCTATAACCTGTCTCAACAATATTCCAAGTGTCAATGGTTTTCAAAAAGATTTCCATCCTATTTTTCCAATAAGCATATTCACCATTGAACATTGGTGGTCTAACTATGGATTGACCCTCAGCAAAAGCAGTATTAAAATAAGCCTTTTTAAAAATTCAAATTTTGAAAACAAAAATTGATTTTTGAAACACGAATTTTTAAAAACAAAAATTGACTTCTATTCCTAGCTCCGATACCACTTGTAGGATCGATTTCACCCTAAAGGGGGGGTGAATAGGGTGATATTGTTAATTATAAAAATTAATTGCGGAAGCTTATAAAATAATTTTAACACAGATCACAGAATAATAGCAGCACAGACAAATAGCAGAATAATAAGCAGAAATAGAACGACACAGAATTTATCCAGCTTCGGCAAAACCCTACCTACGTGCTGCTCCCAAGGTTTCTTCAAGAAATTAGATAGTCATATGCTTACACACGTAAACTCGCGACACCCGCTATCGACTAATCCTAACTCTACGCTCAAAACCCTGCCACAACTCAGCCACTGAGTTGCGAATTCTCAAGCTACGCCACGTAGCTTGTCCCCTAGTCACACCACTAGAAATTTAAACAGTTTAATACGAAATTACAAATTTAAAAAGAATTTAAACAAATAAAACAAAACCCTTATTTTTAAAACTAAGCCCAAATAAATATTATTAGGACCGGCCCAATAATTAGATAAAAATTGCGTCCTCCTTTTCTCCTTTTTATTATATCGGCCTGGTTCCTTTTACTTGGGAAAAATGGCGTTCGTCCCTTTTCCAGATTTAGGGTTTTGTTTCTCGAAGCGCCTGTTTTAATTCGATCGAATCAATGATGATTTGCGTGTTGCCTTGATCGATTTGTTGCTCACTTTGGCTGCTTCGTTGATCGAGTTCTATCCTTGCTTCGGTATGTAAGTTTTCCTTTTTGCTTTCTGATTGAATACTTGAACTCGATGGTTTTGAGATTGCCGATGATGATTGTTTATATAGGGTTTGTAATCCTAGATTTGCGTTCGTACAATTATATTTGAATTTGTCAAATTCTTTTCTCTGACCGCTTGATTTTGCTTGGTCGTTTGAGATTGATTCTGACTTGTTCGTAATCGTATATTCTTGTTGCTTGGTTGACACGATTTCGAATTTGATTACTGCTTGAATTGTTCGACGCCTTGATTGCCACGGCTTCGGCCCCGATCATTTTTCTTGAAGAAAATTTGACTTTGACTTTCGGCCATGTTTTGATTTCGTGAATTTCTTGGTTGACTTCGACTTTGATTCTTTGTGTCTGTATTTCTTTGCTACTGCATACTTGATAGCAAATTTGATGTGTGGTCAGACCTGAACTTCACTTGAGCATTGTTAAGTAGTTTATAGTTGCTGTGTTGTCATTTGGGCTTGTAAGTTGTATCATACTTGATGATCTTCATATTCACGTGTCTTGTTGAAGTGGTTGAGACTTGCAGTTCACTAGGCTTTGATTTTGTGGCTTCGACATCTTATATTCATGAGATGTTTATTGTGAAGTTTGGTTTACTGGTCTTTGAGGCATGTTGTATTTTTCTTTGTGGTCTGCACTTACATACCGATGCTTGTTGCACTTGTGTACTTCATATATGCATTGTGTCTTGTATCACTTGTGTCACTTGTGTACTTGAGTATGCACTGCATACTTGGTTTGCACCTTTTCTGGTTGGTCTAGCCTGAACTTCACTTGAGTATTGCTCCATGTATACTTGGTGTTGTAGCCTTGAGACTGTTGACATGTGCATTTGTCTTGTACCTGGTTAAATTCATTGCTGAGTTGTTTCACTTGATTTGGTGCCTAATGCATAATGCCTAACCATTGTTGCTATGTTGATCGTGTTTCTGGTTCAATGCTTGATTATGGTCTCTGACTATTTGTTCAGTGTAGCTTCACTGGTTTATGCATTGAGGTGCATCACTAGTCTTTGCATTGTGTAGTTGCCATATCTTGTGCTCGAGCTCTCTGCACACTGATGCATTCTGGAGTTGCTCTTGTTGCAGTTTGGCTTAGTGTACATGTATATAGTTGTGTAGCTTCACTTGCATTTGTATTCTGATTCATTTGTTTTTCTTTACAGTACCTTCTCTTTGTTTTTCATTAAGGTCTGCACATTCGCCTGTTACCTTATTCTCTATTCATACCTGAATCATGCTTGAAGTCGTTGCCTGTACACCTTCCCTGTGTTGAATCCAGCTAATAGTTCAGGTTTGACCTTGTGCGCGTGTTGTGATTTTATTTATATTTGCACCTGAGTTGAACCCGTCCTTTTATTTTGGGTTTGACCTTGTGCTCACCTGTCCCTGTAGCATTATCAAGTGTATATCGATGTGCACGGCCTTATGGCATGTACAGTGATACACTGTGCATGTCACATTGTTCGTGTGTGATGAATTCAAATGTAAATGATGACGAACAACCCAAATAACTGAGGCAAATAATTATTTTCAAAAATCCATATTTTATTTTATATTGCAAAGATATTTCTTTTTCAATTTTACTGCTTAGTGAATATTTTTGTAGATTGCTCAGATGTTGGATTCTAACTGGAATGAAGTTGAAGATAAAATACGAATTGAGTGAATGAGTGATGTGTAGTGAGGTTAAATGTAAATATGAAATTGTGATGTATTTGTAATCAAAATTGTATATGTATAGTGAGAGCTTGAATTTGTACTATTCAAAAATGTAATAAATATTTGTTTGAATAAAATTTCTGTTTGAATTCAAATTCTGTTTTATTTAATCTATTCAGCAAATATTTATTTAATCTGTGAAAAATAAAATAGTACATTAACAAATACATTTAAACGAATGTATATATGTTTATTATCATCAAACAAAAATCATATAAGCGCATATTCAACAAAACCAAGGATAATTTAACTTTGAAGATAAAGATCATTTTGAGGCTAAAAGTATTTAAAACCAGGATAGATGTTTTTGATTCTTTTAAAAGGAAGATTTTGAAATCATTTTGAAAACGAGATATAATTTATAAAATATTTTAATAAAAGTTAGTGGATACAAAACAATGTTCCACTAGATTTTCCATCCTACTTAGGGTTCCATCCCTTTAACGGGCTCGAAGTGGATTCCATTCCACAAATAATTGGATTTCAAGATGTCAGTGCTTTTCTAGGAGTTTTAACAAAATTCCTAATTAAATTACTTATTATTGAAATCTTGAACTCTTGATAATCTTGATACTCATGAGCCTTGAATCTTGATATCTTCGGTCTTGAATCTCTATACTGTAAAGTCTTCATTCTTGATACCTGCATGGTTAAATCCTGCATATACATATATGTCTAAACTATAATGTTAGTATTTATTTTATAATCTTATTCTAAGGTTGTTGTCATCAAAACCATCTTCTCAGGGACTAACAACAATGGTTTCGAAAGGGTTGGTTTCAAAACCATCCTCTATCTTTCACTTGGGATATATGCTTTCGAAACTAATGCTTTTGCATTTATTCTTTTATGACCCTTAGTTATATTAAAAGTTAAACCCAAAGGTTTCGAAAGGAATGATTTTTAAATGGTTTTGAAGCCATGTTTCCATAAGCTTTTACTTGAACCCAATACTTTTGAAAGGTACATTTTAAGTGAAGAATTTCAATGTTTTCAAAAGGTTCATTTTGAGTATTTGAATGGAGGGTTTCCAATACTTTCGAAAGGCAAAATTAAATGTTTTTAAAAGAGGATGTCTAAGGTTTTAGTAAAACTTTCGAAAGGGTCTTTTTCAATGATTTTGAAAGGCATTGTTTAAGGTTTAAATAGAGGTTTCAAAGGTATTGTTTGGCTTCATGGCCAAA
Organism: Allium cepa; assembly: GCA_030765085.1. NCBI lineage: Eukaryota > Viridiplantae > Streptophyta > Magnoliopsida > Asparagales > Amaryllidaceae > Allium > Allium cepa. Next base: position 568,894,045 of record CM060929.1, read on the forward strand.
AATCTTTTGAGTTAAAACAAGTTTTTAACTTACTTGGAAGGGATAGATAATCCCACTAATAAAGTTTCATCGACATTGTTTTATGTAAAGTATATATAACATGGCATAAGTATTTTGGTAAAGCAAAGTATATGATTTCCTTGTTTATAAAGGTATGATTTCTTGGGTAAATCAATTGTAAAGACTATTTACAAGGAAATAAAGTTTTGATAGCTTAGTTAACCCTAAGACAGGAAATGAAACATGAATAGGGTAGTTAACTCTAAGTTTATAACTCAGATATTAGAAGAATAAATGAGACTGATGTAGGGTCATGCCCTATACTTTAGCTATTAGCCCCTAACTAAAATAAATCCAAAATTCCAATGTGCAGGGCTTGTCATAGGTGGAACTAAATTGAGGTTGCACACAGAAGGGAATATACAAAGTAAAGATAGATTATCGATGAGCCCATAAAACCATTATGTCCAATTCACCCTAGGAAAAGAAAGTTAAGGGCAGTCAACCCAGTATTATGTCTAACTTAAGTTAGATTGTCGAGTATGTCTGGTAGGCCATCGTCAGCCACTGGTTAATAGTTAGCTAAGTAAAACTATAATGTGGACAGATAGTCCATTGATTTCCTGATTTTTATGAACATGTGTACTTATTATTATTATTATTATTATTATTATTATTATCAGTTTTATTGTAGGATTCTGATTTGTAAAAGATGTTTTTAATGAGATATTAGTGAGGGGAAACATGTTCTGTTAAGCGGTATGGTCTCACTTAATATCAGTAAATCAAGATGTAATATTATAATTCATCCCAGGCTTTATGTCTTATTCGAAGTTTATGTTTTCCCTCTTAAACTCTCGGATGCTCAAAATTTAATTCAAGTAGATTGAGAATTAAGGTTTTTTGGGTTTAGTATGTTGAATGAATAAGCTTTTGAAGACGTGCAGAAGGCAAAGTTAGCTACATAGGAGCTATTTAGTTTTATTTCCGCTGTGATATAATTATGATAGATATGTCTATCTAGTACTCTGATCATCCAAGGGGGCATCTTCATATGTCACTCTTGGCGTAATTTGTAATAATTATATTTGATCAAAACCAATGAATCGTTCAGGATTATGTAATGGAATATGAAATATTTATTTGAAATGTAATCGAAAAACTATTTTGAAAATCTGTATTGATTTTATTTCATATTCATGTGCTTCTGATGTTATCGATACCATTAACATTGCCATATTTTATCACCGGAAGTTAATATTGTAGATGACTGCAGCATCTGTAGCGCTTAGCTTCGGGCCTCAAAGCATGGGATGTTACAACTTGGTATCTGATCATAGGTTTAAGAAAACTTAAAAGAAATTTTAAACCTAAAATGATTTTTGATAACATAATCCTAAGAATTGGAGAAAAGACTGGGGTATGGGATAATGCTATAGCAATGTACTTATATTTGCTATATATAAGTATACGCCTCATCTCTATTCTTCCATCTTTCTTAAGCTACTCTTTTGTATCTTACAAAGGCTCAAATGCATATTTTAAGGGCGTAAGATATGGATGCTAAGAGTGGAAGAGTTAACATTGGTGGAGGAAGCACCACAGCCAATGGGAATGTAGACCAAATACTGGAAGGAATCCAGGTTGGGCGCAAGCTACAAATGTGGGTTCTAGAGCACTACAAGCTGATATGGGAGCCATGTATCAGTTCTTCGTTAACATGATGCAGCCTAGAGTTGCTGCGGAGTTAGTCGGAAGAAATGTAGAAGGAGGAAATAAAGGAGCTCAGGTGGGCAATAACTATGCAATCTTGAGCAGAGACTATGCCAGGCTTGGAGAAAAGCCAAGATTGAAGACACAATTGAAGTAGAGAATTGGTTAATTCATTACGAAAGGATCTTTATGGATTTAGGGCTTAATGATGAGCAGAAGAGGAGGCTTGCTTCTAGAAAGTTGCAGGAAGCAACACTGTAATATTATTGTGAGAGTTAATGAGGAGACCGTGATCTGGGCTGAATTTAGAAGGAGGTTTGAGGAAAATTCATATCAAAGATTGCTACGTAAACTCTGCTCGGGAAGTTTATGGAGTTGGAGTAGGGAGACATGGCAGTGCTTGAGTATACAACCAGATTCGAGGAGCTATTGAGATACGGATATGCTACAGTTGATATGGTTATCAAAAGGAATGAGAAGTTCATCCGCGGACTGAAACCTGACCTAGCTATTGCAACTTTGCCACATATCAGGGATCTATGTGATGTAGTTGTCGAGAAAGATTTGAGATAGAAGGAGATGCTTGCTTTTTATGTCCTTTAAAAATAGTTTCTTTTCATTAAACCCCAATTATTTGTCAAGATACTATTAGATAATATGTTCCTTACCCAAATATTTTTAGAACACTGGCAAGGAGCAGTTTTATCATTTCCAAAGTAATTAACAAACTCCATAACTTATAATAATACCTTAATAATTAATTAAGTATTTCTAGCTTAAATCAATCATATTAATTCATAAACACTTGGGAAAAATTACCAAAAATTACAAAAAATACTCTAATCATATTCATCTTCATATAAAAGTTTTAGAGCCGAAAACATAATTTAATTATTTTTAATAATTAAAACCTGAAATAAATCCTTTTCTCAGCTTAGAAACTTCGTAATAAATTCATACTTGACATCGTATCACAATCTCAAGTTGTTTGGACATCATATGATTGGTTTTCTAACTTAAACATACCAATTAATTATTTGAACCTTGTATTTTGATATTTTGAACATGACAAATATATAAATAAATAGCATGTGAACTAACCATATTTGCACGAGAAGATGCTATTCTACTCAATAATCGATAGTAGACCAAGAATTCAGAGAAAAGTTTTAAAATTATTAATGGTTTGTCTATGGTTTAGTCTAGTAGTTGATTGTTGTTAAAATCTCTCCTAAGTGGTATATGTACGCACATAAATATTTAAAATTATTTTCAAATCATATGCACAAAAAAGTATTTCGTTTATTTCAAGTTCCATTGACAAAATGTTTTTAAAAGAACTTCAATATGGTAGAAACTCTGAATTCATTCGACTGAATGAGGAGGTTAAGTCGACTGAAAACCTATGCACATGCACAGTGCACTTAAAGATTCAGTCGACTGAACCACCCTATTGAGTCGACTAAACTATATGTCATTTTAATATTAAACTTTAAAATTCGAAATTTTTGAATATTCAGTAGACTGAAATCTTTTCTTCAATCGACTAAAAATTCATAACGACTATTTTCTGAATGGTCGCTTCCATTCAATGAACAGAAATAACCCTTGATTCAAGAGTTGTTTCCGTATCTTTTGACAGTAACTCTTCACGAAAAAGTGCATCACTTAAACTCTATATATAGCTTTCATTTCAGTTGTTTTAATCACTTAATTTTCTAATTCTATTCTCATATACATATTATCTAAAATATTCTTCCATTTTCTTTCAAATCTCATTCTAATCACTTGCATGTTCAAGCACAAATTCGTTTGTGATTAAATTAACTTCCAGCCTTCGCGAACTACACTATATACCACAAATGAGAAGATTATAGGAAGGGTGTACTCTAAAGACTTATTTGTACTATCAAAAGAGCACAATCAGTCAAGAAAATTCTCTATATCGTTGAACTCTTGTTCGGTTGCTCAGCTGGTAGAAGTCCTATTCAGTTGTCTAGGCGGTGGAAGTCATGTTCGGTTGCGTAGGCGGTGTAATACCTATTCCTCCGAGTTAAGAGAGGGTTGATAGTTATATTCCAGAAGAATTCTGGGACTGTACGTAGAACGGGAGTTCAAACCAGTATAAAAATCCTTGGAGTTATTTACTTTACTATGTGTCTTTTATATTTTATTCCACGTTAGTAGATAACTTAGTTACTATTCCATATTACGATCCTTAGCAGCACTTCCATTTGGTATTAGAGCAAGGCCATCATATAACCATAACATAGTTATTTGATATTTAGTTAATATGGAAAATAACACTAACACAAGTTTTGTTGAAGGTCAATCGACCGCACGACCACCACTATTTAACGGTTCGAATTATAAGTATTAGTCAACTCGCATAAGAATCTTTATGCAAGCAAATGGATATGATACTTGTAGTATTATTCAAAGTGAATACATTATACCCACTACACCATTTGCAAAGTGGTCAAACACACAATAGTTAGACGCTACATCGAATGCAAAAGCCATGAATATATTATTTCGTGCCTTAGATAAAAATGAATTTAATAGAGTTAGCATGTGTACAACTGCTTACGAAATTTGGAGAACTTTTAAAATCACACATGAAGGAAATAACAAAGTTTAAAAAAGCAAGATTTCTATGCACAAAAATCAATTCCCAAAATTTTAGAATGAGACCAGATGAAACTACAGATGACATGTATTTTAGATTTCAAGACATACATCATTCACTATTGGCACTAGGAGAAAATTTTTCAGTTGATATTGCCTCAAAAATTCTAAACTCTTTGACGGATGAATGAGAATGAAAGTCTTAGTTATTGAAGAAGCTAATGACATTTCTACCATCAAACTTGAAGAGTTAATTGGAAATCTCATGTCATACGAAGTTAATTTGCAACCAAAACGAGATCAAGCCCAAGATAAAAAGAATATCACCTTCAAAGCTGAACTAGAAGATTCAGATGAAGATGACATTGCATTGATCGTAGAGAATTTCAAAACGTTGTTAAATTTTAGAAAGAACAAGAAGTTTGGAAACAACAGGAGAAACAATTACAGTAAACCGTCAGTTTCGAATCTCGAATGTTATGAATGTTATAAGAAGGGTCATATGAAGAAAGACTGTCCTAACAGAAAGAAAGACAGATTCAAGAATACGAATGACAAGTACAAAAAGAAGCAAGGATTCTCTATTATATGGGATGATTCAGAATCGTCTTCATCATCAGACAGTGACATGGACAGCGATTCTGAACAAGCCAACGTCTGTTTTATGGCTCCGACTAACAATGTAAGTGATTTAACTTTTGATGATTTAATTGATATAAATTCAGAACTGTTAGGTAAACTCAAAAAAGTTAAAAGAAAGTATAAAGATGCACTAGAAAAATTAAACAGAACTGAAATAGAAGTTGATATGCTAAGAGATGAAAATAAAATCTTAGAAGAAGAACTTGTTAATACACAAGAATCTTTGTTTAACATTTCTTCTCAACTCAATATGCTATCAAATAAAGTAGAAGTGCAAAAAGAAAGAAATATGACATTGTTTCAAAAAATCATGATTTAAAATCAAATGTCAAAATTCTTGAATTGAAAAATATTATTCTCAAAACCGAGTTAGAGAATATCACTAAAAATGTAACTAATTTTATAAAGGAAGAGAGAGTCTTTCTAAAATTATAGGTAATTCTCAAACTACAACTAATAAGAATGGGTTAAGATATAAAAAATCTTCAAAGACTAGTTCAAAGAAGAATAGTATATCATATAAAAATTTCAATTTACATAACAATTTTGTAAAAGAAAAAGCAAAACCAAAGGTTTTCACTCAAAAGAAAGAAATTGGTAGCACAAATAATATAAAAATATAGGTACAAAAAACTAATAACAATTTAATCAGAAATAAGCATATTAAATCTTTTATAACTTCAGTTCATAAAAATAAACATTTTACTTATAAAGAGAATTCTAAACCCTCTTGGGTTTGGCTTTCTAGGACCTAACTCTTAGGACCTTAATAAAAAGTGGGTACCAACGCCATTTCTATATTTTTTGCAAGTACCAACTAAGAAAAGAGGAAAGTGGATACTAGATGGTAGTTGCTCAAAACATATAACATGAAACAAAGATATGTTAACCAACATTATAGATGGAGGATCTATCACATTTGAAGATAATTCCAAAGGCGATGTGCAATGACGGTACATTTAACTTTCCTCTTATTACAAATATTCTACTAGTTAAAAATTTAAAACATAATTTGCTAGGTATAAGTCAACTATGTGATAAAGGTTTTAATATAACTTTTTCAGAAATTAAATGCAACATATTTGATCAAAATAATAATCTTATATTTGAAGGAACCACAGAAAGCATATTTATATATTAAATATGAAAGTCAATCATAACACAAATATGTGTCTAATAGCCAAAGAAAATGATCCTTGGTTATGGCACTAAAGATTTTTTCATATAAATTTTAAAGCAATGAATAAATTATCTAACGGTAATTTAGTTAAAGGTCTACCAAAAATGAATTTCAAAGTGAAAAATATTTGTAATGCTTGTCAATTAGGAAAATTATCAAAATCTTCTTTTAAATCAAAGAAAATGATTTCTACATTACAACCACTTGAGTTACATTTGGATCTCTTTTGACCAACTCAAATTCAGTCAACAAACTATAGTAAATATGTTTTTGTAATTATATATGATTTTTCAAGATTTACTTAGACGATATTTTAAAAAATAAAAGTTATACTTTTGAAAATTTTAAAATATTTGCTAAAAGAATCCAAAATATTAAAAATTTGAAAATTAAAAATATTCAGAACGATCACGGTGGTGAATTCGAAGATGAATCTTTTGGGAATTATTGTAATAAGAAAGGAATTGTTCATGATTTTTCATTTTCTAGAACTCCACAACAAAATGGAGTAGAGAGGAAAAATAGAATACTTCAAGAATATGCTAGAACTTTATTAAATGGAAGTACTCTACCAAAACAGTTTTTAGGTAGAAGCTGTAGCAACTGCTTGTTATGTTTTTAAATAGAGTTTCCATTGGACCATTAACAAAACATACTTCATATGATCTTTTTAATGGAAGAAAACCCAACATATCTTATATTAAAGTTTTTGGTTCAAAATGTTTCATATTAAATACAAAAGATAAGCTGGGTAAATTCGATCCAAAATCCAATGAAGGAATATTCATTGGATATTCAGAACGAAGCAAAGCTTATATAATTTATAATAAAAGAAGTAAAATTATCGAACAAACACTTCATGTATCATTCAATGAAAATTTCAAATTTAATCATTAAATTAAAGATGAAATTATTTCTAAATCAAACGATTCAGATGATGATTTTGAAAATAAAATAGACAACAATATACCAAATAATAATGAAATAAGATCCCCACCAAGACTTATAAGAAATAATCCTGCTGAAAATATCATTGGAGAAATAAATACTAACGTAAGAACATGAAATCAACCAAGTTAAATGGGCCACGTAGCTTTTCTTTCAAATAGTGAACCCAAAAATGTTAAAGAAGCTTCAACTGATGACTATTGGATGTAGCTATGCAAGGAGAATTAAATCAATTTAAACGTAACAACACTTGGGGCTTGGTTCCGAGACCAAGTGATCAAGCGGTTATCGGTACAAAATAGGTTTATAAAAATAAAGTCGATGAGTAAGTAAATATTATTTGAAAAAAAGCTAGGCTAGTTGCTTAAGGTTATAATCAAGAAGAAGGAATACACTATGATGAAACATTTGCACCTGTAACTCATCTAGAAGTTATACATATTTTATTAGCTTATGTATGTTTTAATAATTTTAAACTATATCAAATGGATGTAAAAAGTGCTTTCTTAAATGGCTTTATAAAATAAAATGTATATGTAGAACAACCTCTATTATTTGCACATGAAAACTTTCCAGATCATGCTTATAAATTAAAAAAAGCTTTATACATACATAATTTTGTTTTCTAATAGATTATTGAGATATATATACTATTTAACTACGTTACAGAAAAACACATAGTAAAATGGCAAAGTTCACATAAATACACAGTTTAAGTCGACTGAACTGGGTTAGGCAGTCGATTGAAACTTCACATAAAGTTTTTTATAACTACAGATTTAGTCGACTGAATCTAACATATCAGTCGACCGAAATGTGCTATTTTTCAACTAAAAAGTTAAGGCCAAAAATTTCCTGCATATTAGTCAACCGAACTATTAATCTAGTCGACTAAATATTCATATATACTCCAATTTGTTTCAGAAAACAATCGACTAAACATATAAAATTCAATCGACTGAATTTGCAATTTTTACACTGCAAACATACGAGTAAATTTTCCTACATATTAGTCGACTGCTCCTATAATTTTAGTCGACTGATTCCTATATTTTTTGTTTTTAAAAATCTCCCTACACATTTCCCAACATACCATTTCACCAACCCTATATATTCATCTTCTTATTTATCAAACCCTTATCTCTTTCAGCAAACAAAACCCTAGCTTCCATTTTTTTTAAATCAACCTTTTAACCTCAAATCCAATCAGTTAAATGGCCCCATGAACTAAGAGAGCAAGAGAATCCTCCGTCGGACCATCGGAAAGTCAAATAAGATCAAGAATTCATAACGAAATTGCAGTTACACGATTCAACGCCATGAAGAGCTCAAGAATTTTTGATGGCTCCTTCATCAAGTTTCCCGATTTCAATGCCTATGCCATTCGCAAGATTGTCGAAGCTAGTGGGATTGATGGCTTGATTGGGTTTGATGCCAATAATGTAAAATTTATCCCCTTCTCATCAAATTATTCTTTGCAAACATGAACTTGGATCACCAAGATCCAAGAAATAAAGATGATTGCATATGTACATTGGTTTGCGGCATCAGGATCTATCTTCCACTTTAGCTACTCGAACATATTCTTCGTTTCATTCCGATGGAGCCGATATCACCGACGTTGATGTTGATATGGACAACAGAGATGACGTCTTCCATAGATTTTTGTCCGACGACATGAACATGCTTAAATCCGTTGCCTTGCGACCAAAGGAGCGTATTCTAGACCATGCTTTAATCCGATCTCTTCAACCTCCTACCGGAAGTTAAGAGAAGGTTTACAAGAGAGACTTTCAAGATCTCTACGCCATTTACTCCTTCCAACAAGTAAAATGGGCTAAAGTTATTCTTTACAAATTCCTAACTGTCAATCTAAGAGGAGTTATAATACCATCTTCTACGGAATTTATATCATGCATATTCTTATGAATTTCAGAGTCATTTTACCTGATGCCGACTTCAACACTGTTGGCAAACTAAATTCTAAGACTTTAAGTCTTATGAATTTGCCCAAGCGTCCTCAACGTCAACAAACGATAAGTTTCCAACAATGGGCGATGAATCGAGAGCAAGGGATTCCATAACCCCGAGAAACGCACATTGCCTTCTCCTCCTCCTCCACTCAACCTTCCCATCAAATAGAGGAAGAAGAAGAAGACGATGAAATTCAAGAGCTTTAAGATGAATTCAATCCAAAGCACGCCCTTACCACCTTTTTCGAAATCAAAGCAAGCTCAACTGGCAGTTGGTCACTGTCGAAAAGAATTTCGTCAAGACCAATAAGAAGCTTGACTCCATCAAGGGCTTCTTAAACAAGATATGGGAGAAGATTTCACGGACCGACTCCACTCCTACAAGTATTGCCGAGAATTTCGCTCCTTTCCTTGGTGTACATCCGAGGAAGAAGAAGAAGAGGAAGAATCGGGGAGTGAGAAAGTTTAGTTTTCTTTATCATATTTTATGCCTATCTATTTTCGTTAATTCCTGTTGTTCCTTATGATGTTATATTGCACATTTAAAGTTGTTTGTTTGGTGTTCTTTGTTTGTTGTTGTTTTGTTTAGCATATTTTTCTATGATGTTGTTCTTATGCATGTGTGTTTATATATATTCCTCGCTACTTTTGTTTCTATATGTTCATCTTTGATACTATTGTTTATCATGTTATTTATATATTCCTTTTTGTCGATGACTAAGGGAAAGAAATATAAATGTTCAGTAGGTAGATCATTTATTCTGGGGGAGCAACAATCATTTTTATAAATTTTTATAGACTTACATAGTTGTCATCATCAAAAAAGGGCGAATGTTATAACCTTGTATTTTGATATTTTGATCATGACAACTATATACGTAAATAGTATGCGAACTAACCATATTTGCAGGAGAAGATGCTATTATACTCAAAATAAATTGCAGAACAAGAACTTGGAGAAAAATTTCAAAATTATTAATAGTTTGGCTATGGTCTAGTCTACTAGTTGATTATTTTTAAAATCTCTCCTAAGTGGTATATGCATGCACACAAGTATTTAAAATTATTTTCAAATCATACACACACAAAAGCATTTCATTTATTTAAAGTTCCATTGACAAAAAGTTTTCAAAAGAACTTCAATATGGTAGAAACTCTGAATTCAGTTGATTGAATGAGGAGGTTCAGTTGACTAAAAACCTATGCATGTGCACAATGCACTTGAAGGTTCAGTTGACTGAACTAACTAATTCAATCGACTGAACTATATGTCATTTTTATATTAAACTTTAAATTTTGAAATTTTTGAATATTCAGTAGACTGAAATCTTTTCCTCGGTCGACTGAAAGTTCATAATGGTTATTTTCTGGACGGTTACTTCCATTCAACGAACAGAAACAACCCCTGATTCAAGAGTTGTTTCCGTATCTTTTGACTGTAACTCTTCACGAAGAATTGCATCACTTAAACTCTATATGTAGCCTTCATTTCGTTTATTTTAATCACTTGATTTTATGATTCTATTCTCATATACTTATTATTTAAAATATTCTACCATTTTCTTTCAAATCTCATTCTAACCACTTGCACATTCAAGCACAAATTCATTTGTGATTAAATTAACTTCCAACCTCGACGAACTATAGTGTATACCACAAAGGAGAAGATTGTAGGAAGGGTGTACTCCAAAAACTTATATGTGCTATCGAAAGAGCACAACTAGTCAAGAAAATTCGTTGTATTGTTGAAGTCCTGTTCGGTTGCTCAGGCGGTAGAAGTCCTATTCAGTTGTTTAGACGTAGAAGTCATGTTCGGTTGCTCAAGCGACGTAATATATATTCCTCCGGGTTAAGAGATGGTTGATAGTTATATTACAGAAGGAGTTTGGGACTAGACGTAGAATAAGAGTTCAAACTAGTATAAAAATCCCTAGTGTTAGTTACTTTACTGTCTACCTTTTATATTTTATTCTGCATTAGTTATTATCTTAGTTACATTTCCATATTACGATCCTTAGCAGCACTTTCATTAATTTCATAATTAAATTCTACAAAATCACCAATATGAATATAATCATTGAAATCTCTAAAACATAGCATAATACTAGCAAGAGAAAAGGGTTTACACTTAAAACCAAAATTATCACATAAAAACGTGAGATACAGAGTTATTATTCACCTTGAATGGATTAACAGGGTTAATATTTGTATTTGGTTAAATTCCCTTAAGCTTTCTCTTGATTTCCCTAGCTTTTTCTTCCTCTTAAAACCCTAGCAATGGCCGGTCTATACTTTCTTTTGATTTGTGAAAGCGTGGAATGAATAAGTGAGAGTGGTGTGTGAGTTTTTTTTGAAATTATAACCTTTTCCAATTTTACCCTTAGCCTATTTTCTTCTTCTTATTTAAGTTTAATTCTCTTCATTAATTCATTCATTGAGGAACGACCTATACTAATTTCCAAATCTTAATTTCCTTAACCCTTTACATTATTTTATTTAATTTACCCAATTAAACGTTCTAAATAATGTCACTAAAATTTGGGTTATTACATCATCCATTTTTGGTTTTGCCTATCTTCGGGCATCAATCGAGATTGATCACCGTGAGCAGTGATATGAATGTCTATTTCTTAGATGTTTTATCCAATCTCAGCTTGCTCTAGGCATTAATGTGTATGCCCTATCTACGGGGCTAAGTAAATAGGACGCTTCTTCTAAGCCATGTAACGTCTATCTCTAGATGCTTGTGTTAGGTCCTGCGGCCCTGCCTAACTCTGAGCGTCAATCGTTGGCCTTGCCATCCTTTTGGCAAGGGGATATGTTTTTTCGAGTTCCGAGCAAAAGCTTTTAGGGTATGTAGTCTCGCCTCGCCCATAGGTGATACTCCTACACCCAAGTCATTGGTTGGTGGAGTTGAATGGCATTTATCTCTAGATACCTGGAATATTTTTATTCCTTAAGTCCAATGATGACTATGAAACCTCAAATGATACCTATCTCTGGGCACTTGCATACCTACATTATACACATGCATATTATTTAAATTTTCCATTATTCGCAGCATTTGATTGGGTTAATGATAACATAGATTAATCGACCCCCAAAGCCAATTCATTTTATTTTCATAGGAAAAAGCCAAATCCTGTCTTGTTACATGGAAATCGACTAAAGATATAAAAAGTTAAATTTTAAGTGAAATGGCATCGTAGATGCTTGCTAGTCCACGTCTACGGGAGAGGAATCCCATCAACAGTTGCTAGCTTGAATGTTCTATCTCCAAGCATATGTTCAATAGCATACGGACCTTCCTAACTTGAGCCTATATTCACACGACCGGGAAGATTCGATTAAGAACGAGATTGACAATCTCGAAGGTACGATTCCTAACCCTAATGTTGTATTGTTGAGCTACTCGCTTCCTATGTGCGGCAGCTCTCAAGCTAGCTTCACCGTGTTTCTCATTAATCATATCGAGGGATTCCAACAGGAGTTCCTCGTTCGTTCTGGGATCGTAATGGATCTTTCAATGAGAAGGTACTTTCAATTCGATCTAAATCATAGCCTTTAATTCGTAGGCCAAAGCAAATGGAGTATGACTGGTCGTTGGCTTATGGGTTGTTTGGTAAGCCCAAAGTGATAAAAGTAATCCGTTGACCTACTTGTCCTTGGCCTTTATCAATCATTTCTTTAGGATGGATTTGAAAATCTTTTTTATTGCTTCCACTATCCATTTTTGTGCAGGTGTGCTACCATTGAAAATCTTTTCTCTACCCGATAGTTGCTGTAGAAGTTCTTGAATTTTGTACTATCAAATTGGGTGTCATTGTCAACATTCATCGTTTGTAGAATCCGAAATCGACAGGTAATGTTCCTTACTACGAAATTAATCATCTTGTAGTGATTGTGGCGATCAGTTCCGCTTCAGCCCATTTCATGAAATAGTCAACTGTAACAATGGCGTATTTCGCTCCGTCTTTCGACACCAGTAGCACACCAATAATGTCGATTCCCCATACTGCAAATGGCTATGGGATGACCATATGTGTGATCTCCATTGGCGGGGCCTTAGGATTTTCATGAACCTTTGGCATCAATCACACCTTTTAATGTAATTGATCACATCTCTATTGGTAGTGGACCAAAAATAAACATAATGAAGAATCCTCTTCGCCGGTGTTTGCCTCCCTATATGATCACCACGTGCTCCTTCATGAACATCCGCAAGTGTCCTTTTAGCTTCTTCGTTGGCGGCACACCACAGCAGGGGAACATAGAACCCTCTTCTATATAATACGCATTCCTGAACAATAAACCGTGGAATTCACGTAGGAGTTTTCGTCATCCATTTCTTCCATCCAGAAGGGTTTCCTTCAATAGATTCTACTTAATTGGAGTCATCCATGATTCCCTCTCACATTTTGCCTTTAAGATCCAATCGATACTCGTCTGGTTGATGCTTAGAGATGATAATACCTCCATTGGAACTAAACCCATGAGTTATCCATCCTCATAACTAGCCAGCTTGGTTAGTGAATCGACTTTCGTGTTTTCCTCCCTAGGAATGTGTGTTATTGTATAATACTCAAAGTCTTTATGAAGTTCCAAAACCTTTGTCAGATAGGGGGCTAGTCTCGCTCCCTTGGCCTAGAATTCTTTCCTCACCTAACAGACCACCAACTAAGAGCCACTGTATATGTGTGAAGTTTTGACCCTCAATTCTCTTGCTACCTTGAGTATTGCGATCAACGCTTCATGCGCGGCTTCATTATTAGTTGCAAGGAACTCAATTTTTTAGGGCATACAAACTAATCATTCCTTGGGAGTTACCAAACATTCCTACCCTAAGCAACGTTCATTGGATGCTCTATTTGTTAGGACTTCCACTGTGCACTTCGCTCCATATCTTCCTCTTTATCACCATCCCCAGTAGTAAACTCTGCAATGGGATCAACCAAAGCTTGGCCTTGGATTTCTCTCTTAGGACGATACAATATTTCATATTGACTTGATTCAATGTTCCATTTCTCCCAGAGGGCTCGGTTCATTGAAGAACCTATCTTAAGGGCTGATTAGTCAACATTTTAATTGAATGAGCATGGAAGTAGGGATGTGGTTTCCTCGATGCGATCAGTGGGTAATAGGCTAGCTTTTCCAACTTTGGATAATTTCTTTCTGCTCCTGTTAATTGCTTGCTGATATAATACACTGGCCTTTGGATCCTGGTCTCTTTGCGTACAAGGTAAGCACTTAAAGCATGAAAAAACACCACCAAATATACAAATAAGTCTTCTCCCTCCAAAGTCTTTGACAACACAGGTGGTCTTTCCAGATACCTTACACTCTTGCATCTAGGTGAAGTTTCTTTTTCCCGCCTTAAGGACACCGAAGAATGGTACACATTTATTCATAGCCTTTGAGATAAATCGACTCAAGACGGCCACTTTTCCATTCAGACTTTATATCTCCTTTGTCGCCTTTAGAGGTTCAACATTTCTCAAGGCTTCAATCTTCTCTGGATTTGCCTTAATTCCCCTCGAGATTACAATTAAACCCAGGAACATCCCTAATGCAACTCCGAATGAGCATTTTAGCGGGTTGAGCTTCATTTCATATCTTCAGAGCATGCTAAACATTTTTGATAAATATTCCAAATGGTTTGTCTTGATTTTACCATCATATCGTCTACATGGACTTCTATCGAACATCCGATTTGATCACTAACCGTCGAATTTACCAGTCTCTGATCGTTGGCTCCGGGCTTTTTCAAATCAAATGACATGATAGGGTAATAATACAATCCTATGTATATTATAAAACTAGTATGTTCCTAATTTGGGATGCCCATTGGAATTTGGTTATAGCCGAAACAAACATCCATGAAAAATAACAATTTGTGGCCGACGACCGAATCCACCGGTTGGTCGTTCTTTAAAAGTGGAAAAATGTCCTTCAGGCATGCCTTATTTAAACATGAACAGTGAATGCATGTCCTTCACTTCCTATTAGACTTCTTGACAAAACCTAGATTAAACACCCATTTAGGGTATAGAGAATCGCAGATGAAGCCGTTAGCTTTTAGTTTATCCACCTCTTCTTTCAGCACAACGGATTGCTCTAGACCCAAGCTACGCCGCTTCCGTTTCACGGGAAGTCATACGAGGTTCACATTCAATCTGGGGCATGTTATATCCAACGATATTCCAATCATGTTAGAATGTGTTCAAGATAACAAGTACAGGTTAGCCTAGAGAAACCTTGTCAATTCCTTCTTCATCTTCTTACTGAGTTGAGATCCAAATTTTAGGACTTAAGTAGGATCATCCTTACTGACAAAGATGCTGATTGTCAACTCAGCAGGGACCGCCCTTGCATCCTCTGGCTCTTTCCTTGGATCTATAGGTTTGTAAAATCTGCTATGCCAATCGAGCCAGGGCATAGGTGGTGGCTACTATGCTTCAATTAATTTGATGCATAGATTTTTCTCTACATCCTTTCCCTTTTAACGCCGCTCCACTTCCCTTAGTTCTATGACGTAACATTCTCTTCTTACATTCAGATCACCTTGAACGAACCCCATTTCATTTTGCATAGGGAATTTCATTATTAGGCACCACGAAGCCAGGGCCACCTGAAAACTAGCGAAAGCTGGTCGACCAAAAAAAGCATTGTATGCAGAAAAAATTTCCATCATCATAAAGGTCACAATCCGCACTCTCTTGCAGTGACCTTCACCTAAAACCAATGATAAATCCACACATCCCACGGGCTCCACAGCCTCTTCAGTAAATCATCGAATCCAAGATTTATAAGGCTTGGGATCCCAACCATCCATCATCATCTGGTCGTAAGCTTTCTTAAATAATATATTCACATAACTTCCACAATCAACAAGAACTTTCTTCATAGTTGTTGGCCCAATCATGGCCGAAGTTACCAAGGGATTAAGTGTGAGTGCTTCAATCCCGTCCGCATCTCGATTTCTGAATATTATATCTTCAATCATGGTCTTTAATTTCTTTGTCGGGGCTTCATCTTCGACAGCGAAGCAACTTTCCTATACAACATACGTCAAAGAAATCGCATACATTTCCATCTCATTCCAGCTCTTCACAGCTGGATGAGGTCCGCTAGTGGTTGTATTGATTACTAGTCTTTTTTCAAGCTGCCTAGTCTCGTCATTGCTAGGCCCAATTTGGAACTGCTGGAACATTTGTGCTTGGGTTAAGCACTTTCTTGCCTAACATCCTACGAGGCTTTCGCATATTGTTAAAATCTTTTCTTGCTGATTAGGTCCTCTATCACATCATGCAAATGTCTAGATTCATTTGTATTATGGTCATGCATTTCAAGGAAATGACGTACTTCCCATATCTCTTCTCCTTTTCTGTTGATTCCATCGGAAATGGCTTTTTGTAATGTTCTATACCTTGCATTGCAAGATAAATATTCTCGATTGTGTTATTCAGCGATGTATAATCTTCATGCTTCGGGAATCTTGGATAATTTTTGGATTTTGGTTTGTTATCTTCGTTCCCTTAGCTACTTCCTTTTTGATTGCCACCTTTTTTTTTCATATATACAGTCACATTTCCAGAACTCTCTTTGGTTTGCTTCATTGCAACATGACTTTGTACCACCTTGCTTGACTGTCTACTTTCAACTCTTCCAATCGATGTACTTGCCTCCTCTAAGGCAAATATTGCTTTACCTTCCTATAGAATTCATCCATAGCCTGTGGGGGTTTCATATTCAATTATCTTCCAAAATGGTATCCGGATGTCCCCCTGATTAATGCCATCAAAACAATGTCTTCTTTAGCATTGCTCACCTCCGCCATTGCTGTGTTAAACCTACTTAAATAGCCTGTCATTAACTTTTTGATACTTTGAAAAAGGTTCAATAATGACATTACATCCTTTGGACGAGTTATGTTCAAGCGAAACTCTTCGACAAACTTCCTAGCCAACCGATCAAATGAAGATATGGATCTCGATGAAAGTCAGGTGAACCACGTCGTAATAACACCTTCCAAAAATATTGGAAAACATCGGCATCTAACAGCATCCGTTGCCCTTGCCGTATCCATATGTCACTCGTATTTTAACAAATGTTGCATAGGTCCGTCGTCGCGTTGTAGGATGACATAGTCGGCATAATGAACCTTCTTGGATATTCCTCCTGCAATATCTCTCTTATGAATGGGTGTCTACTAAGAGAAGAACCCTAGTCATCATTATGTCTGTGCTGGTGTTCACTCAGTGGCTTTCTCATCATATCCACCAAAATTTCTTGTTCCACATGATCAAATGAATGACGGTAATCATGGCTTGCTCCTAGTGTTTGGCCTTACAAATGCTCTCGGTTAGTTCCATGACATCTAGGTTCTTCTATCTTTGGGAGAGCCATTCGTCCAGATGATATGCTTCTTTGATTTCTACGCGAATTATCAACAGCCGCAACTTGAACACTAGTGTTCTAACAGTCTAACATTGATCGATCTCTAACAACAACATCACCTTCTAAAACATTAACGTTCCCAACATCCACTTCACGATAAGTGGGATAGTACCGATCCATAAGGATAGTTCAGTGCCAAACGGTGCGTTTGTGCTTATGATCCCGTTTTCTTTACTCTTTGAGGTTCCGACATTCTTCCCTTTTATCTTTTGCTTCCATTCACTATGTTTTTCACCATATGCGGAGGAACTATCTTAATCTTTTGAATAAGAAGGCAATAGTTCTTTCCCGGTCCGTCTACAAGCCTGGGATGAACGAGTCATCAATGCTAGATTCTCCTTTATCTATTTCATCATCTCGTCTTGGCTCACGAGTAACTTCTCATTGAATTCTTTCATCGTCTTATCCATCTCAACCCGAGTGATAATATCCAATGCACTTTGAATTTCCACAGTGTTGGGTTGAGCGACCTCTTCGACACGTTGAGAGTCAACATTTCCAATTTCATCAGTGGACCCGAAGCAGCATACTTTTCCCTAGTGTTTCACGGTTCGGTTAATCGAATGATATATTAATCGAAATCTAAATAATTACGAATTTTAGGAATGAAAACAATGGATCTACTTCAAGGACTAAAGCAATCCAAAAATAGAAAATAGATCCAAATAGTGAGAGAATGATATGCTCTATGTGAAAACACCAAAATGTTTACGTTAAAAGTTGGCATAGAAACCAAAAAAGGTTTATAAAAAAAGAATAAAGTAAAGAAATTAAATGAAAAACAAAAAGAAAACGACATGCAACGATTATGGTGGTTCATCTAATCATTGACCTACGCCCACTTAAACTTTGTTTATGATTCTGCAAATCTTTTACAATGTGATTTTGTGGTTTAGCAGTCTATGGATCGGAATGACCCATGAGATTACAATAATAGTATAGAAATTTAAAATGCAGAAAAAGAATCTCGAAATAATGCCCATCACCCTCTATTTATAGACGATCATCAGATTTTTCTTTACCATGTTCTACCCCATGTTCCCTATGTCTGGAAGGAATTATCTTGAAAAGATCATGGCCAACTCAGCAAATCTCATGGATCGATACTGAAAGATGCCTTATGAATCAATACCAATCCATAGGACTATTTATCTAGCTTTCTCTAATCCCTCGAGGTTGCTTAGTTGACTTGTATCTTCATCTAAAAAACTTAGATGCGTCGATATAAGCTTGAAATGGGGGTGAATTCTTTGGTTCGGAGGTTGGGCAAAAGCACTTGGTTTGGTTGCTTTGAAACTTGGATTTGTCTATCGATCGTTTGAATCATGGGAAGCTAGCGAACCATCCTATATGGCATGTATTGGCTAATAACTACTATAACTTTGTGTGGCACGAACTAAGTGATGAATTGAACAAGTATCAGGGACCAGTACCGATCCATGGCAATGGATTGGTATCGATCCAAGACTTGCCTTGGGTCTTCGATTTTTCGTCTTGGCCTTTTGATTTGTGACCTTGAATCTTTTGAGTTGACTTGGTATGTATGCAATTAAGAAGGTCTTTGGCAAGTTGATGGCTTGATCGATTGATCTCGCTTGGTATCTAAGTTTAGAACTTATAGTTTTGGATTTCTACTCGGTTATCCTTAGGTTTAATTTATACAATTTGTCCAATATGGCTTGGTTATGGAGCCGAATAACAAGTTGTTATAAAATAATTTTCAAAATTGTTTTCAGATGACTATTTTCAAAAATTATTTGTAAATAATTGGACTAATAAATTAAAGAATTAATTAATCAAATTAAATAACCCACACACATATATGTATGTATTGATATATATATATATATATATATATATATATATAATGAGAATAACCCAATTTGAAGCTTTGGAAATGTCAAAAATGTCCTTCCAAATTAGTGTTACAAACAAAGGATATTTTCGTCATTCAGACTCCTTTACCTTACGTGGATATTAACCACTACATAAATAATTCCTCCAACTACTCGTCCACGTTCATGCAGTAAATTCCAAATTTGAAACTTCAACACAAATTAGGGCAATGACCCACGTTCTTCACCTTCTCCTTCTTTTGCATAAGTGCTTCCTTATTTTACAAATTTCTCCATTTTTATGCATGGTCGAGTTGCAAGGTATGCTTTTAATATTTCTTGGGAATTAAATATTGATTAACGAGTCATCCTAAGAGAGTCATCCTAAGAGCAGTCTCAACTTTAATCAATTCAAAACAAACGTAAAATATAATTATAATGCTAAGAGAGTAATTAAGTAAATATACACTGGCTGTCGACAAGGATGCAACAACTTGGTTGCAGAGTCACGATCGATATTAGGGTGGCATGGGCCTATTAGTTAGCCCACTGTACTGATCTATGATCAAACTAACTTCGTCCTTTTCAATATCTCAATCTTAGAATGAGGTGGCTAAATTGTAGTCCTTTTCATTTCACGTTTAGATTTTTAGTCCCATTTTTTTATATGTTGTTTTCTAATTTATAAATCAATGATATAATTAGTATAAGTTTGTACTTTTTTTTCCAATATAAGGGATCCTTTGCATTCAATTTAATCCAGAATCAGACATTAATATAACAGAATAATCTATCTTAGCTTATTGTAAAATTATTTGATTTGATTAACAAATTGTTATTTCTAATACAAGGTTTCCAAGAATTGCATGTATTATTCACCTCAACTACACAAATATATCAATCAGCTGTAGTTTTAAATAGTTTTATGTACACATCAATACTAGATCGATGAAGTCATCAAGAATTCTACTAGCATAGATATAGTTTTTATGAGGCATTTTACAAGGATAAAATTTGTTTTGGTTAAGGAAATGTTGCATGACACTGATGCACGACTTATCATGACAGATGATTCAAAAATTACTTGAGATGGTATATCTTTATAATTTATAATATTATTGTTATTACTTTATCATTTTTAGAATTTTAGTATAAATTATCAATTTCTCTTTATATAAAATATCACTGAAGATGATACTGTAAATATGTGTACAAGGCATGAACATCATAAACTATCAACTATCCTTTGTCCAAAATCATTTCGTCTGTCAGTGCAAAATATGTTTACATAACAGTTACTAATATTTATTTGACGAATAACACCTGGCCCATATATAAGTACAACTATAATAGACACAAAGCAAGAAATGGTGCTGACCACATGTAATACATGTAGGTGTTGGTTCAACTTGGGGTGATCGTGGGCAGTTATATTGATGTTTTCAAGATGCATGGTTCAAATGGATCTGAGTATATAGGCAGCTAAGTTTGAATACCTTGATCTAACTATACGAAAAGGAAGCATGGTATTTTTAGCTGTTTGCGCTCCCAAAAGATAGTGGTTTATTTGTTCGATTTTCATTTTGATTTCTATGAATACTGGTTTGTTGTACTTTTACATCTATCTACAGTGTTTTGTTATTATTAATGTTCCAAAGAGGAAGCGTGCATTATTGGTTGGCAAAATGAGTAAATTATACAAAAATACTTATTGCAATGAATAGAAGCAAAGCTTACATTTTGGTTTGCCTTACATATTCAGCTAAATATACAAAAAAAATTATTACTTGATCTAACTTGATCAACTTTTTGCTCTATTAGTTAAATAGGAGGGTTAGTTTTGATAATATTTCAATATTTTTATTTTTGCGAAAATAGTAGATGCATATTTGTTTCTATGAAAATATTGCATAGAATCTTGATGGACATGGCAGTGCAGTTACAGGAAGTGAATTTAGAAATAATGAAAATGGAATTGATGTTTACGATTTTAGACCAAAGATGTAGCATTTTTAAAAATATGACATCAAACATATATTGCAAACTTTGTATAATCTTGAAATTTATATTTTATTATTAAATGACTTAACATATTTGGTTCCATGTAATATTCTTTTTGCATGTTCAC
Organism: Allium cepa; assembly: GCA_030765085.1. Classification (NCBI taxonomy): domain Eukaryota; kingdom Viridiplantae; phylum Streptophyta; class Magnoliopsida; order Asparagales; family Amaryllidaceae; genus Allium; species Allium cepa. The sequence continues at coordinate 568,915,549 of CM060929.1, forward strand.
TCCACTTTCAAGAACGTCCACTCTAGAATGTGTGCCTTGAACAATTAATGTAATTCTTATACAAATTTACTTAAAGCGATATATATATATACATATATTTACATACACACATATATACATACATATACATACACACACACACCCCCCTCCCCCCCCACATATATATATATATATATACATGTATGTATATGTGCATGCATATGCGTATAATTTGGTTGTGATACTTCATTATGCAAACTTCTTATACGTTTACTATGTACGAAATATTTTCTTTATATGAGACTATGATAGGAATTTAAAAAACATTTTGCAATAAAAATTACTTGACCAACCTTTCATGCCTTGGTAATAGAATTTTTTTTATACATTTACTATATACGAATTATTTTCTTTATATGAGATTATGATAGGAATTTAAAAAACATTTTGCAATAAAAATTACTTGGCCAACCTTTCATGCCTTGGCACTAAAAAGAAGTTCTGTGCGCATGTGAATAGATTATTTTGGGCTAAATGAGTTTAATCCAATTTTTCTTTGCACACGGCCAATGGACGTGCCATACATTTTATATATATATATATATATATATATATATATATATATATAACATTTTCTTAAAATGTTTAAAGTAATATGTAATATATACGTAATTTTCAAATTAATTATAATTAGTGATCAAATAAATTAGTTAAATGTTAACTAATAAATAATACAATAATCGTATATTGAGATGTATGTGTATAACTATAAATGTTATAATATGCATGTTCAATTTAAAATGTTTAATTAGATATAATAAAACTCAATTACAATGTTAAGTAATTAATTAAATAATATTTATTTAATAAAATTAATATAAGATTATACGTAAGATTATTATATGGGTTAATTAAGTTATAAATGATCATACAAGAATTAAACTTATATAATATAAATGTATAATAAAAGGTAGAATAATAAGAAACCATGATTAAATTTAAGAAATAAGTACATACATACAATACGTATAATGTGATTTCAAATGTGTCCGACATTTGAATCACGAGGGTGTTTCATAAGAAATATATTATTCTACAAGTCGATATCACTCAAATAAATATATTACAAGTTTTAAATTTTAATATAAATGTCATTCTCTACCATTTATATATCAATAAATTACCCGAATACTATATAGTTATTGAGCAAACTCAGGTTGGAGATGTTATGCGTAGTATTATTAATATATAGACTAGACGAGGTAAGATAGCTATATGTATTTGCTGAGAAAACTCAAGGTACATATATAATGCTTAGGCCATCATGAAATGGTAGGTACGAGTGAATAACATCTGTCGATTTGTTGAGCAAACTCAATGTCGAAATGAGATTCAGACAAAAACCATAGGTTGCGAGTTATAAGTGATACAATCGATAAAATGCTATTCATTGTTTATGAACCTATGATTTCTCGAGCAAACTTATGGTCAGAACGCTAAGACAAACGAGTCATAGCCCCGCTAGAGAAGTTGAAAGATTTTTATGTTTCATCTTAGGCTTTTGAGAAACATAAAAGTCTAACTGAAGCTTACTAATAAAATGAAATATAAAATATAACCTTACTAATAACAACATCTGCTATGAATTGATATCCGAATCTACCTAATTAAATTTGTCGAAAAATGTCTACACCAAAGTTGTTTTCTAAAAACGACAAGCCCAACGGACCTAACTATATAGACAGACTAAAAGCGATAAAGATATTACTCACATACGAACGCTTTTGGTCGTCAATAACTGAACCTCCGATGGTTAGACCCACTGAAGATGCAAACTCTGAAATCAAAGTTGCCTATAACAAATGTGCATTAGACCTAGAAATCGTTCAAGTTTATGTGTTATCTACTTAGACAAACCATTGTAAAGACAACACGAAAACATGAATGCCCACCAGATCTTCGATAGCCTCAAAACTTTGTTTGAGGAGCAGTCTCATTCTGCAAGGTACAAACTTACAAAGAAAACGTTTAACACGAAGATCCCGAAAGGATGAAAGTAGACGGTTACCTCTTAATGACGAAAGGCTATATTGATAGGCTTGCTTAACCAGACATGATGACTGACAGCGAGTTGCAAGTGGACTTGATGTTAGGGTCACTTACTCCACAGTTTGAGCCATTCATATTAAACCATAACATTAACCAGTTGATTGCAAGTCTCATTGATTGACCTACCTAATATGTTGAGATGGACCAAGTATCCATCTAAGCACCAAGGTACAGTGCTTGCAGTTAAGTATAAAAGCATCATCGTCGAACGATTCGAAAAGGCGAAAACATGTAGATCAAAAGAGTAAGAAGACTACTCCAACAAATTGCGAGTATCATCGCTGTCACAAGAAGAATCATTTTGAAATGGGATTGTCCGGAATACTTAAAAAAAGTCAAAAAAATATTACCAATGATTATAAATTGACTGGTAAACTACTTGGCATTGCAAAAAATATTATCATTGATTTATTGCAGAAAATGAAAATTTCACCGTTACCTTAACGTAACGAGAAATATAACATTTGCCCTAAAAGTAATTGAAAAATAATGTCTTGGAATTAGTTTGAAAGTTTAGGTTTACCCCAGGAGCTGATCCCAACCGTCCATCAATAAATTCCATTACGATCTCTTCTTAACTCTTTTGCTGGTCCTCACCTCGCTCATTTTCTTCTCCAGAAAACTCTCTGATATCGCCGTCGTAGTCAAATAAGGAAGGAAGAGGTCGATTTTGACATTTTTGCCATTTTAGAACATCCTTCTCTACAATCATGCATGCTCCTGTCCTCGTTCTCAGTAAGCTTCTGTATCTGTACGATATTTTTCTAGGGTTTTAGTTTTACGTAAGAGGTATTGTGATTCATGTTTGAGCAAGTCGCTACATCCTACCTTTGTGGTTTTGTAATACAACAAGTTTATTTTCAATCTAAATAGCGAGTAACTTCATACTTGTTAGGAAGTTGCATTATAGAAAGGAAAATATAGCAGATCTAAGTATCATACTTCATAAACTGAAATTAGTCGGATAAAAATAATCTATAAATATTAAATAAATGCTTTAAAGCTCCAAACATTACTGAATCGGGCTCAAGATGGCTGACATGATAGGTTTGATGGTGGAAATGAGACTAAGGGTTGGAGCTTCTGCTGCTATAACATCTGCTTATTTCAACATGGATAATGCCATTTCAGTGTAATATATTAAAAATATGGTGCTAAGGTTTGAGGAATTTGAAAGTTGTTACTTCTCTAAAATCAAGTTTTGTTGCTACGCATTCGTATCTAAGTAGACTCTAATGATGTTGATATGGAAAATTGAAAAGAATAGTGTATTAAATGCCTGTATAACATGCTCTGATCTTACTTGCTAAGTTTCTGCCCTCGAAGCTCATTGTAATCCCATTTTATGTACTAATTTGTTCCATGAAAGTATATTTCATAATATTGTATTCGAAATTCTTGTCAACATCTGTTGACATTGTTGTGTTGTGACTATATGATGAGCAGAAGATTCTTTAAAGAGGGAATCAGGAAGTAAAGTTCAACATGCAAATATCCAAGCTTCTAAGGTTAGTGTGAGGAGTTTGGTCTAGTCTTATCCAAGCAATTACCATGTTAAGCTTATTTTACATATTGTGATTCGTTAGGCCTCACATGTAAAGTATAGTTGATACTTTGTGACTGTTGTTAATACACCAAACTTTGTTGACTAAAGTAGAAATCAATGTTGTGTATTATTATTGGACAGTATTTACATGTCATATTGAAACATTGCAACTTCTGTTGAATGTTTTTGCTGTACCGTTATATTTACTCAAGAAATGGAGCCCATCTACCTTTGGAAAGATTGAGGGATTTTTCTCCAACGTGCTAATGCTTCGATAGTAAAACACAATCATCTTTATGCTGCATGTTTATATCCATCATAATTTCCTAGTATATAAATTTCACTTATCATATGTTGTTCTATATTATATAGGCTGTGGCGGACATAATTCGGACCACTTTGGGTCCAAGATCTATGCTCAAAATGCTCTTGGATGCTGCTGGGGGTATGTTATTATATTCTTTTCTTGTTCATTTTTTTGGCAACAATCCAGCATACTTATGTTTATATCTTGTTGTACACATGGTGTGTATATTTTCAATTATACTAACTTTAGTTGGCATTCATCATAGTTAATGTAATCAGCATGCCTTTTTCTATATTGGAAGATTCTAAATGTAATGTTTTGTGCAACTTTTTCTCCCTAAAATTGTTTTACTCGTTTAGTTGAAGATTATTATCAACTACTTCATGGTTTTTCTACTTACTGTGAAATAATAATACATGCTAGTAGATTATGATTAAAACATGATTGTTAACTTGTTGTGCCAGTGAAGTTGAAAATATTGGACACACTAATATATTTTTCATGAGCATATTTCCCATATTTCTTGTTTATATGAAAATTATAATGTTGTATCTTTATTCCTACTTTATTAAAGAGCAATTCTCACAGTGGCAATCATTCTGAAATTTAAGTTTAATGGATAACAGGAATCGTGGTTACTAATGATGGAAATGCTATACTACGGGAGCTAGATATTGCCCATCCTGCTGCTAAGGTATCTATGATCCCACATCATGGAATAATCTGACACGTGCTACTAAATTTGTGTTGATATATATATATATATATTTTGTACTTTTGGGTTTGCAGTATCTTTTTTCTGAGATATAATCAACTTCTATTTTCTACGTAGCGTTCAATTATCATCTCCCATTTTAACCCTGCTCTTACTTGTAGTCAATGATTGAACTCAGTCGCACTCAAGATGAAGAAGTGGGTGATGGTACAACATCAGTAATTGTTCTTGGTATGCTTTTTATTTTTGCTCCTCTTGCAATTTGTGTATTTCCCCCTCTTTATTACAACATGCTACTGTAAAACTATTGTACATTGTTTTTTTGAACTTCTATTTGTATTCATACATATATATTCATAAAACTATTGGTCTAATACATACATGTTGATGAATGTTTTCTTTAAGCTGGAGAGATGCTCCATGTTGCAGAAGCTTTCATTGACAAGAACTATCACCCAACAGTTATTTGCCGAGGTAATTTTTGTTATTATAGCAGCAGTTGAGCATTTCCTTTTCCTTTCAAAATAGTGCCAACTGATTTGTATTTATTTGCCTGTGCAGCATATAATAAAGCTCTTGAAGATGCAATTGCAGTTCTGGATAAGATTGCAATGCCAATCGATGTTGACGATCGTAATTTACTTTTCCTGTTGACCAATTTTGTCCAAGTTAATATGACAGTCTGTATTCATAATAAATGGTTACAAAAAGTCAAAGCAAGTTTTTTCCCCTTCCAAAAAATTAAAATAAAATAAAAATTCTTGCATGTATGTTGGCCACTAAAACTGGATTTGTATGCATAGCCGGTGACAGTTTTTCATATTACATTTTATCATTTAACTTTGAAAAACTTATCTACATACGTAACCGTTTTTCATATTATATTTTAGCATTTAACTTTGAGAAATTTTTATGTATATAGGTATATGTATATATTGTGTGTGTGGATTGATCATCTATGCTCTTACGCTATATTTCAATCATTTTAAAAGTTATACAACTCGAAATAGTACCAAACTTTGTTGATATGCTCTTATACTATTGGAGATTGTCTTCACAATTTTTTTGTTTGTTTGAATAATCCCACGATTTTCAAAAAGTACATTTCATATTGACGGTTAATTTCAATAACTACTTTTTAATTTAATATTTTAAATATAATAGAAGTTTCGAAATGATCTCATTTTTTGTATGGATGATCTTGAATAGTACAAAATCTGGTTGCAATTCCTATTGTATAACTAAAAAAATATATCGAGGTGTAATGTAAATGGTGCAGCCGATCTTTACCCTGGATATATTTATGAATTTACATGTGTACATATAATACCTAGAAGGAAGCTGGCATCCGACGGAACAGTCAAATCAACCATTGCGCGAAACATGCCTGTTTGGATACATTAGTGTCGAACATAAGCTTTCATATCCCATTTCAGTAAAGGTGCAATCAAGTGACAATGATGGCTACATTGTTGTTCCTTGTACAGTTTGAGCTAAAAACATGTTAGGGTAGATCTGCCAAAATATGATCCAACCCATTTATCCTACTTCTAAATGGGTTGGGTCAACCTACTTATAAATTTTATTAAATGAGTTATGGGTTGGGTTGACCCCATTTTTAAAAGGGTTATAAGCGGGTAACTCATTTACCAATTTATTAAAAACATTAAATTTCAATATAAATTTAAAAAATAAAAATTTTGAACATAAATATAGTTTTTTATAAAGACTGACAGTTGTATTCAAAAAATAACATGTCACCGCATCCTCATATTTGAACTTCACCTAACGCAGAAGCCGCTATTTTGAACATACAATATAGTTTTTTATAAAGATTGACAGTTGTACTCAAAAAATAACATGTCACCGCATCCTCATATTTGAACTTCACCTAGCGCAAAAGCCGCTATTTTTTTCAGGCTGCAATAACTTCTTCATACTAATTCGGAATCCGACAAGACTTGGACCGATTCCCAACTAAATTACGGATAGTATGAAACACTTGGATATTTGATCTTATGAACGCATAATGTAGTTCTCCAAGGGGACTGACAGTTGTACTTAAAAATTAACAGGCTATTACATCCCCATATTTGAACTCCGTTTAGTGCAAAAGCCGCAATTTTTTTGTTCAGATTGCAATAACTTTTCATATTGACTTGGCATCAGGTGAGACTTTGACCGATTAACTCCCACCTAAATTACGAACAATATGTAACATTCAGATACTTCATCGTGTGAACGCACATGTAGTTCTTCAAGGGGACTGACAGTTGTACTTAGAAAATAACAGGCTACCACATCCCTATATATGAATTTCGCATAGTGCAGAAGCCGTTATTATATTTTTGTTGAGATTACAATAGTTTCTTCATATTGACTTGGAATCAGACGTGATTTCGATCGATTAACTCCCACTTAAATTACGGACAACATGTAACACTTAGATACTTTTTCGTGTGAACGCACACTGTAGTTCTCCAAGGGGGCTGACAGTTGTACTTAAAAAATAACAAACCACTGCATTCTTATATTTAAACTTCACCTAGCGTAGAAACCGCTATTTTTTATTGTCCTGACTGCAATAATTTTCTCATACTAACTCGGAATCAGGCGAGACTTCGATCGATGAACTCCCATCCAAAATTACGGATAATATGTAACACTCGGATACTTAATCATATGAACGCATATTGTAGTTTTCCAAGGGATTGACAGTTTTACTGAGAAAATAACAGGCTACCACATCCTCCTATTTGAATTTTGATAAAAATTAGAATTAAAATTTTAAATTTTAATCGGAATTCAAAACATAAAAATTAGAAATAGAATTATTTTATATTTATTTGTTTTTTATTAGTCAAATCAAATTTAAATTTTTAAATGGGTAACCCGCTTATTAAACGGGTTGTGTCATAAATGGATTGAGTCATAAGTGGGTAAAAAAGAATGAGCCATAAATGGGTTGGGTCAAACTCGACCCAACCCGCTTGACAGACCTAAGGTAGGGCAAGCATATGCTTAAACCATGCTTATGGCGCAGTGCTTTTCCCAAAGTGTGGATTGAACAAATTAAAGGAGTACGTATTTTTTTATGTCAAATAATAAAGATGAATCAGGAATGCATGCTTTGGTTTATACAAATTGAAACATTATTTTTTGCTTAACTGTATGATTATGATGTGTTTTCTGGTTATAGATTTGAATAGTGAAATACAGAATGCTGTTCTGAGCTAGTATTTCTGTATGTTATTCCTCATTACTTTTTTTTGGGGTTGTTTTTCAGTTTTTCTGTCTTGTCTTTTGCCTATAATACAGTACTGAAGCGTGACTCGATGAGTATATAAAATAAAATAGTTATAATGAAAATTCTAGAAATTTAATTAACAATTGATATTTGATCTATAACATTCCCCTCCCTTAAATTTATCCATTTTTCAGCACAAGATATCTTCGACTTAATTCTGTCTGCTACGAAATATATTCCAAAAAATTATTGCATGTCATGGATATATGCGAAAATACAATGATGTCAATGTAGATTTTTACAATACGGTGAAATTCCTTATTTGTCTTAGTAAAGATATACCACACTTGTCATATGTAACGAGTTAGATGCTAGCATTGAACATATATCAAAGCAATGAACTATTGAATGTCAAAAATGCGATACAATTAGAAGCCATAAGGCTTAGACTTTGCCCATGTTTAATATATTGTAGTGTTATTGATCAACTTTATTCTTCCAATCGTGGTTTCTTTCCATAATATTTGATTTATTTATGACGTTTTATTGCAATTTAATAATATTTCTGTATTGTGAATTATAAAATGGAACTAGAGTCTAATCGTCAAATAGATTATTCATACAATATTACACATAATCAAGTAATAAATTGCTAACCATTTCCAGCAACTGTTTAGCTTGTGCAAGAACACTTGATTGTTTGACACAACCGTTTGCATTGGACTGCTCACACCTTCTATATTCTATTAGAAAAACACCCTACATTTTATATAGGATATCCTTATAATGATTCATATTTTTTCACATTTTATAGATAGTGTTGTAAGTTATTCATTGCACATGTTAACAAAATTTTCACATATGTTTGATTGCTTTTCACATCTTTAAGTTTTGGTTATTATAGAGTTTTTACTAATTTATAATTTTGAAACATGATATTAAATTAAAATATTATACTAGTAATTGGGTAAAATAACCATGTCCTGCCTTTTTATTCATTATGATTTTGGGGGGGGGGGGGGTCGACTGTGGTATTGCATAATCGGGAAGGATTTTCTCCACATTCGTGCGAGGTTATTAAGATATGAATAAATGAATAATGGAAATTCCTATGGCTAAAAGCTTGAAAATTCATGAAATCATGTCTTATGTATGTATCTGTGTGTATATAAATGTGTGTGTGCAATATTATGTCAACTAAAGTAGTTTCGATCAGTTTCTGCCATATTTACTGTAATTCACTAATGCAGGTCCCTCTCTCCTTGGACTGGTGAAAAGCAGCATTGGCACAAAGTTCACTGGACAATTTGGTGACCTAATTGCCGTGAGTTTATTCGTTCTACTTATATAGCTTTAATACACTTTACCGTCATATTTTTTAAAACTATAATCATTATGATAAGTAATTTATACCGGGAGAAGTTGCACTTAAGGTTGTGGACGGATGCAACCTAATTTGCAAACGTGGCAATTCCTCATAGTCGCCATATAATTGTGTAATTTGAACTGTTACTTACTAGAGGTCTAGAACCGCTAGAATCTCTTGTTTTGATTATAAAAAAAAGTTTTCACCTGAGGTTAAAAGCTAAAAGGTCCCTTTTTTGTTTGTTGTACTATACTATTTTCGATTGGTTTTAATAGATGACCATTTCCAATTGGTTTTGAGTTAGATAATTGATCATAAACATTGTTTGCTACAGTAAACGCCTGGTCCTATATTTTGCAGTACTAAGTTTCCATTCCTCTTTGTTACTGTTAGGATCTTGCCATTGATGCCACTACAATAGCTGGTGTAGACCTTGGCCAAGGTATCCGTGAAGTCGACATCAAGAAATATATAAAAGTTGAGAAGGTTCCTGGTGGACAATTGGAAGATTCCATGGTTCTGAAAGGAGTTATGTTTAACAAAGATATCGTAGCTCCTGGAAAAATGAGAAGAAAGATAGTGAACCCTAGAATTATTCTTCTTGATTGTCCTCTTGAATATAAGAAAGGAGAAAATCAAACAAATGCTGAACTGGTGAGGGAAGAAGACTGGTAAGTAATATAAGATATGCCATTATTTTGTTTATGTACGATAAGTTAGCCCCGTGGAAGAGTTTTCTTTAACAATAGTGCAAGCATCCCTTCGAACATCATCAGGGTACCTTAGAAGTCTTGGATTATGAAATCAAACCAATCCTGAGTTTTACAGGTAGATGCCATGAATCGGCTAGGAACATTGTCAATTTTACTTGTATAAAAAACTAAATGATGCTTTATTACACATTTTAAGCTATAAACTAAATATGCTATTTTGTTTTATCATGCTCTGATGTTATAATGTAATCATAGGTGAAGAGAGAAGATAGCATGTGGAATTCTGTGGATCACAAATGTTTTAGTTTTAATGTATAAACATCATGCATTTTCTATCAACTGTTTAGCAAAGATGTTTCTGTTGATATTTGAGAATTGGTTTACAAACATCCTTAGAATTTTTGACTCGAACCTGCTTGGGGTTCATTCAGATTAGACTATCAGTTAGTTACTGATTGTCATGTTAATCCATTAGATGCCAAATCTACTTGGAGATCAAGGCTTATGGGAAGTGAGTAGAAAACATGATTTGGTTGTTTTGATGTTAAGAACTTGCCGGGAATGTGATTCATGGAAATATGGTTCTATGTAGATGAGACTGGTTTTTAATTATGTATCTTAAAATTTTGAACTTCCAACTTTCTATATTGTTAAAATTATTATATTAAAGATAATCTGCTTGGACATGCATGGTGTAGTTTTAAACTTTAATTGCGAAAGTATCAACCATTTACATATAGTAAAATGCCAGTCATAAAAATATCTGATAAATATTAACGACAGTTGGTGCACATTTCCACCGTGTTTTCAATTTTAGTCTATTCCAAGTAACTTAAAACTCTTGGGCTTTCCACTCTCAGTTCTGCACTGAGGTTAATCATCTGGCATGAACTTTTCTTACACACGATCTGGGTAAAGGGAGATATAATTATCATTTATCATGATATGTAACTCAGTGCAGAAACTGATTATATCTATTTTCCAACAATATAAATTTTGTGTTAACATGCTGTCCTTTCTCGCAGGGAAGTGCTACTAAAAATGGAGGAAGAATACATTGAAAATCTCTGTGCACAAATATTAAAATTCAAACCTGATCTGGTAATCACCGAGAAAGGTCTCAGCGATCTTGCTTGTCACTATTTTAGCAAGGCAGGAGTTAGTGCCATTAGAAGATTGAGAAAGACTGACAATAATCGAATTGCGAAGGCATGTGGAGCAGTTGTTGTTAATAGACCTGATGAGCTTCAGGAGTCTGATGTTGGAACTGGTGCTGGACTCTTTGAAGTTAAGAAAATTGGTGAGGAGTTCTTCTCGTTTATTGTTGAATGCAAAGATCCAAAAGCTTGTACAGTTCTTTTAAGAGGTGCTAGCAAAGACCTTCTAAATGAAGTTGAAAGAAATTTACAGGTATGTATGGTTTTAGCAGTTTCAGTATTATATATCCTTACAAAATTCTGAGGAAAATGCATTTATTCTACGGTATAGCTGGAATGTTTTGAAACATTTCACTTGTATAATGATCGCAAATGGGTGCAAAAATTGTGGTCCATTGTTCGTACTTGTATATGAAGTGGAAAATGGTATCTGGAACATGTTTAACTTGTATCTATGTACGACAATCGACGGATTATCCAAGTAATATGCACATTTATTTTCAGATAAATGTAGTAGTAAAATCATATCCATCTATTCAAATATGCTTTTCCTCAATATTTTTTTCCAGTCACGAGTCATCTAGCCATTTCCTAAAATACAATATTTTTATTAGAGGTTAATGGAAAGGAAAGGGCCACAACAGTTAACAGTTACAAGGGTATATTATCAATGAATAACTTGGAAATAAGAATAATAATATTTTAGAAATACATCTTTATCATGTCTGAACGATGTATTAGCTAATATGTGATGCATTGAAACAATTATGTCTTAAGGATGCTATGTCAGTAGCACGAAACATATTGAAGCATCCAAAGCTTCTTCCTGGAGGCGGGGCTACAGAACTAACCGTATCTGCAACACTGAAGCAGAAGAGTTCATCAATTGAAGGCATTGAAAAGGTATGTCCTCGATTAACAGTATTAATAAGGGAAAGATTACGTACTTTGTTACTGCAATATTTCATCAAGGAAAGAGGGCAGTTTTCAGCAGACCCAGTAATGCCACCCAGGTTGTCAACCATAAGTTAGCGGGCACTTAGTCGAGAAGTAGTCATTAGATTAGTCTGGAACTAAATTCATCATTTTATAAATATGTAAATGTGAAGTGGTTTGAATAATGTCAATCGACGTGAACCTGTTGTAGTTGCTTGGAGCCAGGATTAAGAAGCCTTGGAATGTAGTAACTGCACTTGCGTATTAAATTGTTTAGATCAAACTTTAAAGTCCCAACACTGTATTTCCCCTTTTTTTAGAGTTCTGACAACTTTCAACTCAACTCGGGTTCATATTTAACAGTTCCTTCATCTTTTTCTTTCTTTTGTATATCCAACTTTGCATCTGGTCACATTTTGGGGTTATAATGTATTAACATAAGTCCAACTCTATCTAAGAAAGGTTTATTAGTTAGTTAGAGCATTGGTATTCTCTAGTTTGTTTAAACACTTTCCAGATGGGGGGAAAAACTCTAGTTTGTTTAAACACTTTCTAAACGTTGAAGGAGAGGGGGGGGGGGGGGGGGGGGAGACTATTTACATGTTGAGCCTTTATTTTCAATCGTAAAATGTTATATGCATTGCGATAAAGGGGATATCTATTTTGATTCTTCCAGCTTCAGTTTACATATTTGCAATGCCATATTGGTTTGCTTAATTGATGTATTTTCTTTCTCGATTTTGCTTTTCAATAGTGGCCTTATGAAGCTGCTGCTGTAGCGTTTGAGGCCATCCCACGAACTTTAGCTCAGAACTGCGGTGTAAATGTGATACGTGTTATGACTGCTCTTCAAGGGAAGGTGAGAAAATCCAATTTTTATACCATCGAATTTTGTATGATTGGTAATGATTTTACTCCCATGTTCATTTTCTACAGCATGCAAATGGTGAAAATGCATGGGTTGGAATTGATGGGAATACTGGTGCAATTGTTGATATGATGGAGAAAAAGGTTCGAACACGCACACGCGGAAAATCTATTTAGAAACAAAATGTAGACACAATCGGTGACACAATGGATTTGCATCATTGGATTGCCCCCCGATTTCCACCTTCCATTTAAGGACAAAAATATACAAGGGTCGTGATTGTTTGTATCTCCAATCTGTGTCTAATTTTGTGTCTAAATAGCCACCCACCCATATATATATAGACACACACACATAATGTGTGTGTGTGTAATGTATATATGCGCTCGTGGCTAGATACTGATTGTCACTAAAGACTAAACTACCTCAAGAAGTTTACCATGCATGGAATTTAGCATCATCAGTCTCGAGATTTTATTTCTTTTTCTTTATTTCAGAGAATATAAAACAGTTTAGGTCCTTAGGACACATTAGACTTGGTGATATCAAGGTTTTTTTCAATAGTTAACTTGAATGGTACTGTTCATTTTGTATGTTAGATATGGGACTCCTACAATGTGAAAGCACAAACATTTAAGACTGCGATAGAAGCTGCTTGCATGCTGTTGAGGATCGATGATATCGTGAGTGGAATAAAGAAGAAACAAGCTCCCGGTTCCACTCCATCTAAGCCTCAAATAGAGCAAGAAGGTGATGCTGACAATGAACAAATGATTCCTGAGTAGAGTCTACGCTCTTCAAGTTAGTGTTGCTGACAAATTTTGGTAGCATTATGGTTCTTCTAGATCTGTATCTGAACATTTAAACTAAGATTTGCCAAGGAACATAGACATAAGTTCAAAGGTTTGGACACTGATGTATTGTGTCTTAGAGTGTTTTTTCCGCGTTATAATTGAATGTTGTGTCATATCATTTGTTGAGTATTTTAGCAAAAAGTTAGCTTATATCCTATGAGCTTTCTGTTTTTCATTATTATGTTCATAAAATTTACTGACAACGTATGAAATCAAATGGCTGAAAAGGTTATGATGAGACGTAAGGCATGGTTCTCGGGGGTCACCGAATGGTCGTTAAACTATGCATTTTCTGATCAAGAAACGAGTTACAGGTCTATTTTTTATGTTGTTATAAAAAAAGTCCCTGTATATATAAGTATGTAAATTTAGTCTCTATTTTTTGAAAAATAGAAAACGCAAGGTGATTTGCACTTTTCTGACAGAAAATGCAAGCTAACTTGCAACTTTTATCAGAAAAGCGCAAGCTAGTTTGCGCTTTTTTATTTTGAATAGGTTGGTTTTGATGTAAGATGCAGTGAAATAAAAAATGCAAGATTTGAAAGTTTGCATTTTTTGTGTTCCCTCTCAAAGGAGATTTTAGAGAAAATTGCATAGAAGAGTTGCCAAAAAGCTTGGAATACTTCCGCGAGATCCAACTTTTATTGCTGAAAATTACAAAATAATAGTCCGTTGAAACGGATTTACAGTTCATCATTTACATCTGTTAACAGTCTGTAACTAATTAACAAACATAACAAACTATTAACTAAAGATGACAAAATATTAATTAAGATTACAACTCTTGAGAACTTACATAGTTATCGCCCCCTCTCAAACAAAAGGGCGTTGACACAACTTTGAGTTTGGACTTCAAATACATAAATCTATCAACATGAAGAGACTTGGCGAGTACGTTAGCCACCTGATCAATAGGAACATAATGCATTGAAAGTTCTTTAGCAAGGATCTGATCTCGAACAAAGTGGAGATTGATTTCAATATGTTTGTAGTGGGCACGAAAAACAGGATTAGCTGCTAAGGTAGCAGCTCCTTGATTGTCTACCCAAAGTATGGGAGACTCTACTAAACGAACTTGCAATTCAGTGAGTGAGGAAACCAGCTATTTAACTTCTGAAGCTGTATTAGCCAAAGCCCAGAATTCACTCTCAGCACTTGATCTAGCAACCACATGTTGCTTTTTGGTTGACCAGGAAATGAGATTACCACCTACAAATTTAGTATAACCACCTGTATATCGTCCATCATCAGGACAACTTGCCCAATCTGCATCAGAGTATCCTTAAAAGACTCATATAAGGTGCCGGTCTGATCAATAAACCTTCTGAGATAGTTCGTTTCAAGTATCTGAGAAGTCTTTTGCATGCCTCCTAATGTACAACAGTTGGAGCATGAATTAATTGACTCAACTTGCTAATAATGAAGGCAACATCTAGTCTGGTAAGAGTAAGGTACTGTGGAGCTCCAAGGGTGTTGCGATACAAAGTGATATCCTCAAATGGAACACCTTTAGTAAGAGATGGCTACTAAATAGCTTATGACGGTAACTTGTCAGACTAGAACACGTTTTTGCACCTTCTAAGTGAAGCTTAACAAGCAGGTCAGTTATGTACTTTGTTTGAGAGAGATACATACCAAGTTTCGATGAATCTCAACTCCAAGAAAATAAGGTACTGAACCCAAGTCTTTGAGAGAAAAAGATTTGTTGAGTTCTGCAATCAGCTGATCAATAAGAGAGACAATTGAGCCTATAATGAGAATGTCATCTAGATAGACCAGTAGAATAACAGGTTGGTGTCCAGAGCCATAGATGAACAAAGTGGTGTCCGACTTAGATGCTTGAAATCCTCTTTGAAAGAGGGTATGCTTGAGCTTTTCATTCCAAGCTCTTGGAGCCTGCTTTAATGCATAGTTTGCCTCATGCAGTTTGCACATATATGTAGGTCTGGAAGGATTAATAAATCCCTTGGGCTGCTGCATATATACAGTCTCATTGAGTGTGCCGTTTAAGAAGACATTGCTGACATCCCATTTAGAAGAGACAGCAAGAGTAAGAACAGTTCCAACAGTAGCAGGCTTGACTACAGGACTAAAGGTGTCCTCATAGTCATTCCTGGTGTTTGTAAGCATCCTTTAGCAACTAATCTTGATTTGAACCCATCAAAGGTCCATCAGCCTTTAACTTTGCTCGATAAACCCAATTATTTCCAGTTACATTCATACTTGGATCACGAGGAACAAGAGTCCATGTCCCGGTATTGATGAGAGCTTCATACTCTTGTCTCAAGGAGTCATACCATATAGGATTTTAAAGAGCTGACTTCATTAATTTAGGTTCTAAAGGCGACAATGACTCTTGAAGTGGATATTTGGTGGCACAGTAAGCTTTTGGTTTGTAGATTCCACATTAGGACCTTGTCTTCATTTGATGAGTCCTACCATCTCCATTAGGGTGAGAAGAAGCTACAACTGTAACTTGAGTTCGAACTAGTTGCAAGGCGCTAGTGTCACTCAAAGAGTCATTAAGATTAGACGATGCAGTAGAGCTGAAGATGGCTGAGCTAATTCTGCAACTGGCGGTGTCTTAGAATGTTGCTCAGAAAACACAGCAGCAGTAGTTTGAGCCTTAGCAGAAGTGTGTGGAACAACATGAGGTTGATCAGTAGCAGCAGAATGTTGTTGAGCAGGATAATGTTGAGCAGCATTGAATGATGCATTAGGAAAAGAAGCTGCATTAGCTACTGAAAAGAGAGTTGTTGTAGAAAGGCAAGCTGTAGGTAAAGCATCAGTGGAGTGAGTGCATACCCGATCCTTGTTATGCGCTTTAATAACTCATTGAAGACCATATTGCGAGCAACAAAGACTCTTCCAACTGAGTTTTCACAAAGATAACCCTGATGTTGAGGAGAATAGCCCAGAAATATAAACTCCTCAAACAATAGTTGAGTTTGTGATTGTTGCACAACCTCAAGTGAGGAAAACATGCACACCCAAATGTCTTTAGAAATTCATAATCTAGTCTTTTTTCAAATAGGCACTCATAAGGACTAAGATCTTATAGAACAGGTGTTGGAAGTCTATTGATAGAGAACAATGCACACTAAAAGCATGCCACCAATATGTAAGATCTAATCCTAACCGAGCAAGCAAAGTGAGACCAGTTTCAGTTATGTGGCGATGTTTCCTTTCCGCTCTACCATTTTCCTGATGAGTGTGCGGACAAGGATGTTGAAATTTGAAGCCTTGATTTTTTTAAAAATCTTGCAAATGGCCTATATTCACCACCCCAATCTGCCTGAAGACTCTTTATTGGTAAGCCAAAATATTTTTCAACTAAACTTTTGAATTTTATAATCAAAAGCTTGAGATTTAAGTGTCAAAGGAAAATCCAAGTGTATCTACTATAGTCATCTAAAAAACGCACATAGTATTTAAAACCCTCTTTAGAGGCAATATGAGACGGACCCCAAAGTCTGTGTGAATGAATTCTAAATGTTGAGTAGCTCGGCTATTAGACACAGAGAAGGGTTGTTTATGACTTTTCCCTTGTTGGTAGGCATTGCAAAACTTAAGATTCTTTAAAGACCCAGAAAAAGAAATTTGAGACGAAATTTTTCTTACTGTTTTAGGAGCTGGATGTCCTAGTTTACAATGCAAAATATTTACAAATGGAGTTACAGAAGTTTGAAATATCTGAGGCATACAGTCCGAAAAATCTGAAACAGTCATTTATATTAATTTTAGAATGATTACAAGAGGTAACTGTATTAAAAGTTTGATCAGAATGAATACAAGAATGACTACAACAATTCAAAAAAGACTTGGAAGTAGTGGCTAGATGGCACTGCAAAGACGTGGCAGGAAAGCTGGTAGTGTCCTGGCCAAGCATGAAAAGACCATCTTTAACTTTCCCTTTGAGTAAAACAGTCCGCGTTTGCTTGTCCTTGACAAAAACAACAAGATTTATGCAATTCAACAAAAATATCATTGTCCTTAGTTTGCTTAGAAACAATTTTCGCTTGCGAAACCCTTATTTCTTATTTATTGGGTTTCAATATTGTCTTGATTCAAAAATTTATTAAAAGAAAAGTAAAAAAAAAGTATCCGGTGTAAAAAATAAACATTATCTATATCTAGAAATAGTACTGACTAATTTTTTGTTAAATTAGTAACTTTCAAAACGGAATTGAAGTGTAATGGAGAGAAAGAAGTAGAGGGTAAGGTGGCTTTACCAATGTGAGAAATAAGAAGTTTCTCACCATTGCCAATGGCCAAAGTTTCATGGCCATTGTGAGGGACCACTGAATCTAAGTTTTCCATTCCAAAGGCAATATGATTTGTAGCTCCTGTGTCAGCATACCAAACCGAGTCATCATCAAAATCATGAACAAATATGGTAATGGGAGCTTGGGGTTCAAAATCAAAATCTTGTACCACCAGATATGCCCAAAATTGAGTTGTACCAGCCTTTGGAGTGACATTTTTTTTATCAAACCTGTAATGGCACAGTGCTGCGATATGACCACTCTTTAAACACACTTGGCATTGTAGTCTTGTGGTGGGTGGGCCACGAGAGAAACCTCGACCAGACATTCTTGCAGCAAATTCTTAGGGAGCAGCATGATCAGAACTATTGTAAGGTCTATAACCACCATTAGAACCAGTTCTTGAAGTGCCAAAGGTAAGATTAGTAGCCATCTTTGTTGAAAGATCCCCAATAGCTTGATGGCGTTCAAGGCGAGTTTCATGAGCCATGAGAAGGGCTTGAATCCGTTCAAGAGACATAAGGTCACTACGAGATGTGATTCCAGAGACCACAGAGTCAAATTCCGTTCCAAGACCATCAAGAAGTTGTAGCACAATATCTTGATCACTCACAGACGAACCAGCTACCGCAAGGCTATCAGAAAGAGATTTCACTTTGTCAACATAATCAAAAATGGACAGGCTACCTTTCTGAACATAGGAAAATTGGTCTTTAAGCTGAAGAAGACAAGCTTTGGACTGGCTTTCAAATCTTTGTTCAAGTGCTCTCCAAACTAAGTAGCAGGCCGTGAAGGTAGCCACAGATCCAATAACCCCCTTCGACATGGATGACCTAAGCCAAGAAAGTAGCTATTGATCCTTTCTTTTTCATTGTGTATACTCAGGATTGACCTCACCATTGACGAGTTTCTGAGGAGGAGTGACATTGCTGAAGAGTATTTCTTCAAGATCATGCCCAATCACTGTAGGAACGACTTAAGATTTCCATGCCAGAAAATTGGTTCGATCAAGTTTGAGAGTAAGTGAAGAACTTAAGGAGATGGAGAATGAATTCCACGATTGAAAAGGCGTGGAAGATGTAGCAGAGGTGGGAGCCGCCGACGCCGGAGCAGAAGCATTGGGCGAGAGATTCTCAGTAGAGGGATTTGAGGAATTCAGAGAAGAAGCCATAGAAGAAAATAGTCTAGGACTCTGATAGGAGATTTTAGAGAAAATCACACAGAAGTATTGCTAAAAAGCTTAGAATACTTATGCGAGTGCAACTTTATTTATATTTCTGAAAATTACAAAATAATAGTCTATTGAAATAGATTTACAGCTCATTGTTAACAGTCTGTAACTAATTAACAAACATAATAAACTATTAACCAAAGATAACAAAGTATTCACTAAAGATTACAGCCTAAAAAACTTATAGTTTATATTGGTTATGGGATTCGTCTACTAATTACACGTATAAATATGGTGTAATCTATATCTTGCGAATAACATAAACCCTAACATCTAGAATTACATGATTATCACATATGTAATGAATCAATAAAACATACCTCCAGACATCTCGTATATGAATCGGCAATTGTTGTCGTCGAAAGCTGTTTCAATGAATAAAGGAAATGGTTTCTCTATCTTTTTCCTATGTCTTTCTTTATGTGTTTTTTTCTATATCCTTTGTGATGGGCAAAGGTTAATATTTATAGGTAGAGAGAGGACCAAATTTTCAGATTTGTAGACTTAGTCTTGATCGTCCATCAAGATCAAGATGAGAGAAATTAACGCTCTAGATTATAACCGTTTTATTGATTAGCATACTAATATGAAAACCCTTTAGATTCTATTGACCACAAAATGAGGAAGGAAACGTTTGAGAAAGTAAACGGTCAATTTTCCTTACAAAATAAGGAAGGAGAATCCATTAATGTTTTCGTATTAATTTCCTTACAAAACGGTCAAATTTCCTTACAGTCTCCCACTTGGTCAATAGTAAAATCCATTAATTGTGACGACCCGGTATTTTGGCAACATTATTTTAATAAATATTTAATCCAATTAAATAAAATGTAAACTTATCATTTTAAAATAAATAAGTCTTTTGAAAATATTTGCCATTTATTTATAGATATTTGTATTTTGAAAAGGAAATTTGATTTGAAACTTTAAAAATAAAAATAAATAAAATCTCTTAAAAATATTTACAATAAAATCTATCTTATATAATTAAATTAAAACGCCTTACCTTATTTACATTTGGTAAAATATATACATGGATAATAATATTTGAAATAAAATCGATTTCTATCAATATAAAATATAAGTAAAGCATATGAATCTAATTTAAATATTGATAGTTAAAATACAAAATAAAAAAATAAAAATAAAAGCAAGGATTAAGTAGTTAAAGTATGCATACAACATAAGTTTAAAATTTTAAGAACAAAGTATAAAATAAAATAAGGTAAGTGTGTATGTATGAATTGTGAAAGCTAGAAGATAATAAAACAAATATCTTCATACATAATATCTATGTGCATAAAATAAATAATAATAGTGTGTAAACATATGAGGAAACCATGGCATTTAATGCCATCATCTCAGCCTAAAACAGGTCAATTCAAATATTTAGAAAAATCTGATCAAAACTTAACAAAGAAGCTTAGCCTATTTAACCTTCCCTAATTATAACAGTTTTCTTATATATATGTATATATCTAGGCTAGTCGAGTTCGTTCAAAACCTAAGCAATACCTGAGAATAAGGAAATATGCATCTTCATCTTTTTCAAACTAAGAACATCAGTTAATTCAAACAAAAACAGAAAAATACGCAGAGCAGATTCAATACTGAAATTTTCTAAAATAGGAAATTGTTCTCTGTTCAACAGAATCTTTCAAGTGAGTAAATCCACATCCTTTAATGCTAGATTTGATGCATAATCTCGTGTAGTATTATGTGAATAAGGCTTGTTTGGATAAAATCTCATGTTGATAAAGGTATGTGCATACTTGTTTATATAAATACACAGATAAGCCTCTGTTAACTTCACATTCAAGCTTAAAACCAATGAAAATCAAATTCTCTTCGTATACTTAGTTTCAAGTTATGATCTTAAAAGGAACAATGTTTGTAATAACTTAGGAATATTTTTAAAAATATTTTTGTGTGTTAATAACAAACAGTCATCTGGAAATTTGAAATCACAGTAGGATTTTCATACATATCAAAATTTCGACCTTAACAAATTGTTGTTTCAGGAATATAATTTGATTTGTCATCAAAAATTAGGAATTTTAAAAGTGAAATCATGATTTTTAGATTTGTAAATCAAAAGGAACCGTAAGTTGACCGTGAATTGGGATTTCATCATTTTCTGATGATCGGGGCAATTTTGGGATGCGAGTTCTTGAGTGGAGTTAGTCTGGAGGCGGGTGATGTCGGCAAAAATGGTCAGAGGAATTTACGAATGTTGTGGCGGCGTAGGTTCGTCGAAGTAGGGTTTTGTCTCAAATTTTGGTCAAGTTGAGAAATTGAACTGTTGCGGTGTCGTTGAGGGATCGGACGTGATCGGTCGTGAAGGATAAGGCAGGAGATGGTCAGATAAAGCCTAGGCCTTGGTGGCATGGATGATGGAGGTCGGAGTGGTCGTTGGCAAGGAGAGTTTGCCGATGAAGTTAAGTTCCAGTTTGCACCTGATTGTTCGTTTTTGATTTAGAGTAAGTATTTGGTAATCAAGTTGGTCGAATACAGAGTAGGGGTCGTGGACGACTTGCCGGTGATGGCGGCCGTGAACGGAGGCCGATCAGGAAGCTGTGCACGTGTACGCGTTTCTGCACGTGTATGTTGGGTTTCTGTGTTTCGTGGCTTCGGGGTTGATGGTGCCGTACTCGGGATCGATCTCGAGTTTGATCGAGTGGTGTTAGAGATTGGTTGGCACGAGATGATGACGAGTTGGACTCGAGTAACGGTAGTTGTGGGCTCGGGTCTGTACTAGTATTAGGCTTAGTTGACAAATTAATCAAGTATTAAAAAGATTATCAAAAGGAAATGAGTTTCAAAGAAATACAAAACAAAGTTCTAAAAAGTATTGTTAAATTTTAAGCCAGTCTTTTCTTTTCCCAAAGTGAAATGTTTAAAATTTGTTGGTTTAGAAATCTTTTTATATAAGATTAATCCTTATATGTTTTTAAGAGTGATTTAAATGATGTTAGTAATAAAGTATAATCCATTTGATGGATTAAGGAAATTAGTAATTAGTTGTGTAATCAATTTAAGGAATTAATTTATTAATATGAGTAATTAATTAAGTTATTGATTAAGAGATGATTATTTTATTATGGTTAATCACTTAATGAAATTAAGTAATAACAATTACTTAATGTAATTAACTAAAGGATTAATCTGTTAAGAGTTGATTAATTTAATTAGAAATTAAGGATCAAATTAATTTGTGATCAGGGTTAATTAATTTAGGATAATTAACCAATTGGAAATTACTTAATGAAAGTAATTAAAGGTAAAATACTTAAGGTAAAGTAATCAGGATAAATTACTTAATGTAATTGATTAATTAAAGGGTTAATTAATTAATTAGGTAAATTTATTAAGGGTTAATAAATTGATAAGTGTGATTAATTAAAGGAATCTTTATCAATGTAAAGTAACTAAAGAATAATTAAATACTGAATGTGATTAATCAAGGTTGGTTAATTAAAATGGTAAATTAATTGAAGGCTAATTACCTGAA
This sequence comes from Allium cepa, assembly GCA_030765085.1. Classification (NCBI taxonomy): domain Eukaryota; kingdom Viridiplantae; phylum Streptophyta; class Magnoliopsida; order Asparagales; family Amaryllidaceae; genus Allium; species Allium cepa. The sequence goes on from CM060929.1 coordinate 568,938,353, forward strand.
TGTAATTAGAGAGGATAATTAGGGGATAATTAATTAATGATTTGTAATTAATTGTTGTGAAGTAAGCAAGATTAAAAATGATTAAAGTAATCGATTTGATTTAATTAATAATGGGTGACTAATTTATCTTGCTTACGAACGATTGAATGATATTTAAATGTCTTGGATTATTTGTTATCCCTGATGTGTGATTGTGATGCTTGTGGTATGAAACTTTTTTGTAATATGATATGTTGGGTTGAACAGAGATAATGTGGTTATCTATGATAAATTGCTGTGTGAAAGTGACATCTAGTATTTAAAATTTAATCACTTGAATAACTTGGGTTAAGATGACAATGGAATTCGAAGAGACCGGAGTCGGGTATTAGCAAATACCCGAAATCACTTCGATTCTTTATAAATTGACATGTGTAATCAACAGGCTGTAATGAAATGATTCAAGTGAATTGGACTATTTAATCTAAATTTTGGGTACATAGAAACTGACGTGTGAAATAAGTGATGTCTATAACAAATTGTGAATTTGTGAATTAAACCGAGTTACCCGAGTTTTTATAGGTTTTATGTTTTAGTATTCCATGTTAACTGGGTTTACTCACGTTGGTTTCCATCCTGACCCGGGTGTTACTTTGATGTAATGCTCGGGTCAGACCGAGTATTACAGATTTTCAGGTAAGGACGTTCTGGAGCTCAGGAGGCGAGCTGGATGGCAAGAACGTATGGAGTGTTTCCGCTGCATTTTATTTCTGTATATCTGTGACATGATAATTGAGTATATTCAATGTCTCTATATATGTGACTCTGATGTATTAAAATGTAATCGACAGATATAATATTCTTTTGTAAACTATTATTATTTATTATTATATTTTATCCGCTGCGAATGTGAGATGTTGGTGTTTCTGATCTTCTTCTTCTTCTTCTATCTCTTTCTTCTTTCCATAACTATCTGGAATTTTCAGGTTCGAAAATTCTAGGTCGTTACAGTTGGTATCAGAGCAGAAAGGTTAAGCGAGAACCTTGGCTCTGTTGGGATTACTCATTAAGGATAGGGTCAATGGCACCCTAGAATGAGTTGAATATATATATATATATATATATATATATATATATATATATGAGCGCGTACTTGTTATTTTATATATATAAAGATTTTAAATGATTTTGTATAAAACATATTCTGATAAATATTAAAGTGATTGGTTGTTAAATTATTGGACTAAATTAAGAAGTAATATAATACAACCAAATTGAAATCTTGAATTGGGATTAAATTAAGTGGTAACAGAAAATATAACCAAATTAAAATTAAATTAATTTAAAATACCATGAATTAATAAAAGCAAATAAATTGATTTTAAAATCAATTGAAGCGAATATGAGTTTGTTTTGTTTAAAAATGAATTGAATGTAAGCAATTGTATTGTAAACCATTTAAATTGAATGAAGTTGTTGTGAATTGGTTGTAAACAATTAAAAATTTAAGTCGGAACCCTATAAGAATTTAAGTGGTAAATATATGTATCCGAGTAGGAATTGAATAGAATGTACCATTCATATCAGGAACATTAAAATTAAGTTTGGTTTCAAATTGTTAAGGGGAATGATAAATAATATTATTCAGAATGGTTCTGAAAAGTAATCTTATTTCGAAATAAGAAGTTGTTTGAAACTTTGTTTGAAATTGAAAACCAAAGATGTTAAAACATAAGGTATAACTTAGTAATCTAATTAAGTCTAATTTATAGGTTAGGAAGCTCCTCTAGAATTCAGTCTTTGAGAGAGATGTCTAAGAGTGAAGAATGGAAGGTTAAGCCCGGAGAGCAAAGAGCAGCTGCACGTAGGGATCGAGAAGAAGGAATTCAAGAGTATGAGAAACATGTTAAGGAAATGGCTGAACCAGGACCTTATGATAATGTCACTTGTTACAGATGTTTCAATAAGGGTCATTACGCAGCCAAGTGCAGTAAAACAAGGGAGGAATTGGAGGGTACATTCCATCGGTTTCGCTTTGAGATCTTGTGCTTTAAGTGTCATAAGGAAGGACATTTCCTAAATCATTGCCCTGAAGTAAGGAAGGCGAAGCGTAAACCAGTTGAATCGGTCAATGAGTCGACTATTTGCTATCATTGTAAGAAGACAGGACACATTTCTAGGAATTGTTCTTAAAGACAAAAGAGGAGTAAAGCTGTGGAACATACCGTTGGAGGCGTGAAGGTTCTCCAGATTTATGATAGGACAGAAACATTTTGTGGCAAATGTTATAAGTGGGGACACCCTGTTGAGAAGTGTATGTTCTGGCTTTGCCTTTTGGAAGGAAGTCCATAGGAAGGATTCTTGTAGGAGTATTTAGGCTCTGTTCTTTCCAAACCTCTAGGTAATAGAAAGGCATCTAGATTTATGACTTTTGTAAGACTCTTATTTTATATGAATGTATGTAAGGTATGAACTACTAGCATGGAGTCAATTAATGTATGGAATATTTTATGATAGTGCAATCTAATATAAATTTTCATTATCTATTAAGAATTGGACTCAGAATTAGATTGTTTAAAGATTTGGGTTATTAATGTAAAAATAAAGGTTAATTTGATTTAAGAGGTTGAACCAACATTTGGGAATTTAACTCGAATTTATATAATTCAAGATGGGTTAAAAATTGAGATTTGAATTTCATTAGTTCAAACTGAATTTTGTTTGGAATTGAAGATGGATAAGTATTAAAAAAAAATCAGATGGAAAATTTGAATTGGATTAATTTGAAATAAAATCAAAGATATAATTAGTTCAAATTCAGATGGGAATTAGGACTAATTCATAGAAATTGAAATGAGTTGAAATTGAAGTAAATTCGATTTGAAATTCGTGTAAATTAATTTGAATAATTTAGGAATTGTAATTAAAGTGAATATGTTTAAAACTCAACTAGAATTTGATTTGAAAATTTGAAAGGAATTAAGAATTAATTTATCTTGAATTGAGGATAAATCAATTTCAATGGAAATTGAGGTTATTTAAATTGGAATGGAGTCAATTTAAATGGAAGTGGAAATTCAAATTGAATTGATGAGATTGGAGGTTGGGAATTGAACAATTTGACTCTGGAATATTCTCAAAATAAATTGTTTTAGTACAAATCTATTTTTCCAAGCTATTTATTATATCTACAACCTTTCTCTTTAAAGCCAAACTATCTTATACTTGTTTTACAATTATTTTTGAAACTATTTAACAATTTTTCAACTATTTTATAAACTAATTACTATTTTTCAACTATTTTACAAATTGATTACTATTTTACAACTATTTTGTAATTATCTAAAATTTCTGGGTCTATTTTACTATTTCTCAACTATTTTACAGTTATTTTGCAAACTAATAATTATTTTTAACTACTTATCTATTTTAAAATTTTCAAGCTATTTTCTAAATATAAACTGGTCAGAGTTCAAACTGTTATTGATTAAATACCCAACTGAGATCAGGATTGAAGTGATAATTCAATGGAATTGAGGCAAATGTGAATAAGTGAATGAAATTCAAAGTGAGGGTGAATAGAAAGGAAAATTGATTTAGTTAATAATCAATGAAAATAAATACGTAGGATGTACATATATTATTCTATTCACATAGTGATTTGATCCAGATTCGAGCATAGAATTTCGAGGTAGTTATATCGATCCGAGTCAGGATTTTTCACTCGATTTTCGACGGCGAGCCTGGATATGGATTATTGATTGGTTCTGGATATTCTCTATCATAGTTATAGCTATGCAAGGAGAATGACGGTTTCTGATCAAGAAACCAGATCTGAGTCCGTACTAGGAAGTCAGGTGGACGATACTAGTTCGGAAGTGAAATTGTGTGATCGAGTGAGCGATCAGATTGGTATAGAGTACGGATGATAAGTGTACATCGTACAGTTTTGAATGAAATTGATATTGAAAAGAGTAATCAAATTTGAATATTTGATTTTGAATAAACTAAAGTTATATGACTTTGTTATATATAAGATAAATATCCCCCTGTTGAATCTATTGCCAAAAGGAAAGGATTTTGAAAGTGTTTGAAGTATAAAAGGAGTTTTATACAAGTTTGAAATGATCCAAAGTTTTAAAAATTATATATATCTGAATATATATATATATATATATATATATATATATATATATATGTAGTATAAAGGATCTTATGAGGATTTTGGAAAAGGTTTTGGGAACCTTTGGATTTGGAAAGGCTTTTGATTTTTGGTTAAAATCAATATTGGAATTTGGAAAGCCTAGTTTGAGAATTATTGATTTTGGGATAATCGATTTTGTGCAAAAGAAGCTTTGTATGAGATCATAATAGAAGTATGATTTGGAAGATACTATATGTATAGTATAAAGTGTTTTGATGATGGCTCTGGGGAAAAAGGCGATCTCTTGAAATGAACTTCTCAGGAGTGCCACCGGGTGGTGCTGCCTTGAGCCCCAAAGGGGGGTTCTAAAGTTGATCCTGTGAGGAGTCCGAACAAAACTAGTTCCTGAGGATTATGAGCAGAGTATACCATAGCGAAAGTCGTATGTGCCGCTGAAAGCCAACAGTCTGCGTTTGATTTTATATCGGTAGACTGCGTCCTATGGTAACATAGCAAAAGTCGTGTATGCCGCTGAGAGCCAACAGTCTGCGTTTGATTTCATATCGGTAGACTGCGACCTACGGTAACATATCAAAAGCCGTGTGTGCTGCTGAGAGCCAACAGTGTGCGTTTGATTTTATGTCGGTAGACTACGACCTATGTAGGAGTGGAGAAGTTTCATTTTGACAGCGAAAGTCGTGTGTGCCGCTGAGAGCCAACAGTTATATGGACTTTTGCTGCGATGGAAACGTAACCCTAGAATGTAACTGCGATCTGTTGTGGGTTCCATGGCGTAATCGAGGGGCGTGGAGTGCCTACAGTTACATGGACTTTTGCTACAATGGCAACGTAACCCTATAATGTAACTGAGACCATGGATGGGGGTGATGATTTCCAGAGTATTCTCACCAAAGATATATCCTCTATTTTAAAAAAAATAAAATTGTTTTCTATATTTTCAATAAAATTATTTTCCCAAGTATTTTCACTGGTGTTGAAACGAGTCTACCAAGTACTTATAGATTTTCAGTCGCACGTCTGATCAACGTATGACCGAATTTCTGTGAGAACAAGGATGGATTTGTCGAAACATCGAGTTATAAAAGTATTTGTATACAAACTATTTTAGTAATATTATCTAGATCTTTTTATTAAGTAGTTTAAAAATGATCAAAGAAAATTTATCTGATTTTAAGCATTTTAATAAATCCGACTTCGTTACTTTTCGAGGACGAAAAGATTCAAAGGGGGGAGGAATGTGACGACCCGGTATTTTGGCAACATTATTTTAATAAATATTTAATCCAATTAAATAAAATGTAAACTTATCATTTTAAATAAATAAGTCTTTTGGAAATATTTGCCATTTATTTATAGATATTTGTATTTTGAAAAGGAAATTTGATTTGAAACTTTAAAAATAAAAATAAATAAAATCTCTTAAAAATATTTACAATAAAATCTATCTTATATAATTAAATTAAAATGCCTTACCTTATTTACATTTGGTAAAATGTATACATGGATAATAATGTTTGAAATAAAATCGATTTCTATCAATATAAAATATAAGTTAAAATATTAGTAAAGCATATGAATCTAATTTAAATATTGATAGTTAAAATATAAAATAAAAAAAATAAAAATAAAAGCAAGGATTAAGTAGTTAAAGTATGCATACAATATAATTTTAAAATTTTAAGAACAAAGTATAAAATAAAATAAGGTAAGTGTGTATGTATGAATTGTGAAAGCTAGAAGATAATGAAACAAATATCTTCATACATAATATCTATGTGCATAAAATAAATAAAATAAATAATAATAGTGTGTAAACATATGAGAAAACCATGGCATTTAATTCCATCATCTCAGCCTAGAACATGTCAATTCAAATATATAGAAAAATCTGATCAAAACTTAACAAAGAAGCTTAGCCAGTTAAACCTTCCCAAATTATAACAGTTTTCTTATATATATGTATATATCTAAGCTATTCGAGTTCGTTTAAAACCTGAGCAATACCTGAGAATGAGGAAATATGCATCTTCATCTTTTTCAAACTAAGAACATCAGTTAATTCAAACAAAAACAGAAAAATACCCAGAGCAGATTCAATACTGAAGTTTTCTAAAATAGGAAATTGTTCTCTGTTCAACAGAATCTTTCAAGTGAGTAAATCCACATCCTTTAATGCTAGATTTGATGCATAATCTGGTGTAGTATTGTGTGAATAAGGCTTGTTTGGATAAATTCTCATGTTGATAAAGATATGTGCATACTTGTTTATATAAATACACAGATAAGCCTCTGTTAACTTCACATTCAAGCTTAAAACCAATGAAAATCAAATTCTCTTCGTATACTTAGTTTCAAGTTATGATCTTAAAAGGAATAATGTTTGTAATAACTTAAGAATATTTTTAAAAATATTTTTGTGTGTTAATAACAAACAGTTATCTGGAAATTTGAAATTGCAGTAGGATTTTCATACATATCAAAATTTCGACCTTAACAAATTGTTGTTTCAGGAATATAATTTGATTTATCATCAAAAACTAGGAATTGTAAAAGTGAAATCATGATTTTTAGATTTGTAAATCAAAAGGAACTGTAAGTTGACCGTGTATTGGGATTTCATCATTTTCTGATGATCAGGGCAATTTTGGGATGCGAGTTCTTGGGACCGTGAAGTTAAGTTCCAGTTTGTACCTAATTGTTCGTTTTTGATTTAGAGTAAGTACTTGGTAATCAGGTTGGTCGAATAGAGAGTAGGGGTCGCAGACGACTTTCCGGTGATGGCGGCGGTGGTCGGAGGCCGGTCAGGAAGCTGTGCATGTGTACGCATTCTGCACGTGTATGTTGGGTTTCTGTGTTTCGTAGCTTCGGGGTTGATGGTGCCATACTCGGGATCGATCTCAAGTTTGATCGAGTGGTGTTAGAGATTGGTTGGCACGTGATGACGATGAGTTGGACTCGGGTAATGGTAATTGTGGGCTCGGGTCTATATTAGTATTAGGCTTAGTTGACAAATTAATCAAGAATTAAAAAGATTATCAAATGGAAATGAGTTTCAAAGAAATACAAAACAAAGTTCTAAAAAGTATTGTTAAATTTTAAGCCAGTCTTTTCTTTTCCCAAAATGAAATGTTTAAAATTTGTTGGTTTATAAATCTTTTTATAGAAGATTAATCCTTATATGTTTTTATGGGTGATTTAAATGATGTTAGTAATAAAGAATAATCCATTTAATGGATTAAGGAAATTAGTAATTAGTTGTGTAATCAATTTGAAGAATTAATTTATTAATACGTTAAATTAATTAAGTTATTGATTAAAAGATGATTATTTTATTACGGATAATCACTTAATGAAATTAAGTAATAACAATTACTTAATGTAATTAATTAAAGGATTAATCTGTTAAGAGTTGATTGGTTTAATTAGAAATTAAGGATCAAATTAATTTATGATCAGGGTTAATTAATTTAGGATAATTAACCAATTGGAAATTACTTGATGAAAGTAATTAAAGGTAAATTACTTAAGGTAAAGTAATTAGGATAAATTACTTAATGTAATTGATTAATTAAAGGGTTAATTAATTAATTAGGTAAATTTATTAAGGGATAATAAATTGATAAGTGTGATTACTTAAAGAATCTTTATCAATGTAAAGTAATTAAAGAATAATTAATTACCGAATGTGATTAATCAAGGTTGGTTAATTTAAATGGTAAATTAATTGAAGGCTAATTACCTGAATGTAATTAGAGAGGATAATTAAGGGATTAATGATTTGTAATTAATTATTGTGAAGTAAGTAAGATTAAGAATGATTAAAGTAATCGATTTGATTTAATTAATAATGGGTGACTAATTTATCTTGCTTACGAACGATTGAATGATATTTAAATATCTTGGATTATTTGTTATCCCTGATGTGTGATTGTGATGCTTGTGATATGAAATGTTTTTTGCAATATGATATGGTGGGTTGAACAGAGATAATGTGGTTATCTATGATAAATTGCCGTGTGAAAGTGACATCTAGTATTTAAAATTTAATCACTTGAATAACTTGGGTTAAGATGACATTGGAATTCGAAGAGACCGGAGTCGGGTGTTAGCAAATACCCGAAACCACTTCGATTCTTTATAAATTGACATGTGTAATCAACAGGCTGTAATGAAATGATTCAAGTGAATTGGACTATTTAATCTAAATTTTGGGTACATAGAAACTGACGTGTGAAATAAGTGATGTCTATAACAAATTGTGAATTTGTGAATTAAACCGAGTTACACGGATTTTTATAGGTTTTATGTTTTAGTATTCCATGTTAGTTGGGTTTACTCACGCTGGTTTCCAGCCTGACCCGGTTGTTACTTTGATGTAATGCTCGGGTCAGACCGAGTATTACAGATTTTCAAGTAAGGACGTTCTGGAGCTCAGGAGGCGAGCTGGATGGCAAGAACGTATGGAGTGTTTCCGCTGTATTCTATTTCTGTATATCTATGACATGATAATTGAGTATATTCAATGTCTGTATATATGTGACTCTGATGTAGTAAAATGTAATCGACAGATATAATATTCTTTTGTAAACTGTTATTATTTATTATTATATTTTATCCGCTGCGAATGTGAGATGTTGGTGTTTCTGATCTTCTTCTTCTTCTATCTCTTTCTTCTTTCCATAACTATCTGGAATTTTCGGGTTTGAAAATTCTGAGTCGTTGCATTAATGTTTTCGTATTAAGGTCATAAGGCGTGCATAATATGCTAAACTTTTCTTTAGTCAGTTATCATAAGTGTCTTGGCTAATCTAGTGGTCAATGGAAGTCATGATGTGTACATGTTATTTTGCAACATGCTTACTTCCATGTACTATAACATTGACAACTTTCATAACTAGACTGTAGATGAGCATAACTTAATGGTCACATAATGTCTTGAAGCAAAAGACTGTTTCTGTTATCATTTATCTAAATATAAATGTGTACACATTATAATACAGAAATAAAAGATGTCCAAATTATTAAGAGCTCAATAATTGTTATGTCTAGCTAAGTACAAAATAAATGGCATAATAAGAAGATAATTAGGAACTATCTGCTAGATCCATGCTATCAGTATGTCTTTGAAAGGTCTTTGGAGGTAGTCCTTTCGTGAATATGTGTTCCACTTGTTAGTATGTACTTATCGATTCAACAACAATTTTCTTTAGTTTAACATCTTGCTTCAGTAGTAGGTATTTCAGGTCCATGTGTTTGGAACCTTTGGTTATCCTATCATGCTTGGAGAAAAAGGTTGCAGCTTCATTGTCGCAGTAGACAGTTAGTGGCTTAGAGATAAAACTTAAAGTGCCAAATTGTGAGACAAAATTACGCAGCCATGTTCCCTGAATTGAAGCCTCATAACATGCTACGTATTCAGCCATCATGGTGGATCCGAAAAGCATCTCAGATTTCTGGCTTCTTCACGATATTGCACCTCCACATAAGAGGTACATATAGCCCAAAGTGTAGATCCTAGTGTCAGGACATCCAACAAGGTCTGAATCAGAATAACCAGTTACTTATAGGTAACTTGATTTTCTATAGGTGAGCATGTAATTCCTTGTTCGCTTTTGGTATCTCAATACCTTCTTTGCAGCTTTCCAATGAGCAATTCTTGGGTTACTTTGAAATCTTCCCAGCATACCAACTGCTTGACTGATATCAGGTCTTGTACAGACCTGTGAATACATCAAACTCCCTACAAGAGATGCATAAGGATATTTGGTCATTTCATCTCATTCCATAGGAGTCTTTGGGCACTGCTCAAGAACAAGTTTGTCTTCTTTCTGCAGTGGGACAGGACTAGAGGAACAATTTGTCATGCCAAATCTCTCAAGAATTTTGTCAATATATTCTTTTCAGACAATCCTATAATTCCTTGTGATCTATCATGGAATATTTCTATTCCTATCACATAGGAAATCTCACCCATATCTTTCATTTCAAAGTTCGTTGAGAGATGATCCTTAGTTTCACGTAATAAACCAAGGTCGCTGCTAGCTAATAATGTGTCATCAACATACAGAATCAAAAATATGAACTTGCTCCCACTGAACTTGAGGTATATACAAGGGTTAACTATGTTTTCTGTGAAATCGAAAGCGGCAATGATTTCATGAAACTTTAGATACCATTATCTGGAAGCTTGTTTCAGTCCATATATTGATTTCTTAAGTTTGCAGACCATGTCTTCCTGTCCTTCAATTATGAAGCCTTCAGCTTGATGCATGTAGACTTCTTTTTCCAAGTCTCCATTTAGAAAGGCCGTTTTCACATCCATTTGATGTAACTCGAGATCATAATGAGCAACTAATGCCATGATAATTCTAAGAGAATCTTTCCTGGAAATAGGAGCAAAAGTTTCATTATAGGCAATGCCTTCTTTCTGATTAAAACCTTTGAAAACAAGTTTAGCTTTATATCGTTCAATTTTACACGTTTGGTCTTGAAGACCCACTTACAACCGACTGCTTTATGTCATTGCGGCAATTGAACGATTTTCAAAACTTGATTATTATCCATAGATTTCAGTTCATCTTTCAAGGCATCGATCCATTTAATAGAATTAACATCCTTAATGGCTTGTGAATAAGAAATTGGGTCCCTAGTTCATTCAGATTCTATTAGATAAAACATATAATCATCAGGAATAGCCGGTCTTCTTTGTCTTTGAGATCTTCTTAATGCTAGTTCCTGTGGTACTTCATCAACATTATGATTGGTGATAATTTCATTATGGAGTTGTTGATCATTTATTGGGTTTTCCTCATAGTGAACAGGTTCAACAATGGGATGATTTCCAATATCTTTCGAAATAGAGGGTAAGATAATGGGTACCTTTATTTCATGAATATCCACTTCTTGTTGTTTTGTACTCCCACCGATTTCACCATTCTTATAGAATTTAGCATTGCCGGTTTCAACAATTCTTGTACTATGGTTAGGACAGTAAAATCTATATCCTTTAGATTTTTCTGGGTAACCTATAAAGTAACCACTGACTATCTTAAAATCCAATTTGTTTTCATTTGAACTGTACAGTCTGGCTTCAGCTGGGCAACCCTAAATTTGGAGATGTCTTAAACTAGGTTTCCATCCTTTCCAAATTTCAAAAGGAGTCTTTGGAACGGCCTTACTTGGAACTCTTTCCAAATTTCAAAAGGAGTCTTTGGAACGGCCTTACTTGGAACTCTATTTAAGATGTAGACAGCTGTTCGTAATGCATCCATCCATAATGATATAGGTAAATTTGCATGACTCATCATGGATCTAACCATTTCCATGTATGTACAATTTCGCCTTTCAGCTACACCATTCTGCCATGGAGATCCAGGCGTTGTGTATTGTGCAACAATTTCAAATTTTTGAAGAAGTCTAGCAAAAGGTCCAGGATGTTGTCCCGTTTCATCATACCTTCCATAGAATTCACCACCCCTATCTGACCTAATGATTTTCGCTTTTCTTTCTAATTGCCTTTCGACTTGTACAACATCCACTGACTGAGATTTTTCATGCAACAGATAAAGATAGCAATAACGTGAAAAATCACCGATAAAAGTGATGAAATATTTCTCTACTCCAAAAGTTGGAACATCAAAAGGTCCACAAATATCTGTATGTATTATTTCAAGAAGTTGTGTGCTTCTTGTGGCTCATTTCTTTGTGTTTTTGTTGTTTTTCCTTTAATACAATAAACACATGCTGTAACGTTAGTGAAGTCTAGGTCCGGTAGGACACCATCTTTTACTAACCTCTTGATTCTTTCACTGGATATATGACCCAGTTTTTTATGCCACAAGAAGTAAGATTCTTGGATGACTTTCCTTTAGTTTCTTTTCCATGCAGGGTGAGTTGGATTTCAGCATTTTATTTAAGATGAACTTTATAAAGTCCATCAATTAATATTCCAGAACCAATAAGACTAGAATTTTTAAATAAACTAAAATTTCCTTTTCCAACTTCAAAAGAATATCCAAATTTGTCAAGTACACTCACAGAAATCAAATTACGGGAAATAGACGGAACATAAAGAGTTTGACATAAATCTAATTGACAATCGCTATCTAACATAAGATGAAAAGTTCCAATAGCTTCAACTGGAGATTTATCTTTATTCCCCATGAAAAAGAAATTCTCACTTGGGTTTGTGGTTTGGATCGTAATGAATCCCTACATAGAATCTGAAACATGAACGTTAGCAGCAGTATCAATCTACCAAGTAGAAGAAGGTAAATTAGTAAGATTTGATTCGAAATGACTTACGAAACCCATTGGGTTACCTTTCTTTTCGAACCATGCTTTGCGCTTAATGCAATCTGCCTGAAAGTGTCCAGGTTTCTTGCAGAATCTGCAGATATCATCCTTCTTTTTCTTCTTGGATGGTTGAGTGGCGTCATCAGATTTGGGTGGTGCTCTTTTATGCTGTGAGTTGTTCTTTTTTCTAGCTTGTTTTCCAACCCCTTGAGTGAAATAAGCAACTTTAATGCCTTGTGAGCCTTGCCTAGACTCCTCTTGAACCAGTTTGTTAGTCAATTCATTTAGACTCCACTTTTTCGTAGTAGTTGTTGTAATGAATTTTGAATGGTTCATACTGAGGAGGTAAGCTAGTGAAAATGAATTGGACGAGAAAATTATCGTCCATAACTAATCCCAAGTTATTAAGTTTGGCAGAAAGGTTAATCATTTCAATGACATGAACGCTCATTGAGCGAGAATCATCAAACTTTATGGTTACAAGATTTTCCATAAGTTTCCCAACAAGGGATTTGTCTGCAGTCTTGAACCGATTTTCAATAGATTGCAAATATTCTTTTGCGCTTTTATTTTTGGGTAGGGAGGTTTTGATGTTGGTATCAATCACCATTTGCATAAACATCATGCTGAGCCTATTAGATCGTTCCCAATCATCATTAAGCTTTTTTCCTCAGGCGTACTTGTGTTAGTAAGTGGGACTGACTTTTCCTTAAGGAGAGCCATGTCAAGTTCAAGTACGCCCAAAGAAAACTCAACTTGCTCTTTCCATTCTGAGTAGTTGGTTCCATTGAGTCTGACGATAGACGTAACGTACGAATTAAGGTTTGAGGGCATTGCAACCGCAGATATAAAAGAAATATAGACTTCTTTATTAGAATAAAATACATGTCATAATAAGAGATTAGGTTTAGCGCCTCCTGTGGATAGGCAGTAGAACCATACTCATGGAAGAATGATAAACATTAATATTTCATGCGTTATTGTACAAGCAGCAGCCGCCTGTGGACGGGACTGCATGCATCAGACCAGAGGAAACAAGGAAATTAAGTGCGGAAGCGAAAATTAAAACAAGAGAGAAAAGAGGGAAACCAGATCGAACCAGATGGTCACCTACTTTGTTTTTTTTTTGCATAAACATTTGCCATTCTTTCAAGTAATCCAAGTAAATTCCATACATCAATTTAACATATAAACAATTATTTTGCAAATCATATATATATAATAATTATCTTGCAAGTTCCTGATCATGAATTTAATGTTAAACTAGAAAATAATTGTTTTCAATATGTATACTTTCTGAAAAGTATTCGCATACAATAAGTTGTTCCATATTATACAGTAGGTCAAACATTAAAGTGGAAAAAATTAACTTTTGCAGAAATATAAACTTTCCAGATCCATATCTAAGCATACAGTAAATAGAACAATATTGATAATCATGATTACTGTAGAAACGTAAATAATATGAATATTAAACTTGAATCATATTAACACAAATAATCATTATCATCATCATAGTAAAATTACAAACATCACATCATAGATCTATGCTAGTTTCGTTTTATATATTAATGGATAATCATGAATTCTAAAACCATGCTCTGATACTACATGTAATCTATATCTTGCGAATAACATAAATCCTAAGATCTAAAATTACATGATTATCACATATGTAATGAATCAATAAAACATACCTCCAAACATCTCGTATATGAATCGGCAATAGTTGTTGTCGAAAGCTGTTTCAATGGATAAACGAAATGGTTTCTCTCTCTTTTCCTATATCTTTCTTTATGTGTTTTTTTTGTATATCCTTTGTGATGGGCAAAGGTTAATATTTATAGGTAGAGAGATGACCAAATTTTTAGATTTGTAAACTTAGTCTTGATCGTCCATCAAGATCAAGATGAGAGAAATTAACGCTATAAATTATAACCGTTTTATTGATTAGTATATTAATATGAAAACCCTTTAGATTCTATTGACCACAAAATGAGGAAGGAAATGTTTGAGGAAGGAAATTGTCAAATTTTCTTGCAAAATAAGAAAGAAAAATCCATTAATGTTTTCGTATTAATTTCCTTACGAAACGGTCAAATTTCCTTACATATGGTTTATACACGTATAATATTGTACAAAATTATAGTTTTTTTTACAGAATTGGTTTGGATCAAAATTGTACAAAATGATGGAGTTAAAGTGCATCAGATTGGATTTAGTACAAACCAGATCCAAAGGATGCAGTTAAATCATATCAAACTGATGCTCTAACCATTATCGTTATCATCCGAAGGATATACTCCAAATATCACCAATTGCCTAATAACTTACAATAACCTTTTTCAACTAGGCGATGATGGCTTTCCATCCCGTCCCCTATAAGTATGACTTTCTTTAGCTTAAGACTTTCTCGTTTCAGCAAAGAGGACATTTTTTTTGAAATGAAAAAATACAGTGAAAATATCCAAATCTTGAAATTTACCTTTGTTTTCTTCTAAAATTTACCTATGTGGAGTGCTTATCATCAAGTAGGTGTAAAATTTTGATAATGATGAAAATGGCATCAATTCCATGTTTCTGAAAAAGATTATAACATCTTAAAAAATTTGAATTACACGAGAGGTAAAGTCTTAAAGAGAGGACATGAGAAATTGTCAAAGATTTAGGGGTATGCACTCTACGTATGCAAGACAAAATAATTAGTGCGTTAAACGTGTATTTAGTGAAAGAAGCTATGCGGTAGGATCGTATAATATGGAATAGTGGATGGTATAGGTAAATAACAATAAGCAATAAGTAAAGTATACACCAGGATTTTATACTGGTTCGGACCTCTAGTCCTACGTCCAATCCCTAAGCTTCACTTAGGAATTCTACTAACTAAAACCCTCTCTTAACACAGAGGAATAGGTTTACAACTTTCCCGAACAACCAAACGGGATTTCTTGCCTCAACTACCGAAGAGGACTTCAACTCAATTACTAAAAACAATTATTCGACTTGTTGTGTTCTTGTCAACACTAATGAGTCCAATGTAGTACAATATTCCTATAATCTTATCCTTGAGAGTATGCAATGTGTTTGTGAAGATTTAGGAAATTTGAATTGCTATGAATCAAAAGAATGTTATAAACAAAGCAGAGATTCAAGCAATAGATTGGTGATTGCTTTGAAAACATTTAGAGAATATAAAATATGTTCAAGAAAGTAGTGAGATTAAAGCATAAGAAAATTGGTGAATTGAAGATGTTAGAACCATGTATATATAGGTGTAGAAGAGATGCATTTGTTGGCTAGAGATGCAGACAAGAGATGCTTCCATTTCCATTGGAGAATGGTTGCAACTCTTGGGAGGAAGAAGGTGTCCATTCAGGAAAAATTCGCAGGTTTAAATTCAGTCGACTGAGCAGGGATTTCAGTCGACTGGAAATGTAAAGAATTTTTTTCAGGAATAGATTCAGTCGATTGAGCAGGTTGTTTCAGTCGATTGGAACTGTGCATGTTTGTATATGTGTAACAAGTTCAGTCGACTGGGCTTATCTGTTCAGTCGACTGAACTATTGGTTTTTGTACAGTGAATGTTTATCTTGAAAATGAAGTTTATAAAACGTGTTCTAGTATTTGTGCAAGCCTCTTGAGGATAGATTTTAATAATAAATCTAAACTAAGACCTATATTTAAATTATACTCATGCTATCCTCGGTCTTCATTGTTCTTCCTTTAGCTTTGCACATATCTCTTCCTTTTTGTTGAAGCACATTGTCATTGATCAAAATATAGCGTATCAACATTTAGTACATGCAAAATAAAATGTTTAATGCAATCAGTGTATGCTTTGTGATGAAGGACAAGATTAATATACATTTGATGCTTGCTTTGCGCACGAAAGACAACAATTAATACATAATTCAATTACACATGAATAACAAAAACACAATTTGAAAATTATAAACTTATACGAGGATTGCTGAAATATTAACATCGGTTCAACATACTAAAACATGTATGGAAATTTAATTTAAATATTGTATAATAGTTTAAAACACATTAAATATTGTTGTAGCAATTGTTTTGTTTTCTTATTTGTCCAATCTTGACTCCACTTACAGTCAAAAAAAATAATATATATTGTGGAGTACGTTATTGTAAAAGAGCATTTTGAACAAAATACATATGTATTTGAAATAATCAAATTTTACTATACATAATGTAGCGATTATTTCAGTTTGATAAAAATTATACACTTAGTATGGATTTCAAAATGTTGTATTCTAGATTTCAAAAAAAATGTAAAACGAATAAATACATATATAAACTTAATTTTCAATTGTACTATTTTTAAAACGAATAAATATAAAATGTTTAAAAGAAATGACTTATTTATGGAAATATGAAATTAGCATTTATTTTCACATATTAAAAAGTTTTTCTCCACAGAAAAAATTAGAGCTATAAAAATATTAAGATAAAATACGACTGTTTAAATTTCAAAATGATAATAATAATTTATCGACAATGGAAATGAAAAAATATTAAAAAAAGGAAAAAGTATGTGAAATATTCTTACCGTAGGGATTCCAACATATATACCAACTTTTTTAAAAATAAAAATAAAGATTAGGCAGTGTTTGGTTTGTTATTTTTAGTTTTGGGTTTTTGTCCATACAAAAATGGACACAACGCATTTATATTATCGAAAACGACCAATTTAGAAACCGAAGTTAACATACAAAATAGAAAATAATTTTTTTATTTTCCGCGTTTTAGGAAATAACACAAGCATCTGAAACAATCTATTCTTCCGTCGTCTCTCTGTTCCCTTCGTCTCCGCATCCGTCTTTCTTTCATCCACTCCGTCGTCTCTCCGTTCTTCTCATATTTGAGATACATATTGAAAATCTTCGTTTTTAAACCAAACAATACCTTAATTTTGCTATCATTGGGATACGAACTTGAGCCATCATTTATATATTTTTAGGATATTTTAAAAAGTTCATGGTGAGATAAAATAAATATGTTTCTATTCCAGCTACTAATAAAGATTACGAGTTGTATATTTTTCCTGGTTTATATGTTATTGAAGAACCTAAAGCCGTTTAGAAAAGATAAAAACAGTTTAATACACAAAGCCTCTTTTGCATTGTTTATTCGTTTGATCATAACTGATATTTCGATTAACGTCCATGGAATATTTGCAGTATATTACTTATTTATAATTATGTTTGGCAAATTTTAATGGAGGGAATCGAACTTATTTGGTTACTGCACTAGGTGTTATAAACTAATGATAAAATGCTTATGAAATCATAAGAGTTTATGAAATGATGTTCTTTTATAAAACTGTTCACATGTCTTAATATTTTCATAAAATTTTATTTACTATATCCAAAAACTTGTTCTTCAAGATGCTTGTCTTCAATTTTGTTGAAATCCATAATATGGATGTTAAGATAACATCTTCTTTTGAATATCAATTCAGTAACAATATCATTAACAATATAACTTGGTATTATATATTTATTTTTCTTCAGTGCGACCAACGAAATAAGACGCTATCTTAGCAGGAAAATGCAAATGCTATCGACTTAAATTAAATACGATTCACAAAATTTCATGTATGAAAGTAACGTGTAATGTGTCGTGGGCACTGGAGGAAATAAATGTCAAAAACAGCAGCTATTTGCATGCAATAAATATACGGCGGTTCGTAATATAATAAAAGAAAGAAAGAAAGTTTAAATGAGAATAAGGTACCATTCTAGTACCGCCATTAGGGCTTGGCATGTTGTGCGTTGTGTGTGCCAGTTGAAAAGGCCAATTGTCAAGTTCACATACACTGCCAGTGTGCCATCTATCTATATATATGAAAAGTTGGCCGAGGAGTTTGATCCATGTAACTATTACATATCAGGAAAGTTGAGTATAAACCAAGGTTTCACATTCCGTCCGGCTTGCCGGAACTCCGGCCATCTCGGCCTGGTTACGGCGATGACCGGAACGGAATCGTCAAAAAATCCCGTTCCGTCATCAGAAAAAAAAAAAAAAAAACCGTCAAAGAATCTTAGCAGCCTTTAAATCATCAGTAAACAAAAAACTTTAAATCATTTACTGTCAAAGAATCAAGAGGAAAAAAAAACAGTAAAGTAAAAACTGTAAAAGCAAAACAACTTTAAATCATTTCATTCATAAATCAGGAATCTTCAATCAATTCAAGTTTAACGTTTTGCTCAAAAAATCAGAGAATAAATCACGGTCTCAACATTCAAATTGGCGAAGGTATCAAATATTAGGCTATAAAAAGCATAACTATCTCAGAACAATACACATAAACTCACCGATTCGAAGCCGTGAGCAACTGAATTTACTCTGAAGAAAGTATTTGATAACTGGAATTCGCTTCTGGAAGCAATCGAATTTAATCTGGAATTCGTGTCTGGAAGCAATCGAATTTGATAACTGGAGTTCGTGTTTGGAATTTGAAGCGGGTATCAATTCGTGTCTGGAAGCAATCGAATTTAATCTGGAACAGGTATCCATTTTTTTCCCTTTTTCCTTTTCGCGTCTGGTTTTTGAAATATGGAAATGTGAAAAACGTAGTTGGCTTCGAACGGGTCAAATGATTTAGGGAGGAAATATTTAGGGAGGAAATATAAAGTGGGTTGGGCTTTAATTGGCTATTTACATAGTCTTTAGAATTAGGTTACTGGACAATTACTTTAAATATGCGCATATGTTTATTGTTTTTTATTATAATTTTTTTTTGTTAATTGAAGTTGATATTAACAAATTTATGTTATATAATTTATATAATTTTGTTTATTATTTAGGTGCTGAATATGGCAAATTGTGATATTGTCTGGAATTACTGTACGACAGTAGGTATCAATAAAAAGAAAACGAAGTGCAATTTTTGCAATGAAGATATTTCTGGTGGAGGTGGAACACGTATGAAAGAACATTTGGCAGCAATGACTGGCGATGTTGCACTATGTCCAAATGTTTCTAAAGAAGTCAGAAAACTAATACGGGAACATCTAATCAAAAAGAGAAACGAACGAAGCCAGGGGAAGCTTGAAAAACAACGTGTGCAAGAAGAATTGATGAGCATGTCCGAACAACAAAATTCAGACGTTGGAAGTGATGGAAATGAAGATGATAGAGATATTCAACATGCCTTTCAAGCAAGTAAAGAATCTTATATTAGTGACGAAAGACGATGTTCAGGCGTAGGATCCAGCGGAGTAAAGCGCACCGATTGTTCTAAATCCTTAAGAGTGGATAATGATTTTGAGATACGTGCAGCTTCCAGGATAGATTCATATGTTCAAACACGAGGAGGTAGATCTCAACCTTCAATTAAAACTGCAATAAAAGGAATTAAAGATGCCAAAAAACATATAGTACGTGCAATATCTAATTTTTTTTATTTTAACCATATTGCCCATAATGCTGCAAGTAGTCCTTATTACCAAACAATGGTTGATGCCATTGCAGAAGCTGGTCCTGGAGTCAAACCACTCACTCCAGGGGAACTTTCGAAAACTTATTAGATTTAGAGTGCGCTGAAATCAAACAACATATTGATACTTACTCCAAATTTTGGGATGAGTATGGTTGCACATTGATGTGTGATGGTTGGAGCACACAAAATAGAAGAAAAATCATAAATTTTCTTGTGTACTCCACTCAAGGAACCGTCTTTCTTAAATCTGTAGACGCCACTGACAAATTTCAAAGTGCTCAGTATATTTATGGTCTAATGGATAATGTCATTAATTTTATTGGAGAAGATAGAATTGTGCAAATAGTAACTGACAATGGAGCAAATTATAAAGCTGCTGGTCAATTACTAATGGAGAAAAGAAGACAACTATATTGGACACCATGTGCAGCACATTGCATCGATTTGATTTTAGAGGATATTTCAAAAGAAGGCAATGTAAAAATTATTATATCAAATTGCCAGTCAATAACAGAATTCATATACAATCATGGTTGGCTACTTACAATAATGAGAAAAGAAACAAACAACAAAGAATTAATTCGGCCAGCGGTAACCAGGTTCGCTACTCATTTTATTGCATTAGAATCCATATACACACATAAAGAGAATTTGAGAAGGATGATCTATTCGAGGGAGTGGAGTGCAAAGATTTCAAAACTCGGTCCTAAAGACAAAAAAATAGCAATTCTTGTCTATAACTTGATTCACAACGATAGATTTTGGGCTAACATTGCTGCCATTGTTCTCGTATTTTGTCCACTTGTAAAAGTTTTAAGAATGGTGGACAATGATGATAAAACAAAGATGGGATATTTGTACGAAGCAATGGATCGAGCGAATGAATTAATTAAGAAAAATGTTGGTTCAAGACAGTATCAAAGATGGTGGAATATAATCGATAAAAGATGGGAGAGACAGTTGCATCGACCTATTCATGCAGCAGGTAATTCTTTTAGCTATTATACAATTATGCATATCATGTCAATACCTTCTTTTAACCATTCAATTCTTTTAGGTTATTTTCTCAATCCCCAAATTCAATATGGAGATAAAGCAACAAATGATGATGAAGTTTTAAATGGATGGACAAACATCCTTGAAAGAATGGTACCAGATATTGCTACGCAAATTGAAATTTCGAAAGAGGTAATAAAACATAATACTCAACTACTTATGATTCTTTTTCAAATTATGACATGTCTATTAATAAATGTTGTGTAGGTGGAAAAATACAGAATGAAACTTGGTGTGTTTGGTTCTGCAAAAGCAAAATAAGCAGTTAAGTCATGTCTTTCCGCTATGTGGTGGTCAATAATTGGCAGAGAAGCTGCTCCAAATTTAACACATTTAGCAATGCACATTCTTAGCCAAATGGTTTCTTCTTGAAACTGTGAAAGAAACTGGACAACATTTGCAATGATTCATACAAAACTGAGAAATATAATAAAAATGGAGAACTTTGAAAAACTGGTATTCGTACATTATAATATGCGATTAAGAGTACGACATGCTAAACGCCAACAAACAACCGACCAACTTATTGATTTGGTTACATCTTTCATGAGGAGGATCCACTTGCAGAATGGACTCGAGAAGCTGAAAATCCACTACTTGATAATGCAAACGATAATCCTTGGTCGAACAATGATAATGTATCTGCAGAAAATACCAAAAATGATAGCTTATTAAATGATGATTCAGGTAATGCCGGTGGTGATGGTATTGGTTCTGGTGGTTATAGCATTGGTTCTACTTTTGATGATTCTCAAAGGCATATCCAAAATTATGAAGCAGATCACTATAGTCGACGAAGAGATGGAAATTTGAACGTTGTACATGAAGACCAAGGGGATTATGATGGCAGATATACTTCTAACAATGTCTCGAGTTTTAGATATTCTATGTCTGATTATATCGGAGGTTATTCATATTGTGCGTTAAATCAACCGTATGCTGCTGGGCCATCAAGTAGCCAAGATGAACTCTCACCCTTTGATAATATGATGATGACATTTTTAAGTTCGGATCAGATACAGCAGTATGATTTTCCAACATATTATAATCCAACACAAGATGAAGAGAGCGATGAACACAATTTACTTGATGCTCAGAGAAATAACTTTTGGTATTAAATTTTTATGTTGTATGTTTTGTAACTTCTATGTCACTTGAATAATTTAGTGTAATTGACTATCAGTATTGCATACATATTTGCGTATTTATAACAAAAACGTACCGGCATTCACAGACCGGATTTAAAACGGAATTTTCGAAAATTCCAAAACGGAACCGGAATTTTGAAATTTTCAACTGACTGGAACGGAAACGGAAACCGAAACTTCGAACCTTGGTATAAACAGAAATGAATAGGTTTCCATTGATGAGTCAAGGAGAATGTTTTTGTAACGCACATAGTTGGGAACTGTCACAATCTGAAAAGTTTGATGACTCCACATTGTGCGCGTCTCAAACTCTTCTCTCTTTCCCTGTTGATTTTGTTGCTTGACATATTTAGTATATTCAGGGGTGATGATCATTTTGTTTTGGATTTGGTACGTAGTTGGAGTCGTTCACACGCAATCATCTCTTCAAGGCAGACGAACATATCCAAGCGCCAAAGTTCAAAGCCAGGATGTGACTTTGGCCGTTGTGTGTTTACATCGTTCAATTCAAGGCTTCCTGACTAGCATCATCTTTCTTTTATACTTTCTATTTTGCACTAAGCACATGCAAGACAATATATGTACCAAATACTTCGGTTTATGCTTCATATCCCTTATATATGTACCAAATACTTCGGTTTATGCTTCATATCCCTTAATTCGTACCCTGTTGTGAAGCTGGTCAATATATTTCAAAATCTTAAAGTACTACAACTTTATTATATATACCTGAATACTGGTTTATATGATCAAATCAAAAATCTACCTTATTTTAACTAGGGATAGCTTATTCAGGTATCAAACTAACATGAATTTGATCATCATCCAAAGCTTCCCTAGCATGGAGTAGTAAGTATTCAACTTATCTGATGGTTGGATGTTCGGGAAAGTCATAGCTTATAAGGACGATAATTTCACCTAAATTTCAATTTAGTACTTGTATACCAAATTATGCTCATGCTACATATAAATTCTTAGGTTTAAATTTGTTATAATCACAATGATATGTTAGTTTTCACGAAAATTCAGCAATTGTATCCTTTTTGTGTATAATACTTTTGCTCGTTCTTTCTTCATTTCTATTTCTATAGCTGTATTTAAATATGTATAATCATACACACAACGTGTGTGTATGTAACTTAACATGAAATCCTTCTTCGTCATTTTGTGTCCAAAATTTCGGATAAAGATGAGAATTTGTGGATATGTTTTATTTATTAGTAAAATCGTTTATGCAAAACTATAAACCGTTTCAAAATATTTTACCCCTTCAAAATTAATTTTCACATCTAGAGTTAAAATAAGTATATTCCAACAATATATATTGACTAGCGGTTTTGCTTTTGAAACAATTCAAAATTTTGCAAAGACCATCTTGGTGATAAGAAGACAAAAGGACAAATCAGGGATGGAGGAGGGGTGATAAATAAGAGGAGGATCTTGACACTTATACATACACACACTATACACAAACACACTCAATTCAGTTGACCACATATAATATTTAGATCAGTGTTACCATATCCAAACCCAACGGTGGTTCAACACCAAATAACCTCAAAGTCACCGACCACTTCGATTTGGAACTCAATCGGAGCTCAACTGTACACGAATCGAAAGTTGGACCATCGAACCAGTACTGGTACAATCATCCATTTTACCCAATTGAACCACAGTTTTTATTTTTCTTTTACATTCTCACCCTACATTCTCCCTCCTTCTCATTCTAAAATATTAATGAAACGATATTTCAAAAGTCATCATCATCCAAAATCTAAACAGCAAGCTCCACAATTTTGTTCTTCGCTGCTATAAGCTCCTCAAGCCCATTGCAACTTTCTAGTTATGCAACTTCAATTCCAGACATTAATCACCTTCTATAGCTCGCCTATCCAACATTTTTCTTAATATATTCACGTATAGTTTGAATTTAAATGTGTAAATTTTCAAAAAAAAATAAAAGATGCACTTTTTTGACGGTTTGACTAGTTGTACCATCAAAATCATAAACCTCAAGCCGTCATGGTTCATTTCACGGTTCAATCATGATAACAACTTTAAGAAGGATCGTCCGTGTTCAGAAGATACATATACGAGTTCATAAAATATATGAATTAGTGGGACATGTTAAGGTACAGTTCTGACTTGTTCAACCAATGTTTGGATGTCATGTTCAATCACTATACAATAAAATTCAAAAAGTCTCTATATGTCTAGCCTTTTGTAATCTATTACAATGGGCAACTGCTTTTATTGTTGGAATGTTTATTTGTTGGGATTTTTTTTAACATAGAGGTACATAAATAATTTACGTTTATTTTCATCATCTCTTTAAGAAAGAACAAATTAACTAAAATCTACATTCTTCATCTATTTTGCTTTAGAAACTCCTCGGTTGGGGGAATGTCGGCATAGTCTTGGAACATTCCCACACACATCGAAAAATATGTTTAGGGTCAAGAAATGCACCTAGGTCGAAACCGCATCCGAGCTATAGACTAAAAGATACGTACATCGCAAAGTTGTTTCACCATCCGGTCGATTTGGACCCCATCTAAGAGAGATATTATCTACTCCACTCAAATTGAACATCCAAAGGCACTCAAGTGTTCTAGTCAACGATACAAAGCTATTGGTCCAAGTTTCACTTAATTCCGACTTAAGATGAAGAAGTAATGACATAAAGAAGATCTGGTTCAGAATAGAACATCAAAAACAATCTTATAAGGAATGGTCCGGTATGAGTTGTTCTGAATAGAAGATCTTGTTCGATGGTCAAATACCGAACATTTAGGGCTGTCAGTGGATATCCGAAAAATCCGAAATATATCCGCATCCGAAAAGTGGATAAATATCCGATATCCGAAAAAAGGGATGCGGATGCGGATACATCCACATTCAAAAATTATCCATTCGGTTTTCGTCAAGATTATAGTTCAAATTATGTGTATTTTAGTGCATTGAAAAATATTCGTTTATTATTTTATTAAGTTAATAATTTATATTATATGAAATAATGCTTATTTACTATTCAAAACTATTAATTATCATCATATTTGTTAATTTTTAATACTTTTATAATCAATGGGATTGAAAAATATTTATGTTAAACTAAAATTTTCATGTTATGATTCTAGATTTATCGGTCGTTAGTGGATAGGATAATTATCCGATATCCGTCTGCATCTGCGGATGCAGATATCCGATTTTCGAAAATGATTTAAGATGCAGATGCGGATATGACACTATCTACATGCGAAACCATCCGTTGATAGGCCTATCGAACATGAACTCTCGTTCGGTAGTCCATTTCTGAACTAACTTAACCGACCATAGAACAAACTTCATGGAACCAACTCTGCCGAACCAACTTTGTGGAACCGAACCAATTATGTATGAAAATGACCTATTTTAGCAGGACAATCGGCCTAGCCTCTATATAGCTTCACTCTTACAAATATTCAAGCTTGAAACAACAATGACACTCAAGTTGGGAGAATTAGCCTGCCGAACTATTCTAGAATTTTGGCATCAAGGAATTATCTACACCTTACCCAATCACCTGCAATCATCCAATCCATTATCTAACATTGAATTGTGATGGATTAACCTCAAGATCTATGGCATCAGAGGTTTGCCAAATGTGGATCTAGCAACCTACAATTATTATAACCGATTTAGAGAGGTCAAGAAAACATTATAACAATTGTAAATCAGAGAATCATAAATAAAAGAAACAAAGTGAACTTAGGCCAAAGCCGAATCACTGTAAAAAATCTATGCGTTTTTACCATTTCTACATCTACTTCTTTCTTTCTAGCATATCTGTCTATGATTTATGATTTGACTCAGGGTAAGAAGATGACATAATTAATGACTAGATATCTAACCTCCTAAAAACCAACACTAAGATCATACTTATGATCCCAGTCTCTACCAAATATTTTTCTTGGGTATTTGGTCATTTGGACCTAAATATTTTGGTGCTTTAACTGACAACTCGATTTAGACCATGAAGCCACTAGCTAAAGAGCAAGGATCGAAGAGAATGAAGTTGCATGGAGAGTAGTTTACCCATGGGGGAAATCATGAAGAAACATCTAATTTGAGTCAAATGGTTAACTATCTTACCAAGGAAG
Source organism: Allium cepa (assembly GCA_030765085.1). Taxonomy (NCBI): domain Eukaryota; kingdom Viridiplantae; phylum Streptophyta; class Magnoliopsida; order Asparagales; family Amaryllidaceae; genus Allium; species Allium cepa. Next base: position 568,964,600 of record CM060929.1, read on the forward strand.
AGGTGCAGATGATGATGACAACTACATAAGCTTCCTTCTTGGCTAAGCAATATGTGACGATGAATGCATTCCTTAGATGCATTGAGTAAGTCGAATCGGAGATTTAGCCGAAAACACTTCAAGAACGGATGCAAAAGAGCAAGTAAGGCAAGGAGAAGTCATGGAGATATGAAATTCCACTCAACCAAACTGCCTAGGGCTCGAATCGACTCGGTTCGATACCAAAACGATTGGTACTGGACTGAATGGTGTGGCCCATGCCGAACTAAGGGAGGATGTAGCACTCGAAATCAATGCTGATGTTGGAACCACATGCTTGGCTTTTGAGATGGAGCTACCTGAATTCAGACCGACTAGTCTACAGGTGGTTGATTCAGTACACCGAGGCTCAGTATGGTCCACCAAGAAACCCAAGGGAGCATTCCAGTAGAGGAGGAGTGATTTGCTAAGATAATATGTTGAGTGTTGGGCGAGCAGAGAAGGAGACTAAATGTTGACGAGATGAACTAGAGTTCGTTTACTCCAAACATCTGATGTGCAGTCAACCCTCTAGATTTTAAGATTTCGGTCATGGAAATATATGCTGGAAAAATCAATCCTACAACACATTTGAGGCCAGCCAACATATGAAGGTAGTTGGAGCTACGAAGCAAGTAACATGTCGTTACTTTCCTTTATTCATATCAGATTTAGTGACTATATGGTCTAGTTGTTTAGGGCATAGATCCATTAGCACTTGGGTTGTGCTGAAGGAATGTTCATGAATAAGTTTAGGATTTACATCGTTTAGCCTAAAATTGATATGTGATTGGCAAATATAATGTTAAAGGATGGGGAAACCTTACAGTGCTATCTCACACTATTTAACGCTATATAAACAGATGCATGTCAATCAGATGAGCGAATTGTCCACTTCGCTATTGTTTCAAGAATCTATAGAAAGACATTATTCAATAAGAAACTTAAGAAGAACCTAACCGCAAACTAGGAGGACTTCTACTATCAAGCGTACAAGTTCATGCGCTCAGAGAATTCTAATATTGAGGCAGGACTGTGTAGGATCGAACAAACCTAGAAGGGCCGAATAAGGTTTATTATAAATTCACAAGTTAATTATAATAGTCATAGCACAGAGAATAATAATGCAGAAATAAAACTACACACAAATTATACAGCTTCAGCAAACCTACCCACTACTGCATCTAAGATTCTACTAAGATTAAATAATCGACTACTTACAGATTCTCTTGTAAACTTGCGATTATCGTTAAACTGATTGTTCTAATCCCATGCCTACAAATCCTGCCTTAACTCTATCCTCGAGTTGAGAATTTCTTGAACTACAAAATGTAGTTCAACTCTAGATAAATAAAATTTGAAATTGGAATTGTAAATGCGCAATAAAAAAAGGAGAGTTTGCCCTTAATATATATATATATATATGTGTGTGTGTATGTATGTATGTGTATATATATATATATGTATGCGTGTGTGTGCGCGCGTGTATAAATAAATTAGGGCCTTAAGTAAACACTCCCTTCACTTTTTTTCTCGTTCCTCTTTTGTTCCTTCTTCAGATCTATGTGGTGATTCACCAAGTCCTTCATCGATGCTTCATATAAATTGAAATCACCAACGTCTGGATTGATTTGGTACTTCGATTATTAGTCTTGATTGCTCTCCTTTATCAATTTACTCTCTATGATGATTCGAGAATCGTTGAGTACGTTCCTTTTTTTTTACTGATTTTAATTTTATTTTCTTATGCTTGAACTCAACTTGTAGATATTGCCAATAATGAATTAGTATTTATAGAGACCGATTTTGGAAAAATTCTCTTTAAATTTTCCAAAGTTTGTGGTATTGTAAGTTTGAATTAATCAAACTGCAAATTAGGATTTTTGGATTCGATTTTGATTGTTATTCTAGATTTTCTGATTCAAATTTGACCTGGCTTTGGCTTGATTTTCTGTAATTTCAGCCTTGACTTTGAATTGTTCAACTAAAATTTTTTAGGCATGCATTCGAAAGCTTGTTAAATTCTATATTGCATTATGCAACCTTATTAATTTCAGAAACCTTGACTCAACCCCAAATTTATTTTTTTGTATATTTTGTGCATTTGTATGTACACACACACACATTATTTGGACCAAGAATTGGCACAATCACCCAATAGAAATTTTGTAGAGGAATAAATGAGTAATAATAAATGTAAACAGAGAGAATATATCAGTGAAGTAATAAGAAACAAGATAATAACAGAGACACATCAATTTATAGTGGTTTGGCATTGTTTTCCTACGTCCACTTTGAAGAGATAACTTTATTAACCACTTTTTAAACTAAGTATAAGAAGGATCAGATGAAAATCCTTAGTTATAAAATAATATAAAGGAGCAGGTAGCATAAAAGATCCTCCAAAATGAACAGTCAAGCCTGTATTTATAGTGGAAGACAACAGAATATCTCCCTGAAAATTCAGCAAAAGAATCTCCAAAACCATAGAGGCCTACAGGAGGGATGGCATGGCCCAAATTCTAAGAAATAGGGATTGGAGCCAATCTATATTTTGGAGGAGTTTGGGGGTGTGATCCCTATGGGAGCTTATCCATGTTGTATTATGCTTAGCTTTCAAGCTTCATGCCAATTGGATTAATAGAGTTTGATTTATTGATCAATCTTTGTTGCAACATGTTGCGTAGCCTAATTCTGGCCGATCCCTCTTGCTTGCTCATTTTGGGTTGCGATCCTTTAGGTGGACTCCCTAAGGTCCCCACATCTTATTGCCAAAGGTTCACATGTATTGGACTTCTGGATTTTGAGATTTTTCACTGAGTTGCACTTGTTTAGCTGAAGTAATCCTATCCCTTTGGTAGAGAGGAATCATGCCAGATCCTTTCTCTAGATTAGATTATATTCCATACTTAGAATATTCTGTATAGCATATCTCTCAATTTCATTCGATCACAGCTTTATATTATCATCTGTACTTTATTTTTAGACCCCACAATCATCGGTCTAGGCTTATTGGCATTGATGACAGTCGAGTCTAACTTGTCCTATCAATTAGATATAGCCGGATCAAAATGTCGGATAACACTTGCCCACCATAGTACATCTTGTGCTGAACATGAAGTGCTCTAAATCAAAGCAAGTTAGAGTTGTCGAAAAGGAATCCATCCAGTTTACTAAATAGTCGCTATTCTTCTGTCGAATTATTTTCGCAAAGATTTGCATCTCTCTTTGATCATCATGATGCTTGGTCGATTTTCAATAGTATAAATTTAGGATTATATTACATTAGTTGCTATCTACGTCCGGTTCTATGGGGCTAGTAAGTGTTGGCTATCTGATCCAGTCTTGACCTTAAAAGCTTCAGGTAAGAATTCAATTTTTTTTCGATTTCAAAAATTGAATTTTCAGAATATACACATGGACATTCAGGTACACGTTCTTATCTTTGGCTCCTAGATGCGTTTGCATGCTCACAGGTTATCATCAATTTTCGTTGAGTTAGATGCAATTTCATTACATTTATGTTGCATTGTTTTTTTTAAATAGGGATTGGAATTTTACTTTCTTCACTTAGGGATTGTACCCGATCCTTTTTTTCATGTGTATATGGACACATAGGGATCAGATGGTTCCCCCTTGAATATAGATCGTATCTGATCCCTTTTTGAGGACTTCTGGCTTCGTGGAGAAGAGTAAGCAAGCCGATCCCTCAAACCTCGTATATAAACTAATATTTCCCTCTCCATCCTTCACTTTACTTAATATCTTTCTTACTTTCATTTCCTTCAACACCGAACCCTTTCCTCCTACCTTAGAGCCAAACCCTTTCTTCCTCCCTTCGAAACAATCATTATCTCCATCACCCAATCTGCTGCCCTCTTGAATTCGAGAACATCGCCTAGCCCTCAACTCGAATTGAAGTTCATCCCATCTCGCGCATGATAATACGTACTCATTTACATATAGGTAGGTTTTGATTTGCATATTATTTTGATTTGTGACGAGATGATGGGTTCGGTCGTGCCATGGGATAATTAGGTGAAGAAGAGGAGAACGGTAACGACATTGGATTTGGTGAGGTGGCAGATGAGGAGAAGAAAAGGAGTAAGGGATCATTCTGATGGTTTAAAAAGGGAAAGGAAGGGATCAGTGGTTTGTTTCCTCAAATAGGGACTGGAGGAAGGGGTGAATGGAAAGAAGAAGGGAAGGAATCAGTTTGAATATGAGAAAGAAAGGATCGGTTGCACTGGTGGATGAGGGATCAGTTGTTTGTGGAGCACAAAGGGATCAGTCACTTTTCATTCACGACATAAGGATCGATGGTGGAGTGTTTGAGGAGGGATCTGTGTTGGTGTAGCATAAACGGATTAGTTGAGTTGCTTTCGACATAGGGATCGGCTATGTTGAGGCATGGGAATAGGGATCGGTCATGTTGGTTAAGAGGGGTCGGTTTTTTTGCTTTATTAGTGGGACCGTCTATGGGGACTTAGTCGATTTTAGGCCCTTGAACCGAGCTTGAACAAACAAACCAATCCATGTAGACTTGTATGAACAATTAGAACCAATCCCATCTTAATGAACTTGAACGTATGACGTCTAACGGACAACAGGACTTGCATATCCAACTTTGAACTTGAAATCGAACGATTAAATTTCTAGGGCTTGATTATGAACTAAAATCCAAAATGTAAACCTCAGTAATGAACTTCACACCCCGATATGCCAATGGTCGATTTCGAAGCTACCACAACCGATCTATGTGAATGCCAGTTGAGATGATCAACAATGATAGTCACTCCGGCCAGAATCCAAAGTCTCATAACTACTTTTTGCTTTAAGTTCTGAATTGTTTATCTCTGCACTACACAACACTGCACAACACTAGTTTACACTTTACATAAAGGAATAGGTAAAATTTTCTAATCTTGATTATCTACCGAGTTTAGTTGAAATGGACTCCAGACCTTTAGGGCATTTATCCGCAATATCTTCTAGATAACCTTCACAGCACAACAATCTAGGTGCTGAGTCGAGTTCTGCTTGTATCATGTAGACTTCTCCTGAACTGCAAAATGAGTAGTTGGAGGGTTCCAGTCCATTGGCAGACCTTTTCTCTAACGTTCCCATCCTTCCAGTGGAAGAGATGAATCCTACCCATAAGACTTTAGAGGGTGCTGTATTTCTAGATAACTCGGTGGATTCCCAGCCATCCAAAATTAGTGATATTACCTGGCATCCTGGCCCGGCTACAAAATGAAGGTTGCAGAAGTTATAATTGAACGTAAGTGAGTGTAACGTCAAGGATTGGTCCACTTCGAGTTATAATGGCGATTATTCTAAATCGACCTCGATGATTAGGGATCGATGTGTGATGGATGATGGATCGGTTCTTGGAATGTGGTTCAACTATTCTCGGTCAGTTATTCTCAATCGACTATATGCACTAGGTCGAGTCAGCAATAATGATTTGGTCGAAGTAGGTCGACTATAATGAAAGACTGCATTGAGGTCGATCTTGATGTGGTCGGCATCTTTAGGAGGTTCGGTTTGTATGGTTTAGCCTTGATGGGTTAGCCAAGGTGAATGAAGTAGAAGTGGTTCGGCCATAGCTTTCAAGTCAGCGAAATACGATCGACATCCTTTCACTTCGGCTCAAACCATCACTTATCCCGAATCACTCACAAGAAAACCTGAGCTCAGCCAAAGTGGGTCGGCAACCACCATTCGGCCTTGGAGATTCGGCATTTCTGTATCTGCATGGGTGGTTCAGTAGACGTGGATCAGCATGGCTCATTCGGTCCACCTCATCTCCAACTATGGGCCGAGCTACCTTGGTCTTGGGCCTACACAGGGAGTCCACCCTACCTTCATCTATAAATAGAGAGGTAGGGGTACAGTTGAAGGGACCATTTTTCCAGAACTCCGAGGAGACTCTACCATTTTCTGTACTCACTTCTTTTCTGTTCAAACTTGTATTCAATTTGTTTATTTACGGATTGTATCTGTACTCAAGTGATTGGAAAATTAATGACGATCATATTCAAAGTGGGCGTAGGTAATTACGCCGAACCACTATAAATATGGTGTTCTCATTTTTGTTGTTCTTTTCACAGTCAATTGCATTACTTCTCTATTTAAATTTACTTTCTTCATTAATCTCTCTATATAACTCTATTTAAGAGTGTTAGTGATCAATTTTGGTGCTAACAAGTGCGTCCACCCTCCATCGGCTGTGTTCTAATCATGGGATCCCGTTTGGGGATGTTCTAGTTCCTTCAGGAAATTACATGGTCTACTTTCCCCCGGAGGATTATACACCTTGTAATAAATTTGTGTGCTGGACTAGATATGTTCCACCTTTTAATTCATTTATTTGAGAGACTCTAAATTATCTGGGAATAGCTCCTTCTCAGCTGCATCCGAACAGCTACACTTTCCTTCACGGCACCTTTTTATTACATATGGATGTTCTATTCTGCCCGCCATCTCCTGAAGACATCAGGTTCATCTACAATTTTAAGCGACGTATGGAAAGTCTTTCTTATACTTTTCTCGAGCCCGCACCCAACTACAATTTTTATTGGTGCTTGGAAAAAGCTCAGTTTCTTCAAGCATGGATGGTTCTATCTTCATTGTCCGCCCGGCTTCGCGAGGCTATGGTTGGAAGGACGTAAGTGGTGCCCTCACTTTATTTTCAAATTCATAAGTCCAAGTCGCATCTTAAACTAACAAATACTCTGAAAGTTTATAAGTGTCCATTCATGACCCGAAGGAGATAATTATTCTAGGGAAGTTTGTGCAATTCGTGCTACCCCAGTCAAAGATAGGGACATTACATCACTCGTAACCGATGAGTGGTTATCTCTTTTCAGATTGCTGAAAGAGGGTCGTAGCATCAGACTTCTAGGAAGTGTCTCATCACGAAGGAATATTATGGAATAAGAAGGTAACACCGATAGACTTATTGTGCCCCTGGTCGAGGAGGCTCTAGATAGTGCCGAAGAAGGTGAAATTAGAGGTGGTGACGCCAATGAGTCTATCAATGATGATGTAGGTTCGGGCAATGCGCATGTGGTCAAATCATCACAAGGCACACAATCTCATGCGCCGACAAGAAAAGGGAAAAAACTCGTGTACAAACTCCGTAGGAGAAAGACTGCTAAGAAGCTCAAGTTCACCATCACCTCCGTTGAAGAAGAATCTTCCTCTCGGCCTTTAGAAAGTTCAATGAAAGGATTCTCAAATCTACCGATTCAAAACGACATTGAGACTTTTGACTTTCCCAACATTAGTGTCGGAAGGCTTAATTCTCCCACTAGGACCAGTGATGACATTCCTTCCACTAGAAAAGGGGAAATCACTCCTATGAGCATGGCCATAAAAACTAGTCCATTAGGGGCCTAGGGCACTCACAATCATGTGCACTTCACCGCACAATTTTTGTCTATCTATTATTTGATGGTTACTTATATGCTCTTGTTTGGTTTGTAGGTGCTATGCCTCATTCTCATGCCTTTGATCGCTTGAGGGCCCCCTCAACGCAGTATTGATCTAGTCATAGTCTAGGATCGGGCAGGCGTCGAGAAAGGAGTGACAACCGAGAAAGAATTCATCATTCAAGGGAGTCTTCATCCTCTAAGCACAAGTCCAAATATCAATCATCTCATTAAGAAGTTCAGCCCAATCCTCCTGTATAAAGTGGCGATCGGACCTCTTCTCATGTTCCCCAAACTGTTATGCCACCCGAGCATCATGCAGGTTCATGAAAGCCTCGCGATCACTGGTCGAGCAAACGTCTAATTGTTACTTCTGATCCATCTTTGACTACTATAGCTCCCGAGACCTCTATAACAGAACAATTGGTCGAACTTAAAGTCAAATTTCCAAAAATCTTCTTTGATGGTCTAAAATTTCTTCCTTCTATCCATACAATTCCAGGAAGTGCTAAAGCGAGTTCGCTTGCATGTGTCAACAATGTTTTTGTACAGCACGAAGTATTTTTGCACTTAGTTGAGAAATTCTTCGAGGTGTCTACTGAAAGGCAACTTGAAATTGATCACCTTAAGATGGAGGCGATCCATGATAAAGATATAATCAAACATTAAGATGATGAGATCACGAAGTTGATCAAGAAGTTAGCCGTGGTAGAGAAGAGTGCTAAAGAAACATCCGAAGCGGTTAATCGTCTAGAAATGGCTCACAAAAAAGAGCCGGACGTTGTCCTTAGCCGCAACGGTGTGCTTGCTCTGGAGAAGGAGACACTACAAAAAGAGAAAGACACTCTAGTCCGCCGCATTAAGGAACTAGAAGAGCTTCTTAAGGAAGAGAAGGAAGAAAAACTTAAGGCTCGGGAGGAACCTCAAAGGTATTATAAAGAGGCCATCGAGGCTCGGGAGCTAAAAATTAAACTTGATGAGTAGCTAACTCAAATCGAAGCCCTCAAGGAAGAGGCGAGGGAAGCTGGCCGTAATGAAGTTAGAGGGAAAATTGAGGCCCGGTTGGAGGATGCTAAAGAAGCTGGCCGGAATGAGATTAAGGACATGTTCGATCCTTTGATTGTTGAATACATTGCAAAGGTTCTGATCCATCATGACTTGAGTTTTCTTGGAGTGGGCTACCTCGAATCGCTTGTTGAGGCTTGGGAATATATCGTTGAAATGAGAAAGAAAGCCTTTGGTGTTGCTAATTTGGATGAGAAGAAACTACTACGAGAGATCCTTTATAGGAATGAACCTTTATATCTTGCTGCTGGAAGTCTCCGATACTTTTATATTTTGGCACCCTCTGGCAAAGGCAAATACACCGTTGAAGCTTCAGAGTCTGATCCCAAAGGTTCCCCTTCGCTTCAACCAGCCGGACCATCAGTTTCACTTGGCCTGTGACAATATCCAAGCCATGATCCGGATAGACCTAGTTATAAATCAAAGGCATCGACTCCTATTTAAGAAGAGAGCACTCCAACAACAAGAAAAAGTCAAACAGATGTAGGTATCCCGCACTATTCTCCATTACTCAAGAGGTCTCATTCTTCTTGCCCAATAGTTTTGAGCTTATTTGCTTGTTCCCGTGAATCTGCAGGTCTGCCGATTCCCAGTTAAACTTCAGGAAGTGGTGCCGCTGTGGAACACCAACCGACACTTATAGATGTTCCAATTGCTACTGACATTCCAGGGTCTGATGCTTAAGTTATTGGATCTCTTGCCGACGAGAAGACCATTGATCAGCCACTGCAAGATGAATCTAATGATGTTGTGATCATGGGTGCTTCCAAACACACTGATGAGCTCAGCTTGAAGGAGCGCACCGAGAGGGAGGAGTTATTGAAGAAGAAAGCTAACACCGAACTCGTTAATGTAGAAGTCGATGATCCAAACCTTGTCCCTCTTCAAGTCATTCTACCTGGTAGGTCAGTTCTCAAAGGATCCCCTCCAACATCTGAAAGCTCTCCTACCAAAGGTGGTAAAGGCAGTGGTAAAGGATTGAAGAGAGGATCAGGCGGAGGCTCGAGTGGGTCCAATCCTAAGAAACTCAAAAGAGAGAAGAAGCAAAAGAAGAAGGCGTCATGTCAGCTTAGTTTGGATATAGCTTATGTAGCTATTTTTCTTTTGGTTGGCTATGTATGTGCGGGTACGACCTCCGCTTTTGGATAAACTTGCACTATGATTTCCAAGTTTAATGTGCAAATAAAAGTTCTTTATTTTTTGTTGAACTCTTAGGTGAACATGTTTAAAGAGTCGAGCTATTACTTTTTCATTAAATGTACTTGTAATTCATTGCTCGTTGGTTCAGATAATCATCCGTTAACTTTTACTCAAGGCATCCATGTGGTAATGACTCAAGTTGTATCAAACACTAGGCTCGAACCCTAGTGCCATGCTGTCGAATTCAGCGGCTTATATGATTATACTCCTTCTCTAGTCTCGAGTTAGAGGAGTTCGAAAGTGTGTGGTCAAACTCCATCCTTAGCAAATTTATACTCCTCCTGTCAATTTCAGGTCGAAGTTTATGGAATAGTGAGTGGTCTGAGTGCATGGTCGGCCCGCACTCATCTATTTTTTTATACTCATATCCATACTCTAGGGATAAGAGTTAGTTGGCGAGTGATCGAATCACAGCTAATTTGTGTTTATACTTCAACCCACACTCCAGCGACTTAGAGTTATTTCAGAAAATAGTTGGACCGTACTTTCCTTAATTGAATGATTTGCCTCCAAGTCCAAGGTTTGATTTAACGAGCAATCCATCGTGTCACAATCATTTTTGGTTCATGTCTGTCCCATTGCTTGGTGGGATTAATTTGATTACCGAATGGTTAAGACACATCCATTTCTCGTTAGGTACTCCATCTATAGGGTTGTGAGCGAGAATCATCTAATGAACGGTCAAACCACGTTCATTTTGTTTAGTTCAATCGTGAATTTATGTAATCGGTCGGCTCAAAACTCTAGGAACCTGCTCGGACATGTCAGTATTTGTTAGTCGGGTATCGTAACTAATATGTAATGCTACAACAATCATATATATGAAATAAATTTCAAACTTTATTTTCTAAATGGAAAGAAATGACATAATTTATTTTTTACATATCAAGAAAATCAAATGCCAAAGCAAATTCATAAATTAAATACAACTGAATGAAAAAGAATAAACTAAGTGAAATAACATTGTAAATGCTCGCTATTCCCTGCCTTTGGGAGTGTAACGCCATCAACCGTCGCTAGCTTGAAAGTTCCTTCTCCAAGCTTATGTTCAATGACGTACGGTCCTTCCCAAGTAGGATTCATGTGTGGCAGGATTGGAAAAAACCCATTTCAAGACGAGATCGTCGATTTCAAAGGTTCTAGATTGGATTTTAGTGTTGTGGTATTGGGTGATTCGGTGTCAATATACAAGTGTGCTCAAATCAGCTTTTTGCGCTTCTCATCTACAAAGTCTAGAGATTCTAAGAGGAGATGTATATTCGTATTAGGGTCATAGTAGGTCACTCGATGAGAAGGGACTTTGAATTCAACAGGAATGACGGCTTCGGAGCCGTGAGTAAGGTCGAATGGAGTATAGCTAGTCCCGTACTTATGGGTGGTTCTGTAAGCCCATAATGGTGTTGGGAGTTCATCCACCAACTTGCCTCTAGCCTTTTCCAAGCGTTTCTTCAGAATGGACATTATGATTCTATTCACAGATTCAACCTGTCCATTTGCTTGAGAGTGAGCAACTTCTGCAAATTCCTTCTCAATATGATGCTGACGGCAGAAGCTTTTGAATTCAACACCGTCGAATTGAGTTTCGTTATTGGTTACAATGGTTCATGGAAGGCTAAAATGACAGATGATGTTCCAGACAATGAAGTTGATTACTTTCTTCATTATGATCGTGGTTAACAGTTTTGCTTTGGCCCACTTGGTGCAGTAATCAACATTACAGTGGCGTACTACGCATCGGTAAGGAACCAATAATATATATGCTACGTGTGGTAAACGCCAATGGACTGACCATTTGTGTAATTTTCATCGATGGAACTCTTAAAACTTTTGCATACATCTTGCACTTGCCAAATTGCTTAGCATAATCAGTAGCTTCTCAGTTGACAGTCATCCAGTATTACCCATAACAGAGTATTTTCTTTGCTAGGGTTTTCACCCATTGTGATCGCCATATTCCTCTTCACGAACTTCCCTTAGGACTCGCTTTATTTCATCATGAGCAATGTAGCAGAGTGGGGGAACGAAAAAACCCTTTCTATACATGACTCCTTCCTAAATGATATATTGTGAAGCTTTGTGGAAGATTTATCATCTTTCATTCCTCCATTCAAGAAGGACTCCATGTAGCAAATAATCTTTAATCGGAGTCATCCTGACTCCTTCTCAGGCTCCATATCTAGTATCCAGTCGATTTTCATCTGGTTTATGCTCGGAGCGTCTAGTACTTTAACTTGAACCAAGCCCATCTGTTATGCATCCCTAGCACTAGCAAACTTTTCCAATGATCCGGCCTCTTTTTTGATCTTGGGGAATGTGCATGATGTCATAATACTCAAAGTCAGTCAATAGCTCTTGGACTTGGATAAGGTATGGAGCGAGTCACAGTCCTTTAGCCTGGTAATCTCCCCTGACTTGTTATACCACTAATTGGGAATCACAAAAGATTTCAAGAGATTTTATTCCAGTTCTCTGTCAAGTTCATGGCCTGCAATCAAAGCTTCATATTCGGCTTCATTATTCATTGTAGGGAAGTCAAGCTTTAAAGCATATCAAATTGATCGATCATCTGGAGTTACTTGTATGGCTCCAGCTCCATAATATCGATCATTGGAGTATCCATCCGTATACATTTTCTATCGGATGGTAGGGGCTTCACCGCTCTTTGGAAGGTTATCCTGTGTAGTGAACTCAGCTATAAAGTCTGCTAATGCCTATCCCTGGATGGCTCTCCAAGAGATAGGTAATTCCAAATTGGCTCAACTCGATGTTCCACTTGAGTAAACTTCCAGATGTCTCAGGTCATTGTAGGACCTGTCGTACGGCTGATCGGTGTAAACGTTGATGGTATGAGCCTGAAAATAGGGGCGGAGTTTTCGTGAAGCAATAAACAAGCTGTACGCCAATTTCTCTATCTTCGAATAGTTCCTTTCAGCTCCTATTGATCACTTGCTAACATAATAGACCTGTCTCTGGATTCGATTCTACCCACAAAGCAGTGCCGCACTGATAGCGTGTATCGATATGACCAAGTAGATATACAAGTCTTCGTGATCCATCGGCTTTGACAAGAAGGAAGGCCTCTCTATGTGGCTTACCAAAGCTCAGAATGCGACTTCATAATCCCATGTCCATTCAAAGTTCCTTTTCTATCTTCAAATCAAGTTAAAGAAAGGAATGCATTTATCAATGGCTCTGGAAATAACTCAACTTAGGGCAGCAACCTTCCCATTTAGGATCTATACTTATTTGATGGTCTTTGATGCTTGGATGTTTTGAATTGCTCGAATCTTTTTGGGATTACGTTTGATTCCACGACAATTGATGATGAAACCCAAGAACTTTCCCAATGCATCGCAAAAGGAGCATTTTAGAGGATTGATCTTCATTTTGTAAAATTGAAGGATACCGAACATTTCTACTAAGTTTCTAATATGGTCGCTTAATCGTCGTGACTTCACGAGCATATCATCCACATATACCTCCATCATCTTTTCAGTCTAATCTTTAAACATTCGGTTAACCAAGCACTAATAAGTTGCTCTAGCATTCTTCAATCCGAATGGCAGTACCACATTGCAGTACAGTCCAACATCGGTAATAAAACTGACGTGCTTTTGGTCGGGTATGTGCATTAGGATTTGATTTTATCCTAAGTACGCATTCATGAAAGACAAAAACTCGTGTCCTACGGTTGAGTCCACCAGTTGATCGATCCTTGGAAGGGGAAAGATGTCTTTAAGGCATGCATTATTAGGTCAGAATAGTCAATGCATGTCCGCCATTTTTCATTTTCCTTTCTCACAAGTACAGGATTTGATACCCATTTTGAATAGAGGGCATCACGAATAAACCCATTGCTTTTGATCCTATCCACCTCCTCTTTAAGGGTGACAGATCTCTCCAGATCCATGCCACGCCTTTTCTGTTTCACCAAGACATGCCTCAGATCGATATTTAATGCGTGGCTCGCAATGGCAGGCGAGATCCCATACATAATGGAATGATTCTGAGCGAACACATCAAGATTGGCTTGGAGAAAACCATCAAGTTCTTTCATCATCGGTGGGCTAAGTTATGATCCGATCTTTAGGACCTATGATGGGTCGTCGTAGCTAACTGTGATGTCAATCGTTAGCTCAGCCAGTGCAGCTTAGTTTCTTTGGACACCTCCTCACCATCACTTAGATCTATGTTTTTATAGAATTGATTATGGCGCCCGAGTTAAGGCCCAAGCACTGGTTGTCAATCTTCGCTGGCTTGGATGAAAAGAGACTTGTCCACACCCTTACCTTTCTCTTTTCATTGAGCGTTCCTCAACTCATCCGTATAGCAGGTCCGTCCGGTCACCTGATCACTATGTACAACTCCAACACTATTATCAGTTATGAATTCCAAAGTAAAATGCCTTGAGGCAAGGGCTGGTCAAAATTCAACTAGGGCCGGTCGGCCCAGAAAGGCATTGTATGGAGAGTCAACATTCATGACAATAAATGACAATATTTGCACTCTCCTGCGATCACCTTCTCCCAACTCCATGGGGAATTCGACATTTCGGACAACTTCGATTGCAACACCATTAAAACCATGAATATGGGCTTTATTTGGTTTCAAGTCCTTGACTTCCATCCTCATCTGATCATAAGACTTTTTGAAAATTCTATTCATGGAACTACCGCAACCAAGATCCTCCTCACTAAGGCGGTGCCGATCATGGCTGAAATGACCACTGGGTCGATCGTCGATGTCTCCAACTTATCTGCATCTCCGTTTCTTAATACAATGTCATCTACCATTGTACACTGCTATTTTTACGGAGCCTCGTCTTCTATACTTTAACAACCCTCAAAATTCATATGCTTGATTGCGCTAGCATGACGACCCGCCCTTCTCACTACCAGAAAGACGCATCATCATTAAGAAAGAAAGGGGTAGAAATAGAAAAGAATAGAAAAGAAAGAACAAAAACATCAGAATCTCACAGCAGAACGGAACAAAATATAATATATCACATATCTATTACATAGAGCTCATATATCAGAGTTATATAATATCAATATACATGACAATCAGGCATACATCTGTCACTATATACATAAGAGATACAGTATACATCAACTAACACAGCGGAACTAGATAGATATCTACAACGCTGAAGCCTCCTGCTCCATTGCTCCTCCAGAATTTGTCAAAGCCAGCCTGAATCCCTTGGCTACCCGTAAAAGTTGGGTACCCGAGAGTTTACGAAAAACAAAATATAAACTATGGGTCAGACATGGGTCTGGTATGAGTAAACGGTTTAAATTGTTTAATTTTGAAAACCTTTTAAAACAAAGGTATCATGTAAGACTCCCCACAAATATATACGGGTAAGTTTCTACCTTACGCTAACCAAAACATTTTATAGGAAATCCAGTGATATTATAATAGTGTCTAGGGTTTTCAAGTAAAATACAGAAATAGCTGAAATGCTTACATCTCACATTCCAACGTAGTTGGGCACAATCAAAACGTACGGCGCTTATTGGAAATTGGATCCCATACAATGGCAGGGCTACTGGGGTACCTCCCATCACAGTACGCGGTCTAGATCACCGTACCGAGGAGCCACCCTAACTCCCCTGCAACACAAGGCCGGAACCATTCCTCACTGAATAGTCCCGAACAAGATAACCCCGCAGTTGGTGCGCATATCCAACCGCCCACACAGCCGAAATAAAGGGACATCTAGACAGGGGTATATCTCGTCCTGCTTGGGCATGACCCACCTAACCTTGCTGCACCTCCCCTGTTTTAGCCATTCCCGGTTGATGAGGCTTGAGGCTGCGATTACCTTTACAGGACAATTTTTTTAGAATGCTCATCGTCCGCTTGACGATGTGTTGAAAGCATTCAATCCATACAAGTTCGTTCCGGGTTCGAACGAAACCGAAGGCATTATCTCGTTACACTCATTTTGGAATCACCCTCAAAGTCAACGACGATAACCCTTGCATTCTGAAAGCACCATCTTGATCTTCACTTTAGGATTCACGACCTATCGTTTAATTTGGATCGATGTGGTTTTCGGAATATCAATTGGATACCCGATCCCGGTCTCATCGAAATCCAAACGCCATTTTAAAGGCCAAGTTGTCTACTTAACTTAAATAGTTTAATTCAATGATTAAATTCCTATAATATTTACCACAGATAAATCATACACAATTGCCATGGATATATTACAGCATATCAGTGAGCATCACAGAATATCATCAATAAACATCACAAACAAATATACAACACATACAACATCCATAAGCAATCATCTTAAGTTCTCAATTTAATCAATTCAATTAAACCAATTACTTGAGGATTAACCTCTTAATCCTGCTAGATTAATCATTAGTTAATAATTCATTACTTATTCCATTTTAAATTATTTAATTAATAAATCATTTCTTAATTAATATTTATGTCTTAATTGCTTAATTACTTAATCATTATTTAACTAATTACTTTCTTAATCAAGTTATCTAACTTTAATTACTTAAGCAATTATTTCTCAATCACTACTCTTCGACCTAAATAGAACTTAATCACCTGTTTATTTATTGCTAATTGCTTCATTAATCATTTTTCAATTCTTAGTTAAATCACTTGATTAATTACTATTACTCGTTTATTAATTAATTAAGTGGTTAATTACAATTTCACTTATTTTTTTATAATACACTACTAGTTATAATTACAAAGTAATTACTCTTAATTACTTCTGAACCCAATCAATAACTATTGATTATTCACTTAATTAACATTCAAGTCTTCTTAAGTTTGTTATCAATTATATTACTAACTGAAACGTTATTTGTTATTTTATTTTATTTATTGCTTATTAAAATATTAACACGATTTTAAATACATGGTTAAGCTTAACAAAATAATTAGTTAATTTAAATAATTAATCACGAGTTAAAACTGATGTTAAGTCTTAACTAGGCTAATTAATACATGAATGAACAATATTCATTTTTCCGTGATACTTGCTGAAACATTTATTCACTAACACCATTTATACAAATCTTACACGCAAATATAAAGAACCCGAGACTTCCCAGTTACACTCGCTCACTGCTTCGAGTAGATCGCTCCTTCACCTGAGTCTCCAACCCAAAAACGCAAACTCACCTTCTTCCCTCTTTATGATTTACAGCAAGCTTTATTTAAACTTAATTAAAGGATAAACATCAGAGGATTTACGCACTCGAACTCAAAGGAAACTCGAAGCAAACGTTCAATCTTCTCGAGATTGACTCGGGACAGCGCCCCTCCCTTCACGCACTGATACGCCACCGTTCTGTACACGTGTACAGTGCCGCTCGTGGCTCCGGCGATCTTCTGAGACTTCACGCAAATCCAAACTAGCACGAATGCGTGAAATCCAGAGTCGCATACCACCAAAAATTCCAATTCAAATTTTTTGCAGTTCGAATGGAAGGGACGGTCGACCACACTACAAACAAGACGTTGCGCCACCCATGCACGGTTCACCAGAGGCGATAGAAACTCGACTACACCACGTCAACGTCATCAGAAACCTTCCACCCAATCCATGAATCACTCGATCATGTGAACAAGTCAATTCCCTCATTTCACCGACAGGTACAAAAACACGCAGTAAACCCTACATCGATCTTGTACCCCAAATCTATATAATGGAAAAATTAATGAATATTTTTCCTAAGATCACTGCCCTTTGTACTAACTTCAGGTTAAATTTCAGCATTTCATATTGAGTAAATTTCGAGAATTTGATAAAAGTTCAATTCTGGTTCAACATCAAACTGCTCTTGATATATTGAGCTAAAAATTCCCATTCAACTTTTAAAAATCATATCTTTTAGTCATAATCCAAGATATATATTTGAATTTGCTATTCATATAATCGAATTTAACAATGTTTTCTTCATTGACTGTAAACAGAAAAGTATAGGTTATTAATATGTTGAAACAGGTTTTAACAATTAGGATTGAAGTTCAAACAACAAGTTTTGATGAAAACAAATTCAAAACTTATAATTAAATGAAAACAATCCAAAGATTAATTGTTTTCATCCTGTAACATAAAGCAGAGAACAACACCTTCAACATTTTAGTTACAGCTTGTATAAAATCTTCAAATACATATGAATTATTAAGTTAGAATTATAAGTCAAACTATTGTATATGAATCAAGAAAGAAGACAAATATATTTACACAAACATATTTGTATATTGAAGTTCAAATTGGAAATAATAAGACATCTTCTTTCACAAGCCTTAGACCTACCTGCAAGTATTTACAGTCGTACAAAATTCTTTTACATAACAAAACATGATAACTATGTAAATATTTTAATAATTATGCAAACTAATTAAGGTACAAAGCAAATATGAACAAATGAATAGCTTCTTGTGTAAGCTGTGCTGGCCTGCAAAGTGAAAAGAGAACAAATCAATATATTTCTGCATAGTACAACAATTATACATGAATATGTATAAGCAGCCAAACATAATAAGTATGTAAACTTATTAGGTAAACAAGGCATTAAATGACCCATCTTCTCAGCCAACCTTTGTTAATCCAAGATATTTAGTAATCTGATCAATCAAGAAGCTTCTGTCCAGATGAAGCCTTCCCATCCTGTTCTCTACTTATATGTATCTATCATGCTACTTCTAGTTCGTGTAACAAAAAGAAAAGAGAAACCAGAGAAATAGAAACACCTGAGAAATAAAGACTAGAAGAAGAAGCAAATTCAAATAAAAATAAAAATAAAAAGGGATAGATTCATGAATAAACACAGACAGTTTTTCAACTGCAGTTCAAGGCATCTAAGGGGTTGTTGTTCAACAATTATTTGAGGTGAGTAAACTTAAATTTCAAGCTTAAGTTACTTACGACCCGCAAATCCGTACCCCTTGAGTCAACACTATTCTACAACAATCAACTCAAGTTGTACAGAAATACGAATCATTTGGGTTAAAAAGAAGAGGTAGAAGAAGAAAGTAAAGAAGACAACATCAAAATCTAACCATCGCAGCGGAACAAAATATAATAGATAGTAAATAATCTTTACTAAAAATCAAATATGTCTGTTTACATATATTACATCATCAGAGTACATCAATCACAGCTCACATCAATAACATACAATGGATACACAGCCAGTCAACACAGTGGAATATATATATATATATATATATAACAAATACGGATATACGTATCGTCATCCAGCTCGTCTCCTGAGCTCCACAGCATCATAGCCTGTATCCTATAATACTCGGTCTGACCCGAGCATTATGGTTAAATAACACCCGAGTCAGTCTGGAATACCAGCGTGAGAAAATCACACCCAACTGATTTTTAAAGTTTCAAAAATCCTTTGAAACAAAAGCATCTCGTAAGACCACGTCACAAATAAACATGTCGGGTTTTTACCTTACGATAGCTAAAACAATTTTTATAGAAATCCTCTGATATTATAATAGTGTCTATAGAAAGTAAATAGAATCTAGCTGAAATGCTTGCATCTTACGTTTCAGCAATAGTTGGGCACAATCAAAACCGTACGGGAGCGTAGGGAAAATGGATTCCAACTAATGGCTAGGCACTGGGGTACCACCTGTCACAGTACCTGTTCTAGATCAGCGTACCGAGGAGCCACCCTAACTCCCCTGCAACACAAGACCGGAACCATCCCTTACTGGACAGTCCCGAGCAAGATCACCCCGCGGTTGGGATCAGCAACCGCCCACTAAGCCGAAATAAAGGGACATCTAGACAGGGATGACCTCACCCTCCAATGGGGGCTACCCACGAAGCCTTGCTGCATATCCCCTGATTTTCAGCCATTCCTATTTGATGAGGCGTGAGGCTAAGCGTTACCTTTTATAGAACATATCCCTTAGAATGCCCATCGTCCACCTGACGATGTTTTCGTAAGCATTCATCCATACAAGTCCGTCCCGGGTTCGAACGGAACCGAAGGCACTATTCCTACTACATCCATTTGGAAATATCCTCAGGATTAGTAGCGACTAGCCGTTGTACTTCACTGCTCCATCTTCGACTCCGAAATCGTTTTCCACGAAACGTACAAACCGGATCGAAGTGGTTTTCGAGAAATAAATCTCGATCCCGGTCTCTTCGAAACGATCAACGTATTTGGCCAATATTGATAGTCGGTTATTTAACTATCAATTAATATTCACAAACAACCATCCAACAATAAATAATTTTCCAAATTATTTATTAACCTCAAAAATATCCTCACGCGATATATTTCTATTTTCAACCCTTGAAAACAGTTTCAAAACCATCTTTCTTTCCATAATAAACTTTCTCAAATATTTTCTATCTCCACTGAAATTGCCAAGCACAAAACTAGATTTTTAAAAATAATTTTAAAACATTTTACTTTGAAATATGTACTTTTAAAACATTTAAATTAAAACTACTTCAATAATTTTGAAAAAAATACATACATATAAATATTTGAAAATAAAATTACTTAATAAAATATAAAACTAGGTTTACACTTTTAAAAACAAAATATTAAGTCACTCTTTAAATAATAACTACTATAATAGATTAAGCGAAAATACTTACTTTAGAATTTAAATATTAGAAATAAGAAATTTTTCCAAAACTTGCTTTTTAAAACAACTTTTAATCTTTTACCTTATATTTAAAAATTTACTTTGAAAACGTACTTGGTTATCCAGGGAGAATTCCAATCTTCAATCACTGAAATCAATTTTCCAAATTGATTCCTAATTTATGCTACTAGAATTAATTCTCTTTACTCAATTCCTTCAAAATTCATTAATTATGTGTTTTATTATTAATGTTATTAATTTCCATTTGATTTTAAATCTTTTAACTGAAATATACAAATTCCAGATCTTATCCCAATGTCTTCTTTATTCTTCCCAGTATCTTAATCTTTAAATTTCAAATATATGTTTTGTTCTTTTTAAATAATAACATTGGATTTTTTTTTAAATTCATTAATTCCCTGTTTATTCAAAATTTCCTTTCTATACTCAAGTTTTATTTACTAGAATTTTAAAGGGCACATTGTTTCTTTCCCAATTCATTCTTAAATTTTATTCAAATTTCTATAATTATTTTACTTACAAATTTACTTCTTTTATTTTCTTTCCAGAATCCAATATATATATTTGGTAATTCAATATACCCAATTATATCCAATCGAACCATAGCATACAATATCCTAATATAATTCATCATAGAATATCAAATAATAACAACATGGGATATCAAATAATAAATGTTGAGGGATCCAGTTGGATCACTCCAACCTGTTTTCCCTGCATCCACAGACGTTAGCACAATATAATACATCAATTCCAAAATATCATATTATATCACATCAATTCATTCAACCATTCAAACAATTATTAAATTCAATCATTTAAATTTAAATTTAAATTTTAACCGAGTGAGATTAACTCACCTTTGCTCTCTTAAATTTGCAAATCCACTTTATTCTCGACTTGACTCCACGATTATTGACCTTGTATAAACATTCATATAGTTTAATAATCTTTGAATTCATCAACAATTTATTACTTTAATTTAACTAAAAAATAATAATCTTAAGCTAACTCCTTTTATATAGAATATTTTCTAATCTATACAGATACAATCCAATGTTGTAATATCCCTTATTGTTTTAAATTTAACAACCCGTTTATAACTTGCTGTATATATATATATATATATATATATATATATATATATATTTAGACAATAATATTAATAGCCATCAATTAATTTACAAGTTTAAACCACGGATATGAAAATTTTTATAATACTCGACCTTGCTGTTTTTTCCTCTTTTTTTTTTTCTTTTTCCAAATGAATTAACAACAAATCGTGGAAATTAAACTAGGCAAAGCAGAATACCTTCACCAACTTGAATCACGAAACCGCTCTTCCCAAACCCTAGCTTGCAGCTTCCACGCGACATCGTCGCCTGCTGCCTTAAACATCTCGACATCGAACGCCACGTTGCTTCGCCTCTGCAATATTGACATCGCCACTCGAGCTCGTGGTACCCAGATATCGCCTAGCATCGATCGAATGACTCGCGACCCCCCCTTCACGATCGCGCGACTTTGCTCCAACCTCGCGAATCAAAACGCGAGCCCCTTTTTATTTTTCGAACTGCCGTGGGATTAGATGGAAACGAGGGCTCTCGAATGGTTTGAACGAAAGGAGATGAACCGGCTCGCCATTATCGAACTATTTTTTTTTAAGAATCGAACCAATTTCGATTTGGAAAGGCAGAACAAAGAAGACGAGAGAGGGGAAAACAAATGAGGCTTCGGTCAAAATCTAACATGAGAGAGGGGATTTTATTATAAAACGCTGCTAAAAGCTTCCCCTTGAAGCTTCTATTTTTTTTTTTGTGTTAGCTTGCTTAAGAATGTTCTCATTTAAGGAAATTTATTCATGAACCCTCATTAGTAATAGAACCAGTTGTTCAGGAAGATTTAGAAGTAGAACCCAACCCGACTGTAGTTAGAAATCCTATTCAGAATGTAGATCAAGACGAGAAGCAACTCAGGAACAAAGCGGTGAAACTCGTTAAGGTACAATGGAGTGAGGATCCCAGAGATTGTACCTGGGAAACTCTTGATAGTTTTAGAAAGCTTATCCTGATTTATGTCCGGATAACTAGTAATGTAGTTAGAATTGACTGTTTGATTGTTTGTTTTGTATGGATGTAATGTATGTTTGGATTGTTAATAATTAAGTTTTTGAAAATTAACTGTTGTTTAAATTTCGGGGACGAAATTCTTTTAAGGGGGGAGGAATGTGACATCCTGGAATTTTGACCCTATTATTATAATATGCTTTTAGTCTAATTTAAATAAAATACAAGATTTTCATTTATAAATAAATAAGATTTTGAATATTATTAGCTGTATATGGATTATAAAGGAATTTATAATTTCAAATTGTAGACTAGACTCTTTTAACAATATTTAAAACTAAATCTGTTTATTTTTATTAAATTAAAAAATTATATATTAATGATATTTAATATCAAAAGTATAAATGTAGTTAATGATGATGAGTACAATAATACAATTCAACCCATATTAAATATAAATATAAAGTATACATTACAAATCAAATATTGAAAGATTAAACGTTAAATAAAAAAATAAGATTTAAGTAGTTGACCCTATTGTATGTTTAAGAATAATATTTACAATAATATTTACAATAAGTTTATAAATATTTAAAATAAGTATAACATAAAATATGGTTATAAACATAAGCTTCTATATATTTAACATAAATATAACATAAAGTAGGATTACAAACATAAGTACAAAACTTTGTTATGAAAATAAGATATAAATAAAACTGTTAACTTTGTAAACATAAACATATTGAATACATGACATATAGGGGTTATTCATGCAATAAGGACATATATACATAATCTGTAAACAAAGACCTGCAAATATCTTTAAACAAATTTAATTTTTCTGCAAACATTAATAGGATGTTAGCATAAATGAAACATTTAGTACAAACACAAACAAAAACCTGCAGAAAACATGTTATTTATATGTTAACTTAAGTATGAAGTCAAAATGAATAAAAAACTGTAAATATCTTTGTATACATATATGTCAGCAAATACTAATTAGTGTTATTCAAAATGAAACATTTTAGTACAAACCAAATCTGCAAAACATCTTTGTATAAATCTTTATGTCAGCAAGCATTTAATCTGTGTTAACTTAAAGAAAACACAAACATTCAATTAGCAACATATTGTCATTTCAAGTTTTATGAAAATATCTCCAGCCGAAATATTCATATGATTGTCAGGTTTTAGTACATAGAAAATTAAGCAAGATATTTTATCAAGTGAAGCTTGTTCAAGAAGGCAGCTTGTTGCAAGTTATATGTATGTATTTATCATTTCTTATTGCATTAAGTTCAGTCATTAACTCAAGAAAACGAAACTGAGCAGAAGCAAAAGAAAATAAACAAAACTTTATATTTGCAAGTTCAAAACAAATTCAGGAAAAACAAGAAGTTTACAGGGATTTCAAACTTCAAACTACTGTTTTCTTGCATCATCCTCTGTTTCAAGTTCCTACTACAATCTTGTAAGTAAACTTATTTCTAACCTAACTTTATTTATGTAGTTTATGAAGATTTGTTTTGTGGATGATTTAAGTTCTGCAATGTTTGTTAAATACTGTAAGACCTGCATATCATGTTCTTTCAGGTTCCAATTTTTTTACCGAGGCAAACAAAACAGTGAATATATCAAACTTTTTATATAAATCCTTGTCTCTAAGTAGTAACTTAACTAAATAAATTTGTTTAAGTTTAGAATTAAGGTTTGGATTATATTTTTAGAAGCTGTGAATTATAAGAACTGTAAACTCAAAGTTACAGTACAAAAATGGAACAATGGCCAAAATTTGAATGACATAAATTGTACATTCAAATCTATATATAGAAACAATATGCAAAGCTATGATTTTAAAAAAAAATCATAATTTTTAATCCATTATTCACAGAGCAGTTAGTCAGTGAAGCAAAATTGCATTTATGTGATTATCAGTTGATTCATCCTATAATTGTTGATGAAATTTTACATGGAGCTTGAGTATTGATGTATGAATAACAGAAAAATGTTAAAATTTTTTATGAATGCAAGATTTTTATGGATTGATTGAAAGTAGGGTTTTGGGTTCTGTAAATGTTGGGTTCAGTTGATTGATTCTCGCGTCGTCATGGCTTCATCGAGTGACGAGTGATTTTGGGGAAAGATAGGAGGTGATGTCGGCAAGCCATGGCCGAAGTGTTGACATTTCTGGTGGTCGCAATCACAACCGCGAGGTGATTTTATCAACTGGGTTTGAGTTACAGTTCGACTTTTTAGTCGAATTTCGATTTCGTGAATTTCAAGTTGATCTGGGTTTTGTTTTCGTGTATGGTGAAGAATTGTGATATGTTGGTGGCGTCGCAAGGGGTTAGCGCGGTGGTGGACCGCCGTACACGTGCACGGCGGCGGAGATACTTGCGACAGGGTCGACTCGAGGAAATCTCGAGTTTGAACGTTCTTTGCTTCGGGATTTTTTTTGCTGGGTCGAGTTGTAATACGCGCGTGTGTATTAATATGCTCAGCAGTTTGAAACTTTTAAGCTTTTAAAAAAAAGAGAAGAAACAGTTGAATTAAGAAACAGAGAAGAAGAAGGAGAGACAGGGAGTGACGTGAGATAGTTGCTGGGTAGTCTCGAGTCCTACCCGAGGCGAGCACGATGTTGACTTCGGGTTTGAGATTGCAGAAGTTTGCTAACTGTAATATGGAAATAGAAGTAATTAAGTTAAGTATAAACTTTGTTATTAAGTGTTAAACAATTTGTTTAAGCTCTGATGATCTTTAAAGCTTTGCTGAAACAAGTTGCTTAATTAATTTTAAAATGGAAAGTTAATTATGTATGTAATAAAAATTAATAATGGTAATTTCATAAGTAGTTTAAAACTTAATTGAATTTGTAATTAAAGAATTTAATGGTAATCTTGTATAAAATCATTTGTAATCAAGATTTTAGTTAATCATTTGAAGTTGGTTAATTAACAAATCATAGATAACTGATTAAATAAATAATTAATGATGGAACGAATAAGTTAATTAACAATTAATGATTAATTAAGCAATTAATAATAATTAAATGTGTAATTGAGTTTTATAAATCAATAATTAAGGTTATTGATTAATAATTAATTCATTAATTAAGTGTATAATTAATAAGTAATTAATGAATTGAAATAAGTTAATTGATTAGTAATTGATTAAGAATAAAATATAATTCATTCTTAAATATGCAAGTAAGTTTAAACAAATCAAACTTGTTGATATGAATCGTTGATTCTATTTGATTGCCTCTGATGTTTATTTATATCCTGTGATGTTCTGTAATATTCTGGATATATCTGTGATGATTGTGTATGATTTATCTGTGTTAAATTGCAATATGATGTATCTAATGTTATTTATCTGTATTAAATTGCTATATGAATTCAATTGTTAAATTTAAACTGTAAAGTTAATTAGACAACTTGGACATTAAAATGGCGTTTGGATTTCGATGAGACCGGGATCGGGTATCAATTGATATTCCGAAAACCACAACGATCCAAATTAAACGTTAGGTCGTGTAATCTCAAGTGAAGATCGAGATGGTGTTTTCAGAATGCAAGGGTTATCGTCGTTAACTCTGAGGGTGATTCCAAAACGAGTGTAACGAGATAATGCCTTCGGTTTCATTCGAACCCGGAACGAACTTGTATGGATTGAATGCTTTCAGCACATCGTCAGGCGGACGATGAGCATTCTAAGTGATATGTTCTATAAAGGTAAACGCAGCCTCAAGCCTCATCAACCGGGAATGGCTAAAACAGGGGATGTGCAGCAAGGTTAGGTGGGTCATTCCCAAGCAGGACGAGATATA
The DNA here is from genome assembly GCA_030765085.1 of Allium cepa. Classification (NCBI taxonomy): domain Eukaryota; kingdom Viridiplantae; phylum Streptophyta; class Magnoliopsida; order Asparagales; family Amaryllidaceae; genus Allium; species Allium cepa. The sequence goes on from CM060929.1 coordinate 568,990,858, forward strand.
CCCCTGTCTAAATGTCCCTTTTTATTTGGCTGTGTGGGCGGTTGGATGTACACCAACTGCAGGGTTATCTTGTTCGGGACTGTTCAGTAAGGAATGGTTCCGGCCTTGTGTTGCAGGGGAGTTAGGGTGGCTTCTCGGTACTGTGATCTAGACCACGTACTGTGACGGGCGGTACCCCAGTAGCCCTGCCATTGTATGGGATCCAATTTCCAATAAGCGCCGTACGTTTTGATTGTGCCCAACTATGTTGAAATGTGAGATGTAAGCATTTCAGCTATTTCTGTATTTTACTTGAAAACCCTAGACACTATTATAATATCACTGGATTTCCTATGAAATGTTTTGGTTAGCGTAAGGTAAAAACTTACCCATATTTATGTGTGGGAAGTCTTACGTGATACCTTTATTTTAAATGATTTTCAAAGTTAAACAACTTTAACCCGTTTACTCATACCAGACCCATGTCTGACCCGGAGTTTATTTTTGTTTTTTCATAAACTTTCGAGTACCCAAATTTTTACGGGTAGCCAAGGGATTCAGGTTAGCTTTGATGACTTCAGTAGGAGAAATGGAGCAGGAGGCTTTAGCGTTGTAGACACACATACACAGGCACACACACACACACAGATATATATATATATATATATATATATATATATATATATATATAATTCCGCTGTGTTAGTGAGTTTATGATGTATTTGAGATGTATGTTCTGACAGATATGTATATGATGATCATGTTGTATGATATTGTTTAGCTCTGATGTATATATAACTATGTAATATTTATGTTGAGATATTATATTTTATTCCATTCCGCTGTGAGATTCTGATGTTGTTTTTCTTTCTTTTCCTTTCTTTTCTATTTCTACCCCTTTCTTTCTTATTGATGACACGTCTTTCTGGGCGTAGAAAGCCGGGTCGTCACAGTTGTGGATCCCTCCAACCTTTATTTAAATTATTGAAATTACCTTGTTATGATGATTGATATTTTATGATGAATTATGTTGAAATATTGAATGCAATGTTTTGTTTGGATAATTGGGTATAATGAATTTCTAGAAAAATATATATTTTGGATGTTGGAAAGAAAAGAAAGGAAGTGAATTTGTAAGTAAAATAATTATGGAAATTTGAATAAATTTAAGAATGAAATAAAATAAAGTGACATAAGAATTCTAATTTAGAAATCTTGAATATAAAAAGGAGATTTTTGAATTAATAGAAAGTTAATGAATTGTAAACTCCAATGCTTATATCTAAAAGAACAGAACATTTATTTTAAATATAAGATTTTAAATTTTGAAAGGAACAAAGAAGGAATGGGAAAAGCCTGAAATTTGTATATTTCAGTTAAAAGATTTAAAATCAAACAGCAAATAATAATAATAAAAAAAATAAAGTCCATAATTAATTTTGAAATGAACCAAGCAAGTAACGAAATTTATTTCAAATAGAATGAATAGGAGATCAATTCAGGAAATTGATTTAAGTGCTTGAAATTGGAATTTTCTCTGGATGGCCAAGTACACGTTTTTAAAAGTAAATTTGTAAATATAAATTAATGCTTTAAAGTTGTTTTTAAAGAAAGAAAGTTTTGTAAAATTTATTATTTCTAATATTTAATTTCTAAAGCAAGTATTTCCTTTTAATATATTATAGCATTAATTATTTAAAAGTGATTTAGTATTTGTTTTAAAGGTGAAACCTGGTTTTATATTTTATAAAGTAACCTTATTTTCTCAAATTCATATAGTATGTATTTTTAACAAATTATTTAAGTAGTTTTATCCTAAATGTTTTAAAGTATGTATTTTCAAAGTAAAGTGTTTTAAATTATTTTAGAAATCTAGTTTTGTGCTTGGTGATTTCAGAGGAGATAGAAAATATTTGGGAAAGTTTATTCTGGAAAGAAAGATGGTTTTGAAACTGTTTCAAAGGGTTGAAAATAGAAATATACCTTGTGAAGATATTTTGAGGTAATTAAATAATTTGGAAAATTATTTATTTGTTAGATGGATGTTTGTGAATATAAATTGATAGTTAAATAAGCGACTATCAATATTGGACAAATGCGTTGATCGTTGCGAAGAGACCAGGATCGAGATTTATTTCTCGAAAACCACTTCGATCCGGTTTGTACGTTTCGTGAAAACGATTTTGGATTCGAAGATGGAGCAGTGAAGTGCAAGGGCTAGTCGCTACTAATCCTGAGGATATTTCCAAAATGGATGTAGTAGGAATAGTGCCTTCGGTTCCGTTCGAACCCGGGACGGACTTGTATCGATGAATGCTTGCGAAACATCGTCAGGTGGACGATGGGCATTCTAATGGATATATTCTAAAAAGGTAACGCTTAGCCTCAAGCCTCAACAAATGGGAATGACCGAAAATCAGGGGTTATGCAGCAAGGCTAGGTGGGTAGCACCCAAGCAGGGTGAGGTCATTCCAGTCTAGATGTCCCTTTTTATTTCGGCTTAGTGGTGCGGTTGCTGATCCCAACTGCGGGGTGATCTCACTCGGGACTGTCCAGTAAGGGATGGTTCCGGCCTTGTGTTGCAGGGGAGCGAGCATATTCCTCGGTACGGTGATCTAGTCCCCGTACTGTGACAGGTGGTACCCCAGTGCCTAGTCATTAGTTGGAAATCCATTCTCCCTACGTGCCTTGTACGAGTTTTGTTTGTATTACCCACTCTATGGCTAGTAGCTGGAATTTAATGAATGTAACAATTTAGGCTATTTTATAAGTATTTGTATATAGACCCTATTATAATATCATAGGATTTCTATAAAAATTATTTTAGCTATCGTAAGGTAAAAACCCGACATGTTTATTTGTGGCGTGGTCTTACGAGATGCTTTTGTTTTCAAAGGATTTTTGAAACTTTAATAATCAATTGGGTGTGATTTTCTCACGCCGGTATTCCAGACTGACTCGGGTGTTATTTAACTGTAATGCTTGGGTCAGACCGAGTATTATAGAATACAGGATGTGATGCTGTGGAGCTCAGGAGACGAGCTGGATGACGATACGTATATTCGTACTTGTTATATATATATATATTCCTCTGTTGAGTTGTTGTGTATCCATTGTATGTCATTGATGTGAGCTGTGATTGATGTACTCTGATGATGTAATATATGTAAACAGATATATATGATTTTGAGTAAAAACTATTTATTATCTATTATATTTTACTCCGCTGCGATGGTTAGATTCTGTTGTTGTTTTCTATTCTCTTCTTCTACCTCTTCTTCTTTAACCCAAATGGTTCGTATTTCTGTACAACTTGAGTTGATTTAGGTAGAATAGTGGTGATTCAAGGGGTACGGATTTGCGGGTCGTTACAATAAAGATCCATCTCATGCCATCTCTTATCAGTTGGGAGTGGCCCTCCAAATATTGTATTGATCACTAATCTTTCATCAGTCTTATGCAGGCTCCTCAACCCTATGTGGCGCTTGTCCTCGGTTGGGGTCGGATGTCCCTTGCCCACCATCCTATGGGGCTTTATTAAGATGTTGTAGTTTTCTTTTTCGTGTTAGTTTCTCGATAATGTCTTGGATATGCCTACATTCGTTTGTGTTGTGAGCATAGCATTCGTAGAATCAGCAATATTTTCCAGTCTACTTTTGCTTCTCTGTCGATTCTTTCAAAGGTAGCTTCCTACACTGCATGGTGTTGCATGTTGACGAGTAGACGTTTTTTTAGAGATGTATTCAATGGTGTATAGGTATCATACATTGAAATCCTATACTTTTCTATTTTACAATCCCTCTTCTATGCACGGTTCCTTTCACTGCCTTTCTTTTGCTGATTTGGTTTATTTTGAACATTTACTTGATCTTTTTTGGAACTCTCCCCAGATTGTTTCACTACAATATGACTCTGCACTCCTTCTCCACTTGGTCCCACAACATTCCTCTTCCTAGAGAATATAGCTTCCTCTTTCCTTAAATATGAGCTGCTTTTCGATAGAAATGTTCAACGTTGCGGGTGGTTTTCCGGCTAACCAAAGCCTAAGTCAGATTCTGGATCAGTCCCTCTTGTTACCACCATTAATATTGAATGGTCATTCAGATTACTGACTTCCATGAAGGCTGTATGAAATATCTCCAAATAGTCTTTCAATGATTCTCCTAGAGCCTGGATCACGCTTAATAGGGACAATACATCTTTGAGGTGAGTTACATGCATACGAAACTGCTCCACAAATTGCATTGCAAAATCATCAAATCTAAAGATTGACTATGGCGGTAATCTCGTAAACCACATTGTTTCTATGCCAGAGAGAGTAATAAGAAAACATCTACATTTTTTGGCATCATCAGCTCATGCAGAATCCGTCAGCCATTCATATCTCATGATATGTTGCCTGGGATTGGTTTTTCCCTCATAGGAAGGCATTGATGGCATGCTGAACCTCTTTGGATACTCCACGTGTAGGATATTGTCAGTGAACTGGGTATGGCTCCTCGAGATCCTCCAATCATCGTTGGTCAAGCCTTGGCTCTTCCTTACTAGCTGCTTGATCATAGCCATCAAATCCGACGTTTATATAGTTGGAGCTAAGCGGTAGTCATGATCCACCTCATGTGAATGGTTCGGTCGATGTCTATGCATCGTTCCATGCCTCTTAACTCAACGTCCTCTCAATGCATATCATGCGCGTTCACTTTGTCGTCATTCAGGGGAGGTAACCGGTCTGCATCCACCCTTACTCTAGCATCGAAATCAACCACGGCGGCTCCAGCTTGTGCTCCACCGGAAAGAGGCAAATATCCTCCTCTGGAGGAGGGATCGACCCTGGTATCCCAAGTAAGTTTTCTTTTTGATGTTCAGATGCTTCTACGTGATATCCGTTGGTTCCGCAACGTATGTATCTGTGATAATCATCTGATGAAGTAGAGCTCTCCGATGTAGAATAAAGAGTTGGCACCCTCCTAGTTTTCTTATGCTGTTGATCTCTGAGTTGATTCATTAGATTGATATTGGCATAAATCTGCTGGCTTAACTGTTGGCTGCTATCTATGAGCTCTCTCGTTAGATTCTGGAAATCAACTCTTGTGATGGAATCGGCCGGATTCTGGCCATCAACTAGATTGGTAGCATTAACATCTACCAATAGATTGCTTTGGCCTCCTTGTCGGATGCTAGCATTCTTGTTTCCTTCTGCATTTTGAGAGGCAAATCTGGTGTTCCTTACCATTGTTGATAGTTTTCCTTAAAGTTTTGAAAATCTAAATTGAATGGAAAAACTATTTTATGATAGTTCTATATCTCTTCTTTGGATTTATGCAATCCAACAGCAGAAAAGGATCCAAATAGAGCTGAGAATCTTGTTTCTCAGCAAAAGCATCAAAATTTTTTGCATCAAAATTGGCACAAACACTCAATAGAAATTTTGTAGAGGAATAAATGAAGAATAATAAATGTAAACAGAGAGAATATAACAGTAAAATAATAAGAAACAAGGAAATAATAAAGACGTAGAAATTTATAGCGGTTCGACGTTGTTTGCCTACATCCACTTTGAGGAGATAACTTTATTAATCACTTTTTAAACACAATACAAGAGGGATCAAAAGAAAATCCATAGTTACAAAAGAATATAAAGGAACAAGAAGCGTAAAAGATCCCCCAAATTAACAATCAAGTCTATATTTATAGAGGAAGACAATGAAATATCTCCATGAAAAACTGACAGAAGGACCTCAAAAACCATTGGGGCCATCAAGAGCGATCGCATGGCCCAAATCCCAAGAAATAAGAATCGATGCCGATCCCTATTTTGGAGCAGTTTGGTGGTGCGATACCTATAGAAGCTTCTCCATGTTGTATTATGCTTAGCCTCCAAGTTTCATTCTAATTGGATTTGTAGAAATTGAGTTATTGATTAATCTTTATTGCAACATGTTATGTAGCCTAATTGTGGTCGATCCCTCTAGAGGAAAGACAGTGGATCCCTCTTGCTTGATCCTCTTGGGGTGTGATCCTTAGGGTTCCCACATCCTGTTTATAAAGTTTCACATGTATTGGACTTTTGGATTTTGAGATATCGATTGTTTTCCATTGAGTTACACTTGTTTAGTTAAAGTAATCTAATCCCTTTGGCAGAGAGGGGTCATACATGATCCTATTTCTAGATTAGATTATATTCCATATTTAGAACGTTCTATATAGCATATCTCTCAATTCCGTTCAATCAAGGCTTCATATTATTATGTGTACATGATTTTTGGACCCAACAATCATCGCTCTGGACTTACTGGCCTTGATGAAAATCGAGTCTAACTTGTCCAATCAGTTCGGGTATTGCTCGGTCAAAATGCCGGACAACATACGTACATATACATACATACATACATACATACATACATACATACATACATACATACATATATGTATGCATGCATGTACTATACTCATGTGTGAATATATATACTTGAACCTTGAACTTGCAATCACATTAATGTTTAGTTGAGGCTTGTTCTTTGAATTGTGCGTTATTGCATTTGAGTACTTGTGCCCGTTTTTGCTGGTTATGATGCATTGCAATTGTTGTTCTTATTTGTGTTTAGATATTACATTTCCCGATTTGTATCAGTGTATAAGTTCCTTTACTATTGTGTGCCTGAACTAGTTTTGTGGCATGTACATATCCTGGTTGTTGATGTTGCACTTGAACTTATTTGTATTAGTGTACATTATGCCTATGAGTACCATCTTGAAATTGCACCAGTTACCCCTTTTGGATTTTCTTATGCACCGGTTTGAACACTTGGGGTAGTTTATCTTGTTTAAATCAAAAGCATAATTAATCATTTTTGAAATACCAACTTTAGCTTACTGTATTAAACTAGAGTGTATGAGTCACAAGAAGGATGATAAGGAAGACTACCATAAAAATTTGTTTGATTTTCAAGAAAAATTAAAATATCCTTCCTCTAATTATGATAGATACTTCAAACACTATCTATCAATTATGCAATCAATATCCATAATTTTTGATAAATTTCAGAGATTCAAGTAGTCAAACACCATCTTTTCCAGAGTAAATTCTTTACTTAAGAAAACAAGTGTATCTTTTATTAAAAACAAAAATAAAAGGAACAGTAAAGGAAAAAAATCTAAGTTATTTTTAGAATTCCCAAATCCAAATAAAGCTGTAAAAATATTATTTCTGGAAGAGGTTTTATGAAAATGTCTGCTAATTGAAAATCAGTAGAAATGAATTCAATGCAAATATCGTCTTTTGAAATATGATCTCGAATGAAGTGATGTCTCACATCTATATGTTTAATACGAGAGTGATGCACATGATTATTTGACAAATCAATGACACTTTTATTATCACATTTTAATGGGACATGTTTAGCTACTAAGCCAAAATCTAATAGAGTTTGCATCATCCATAAAATTTAAGCAGAGCAACTGCCTAATGTAACATATTCTGCTTCTATGGTAGATAATGCTACACAATTTTGCTTTCTACTTGAAAATGAAATTAATGAATGTCCTAGCATGAAACATGTTCCATTAGTTCTTTTCCATCAACAAGAAATCCAACATAATCTGAATCAGAGTAACCAACCAAATCATACCATAAACCGAAATTCTATATGTAGAATAAATATCTCAAAATTCTTCACAAATTTTAAACGAGATTCTTTTGGATTTGCTTGGAAAGGTGCACACAAACATATAGAAAACATAATATCAGGCCTAGATGCAGTAAGATAAAGTAGAGAACCAACCATACCTCAATACTTCTTTTAATCAACTACAATATCTTTTTCGTCTTTATTAAGTTTGATCGAAGGACTCATAGGGGTTTTTATGGTCTTACATTTGCTATTCCAAATCCTTCCAATAGATCTTTCACATACCTTTTTTGTGAAATAGAAGTCTCCATCTCACTTTGCTTGATTTGAAATCCTAAAAAGAATTTTAATTCTTCTACCAAGCTCATTTCAAATTTGTCACACATGATTTTTTCAAATTTCTTACATAAAAGATTGCTAGTGGCACCATAGATAATGTCATCAACATAAATTGGTACAATCAAGAGATCATCTTTATTATGCAAGAGAAACAAGGTAGTATCGGCACTACCCTTTTTAAAACCATTTTCCAAAAGGTATGTATTAAGATAGTCATACTTAGCCTAGGAGCTTGTTTTAAACCATATAATGCTTTTTTATGTTTGTACACATGATTTAGGAATTCTTGACTTTCAAAATCAAGAGGTCATTCAGCGTAATCATTTTTTTAAATTCCATTTATAAAAGCACTTTTATATCCATTTCTTTTAATTTAAATCCATTAAAGCATGCAAAAGCTTGCAAAATTTTAATGGATTCTAATCTAACAACTGGAGGAAATGTCCCATTAAAATCAGTGCCTTCTACTTGGTTGTATCCTTTAGCGATTAACCTAGCTTTGTTTCTAATTACATTTATAGATTCATCAAATTTATTTTTAAAAATCCATTTTGTTCCTACAACTGGATAGTCACTTAGTCCAGGAACTAATTTTCGAACATCGTTTCGCTCAAATTGATTTAACTCCTCCTGCATACCTATAATCCAACTTTCATCACCAAGTGCTGTATCTACATCTTTGGGTTCAATTTCTAAGATGAAACCATTATAAATATACAAAGCACAAAGAATTTATTAAATGAAGATTGGGTTTGAACACCTACAGTTGGGTTACCTATTACCAATTCTGAAGGATGATTTGCTTTGAACATTAGTTTTTTAGCCTCCAAATTTCCTTTTGGTTGATCTGTAATTTCATTTGTCTTTGGTGGCATTTTCTGTTGATTCATCGATTCCATCATCCTTATCTTTGTCACTTTTTTCTTTTCTCCACTTCCTCCATCCTCTAAACTAGACATTGGTTGATTCTACAATGGTCTTAGTCCTTTTATCATATACCCTATAAGCTTTGCTCCTTGATGAATAGCCTATGAATATTCCTTCATCTACCTTGGATTCAAATTTGTTGAGTTGATCATCTATGTTAAGGATAAAACATGGACATCCAAAACTCTAAAATATGAGATGTTAGGTTTTCTATCAAACTATAACTCATAAGAAGTTTTATTAAGCATTGGTCTAATCATAACTCTATTCATTATATGATAAAATTATTTGTTGCTTTTGCCCAAAATGACAAAGGAAGTTCATATTCATTTATCATCGATCTAGCCAATTTTTTAATGTATGATTCTTTCACTCGACCACCTTATTTTGTTGAGGTGTTCGTGGAGCAAAGAATTCATGTTTAAAACCATTTTCATCATAACACTTTTCAAAGTCATAATTTTCAGATTCTCTACTGTGATCACTTCTTAAAGTAATGATTGAATCTCCTTTTCATCTTAAATCTATTTGCAAATTTTGAAAAATAGTTGAATTTTTTGGACTTTTTAGCTAAAAAATAAACCCATATAAACCTAGAGTAATCATCAACTAACATATAACAATATTTCTTACCTTCTAAACTAGCAACATCATTCGGACCAAACAAATCCATATGAATCAGTTCAAGAACTCTAGAGGTACTTATAGCATTTTTGGCATGGAAATATGATATACTGAACTTAACCATCATGCAAGCTTTGCACATCTTACTAGATTCAAAATTTTGTTGTGATAATCTTCTCACCAAGTCATTTCCTTTTAGCTTCTTTGATAAGCTCATACTAGCATATCCTAGTCTTCTATGCCATAAGATAGCTTTCTAATCCTTAGCTACTAGACAACTTGAAAGAATGAGATCATCAAATGATAAGGAATATGTATTGCCTTTCCTCTTACCCGTGAACAAAACTTCACCTAAAAATTTGTCAATTATTTTGCATAAATTTGCATCAAACACAACATTCGTACCTTTGTCACATCGTTGGCTGATAAAGATGAGATTATGATGTAAGTTATCGACGTATAGAACATCATTTAGTTTAAAAATATTATTGCCTAGTTACCTTTACCGATTATCTTACATTTACCATTATTGCCCATCGTTAAACTCTCACCTTTGTAATCTTCTAAGCTAACGAACTTTGATTTGTCACCTTCATGTGTCTGGAACATCCCGAATCCAAAAAGCACTCTTGTTATTCCTTAGTGCACTAGCATACCTACATAGGAGAAGAGTAAAAAGACATAGAAGACTTCATAGATCCATTAATGTCAGTGAAAAAGTATTTAGGCACCCAAACTTGTTTAAATTTGAGAAAATTTACTTTTGTACCTTTTGGAACCCATATTTGTTTAACGGTTTTATTTTTGTTCCTTTTCCAACATTCATTTTGTTTATGCTTATTTTTTCCGCAAATTAAACACTTCGACGATTCTCTGTGAAATTCGATCTTATCATAATTCTTTTTCTTAATTTCTTCAATTCATCATATCCAAGTCCTTTTCTATTTTTTGTCATAGTTTGACTAACTAACAACATATTCAATGATTTTTCTCCTTTAGAAAATTTTTCTACTGTTGATTTAAGTTGTTGAACCTTAGATCTAAGAGCAATATTTTCATTCAAAAGTGAGGTGCAGTTTCTAATGAATTTTTTTCCTTTTGTGTTATTTTTGTTTTTTTAGAGATAGGATTTCATTTTCAAGGATTTCAATTTTAGTCATACATCTGTTTATTTCTTCCTTTATAGACTCACACTTTTCACATTTAGAGTTAAGATTTCTACGTTTTGAATCATAAGTTATAAGTCATTTAAACAAAACAGACTATTTCTTTAGCTTCTAGATCATTATATCTTTGTTTAAGTCTATTAATATTTCCATTTAACTTGTGATAAAATAAAAGTAAATGAGTATGGGATAAGTGTGCTACCTTATTTGATTCATCATCGCTGTCAATTGATTTTACCATTAAACACAAGTTTGTCTCTTCTTTCTCACAATCAATGTTTCTTGTACTTCTTCTTCACTCTCTTCCCATGTGGCTGCAAAACTCATTCTGTTCTTCTTTTTTCGTTTGTCAAGTCGATTCAGCGGATAGTGTGGTTTCATATGACCTGGATTTTTACATTTATAATGTGATTTCTTCCTCATAATTATCTAGTACTTTGACAATGCTAGATTTTATTCATCGATTTATTGTTAGATTTCCATGCTTTTAGGCCCATGTAGTGAATCACTTCATTAATAGTGCTAGCTCAGCTATAGCTTTATCTTCTTCCTCACTATCAGTTGTACCTTTCAAAGCAATCATTTTCATTTTGTAATCTCCATTTTCATGCTTTCATTTGACTTCTAGCTCCACCTCATAGTTGATGAGATTTACTATTAATTCTTCCAACTTTATCTATTTCAAGTCTTTGAATTCCTCAATTGCAGTCACTTTTGCTTCAAAAACCCAAGGAAGGATTTTTAGGATTTTTTGGATCATCTCCAATTCTATGTAAGCTTTTCCTTAAGTTTTGAATTTGAACATGAGATTTGGAAAACATTCATACATCTCCTATTTAATCCTTTGACATTGTCAAATTATCATATTCAGTGTCAACCAAAGCTATATGAGATTCCTTGACTTGTGGCATTCCTTTATGAGTCATCTCGAGTATACGACAAATTTTCTATGCAGTCACACAATGAGAAACATGATTAAATTCCATTTTATCTTAGATACAGATAATAGAATCCATAGATTTTATATTTGAGCGATAAAGTTTAAGTTCATTTGCATCCCACTTATCCTTAGGCTTAAGAACTTGATCATTATCTATTTTTAACATAGGTAGACTATAACTAGTTTCAACTATATCTCATGGCTCTATAGTATTTAGAAAATCTTCATCCTAGTTTTCCAATAAGCATAATAAATTCCATTAAAATGGGTAGAATAGCTGTGGATTGGCCTTAGAAAAAGCGTTATTAGAACTAGGCATATTTTAAAGATGCGAATTTTTGTTAGGAAATCAAATCTACAGTTTTGATGACAATAATTATACAATGGAAAACGAATATATATATATATATATATATATATATATATTTATATATACAGGTATTTGCTAGAACAACGTCACTAGAAAGACAAGAACAAGGCTCAAAGGACACTATAAGAAACTACAAGTCGATAGGAACAAAAAAGCACAAGAAAAAGATCAAAAAACTGATATACACAATATCTGACGTCTAGGTGCACAAACTAGATGTCTGAAACAGTTATCTGGAACAACAGACAAGCTGAACTAGACGTCTGGCAATTGCACTCAGACATATGATCTACTACTATATTCAAAAATATATATAGTATTAGACGTCTAAAACATATCCCAGACATTTGATTTCAAACTCGGATTTCAAATGAGAACTTCAACTGCCACATTCGAATGGACATCTCCGCTTCTCTTCGCTGCAACTATTCATCATTAATAGAAGCAACTGTAAAGAACTCGTTAATGGATGCAACTACTCAAGATATCTATCTACAACTATATATAGTATCAAGAATCAAGAAGAACTTACTCAACTTACTTACCTTTCTCACTTATGCTTTCTGATTCTATACTCTATTCTTGATCTCTGCACTCTACCATCACTACACCAAATAAGTTATTTTGTAACATTTTATATCTTTCAATTTCTAACACTTATAAATGTTACAAAATATCAACAGTAAAAAAGTGTTAAAACTCTTGTAAAGTGTTAGTAAAAATAAATATTTCCGCGATTAACCTTTTTAACACAAATAAGTGTGACAAACAGTTGGTAAAATCGTAAATAATTTATTATCAAGCGAAGTCTTGTGTAATTTATTATCTCTTTCCTGACGCTTACCTGTTCTCAGTAATATTTCGACCGCATAACTTCTAATTCAAATTAGGGTTTTTCTTGCTCACCAAAATCAACGCCGACTTCGATGACTTCAACATCGACACCGACTCCAACCACTTAGATGACGGCTCAGGCGACTGGATTTACATATTGCAATCATTATTCTCGTGACAGTTCTAAGGGCGACTGGATTGAAGCTTGGGCTCAAGGTCAACCAAATAAATAGCTTAAAATTATTGATGGCTCAGGCGACTGGATCGCGGCGTGTCATTCTTCAAGGTTGACATCGACGGTAATTTACAAATTCTACACTTCTTGTTAATCTCTTTTCTAATTGAAATTAGGTGCTTTTCTGCAAATTAATTTCTATTGTTTGAATAATTTTAGTGCATAATGATGTGGGTTGGAATATTCACGAACCCCAAAGATAGAAATCGGTGCCTTTCAATGTTTTTTTTAATCCACTTGGTTCTTCTAGCAATGCTTACGAGTTGTTTTTTTCTCTTTCAATTTTAATTTTAGAAATATTTTTATAGCTTTTGTACCAATATATGATGATTTGGTATGTATATTATAAAATTACTTGAAAATGTTTAGACAGTTGATGAAAACTGACTCGAGATTGTAGACTAAATCGATTAGTTAACCACGAATATCGACAAAAATTTCCAACAAATCTATTTTATCTTAAAACCTCCATTGAAGATTATTGGAAATATCATCGACTATAATTGTAGACTAAATTGGCTCGACATTGTATATTTTGTTTTTAATATAATGCTAATACAATTCTATCTAGAACTATTACTATGAACTAGTACCGTCAACTTGAAATGGTCACATTATGACAAATACTGATAACTTAGCTTACGATGCTAAGATTCATTGACGTAGTGCACATTAACGTGGCTAGGAGAATTCATGAATGCATTGATAGAAATGATTGTTCTTTGAATGCTGTTGTTTCACGCGGTTCTCATTGCAGTAACTAGTTTGTAAATTAATTATAATATCTTTCTAAATCATTTTTGAATTTACGGAATTGTTTCTATTGATTTAGCAACAGTAAGTTATTGAAGAAGTGAATTATGGCTTTACTTTATGTGACCACCATTAGTTTATTGATTAAAATTGATCTCTGAACCCATAGATGTTAGAGGAAGAAGAAGTTGAAGTTCCAGTTACCAAAAATACAAAAATGCATACTGAAGTTGTGCCTTCGACTGTTGAAACTGATGTCGATATGACTGATTCTTCTACAGCTAAACCTGAAAATGGTGGACCAGTGTCAGAAGACAAGCTTTTTCAGATGGAAACTGACACCAAGGTATGCAATATGAAAATATGCTATCTTTATTCAGTTATTGTTGGGATGTTTGGTCTTACATTGCTCATGAGTTTAAATGGTTAACTAAGTACCATATCTCAGATGATGGAAAAACCAAGTGGTTTGTTGATGAACTGTTTCCTGGTTTGGTTGACTATTTTGATGAGTTATAGATGCTTGTAGGTGTGAAAATACATACATTTATGATAGTTTCTTCCAGTCAGTTAGTACTAGGCTTTTGTAATGAGATTTGGGAAAATTTATGAGCTGGTTCCTATAAAATTTACTTTTTGAAACAATAATTATCACCGTAGTTTATATTGTTAGTTTTAAAATTTGACTAATATCGTTGGTTTGTAGTCTGAACCTTCTAAAAAGAAGATAAAGAAGAAAAATATGCCTGTTGCCAAAGTGGTTCATGGGGGCCTAGCATCTGTAGAGTTGTAGAACGCCGTGGAGAAAGGGTTTGAAATAGCTCTTCAAGATTGGGTAATGGAAGACACCAAGGACAAAAAGAATGCTGTGGAGGCATATATTTATGATATGCGCAACAAGGTGTGTAGACTTTTTTCAATAAAATTCACTTGCAATCATCTTATATTTTATGATACTTAATTTACAGGAAGCCATTTCCAACATTTCAAAGCAAATTCCAACTTAATCTTGATCTTCTACTTAATCATTTTCTAGTACTAGTTAATTTTATGAAAATAATGGCTTTCCAGTAAGAGTATATTACAATCCCTGAAATGCCAAATTAACTGAGCTGACAACATAAGAAGTCGTACACTTGTTTAAGATCACAAATAGTTAAAGCATGAAGTAAAAACTATTCACAGACAATGATATCGAGTGACATCCAGACTCATCATTTCCTTATATACGTATATTAACAGTTTGAGGTAGTTATACTGGGGTTCTCTCATTTAATAAACTTCCATTGGTATATTCATAGAAATAAGCTTGTATAAATTTGCCTGAACCTGCAAGTAGTGCTTTTGAAAATTTAACTAGCATGGAAAAGTACATTGTTATTTTTTTCTAAATTTGGGAGCAGCCGCATCGCTTTTTACTATATCACTCTCCTTATTCATTGCAATACTATCTTCATGGTATTGTAGTTCTAGAACTGGAAAGGTAACTCATGTCATGCATGTAAATATTTTGATCATAATGATACATCAAGCGTGTTAAATGCATAATAAATATAGAAAGGTGTGAAATTTTCTCACTTTATTTATTTAATATAGTTTTTAATTTAGGGTTGGCACTATATGGCTTTAATTTTATGTATAGGTCGATTTAGCACTGCTCGAAGTTTCTTCATAGTTTTGTAAAAACTTAGCTCATATCCTCTTTATTATAGTTTGCTTTCTCTTTTTTAAATACTGATTTTCTTATGGAATTTTGTGTATGGGTGAAAAGGAAGGAAGTGGGTGAGAAAGAAAATGATGAATTGCCAAACTTTAAGCTCTGTTTTAATTAAATTATAAACTATTTTACAAGAGAAAGCATGACTTCAAATCTTTCATTTGACTAGTCAATTCAATATGATTCTTTTGTTTGCACTTTCAAGTATTCAATGCTTTTTCAAATTGCCAACAGATATGGGCATTTCACCATTGAAATAGTTGTTAGAAAGATAAAATGTTTTAAGCTTTGAAAGCTTTCCAATCCCAGGTGGTATATTAGTCTATCATATTATTCTGTATTAACCTGCAAGTATTCAATGCTTTTTTTTCCCGTCAGTACCACTTTCTAAACAAAAAGACTTTAATGTATGTTTCTATCTATAAATAAATCGAAGAAATTAGGTTAAATCAAATTCCTTTTTGATCACAATAATTGTATGACATCCAACAAAATTCGAACTGACTATCCTCCTCTAACTTATTTAAGTCTTCTAACGATATATGGTAACTTAAATGTCAAAGTTGCAAAAGTGCGTGCTTGAGCAAAAAAAAATCATTTGAACTGTATTATATACGTTAGCTAGTTCATAATCATAATATAAATAGTTATTATAATGACAAATGTTACAACACTATTAATTACTTGATCGTATTTCAATGGTCCAGTTCTTTACAGGACAACATGCATGCTTGATTAAACATCAAATAACATGAAAATAAAACCCAGTCTTACCAAATGATAATATAGAACAAAATGTAAAACAGTAGCAACATATAGAATTTAAGAGGTCTTTAGTAGCTGGAATATCAATATCAGGGTTAGGTAACTCTTACCCTTACTGTCAATTTCCAGCATATATTTTCTTTGTTTCCACTTGTTAAATTATATTTAGGACATGACCATCAATTATTAGTTATTGTATTATTTTTGTTTTAAATCAACGATGATTACAATCCGAGAACAACTAGTTGTTGGTGCCACCATGTATTTTGTTGAAACTCATCTTCAAATAATATTTACAGTCCATGTTGGCCTCAGTTTAAACCGAGGCCATTGTGGCATCGTTTAAAACTGAGGCCATCCACTGTGCCTCAGTTTAAACTGAGGCCACTATTGGTTGGCAAAGTATTAGATTAAAATATAAATATGATGGAAATTTGCGATGGAAATATTTTTGTTTTGTTTTTTGATTTTTATATACCTCAACGTTCTCCCAACAGCCAAACAATACCGTCTACATAGAACAGCAAATACAACCTCACCCACCATAAATTGCACATATTTCTCCTAACTTATTCTAAGTATTGTTAAAATTATAAAAACTACCATAGCTTCTTCTTTCCTATAACTTTTTAGTTTGTAGGGGTATTTTAAGTTGATATTTAAAGTTGCTCAAAGATGTTAGATGGAAATGGATACACTCAAAGAATGGTTTTGGGGAAACCAGCTCCTTTGGTCAGTACATTTAGACTGAGCTATTACTCAATACCGAATCTATTGAGTCAGGCAGAGGGTCAATTTGCAGCTGAACATGTCATCAAACATTCATTTCACCAATATCAGTATGGAAAGATCCCTTTCTGGCCGTACTAATCTTTATGGATTATAGACCAGTATGACATTTCTCATTGTATTCATGAAGTATTGGTACATCATTGTGTTAGTTTGTTACCAATATCACTGCTCTCATACAGTATTGGTAATGTCAACAATCCATTTCATTGAGTTTTTAAGCTGTCATCACCTGTTAAAGCCAAAGTTTGGTCAAATGTATTTCAATAATTAGAGCTATATTACTAGTCTGTAAACATACAGTGTTATGCATTTTTATACACCATTTATAACAGTTAGAATATTCGAGTATTGCATTTCTAGTTTCTAATCTAAATGTATAAGATATACATAGCCAAATGGTGTATATACATGTTTATACAAAAAATAATGTAAATGTAGAAAGTAAATGTTAATAATGATGGCAGCTGGTAGAAATAACAACGGTGGTACACAAGGGGTACTATTCCTAATGTTGTAAAGGACTTAGAGGTGGCTGTACTAATAATTGACTTTGTCCTCGTTCTCCTGCTCATATTATTTTTTTTATTTACCGGAGTCTCTTTTTTTTAACAGCAAGTGAATTTTTTTCAAGCGTAAAATTTTACATTTTTTTCATTGATTAAAAAATGTAGTTATCAAACAATGAAGCACACCCAGGATTCCACGATGAAATAGATATAGAATTCCTGGGCACAATACCAGGAAAGCCATACACATTACAGACGAATGTTCATGTAAGAGGAAGCGGAGATGGCAGCATTATAGGACGTGAGATGCAGTTTCATAACTATGCCATCATTTGGAATCCTGCAGAAATCATGTAAGTCTTTATTAACATGTCGTCTACACCGAATTTGCAAGCGGGAATAACAATTTTTAACACCATGTATACAAGTGCGTTTAAACTACTGCTATAAAATGTCCTTGTTCTTTCTAAGAAGAAAACAAAAATAGGTCAAATTTTGATAATTAAGCTGTACCCTATTCATGTATTTATTTAGCATTATTTTGACAGTACAATTCATGTATTTATAGTTCTCATATACCCAATAACTACTCAGAATAGCAGCCTCATATGCAATTGACTATGTAGAGTTACATAAATATAGCTCAATTGTTTAGAAATAATATTTCAATTGAAGAAATATATAACTTTTAAGATGAATATTTATTCAGTACATATTCACCACTAATTTAAATTTTATGTTATAAAATTGGAAAAAATACACCTAAGCTAAAGCCATGGTTGCAACTCATATGCAATCTGTACTGTCGAGTTTGCATGCAAGAATAAGCATGTTGAATTCAGAAATAGAGTTTGCAAACCAAGCATGCAACAGAGTTTGCAAATCTAAGCATGCAAACTTAGTTTTCAAAACCGAGCACACAAACTGAGCTTGCAAACTGAACACACAAACTGAGCATGTAGCAAAATCGATGCAAATTGGGTTTGCAGCAAATGCTAATTGAGTTTGATTAACATGTATTTTGCATACTAAGTTTGCGAATTCATAAATACAAAAAAAATAGAACCTGAGTTGTAACTCAGTCTTTTAACATTTTGATTTTGAAGGTATAAGTTTTTATCGAGTGTTTATATTAAATGCAGGAACTTGAAGAAGGATGCTTTGGATTATTGTATTGGACGTTGAAGAATATTCAAAACCATTAGAGTTTGGAGTGGATGATCAGGAATGGTTAGGTTAACCGTAAGTTAAACTTTAAGTGTATTTTGAATTTTTTTTGAAGCTTATGTTGTAATAATATTTGAATATATGACATTCTGGTATTTTAGATATGTAAATAATTGTTTATGATATGTTATACTACATTTGCAGAGTGTTTAAAATTTGCATTGAATATGTATGATGAATTATTTGTGATATGGAAACCATTATTTGCAGAGTGTTTATGTTTAAACTTTGCATTTAAGTTTTGGTATATATATGTGTGTTACTAAATAATCATTTTCCAACACTTATAAGCGTTACCGTATATTTTTGTACCAATACTCATAAGTGTTACCGTATATTTTGTTACCAACACTTATAAGCGTTACCGTATATTTCTGTACCAACACTTATAAGTGGTACCGTATATTTCGTTACCAACACTTATAAGCGTTACCGTATATTTCTGTACCAACACTTATAAGTGTTAGTAATATACAGGTTTGTAACACTTATAAATGTTACAAATTTGGCCGCTCCATTCCTCACAGTCCATTAATAACACTTAAAAAGTGTTACTGAAATTGTTTGTAACACTTATAAATGTTAGAATTTGCCTCTTTTGGTGTAGTGCAATTCTTACTTATATACATTCTTCCATATACACAGTTTCTCATAGATAATATTCCTTAGAGATATATTGGAAGCAATTATACTAATATGTCAACATCCGTGTTATATTAGAACACACATTTGACAAGAACAACTTATTGTAACCAAGCCTATCCTTCGGGAGAAGCGAGGGTGTTTGATAGTAGAATCCTGAAGGGGAGCTTCGGGACTGGACATAGGATGTGAGGTACGAACCAGTATAAAATCCTAGTGTGCTTATTCTATATTTATTTAGATTAATATTGTTTTAGTTGCATCATATATTTTGTCATATATGCTTGTATATACATCACACGATCCATCCCGTATACTTTCAAGTGGTATTAGAGCAGTACACTAACACGTATTTGAATCACTTTAATATGACAAGTATTTTTCAAGAAGGACAATCCATAGAACATCCCTCACTTTTTAATGGTTTTAATTATGCATATTGGCCAACACGTATGAGAATTTTTATGGAAGCTAATGGATTAGAAATTTGGTCAGCCACTCAAAATAAATATGAAGCACCTGACACTGCTATGAACACATGGAATGATGCATAAAAAACTGAAGCTTCTAATAATGCCAAAGCTATGAATGTTTTATTTTGTTCATTAGATAAGAATGAATTTTCACGTATCATGTTATGTAACACTGCCTATGATATTTGGCGTACCTTACAAGTTACACACGAAGGCATAAACAAAGTTAAACAAACTAAAATTTCAATTTTTAAAATCAATTTTCATCATTTAAAATGAAACAAAATGAATCTATAGTAGACATGTACTCTAGATTCCAAACCATTCAACACGATTTAATGGCACTTGGAGTCAAATTCACAAATTTTGACTTAATATCTAGAATACTCAATTCATTAACTCCAGAGTGGGAAAGAAAAATATTAGATATCGAAGAATCTAATGATATCTCAACACTCTTAGTTGAAGAATTAACAGGAAATTTAACGTCTTATGAAGCTAATTTGCAAGCAAGAAAAGAAAAAAATTCGGAGAAGAAAAACATAGCATTCCCAACAAAAAATGAAAACTCCGACTTAGAAGAAGAAGAAATTGTATTTATTGCCAAAAACTACAACAAATTCAAGAATTTTAGAAAAATGACTAGATTCCAGAAAGGAGGAAAATCAAGCTCAACAAATCAAACGTCAATCAAATGCTATGAATGTGATCAATTTGGACATATGAAGAAAGATTGTCCCAAGCTCAACAATGATAAAAGGAAGAACAAACTTGGAAAATTTAAAAAGAAGAAAGCTTTCAAAATAACATGGGATGACTCGGATTCTTTATCATCATCAGACAGTGACAGCGATAGTGACATAGAACAAGCTAATGTAAGTTTTATGGCACAAACTGATGAGGTATGTCCCGAACTTAGCTATGATGAATTATTAGAACTTAGCATGGAATTAGATGATAAATTTATACAAATTAAAAATTGAATAAAGAACACATAGCCAAAATAAATAGATTATAACTTGAAATAGGAATGTTAAAAGATGAAAAAATTATTTTAGAGAAGGAACTAGAATTATCTCAAGAAAATAAATAAAAGTAGTTTAGTTGAAAATGAGACTATATCTAATGATTTTGGAAAAATTAGACTAGAAAAGGATAACTTGTTAAAAGAAAATATCAACTTGAAAAGTAATATAGAAACATTAAAAATTAAAAATTTAGAACTAAAAGAAAAATTAGATAAAATTACAAATAATATTTCAAAATTTAATAAAGGAAAACAAGATTTAGAAAATCTTATCAAAACTTCAAAACCGTCAGGTAATAGAAATGGAATATGATTTAAAATATTCCTAAACAAAAAGGGAATAATATTAAGAAATATAGTTTTATTTATCAAAAGACTAAAAGATCACCTAAGTCTAATATGAATACCAAAAATAAAAAAGTTTGGATACCTAAGACAAATAATAAGTTGATTAGACAAAAACATGTTAACAATTTTTTAGATAAGGTAATCTATAATAAAAATTGTGTTCTCAAAGGGTATGACTACCTGCTTCTCCTAACATGTAGGACCCTAACAAAGTATATAGGTACCGATTAAATCATCTTTTATTTTGCAGGTACCCAAAATAAAAATTGAGGAGAAATTGATACTTGATAATGGATGCTCCAAGCATATGACTGGAAACTCAAAAATGTTATCAAATATAACATACATCGATGGCGGAACAGTAACTTTTGGAGAAAACTCAAAAGGATACGCCGTTGGCATCGGAGAAGTCATCAATGTTTTGTTAGTAGAAAATTTAAAACACAACCCACTTAGCATCAGTCAATTATGCATAAAGGTTTTCAAATAAATTTCGAAAAAGATAGATGTAATATTTTCGATAATAACAAACAACGTATCTTTGAGGGTTTTAGAAACAAAAATATTTATGCCTTAAATATGAATATAAATCAAAATTCAAATTTGTACTTAACATCCAAATATGACGATCCATGGTTGTGGCATAAATGATTTATTCATATTAATTTTAAATATATTAATAAATTAGCAAAATATGAGCTAGTTAGAGGTTTACCGAAAATAAATTATAAAGTAGAAAATTTATTTGACGATTTTCAAATCAGAAAACTAAAGAAAAGCACTTTTAAATCTAAAAATAATATTTCTACAAAACAATCATTAGAATTATTACATTTAGATTTATTTGGTCCAACTCAAGTACGATCTATAAATCACAACAAATATGTTTTCATAATAGTTGATGATTTTTCAAGATATACATGGACTTTATTTTTAAAACATAAAAGTGACACCTTTGGAATGTTTAAATTTTTTTTATAAAAGAATTAAAACTCAAATGGATTTAAAAATTAAGAATATTCGAAGTGATCACGGTAGAGAATTCAAAAATGATCTTTTTACTAATTTTTGTAATAAAACGGGCATAAGTCATAATTTTTCATTTCCCCGCACACCTCAATAAAATGGTGTAGTAGAGAGAAAAAATCATACGTTACAAGAATATGCACGAACACTATTAAATAGTAGTGGTTTACCAAAACATTTTTGGGCTGAAGCTATTGCTACGGCTTGTTATGTTTTGAATCGAGTAACCATACGACCTATGACTAAACATACTTGTTTTGAAATATTTTTTGAAAGACAACCTAAAGTATCATACTTTAAAACTTTCAGATCAAAATGTTTTATGCTAAATACAAAAGATAATTTGGGAAAATTTCACCCGAAGGCCGATGAAGGAATCTTTATTGGATATTCGGATCATAGCAAGGCGTATAGATTTTTTAATAAACGTACTAACACAATTGAAGAAAATTTACATGTTTCATTTGATGAAAATTTTCTTAACCATCATACTAATGACGATGAAGAAATAATTCCAATAACAAATACAACAAACTCTTCTAATAATGAGACATATGCACAAAATAATACTTTAGTGTCATCTCCTAGAATTCTAAAAGATCATCCAAAAGATAATATCATTGGAGATCTTAACTTCAGAGTAACTAGAAATCAACTTAACCAAATAAGTCATTTTGCATTTATGTCAAATTTTGAACCAAAAAATTATAAAGAAGCTTCAAACGATAATATCTAGATAATAGCCATGCAAGAAGAATTAAATCAATTTGAACGTAATAATGTTTGAGAAATAGTACCTAGACCAGAAAAACCATCATTTATTGGAACAAAAAGGGTATTTAAAAACAAAGCAGACGAAAACGGAAATATGGTTAGAAATAAAGCACGTTTAGTCGCCCAAGGTTATAATCAAGAAGAAGGTATCGACTACGACGAAACTTTTGCTCCAGTAGCAAGACTCAAGACCATACGTACATTACTTGCTTTCGCAAGTCATCACAATTTTAAATTGTTTCAAATGAATGTCAAAAGTGCTTTTCTAAATGGTTTTATTAAAGAAAATGTATATGTTGAACAACCTCCATTGTTTGTTCACGAAAAATATCCCAATCATGTTTTTAAATTACAAAAAGCCTTATATGGTTTAAAGAAAGCCCCCCGTGCCTAGTACAAACGTCTTAAAAATCATTTAATTACATCTGGTTTCCAAATAGGTAAAATTGACAGGACTTTATTTATTAAAGGAGAAAATAACGACATATTAATTGTACAAATTTACGTAGACGATATGATTTTTGGTTCAACTAACGAAAATCTTTGTACTCAATTTTCAAATATTATGAAAATGAATTTGAAATGTCTCATATAAGTGAATTGAATTTCTTTTTAGGTTTACAAATAAAACAACTTGAAAATGGTATTTTTATTTATCAAGAAAAATATTGTAATGATCTATTACGTCGTTTTGAAATAGAAAAAACTTCAAGCAAACCAACAACAATGAGTACTAGTGTTCACTTGGAAAAAGATGATAATGGAAAAGATTTTGATGAAAAATTATATCATAGTATGATTGGCTCCTTACTATATTTAACGACTAGTCGACCCGACATTATGATGGGCATATGTCCTTGTGCCCGATTTCAAGCAAAACCAAAAGAATCTCACCAAAGAGCTGTTAAACGTATCTTACGATATCTATTAATACTAGAGATTACGGTTTTTTTTATCCTAAGGGATCATCGTTTGAACTAGTTTCATATAGTGATGTGGATTTCGGTGGATGTAACAGATCGTAAGAGTACTGGCGGAACGTGTCACTTTATCGGACAATCATTAGTTTCATGGTTTAGCAAAAAGCAAAATTGTGTCTCCTTATCCATTTTCAAAGCCGAATATATTTTCAACAGCTCTGCCATGTGCACAAGTGATATACATGCAACAACACTTAAGGATTTTGGTAAAGTTATCGATAAATCACCAATATTTTACGATAATACAAGTGCAATAAATCTATCAAAAAACCCTGCAAATCACTCACGTACTAAACACATAGATATACGACATCATTTTTTACGTAACAATGTAAAAAAGGAATTATTACATTAGAATACATAAATACCGAGAATCAAATAACAGATATTTTCACAAAACCACTAAATGAACAAACAGTTGTTAAACTGCGATGCGATTTAGGAATATGTTCTCTTAATGATCTTCTCAACTAATACTACATTTTCATTCATTTTATTTTTGGCTAAATTTTTTTATCCACAAATCAAAATTGTTAACATTAACTAACTATTTTTTGAAATTTGTTTTCTGAAATTACCTATGTATAACCTTTAAAACATGTATAAATAGTATTTTTACAAAACAAAAAGTAAAGAAATATAGATTTCATATTCCTTTTTACACAAGGAAATAAAAGCATGTCTTTCGACAACTCTCATCTCTCCTTCTCAACACCAACAACAGATAGTTCGACGGATACACCTCATCGCCTTCCTACTCCTACACCAGATTAGGAACCAGCCTATAAGTGGTCCTCCTACCACACGGGATTCACTCCCGATAAAAAGATGTCCAAACAATCTCTATTTGTCTCTCCTAACACCAAGAAGAAAATTGATGAGATACATCACTACCAAAAGAAACAAATAGATTTACAACAAGAATTATACTTTGAACAAGTGGTCATTGTGCGACGACTAAGTTTTCTGGAGCAAGTAGCGATCAAATTTTGCAATTCACGAAAGAAGGATGTACATGAACCACTTCCGATTCCTTGCTGATGTGCACATAAACGTGCATATTTTTACCACCATATTTATTCCATTTAAATTAAATAAATGATCAATGGGGTATTTTAACTTGTTTTAACCAAAATCCATATTAATTCCAAATTGTCACATATCCATCTTCATATAGTGGAAAAACGGTCATCTGTGTGCATATATTTCTTTAAGAAAAATTAATTGAAAAATTACATATATTTGTGTAGGAATTTGATCTCAAATAGGAGTGGTTTCATGAAGACACATGCATGCACAACATGAATATAAAGGAATGAAGATGGAAATAATTCAAAGTGAAGATCATGGAGGACCCCACCTACCCACCTACCTTAATGTGCAAATTAGAGGCTAATGCACATGCTTATGGAAGTAATGGCTTCATGTACACTTAAATGATTAGTAGAAGCTAATGATTACTTGGCCTCTACACTTTCTCAAGGGTAGTTTGATCATTCCCCAAATTATAGATTATGGTTTCATGCTTGTATAAATAACCCCTTATGTTTCATGTCACCCTCCTCTTCCATTTACTTAGTCTCTTTTTAGTTAGTTTTAGGCTCAAAATAAAACCAAGCTCTCTTCTTTCTTTTCATGGCTACTTGGCTATTTCTCTTTATGTAATTTTTTTATGCAACTTCAATTCATGTTCTTTTATTTTTCATGCTTATTTACTTTCATGTTGTAGTTTAGATTTATTTTTCATGCAAGTAGAATAGTTTTTTTTTATTGCTTTCTTTTTCTTTTTCTTTTTCTTTCATGTTGCAAGCTACATTTGTTGTTTTAATGACAAATATGAGAGGCTAAACCCCTTCAATTTAGGGGGTACAACTATTTGTTGATTCATGCTCTCTTTTTGAGCTTAATGATGATGATATAAATGGTTTACTAGTTTTTTTTGCTTTAAATTTGATAGCCTATATTGTTGACACCAAATAGGCTATGCTTAAACAATCACTAACATTAATTGTCTCTTCATCAAAATATGATTATGGCAAAAGAAAGTGATTTGAAATTAAAATTTGATGGTCTATATTTCTAATCAATAGTTAATAGACCATACTTAAAATAGATTTCATTTTCATTTTCTTTGTCAAGTTTCATGGAAGTTAGTAAGTGTTTTAAGGGATGTGTTATTGTTTGATGGCTTATGTTGGCTAATCAATAGCACAAATATGCCATACTTATGATAAGCACATCAATTAAAGCACCAATGACCATAAAAGAGAGATCATGATTTTATATATGTTGAACTACATGATTTAGAGAGTGGATTTATTTCCTAAATTGTCACCTAACTCTTATATTTGCTTCTCTTTTCTTTTAGTTAGTTCCCTAATTCTCTACCTTAACTTTCACTCGACTTTGGCTTAATTTGATTGAATAGAATTTTAAAATCATCAATTCCCCGTGGATCGACCCATATTCGCCACGTGCTACATTCGTACATCGTGCGCTTGCGGTTATTTTTAATTTAAATTCGTTCGACGGTTTTCTAAACCGATAGAATTTCCGTCGATGAACAAGTTTTTGGCGCCGTTGCCGGGGATTTGTTTTGATTTTGATTTTCTATTCTTCGGATTAGTTTTTTTTGATTTTTGTGTTTGTTTGCATTTGAAAAAAAATTGTTATGTGTATGTTGTTTGTGTGCTCATTTCTTGCATTTCTTTCCATTTGCATTGCATTTCTATTTAAAAAAAACATCACAATTTCGAATCACAAACAAAAATATTTTATTCCCTTTGCAATTTCCATTTCTTTTACATTTTTGCTTATTCCTCTTTCTTTTTTTGTTTTACATTTACTAAACATTTCCAACATTACCACTGTTCTGCCTCTCTGTTTCTCTCTGCCTACAGAGTGTACATCACTGGCATCATTTTCCCCCTTCAAACCGCCATCCCAGTCCACTGATCAGTTCCTCCACCAACATACTACTACCCCATTGCCTTGCCAAAATCTGCCAGCAAGCAACACAGACTTCTTCTCCAACAACCACTGCCATCATACATACCACATACATCATAGCAGCAACATACTTTCATCAAAGCACTGTGTTACAAACAAACTCCAATACAACTATCTGCTGCATTTCAAACCTCTGTAAACAACAACATACTCGCTGTTACATCCCATCTACCACTGCCCATTACATCCACCCACTACTCCTCCTTGATATCCACTTGCAATTGCCAATACAAACTGCCAAATCTTCCACCTGCAATCACATTCTTCCACCACAGTCAGCAGTTCCTCTTCCCACAACCAAGCAACTTCAACCTACCAGTAACCTGCTATCACACAACTTCCACTGTCACTTCTACTAACCATTCACTTCATCTCAGTTAACTACACTACAACCACTTCAATATCAGTTCATCAACATCATATACTACGTACACCAAACATTCACCAGACATCATGGCATATAAAAAGAAGAAGGGAGAAATAAGTTGTGACCTCACCTAGAAACGCCATCGACCACCATACTTCATCATCCACTGCCTCACCACGAATCACCAAAACCCAACAAGCACCTCGACTCCACTGCAATCCTCCCAAAATCACAAGCAACTCCTCGAACCACCTCTCCAATTCGCATCTCCCCAAATCAATTCCGTAACACAAAATCCCACTGCGACCTCAAATCAAATTGCCTCCCCCAATTACCATTACTCCATCGCCGCAACCCCTCCCCCTACAACTGCTGCTGCCACAGTGCTTGCCTCCGATCAAAAGACGAAAAGATTTAATTTTTCTTTTCATGATTTGATTGTGAAGTTGAATTCGAGGACGAAGCCGTTTAGTTGTGAAGTATAATTGAGAAATAGGCTGATGGGGTTTCGATGGTGAAGTTACTGCTCTGTTAGTTGACTCTAATAATTTGTTTAGTGGGCTAGGCTTAAAAACTCCAGAATAATTTGTTTACGGTGGTAATTAGGTTTTAATTGTTTTAGTGTTAATTTTAATTTGTTTACTTTGTTTTTGTTTTGTTTGTTTTTGTTTTATTGCCTTGTTTTATCCTTAAAAAATAGAAAACAAAAAACATTTCAAAAAAAGAGTTTCAATTTGTGTCGTTTTCATTTATTTTGTTTTGGTTTGTTTACCTTGTTTTAATAAAATAAAATCCTCTTTTAATTATTTTGTTTTGTTTTCTTTGTTTTGTCTTGTGGAAAAAAAAGAGTTTTCTTTGTTTAATTTGTTTTTAGTTAGTTTTGTTTTATCCTTGAAAAACAAATTAATTGTGAATTTGTTTTGTCTCGGTTCAAGTTGTTCTTGAGTTTCATCCTTATATTAAAAAAAACCCTTGTATATATCTTGTTCTATTATCAGGTTGTAGAAGCAGATAAGGAAGGAGCAGAAGTGCTTGCTAAAATAAATTGCTTGCTTTGATGAGCTTGCCAAAAAAAAAATAAGCTGCTTGCTTGCTCTATCTCTTTTTTTTATTTGCTTTGCATTGTCGTTTGCTTGCATTTAAAAAAATATAATTCAAACACCAAAAAAAACCAAAAAATTCATCGTAGTTGCATTGTTAATATTTAATTTCTGCTTTGCATTTCATATTAGCTTTTGATTAATAATAACGGTTAGACATCGATAACACTTAATTGTATATTGACAAGTTGTCTTCTTTGAATAATTTAATTTCATGGTGTCTAGGCTACGACAGAGTAATAACCATTTATAAATATTACGGTGATTCGTAAATATAATGTGGTTGTTCCTCTGAAGGTACTTAAACCTTCGGCTGCATTGCTACGGTGATTCGTGGTGCATCGATAACTCCTGCCCGTTACCTGGCCGGGAACTATCTTGTTTATCTAAGACAATTTGTGATTATTCAATTTTGGGTTAACTTAGGATAAATCATTTGTAATTAACCCTTGCATTCATTTAGTTGCATTAGTTCATGCACATTTAAAAAAAATAATCAAAAATCCACAACTAATTTTTTTTTTGTAAATATTCCTTTTATTTTTCTTTGAAAAACAAAATCCAAAAAAATATATAAAACCTTTTAAAAAAAGCCATTTTTTTTAAAATCCAAAAACAAAACATAAACCAATTTTCAATTTTGAAAAAGAAATTCTATTTATAAATATTTTTCTTTATTAAAAAACCAAAAAAAACATTCTTAAAAATGTCTGAGTTTCCCCACATACATGAATTTTACAACAGTTGTGAAAATCAATATAATTTCACTTCAAATTCTAATGGATATTTCAACAACAACTATTGTTTAAACGATTCGAATTTTGAACCTCAAAATTTTCAAAATGATGAACAACCTTCATACCTTGAAAATAGCATTTCATCTTTACTTGAAATCGCTACACAACAAAATCAAATGATAAATAAGTTGTGTAATTCATATTTGTGCGATAACTCGAAGCAAAGTTTTCAAAATAATGAAAATCTTGAAAATAGCATTTCATCTTTACTTGAAATCGCTACACAACAAAATCAAATGATAAATAAGTTGTGTAATTCATATTTGTGCGATAACTCGAATCAAAGTTTTCAAAATAATGAAAATTTGAATTCACTTCAAAATTCAAACGATTTCAAGTATAACCCATCCAATTCAATATTGAATTCCAAAATGAATTTCAAAATCAAAACGAAAATGTGATCCAATTTTCAAATAATTTTGGCAATGAGAATAGTTTCAATAATGATACGATTGAAAACCTTGGTTACCAACAAATTCAAAATGAAAGTTTTCAAATTAATAATCATGAATTTGATTTTTTTTGACCAAATGGAAAAAGATAACGGAGATTTATTACTTGAAAAATACAAAAAATTTCGTGAAAATCATAATCAAATCTCAACTTGCGAAGAATCAAATAATAATCTACCGTTTATCGAAATTGACAACTCTTGTTCTCAACATGTCCAAATTGAAAATTTTCAAGTTAATAATTACAAATTTGACTTTGTTGAGCAAATGAATGAAATTTACGATAATCACACGAATTTGATGATTTAAACATTGGAAAATTTTCGTGAGAAACAAAATCAAATTTCAGTGAGTGACGAGTCAAACGATAATCCATCTTTTACCCAAATCGACGATTTTCAAATAACAACTTTTGAAATTGATAATGGAGATCTTAATCATGTTGTTGAAAATACGGTAATCAAGTTGGATTTCAATTCTTTTGAGGGTGTGGAACCAAATTTAAAATTCAATCTTCCTTTTCTCGATTTGGAAAATTTGAATACAACAACTTTGGATTTTGAACTTGAGATACGCAATGAAGTTGTTGTTAATCCAACAAAGGAAGACGAATTGAACGAACATGATTTTTTTGGACTTTTTGAAGATGAGTTGTTGGATTCCAAAGGGGACGATTTACATTACCATTTTGAAATCAATAATTTTGAAGAATTTTTCAATGACAAACTTGACTTTCAATTTGGTGAAAATAAACTTGAATTTCAATCAATCGTCATATCTACCCCAAAAATGATCGAAAATAAAACAATTCATAAGATTTTTAATAATACGACATTCGTTTTTTCCACATTCGACTTCGAAATCTTTTATGGTTTGGTTTTTCGAGCTTAAGTTCTGTCTCGTATACTTGACGAGACAAATGAATCGGTCTTTGGAAGACCGTTTCATTTACTTTTTGGCGATATACTTTCTGATGCCATGTAAATACATTTCATTTTCATGTAAATAATAATAAACGTTCCTTTCACTTGGGTTGATTGTGGGGACACAGTCAAAATCAAGTGTGGAGGGAGACTCATCTTCTTCTTGATTTTTCAAGATTAACTTTTCATTTTTCTTCCAAAAACTCAAAAAAAAATCCAAAAACAAAAGAAGGAATTTTTTTAGCGTTTTTGATTTATTTTTAAAGAAACACTATAGGATAAAATATATGGTTTTGGTTTATTAAATTGAAATTGTTGAAAATTTATTTGTCTTAACAAAAATAAAATTGAAGTTTGATTATAAATAACAATGGTTTAACTAGTATATAGGAAGATTCATACGTGTTAATTATGAAATACATCCTAACTGAAAATCTTTGTTTTAAAATGGTGAGTTTAAAGTAAAGGATATAACATTTTTTTTGTCTTCTATGTTAAATGGTGTTAAGATGATTTTGCAAAACTCTCTCTCTCTCTCTCTTAAAAAATATAAAAAAATAAAAACATAATAACATCCAAAGTATTCATTCTCATTTAACAGTCCTCACGGTTATGCATGGGTGAATTACTTGGAATTTTTGATTATGTGCTTTCATACTCATTTAAAAGTCCTCATGGTTATGCATGTATGGAACACATGTAAAAAAAAAGAATAGACTTAATTAAAACCACCTACGGTTGATAGGTGTATGCACGAAAGTGTGTGCGCTCGCCATACTCTGTACTCCCCTCAGACAAGCTCAAAGGTAGTGCATGAGTGGTATATCTGGCCTCTGTTTACCTAAGCTAGGTGTGTAATTTTTCTTGCAAATAATGAGAGAGCGAGCAATTGAAATCCTAACACTATTTTTACTTAGTTGATTTGATTTGTTATTGAAAAGAAATGAAAATACCACTTTGATAAACTTTGATAATCAACTAAGAATCCTTTTCATAATTACACTTTGTTGTCAACCGAAATAACGAGTTAAACTATAGTATATTTATGATAGCTTCGTATTTATTGGAAACTTTGACGAGTGAATGACTTAAATTTCAAGACAATGACCGAAACCTATATTAAACTTATTTGTGTTGATTTAAAAGTAAGTCCTTCATTTGTAAATATTTTCAAAAACGCGCATTCATCTCTTTGTAAATAAATCTTGCATTTTGTGAATATTTTCATCCTGCATTTGGATTTTGTGGGTAGTATCCGCTGAAAACCATTACGAGAAAACACTCGTCCTACTGGGGACACCCAAAGGTTTAACGGCTTGTTTCATACGCTCAATGTAATCATGCTCCCTACGAAAACGGATTTATCTTAGTTTTCTTTATTCGAGGACGAATAAAAAGATAAGTGTGGGGGTATTTGATGTGCACGTAAATGTGCATATTTTTACCACCATATTTATTATATTTAAATTAAATAAATGATCATATGGGGTATTTTAACTTGTTTTAACCAAAATCCATATTAATTCCAAATTGTCACATATCCATCTTCATATAGGGCGAAACGGTCATTTGTGTGCATATATTTCTTTGAGAAAAATTAATTGAAAATTTATATATATATATTTGTGTAGGAATTTGATCTCAAATAAGAGTGGTTTCATGAAGACACATGCATGCACAACATGAATATAAATGAATGAAGATGGAAATAATTCAAAGTGAAGATCATGGAGGACCCCACCTACCCACCTACCTTAATATATAAATTAGAGGCTAATGCACATGCTTATGGAATTAATGGCTTCATGTACATTTAAATGATGATTAGTGGAAGCTAATGATTACTTGGCCTCCATACTTTCTCAAGGATAGTTTGGTGATTCCCCAAATTATGGATTAGGGTTTCATACTTATATAAATAACCACTTATGTTTCATGTTACCTCCTCTTCCACTTACTTAGTCTCTTTCTAGTTAGTTTTAGGCTCAAAATAAAACCAAGCTCTCTTCTTTCTTTTCATGGCTATTTGGCCATTTCTCTTTATGTAATTTTTTTATGTAACTTCAATTCATGTTCTTTTATTTTTCATGCTTATTTACTTTCATGTTGTAGTTTAGATTTATTTTTCATGCAAGTAGAATAGTTTTTCTTTTTATTGCTTTCTTTTTCCTTTTCTTTTTCTTTTATGTTACAAGCTACATTTGTTGTTTTAATGACAAATATGAGAGGCTAAACCCCTTCAATTTAGGGGGTAATGAAGCTCTCTAATTATGTAGCTTCAACTATTTGTTGATTCATGCTCTCCTTTTGTGCTTAATGATGATGATAGAAATGGTTTACTAATTGTTTTTGCTTTGAATTTGATAGCTTATATTGTTGACACCAACTAAGATATGCTTAAACAATCACTAACACTAATTGCCTCTTTATCAAAATATGACTATGGCAAAAGAAAGTGATTTGAAATTAAAATTTGATGGTCTATATTTCTAGTCAATCATTAATAGAGCGTACTTAAAATAGATTTTGTTTTCATTTTATTTATCAAGTTTCATGAAAGTTAGTAAGTGTTTTAAGGGATGTGTTATAGTCTGATGGCTTATGTTGGCTAAGCAATAGCACAAATATGCCATACTTATGATAAGCACATCAATTAAAGCATCAATGACCACAAAAGAGAGATCATGATTCATATGTGTTGAACTACATGATCTAGAGAGTGGATTTATTTCCTAAATTGTCACTTAACTCTTATATTTGCTTCTCTTTTCTTTTAGTTAGTTCCCTAATTCTCTAGCTTAACTTTCACTTGACTTTGGTTTAAGTTGATTGAATAGAATTTTAAAATCATCAATTCCCCATGGATCGACCTGTATTCACCACGTGGTACATTCATACACCGTGCGCTTGCGGTTATTTTTAATTTAAATTCGTTCGAAGGTTTTCTAAACCGATAGAATTTCCGTCAACGAACACTTGCAATCCTTTGAATCCCTCTGCCTCTTATCGTACACCTTTGGATCCTTCACCTAGGCGATTCTCTGGTTCTCCAAGAACAACAAATGTGGAAATATATGGTCTCCATTCAAGCCATGGAGGAATGAAAAGTCTGATGATCGCAGTGCTCCATTTTCATCTAAATAAATTTACTTATTTTCATTGTATTTTTATCTACGTATATTTGTATTCTGTTTCACAAATAATAATATTATGTTTTACTAAAATCAATCTCTCGAAAAATAAGCAACACCCTTCAAAATTAGGCTATTTTAAGACAAACTGGCCATTTCAAACGTCTAAACAATGCAATCAGACATCTAATATCCTTGTATTACATAATTATTTTAACATTGTGCATATATCCGACGTCTGATATAACCAACCAGACGTCTGAAAATACTTTCTGCCTTGTAAAAAAACACAACGGCCTATTTTAGACGTCTAAAAATGGTTCCAAGTTCGGATAAAGTTTCTGCCTTCTCAACATAAAAACAAGGCCAATTTCAATCGTCTAATTTTATTTCCAGACATTGGACAAAACTCTCTGCCTTTCAACATTTACAATTGATCTATTCCAGACGTCTGCCACCAACAACCATTCGTCTGATTCTATTTACTATCTTCAAACTAGGTTAAATCCGACGTTTGATTCACCGTCCAAGCGTCTGAAATTCAATCGATACTCTTAAGTACGCTGATAAGGTCTATTTTTTTCACTTTTCTCACTTACATTTCATTTCGTTTCTACTACAAAGTCGATTCCCTATTTCTCAAACTCGCTTTCTCCTCCAAACACGCTCGAACCTCTGATACCAATTTTATGATCGAATTAACTCTAGAGTGAGGGTGAATTGGGTTAATATAAATTCATAGTTTAATAATAATAATCATAGCATAGAGAATAATAACATGGATTAAAACAACACACACAAATTTATCCAGCTTTCGCAAACCTCGACTGTTCCTTTAAGATTTCTACCATGATTAAATAATCGACTGTTTACAAATTCTTTTATAAACTTATGATTATCACTAACTTGACTGTTCTAATCTGATGCATAGAAATCCTGCCTTAACTCTATCCCTGAGTAGAGAACTTCCTGAACTACAAGATTAGCTCAACCTTAGTTAGATATACAAATAAAAAATGAGAGCTTGCCCGATATGTATATAACCAAATTATGGCATAAGCAAACACTCCCTTCACTTCTTTTACCCTATCCCCCTTTTGTTCCTTCTTCAGATCTATATGGCGATTCACTAGTCCATAATCGATGCTTTGCATAAATTGAATTCACCGATGTATGGATTGTTTTGATACTTCGACTGTTTGTCTTGATTGCTTCCATCTACTGCATTACTCTCTGTAATGATTCTAGAATTATTGAGTATGTTCCCTTTCTTTTTATCGATTTGATTTGATTCGCTTATGCTTCCTTGAACTCGACTTATAAAAATTGCTGATGATGATTTGGTACTTATAGAGATCTATTTTGGAAATATTCTCCTTAAGTTTTCCTAAGTTCACGATATTGTCAGTTTGAATTAATCAAACTGCAAATTAGGGCTTTTGGATTCAATTTTGATTTTGATTGTGATTGTTAGCCTGGATTTTTTGATTCGAATTCGACTTGGTTTTGGCTTGATTTTCCGTGATCTCAATCATGACTTCAAATTGTTCAACCGCAAACTTTTAGGCATGCATCTGAAAGCTTGTTGAATTGTATGTTGCACTATTCACCCATATTAATTTCTGAAACCTTAACCCAACCCCAAAGTGATTTTTTCCCGTATATATTGTGCATTTGTATGTATGTACATGCACACATTATATATATATATGTATGTATGTATGTATGTACATACTTACATATATGTAATATATATACATATATGTATGTGTGTACATACATACATATATGTATGTGTGTACATACATACATACATATATATGTACATACATACATATATGTATATAGACATATATACGTACATACATACATATATGTATGTGTATATATATACATATATGTGTGTGTAGGTATACACACTTTTACCTTGAACTTGCAATCGTACTAGTGTTTAGTTGTGGCTTGTTCTTTGAATCGGGCATTGTTTCATTTGAATACTTGTGCTTGTTTTCGCTGGTTCTGGTGCATTACAATTGCCGTTCTTGTTTGCGTTTAGATATTAAATTGCCCAATTTGTATCAGTGTACAAGTTCCTTTACTTTTGTGTGCCTGAACTAGTTTTGTGGCATGTACGTATTCTGGTTGTTGATGTTGCACTTAAACCTATTTATATCAGTGTACACTGTGCCTGCATGTACCATTTTGAATCTGTGGTAGTTCCCCCTTTTGGATTTTCTTGTGCACTAATCTAAACTGATTATGTGGTTTTACGTGAAGTTGTATATGCATATTTTCTGATCTAATGCACATTGTCTGTCCTAATTATATGGTTTTTGTGCACATTGTGGTTTGGTTATTTTGTTGCACATTGTATGTGCACTGTATCATTTTTGCTCTTTGATGGTGCACTTGAACTGTTTGCTTGATCTGAACTGAATTTGAATTAATTTGCCTGTTTTGGTGCATTCCCATTAGATTTTCATATTTCCTTAACTGATTTTGATTCACATTGCCTTTGAATTGATGTTTTCGGGTTTTCTCTTTGCCTAAATTTGCACATGAGCTTGAATTGTGCCTAGTTTTGCTTGTTGGGTCTGAACAGTGAAT
This sequence comes from Allium cepa, assembly GCA_030765085.1. Taxonomy (NCBI): domain Eukaryota; kingdom Viridiplantae; phylum Streptophyta; class Magnoliopsida; order Asparagales; family Amaryllidaceae; genus Allium; species Allium cepa. The sequence goes on from CM060929.1 coordinate 569,027,316, forward strand.
GAATTGTACGCTTGCATGACCTTAAGGCATGTACAATACCATATCATGCATGTCTTAAGTTGCTCATGCACACTTTGACTTGAAATTTATATGGACATGTTGTACTGGTGCTTTAAATACTTATTGCACTAGTGCATGTTCAGTCTATTTGATCCCTGTTTGAAACAAAAAAAAAAAAACCAAAAATTGAGGCAAAGTAGAGTTTTAAATAATTTTCTTTCCTTTTTGCATTTTCATTTTGTTTATGTTTGATTTTTATTGCTTTGTTATTTGTTTTGAAAAGGATTCCTATAAGCTGGAACAGTGTGATACTCTTATAGTATATGAACATATTATTTAAAAAATGTATTTGAGTGTGAGGGAAAATAGTAGTGCATGAGAGAGTGAGAGGAAAAATGTATAAGAGAGCTTCTGTTAATCTAAATTTGTACTTCTAAAAATCCTCATTGAAATAAATAAAATATATATTTGTTTATTCTTTTGTCTAATATCTTTATTTTCTTTCTATGACCCTATAACCTACATGGCAACTTAAAAAATATATTTAGTAAAAGATATATGTTTATTACCATTAAACAAAAATCGTAGACTATAATATTCTATAGACCGGTCGCTGTTCTTCAAGTTGGAGATGAAAATCCTTAGGAGTGGGGCATCGAAAGATTGATGATAGGGATGGAGAAAGGAAACACTTCAAAGGAGGAAGAGGCAAGTTTTTGATTTTGGAGGTTATGGTAACTCTAGAAAGAATCTATCTTGCAACTAGGGAAACTATGGATTACAGTGAATCGAGGACCAGAGAGTCTGCAATAATGGGGGTGGGAACTAGAAAATAGTACATCTTTTTTGAGATCTATGGTCATGGGACCAATGAATTCCGACACTTTAGAGATACTACTGAGAAGCACATCCAAGAGAAAAGGTCGTTGTAGTATGTTAAGAGCCCATTAGACAGTCGTCAAGCTTCAATTGGGTGACAATCTTAGTAGCCAACGAGCCAGGCAGTGATTACTGATGACGGCTCGGGTAGTGCATCTAGATGCATGGTCATCCTTTGAAGGCAGGATGATTTTTAGACTTTGCTTTTTTTACTTATTGTTAAATAAAATTCGGGAGTATGCCTTGGTATGCCTAAACCTATATGAGCTCCAGAAACAGATCTCTCAGGCATGCTCTAGGCCGAAACCCAAGGCACATTTCAACCCAGACCTTTAGATTTGATCTGATTTCTACATATTCTAAACCTTGTTTGAAATTCTCAGTCATGAACTTGATTTTCGTACAGTAATAGAACTGTTTCATGTGATTGATTTATGAACCGATTAAACTGTGTTCTATACAATTGATAGTACTATGTTATTCTTAGTAGTACAACATTATGAAATCAATGTATGAATTATTGGGTTTGATTTTTCCCTTTGCAAGTAATTCTAACAAATGTACCACGAACTATAATCTTTGGGCCCTCGATTTGAGTTCTTATGAATGAAGAGTATAAACCATGCTTGGGGGGCATAGTATTAGATCTCCTAAGAACGTATCATCCTCCTACTAAGTATCTAGAGATAGATTTGCATACGAATTACAAAGAATGGAATATCCATAAGTTATTTCCATTTGATGAGCGACCGGATGGATTCATCAAATGCCTCTCGAAACTAAAGATGCAAGTCCCTTTTGTTGATAAGTAAACGACTGGACTTATCAAATTCTTTCTGACCTAGGAAGCGTGAACCCCTTTCACTGCCAAATGATTGAAATGACCTAATGATTGTTTCCCAACTCTTATGAAGACATTGGAGTATAAACACATTTAGCTCTACTAGAGACGACGGAGTATAAAATCATTTAACTCTTCCAGAGACAACATAGTGTAAACCTATACAACTCTAATAGAGACAGTGAAGCATAAATCCATACAACCTTATTAGAGATAATGGAATATAAACTAAAACAATTCTTCGAGAGAGAGTAGTTTATTATCTCATTCTACTCTACAAGTGACGACATGGCATAAACTCATTCTACGCTACCGGAGACATCGAAGTATAAACTAACCCAACTTTACCAGAGATAGCAGAGTGTAAACTTCCTAGTCATGGAGACAGAGTTATACTCCATCAGATACAATAAAGCATATTATTTCCTAACCTCAGAGACAAAGTCTAACTTTACTAGACACGACAAAATATCGAGTTGTTTAGCCTTTGAAACTAGGCTCAACCTCTTCACTAGAGATAGTGAAGTATCAAATTGGTCAGCCTCAAAGACTATACTTAACCTTTCAAAGAAAGTAGTGCAATTTTGACCAGTCTTAGAGACATGAGCCGACTCCAGTAGAGTCACTGGAGTGTAATCATTCCAAAAATCCCTGAAGATGGGTCAACTTCATCTGGACCTAAAGTACGATAATCCAGAGATTGAGTATCCTAATAGAATATATGGACCACAATACAAGCATATGACTTCCGTTTTGAATTAATTTTGATTGATTCATGATAAAAATTCTTAAGGGCATAACAGCCCCTTTTCACTTGAATATGTGAAACCAACAAGAGTGGGAGAAAAGACTTGAGTGAGAATGAAAGATTGTTCTTAACCCTACGAATCTACGATGACCTCTATTTCTAACATCTAAAATTAGTGAGAAACGCCGTCAAAACATGCCTGCACACTAGTGTTAGATATTAAAAATTGTGAATAGTTGGTCACACAATTCAAAATTCTAAAATCAATATGAAAAAACAAAAATACCATCACATATCAGTGTTTATATAAAAGTCGCATGTATCTCAATAATAAATACATATCTCAATAAATCATACAATGTCCAATACAATGAATACTTTAGCTTTCTATACATCAATAATTATTCAATTTATATGCAATACAACAGTGATGTAGGGGAAATAATTGAAGTAAACAACATGTAAATGATTTTGGCATTCAAACCTCTTTTCCTTACCTTTTCTCCAACCTGCAAATTTCACAAATGCAAGGAAAAAATATTTAACTATGTTTGAACCGCGCTAATTTCTATAAAACCTAGCCTACCCTAAGGGATCATGTGGCCATTGCATAGAAAAAACTCCCTATATACCCTTTTGGGATCAAGCCCACATAGTTTTTGTCTCTACTCTTCTCCTACATCAATTTTTTTAAGCACATTGCTTTGCACATTCATAGCAACCATGCAACTAATGTAAGCATGAAACACCACTTCTACTAAGCGACCATAATCAATCAACCTAAATATGGGGTAATAATAATAATCAACACATGGCTATCAAGCATCGGACAAATTTGACAATAGTCATTGTCAGCCCAAACATCAAATAAACCAACCAAAAGAAATGTACACACATATTTACTAATCATCCACTATTAGTAATACATCATCAATGCAAGTATAAATCAAATAAGTGTCTGCTAATTGCTTTATTTTAGTAACATAATATCAATTTCGTGAAATGTGCACTAAGTAATCAACAAATTTAACACAAAAATCAGTGTCATCCAAACAAATAAAACCATAATTAACTACCTAATATCTGGTAGTAATGATTGTAGAATATCGCATACTCCTCCTAATGCAATTCCATTGTAATACAAACAAACTATGTGATAATTAAGATCAACCATTAATCACATATATTACAACCATCCAAAATAAGAAATTTATTATTTCCTCTCAAGTATAAAATCATTTCATTATTGTTTATTAGAAGAAAATGTCTATTTATTTTATCTCTAGACGATAATAATCCTTTAAAAGTAACGATATACTTTAAAAATCCTTTATTGTACTTTTATTACTTCAAATACATCAAAAAATCGTAATTTAATTCAGAATAGTAAATTGTGTGAAATTTCTTTTTAAAACAGTAATATTTTTATTTTATGTTGAAAATAATAATATACTATAACCAGTTTAATATTTTCTAAAATCAAGTTATTACTATTTATCTTAAAATTAAAAATATTCTAATTTAATCCCCAACCTACATTTTATTTATATTTGTCATAAAGTAGTAATAATTTAATCTGAATTACTTTTGAAAGCATATCTTCACTATTATTATTATCATTTCAAAAATATCCTTTATTTTATTACTCAACTAATATTACTTTCATAAATTCCATAAAATTAATTACATTGTCACTTATTTAAAAAAATGCAACCTTTCTAAAAATCATATTATTATTTGTTTATGTCATCTTATTTTATAAGTAATAATAAATTCTCTAATTGTGATTTAAAAATAGATTTCATGTTATTATTTAATAATAAATTCTCTAATTTTGGTTTTAAAATATATTTTATGTTATTATTTATGAATTTCCCTAAAAATTCATGAACAACAACCTTATTACATTTCTCACATTAATTTTAGCGAAATAGTTAAATCATTGTTATTTATTATTCTTTCCCAAAGTTACGCAATTTCATCCATTTACTATTAATTAATTATTTTCTGTTTCAAATCAACAATTAATTACAATTAAACATCCATCATTCTGTGATACTACAATTAAATATAAGCAATCAAACCAAGGTATAATACAACTAAAACATCGCAACTATCCAACAATCATAAGAAAAACATAGCAAATATCACCAAATATAATTTTTCGTTGATTGATGTCAATTTAATCTTTTAAAACTTGGCTAATTAAAATAAATTATTCATACCAATGCACTTCTACAAATAGCTCCAAAACTCAATAATCTACATATTAAATCATCCAGAATCTCAATAGCAGTTTAATGGAATAAACCATGCTTGAATAAAGTTCATATATAAAAATTATGGAGGTTAGAAGTTTCAAGGTTTAAAACGCAATTCTTGAATTTACTAGGCTAAATTGAAAAATAATTGCCTCTACAGTAACCTCAGCCATCATTTGTAACCAGCCATCACACTTTTTGACTCCTTTTTCGATCGCTATGGAATTCCTTAGCCAAAATTGAACCCATTGTTGTGACAAGCATCACAAGCCTTCACGGCCGCCACCCTCCAATCCACCTATTTTTCTAATGCCTCAAAACCATATTCTATCACCACAAACCCTCCCAGGCTAATTCTACTACTCTAAAGTCCTATTTCCAAAATTAAAACCAAATATGAGTTCCTTTCATTGAGCACTACAAGTTTGCACCTTCAATTTCATCAATTGGCCGCCCCCAATTTGAACCTAGGGTTTTGCTACCTGGAGCTTTGATTGTGATTTCTAGTTGAATTTAGCACTTCATGAGAAATAATAACTTATCGTTGATTTACCCTGTCGAAGCGATCATTTTAATATATAATTCAACGGGTATCAGACATTTATGAGTTTAAACCACCTTTTGATTAGATGTAATTATCTTCCATTAGAAGTAATTAAGAAATTTTGATATTAGGAATAAGAAATGGAGATGGAGCCAATGGCTACGGTTCCATGGCTTCATTTACTTAGTCATATAGCTGGGTTATGGGTTGTGTGCCTAATTTGATCTGAAACAGCTACCTATGTTGTTTTTAACTTATAAAACTCCTATCTCCCAAATCGCAACTTCAGATTTAACAAATTTATAGTCAAAATTGATCATCTTGGGAAAATCTATGCAACAATTATAAATATGATGCCCAATTCACCCTTTATCTCAAAATTTAATTGGATATCAATTGTGTCAAATTTGTGGGTCATTACATTCTCACCCTTAAAAAAGAATTGTTCCTTCATAATTTCCCAAATGGAAATTTAACCAAAACAACAAAGAAAAATATAGGGAAGTATATTAATCATAAATTAACTACCAATAATATAGTACACGACAACTATACAACATAATGAATCATGACACAATTAAAATTCATTTGGAACAATGAATACATTTCTTGCACACACATGCTATAATAACACATACATTTCTATAACCATGCAATCAAAACAACGACAGTAAAAATAACACTCCATTAACATGGAATAAATGATCTTAATCATAAATCAACTCCGATTGTAAATCATATCGTGTATCTCAACATTCCAACTATAATTTCCCATAACAAAATTTCACAATAAAACTTCGGTTGGTCCAAACATACGTGCACCAAAAAATAAAAATAAATCAACATTCAACATATTGTATCAAAATAAACAGGCATATTCTAAATAACATGGTATAATCACCACACTATCCTACTAACAAATAACATATGTGTGTTAATCCTTGTCTTACTACACATCCATCATAATATGTATACCTTCAAAATTGTCCACGTAATCATATCCTTAAAAAATTAGTGTACCATCTCATTTTTACACCTTTAACATAATACATACACCCACTCATGGCTACATTCTCAAAATTATATGTGTCTACTCATGGCTACATCCTCAAAATAATATATGCACAGTCATGACTACATCCTCAAAATAATATGTGCTCGGTTATGGCTATATCCCTAAGATAATATGTCTATCTACTCATGTTGCAACTACACCAATCCTCGATTCTCAAACTCATATCATAAGGTCTCTGTAAATGACTATCATCACAAGATCACTAAATACTCAACATCGTAAGACCATTGTACTCCTGTATATAGGATAACTTTTATGATAAAAAAATACTCAACATTGCAGTCTCGTCAATGCTTGAATCCATGCCACTCCTTATGACTAGGAAACTAGAGCATCTCTGTAAGGTCTTGGATTTTGAACTAAATACTATTGGATACATGATGCCATGAATGGCTACCCCATAAGGTCAACGAATACTCACATTTGTAAGGGAATCATGGCTAAACGAATACCTAAATCATTGTTACTCCACATAGCTAGGAATCTAGACCAAGCCATAAAGTTTAAGGTTTAGACAAATCTCTCTATATCGATCTACAATGAGCATTTTCACCGACACCTTCTTCACGAGCATACATTAAAGCCTTTGGTCAATAAAAGTTCGTTAGTACTCATCCACATTAGAACCCATCTTGATCCAACCTTCAGATTACGTTGAAAATAAAATCTTATTCTAGTATCCTCTTATAGTTAGTTATTCATTTGACGATAATGATAACTCACCCAAAATACGATAACTCACCCAAAATACCAAAGAAGGATCAACCAGCCATTGCTAAAGATGATGGTTCTAATACATCTTCATATCAAAATATATGCTAAAATATTTTCACTTTCAGTCAAAGCTTCAACATTCTTTTCAAATCAAAATTCCTTTTATTCAAAACGCCATCATCATTTTATCATCATTTTCTTCTTCTAAAAATCAACCTAAAATGATTTTGAGAAAACACTGCTTTAGAAATATTCAAACCATTTGGTCTTTTTCAGAAATCAAAATAGAAGTCTTGTTGAAATTAAAATTATGGAAGCTTGTAAAATAGATTTTGAGATGTGTTTTTGTTATAACTTCAAATTTTGGTAAAGATGCAACGAACCCCTACCCATCATATTGACTCCTCAATGGTATCCATCAAGTCTTTAGTCACCAAAATTCTCTAGTCACTATTACTCACCCTAAAGGAACATCATCAGATGTCTTAATCAATCTGAAAATCTAGTCTTCCTTGGCTTATGAAACTATGTTATCCCATTCTGACCCATCCAAATATGTCCCTTAATAACTCATTAATTTCTCCAATGTATATCCCCCTAAAGTCAGCATTGGTTAACTAAATCATTATAAAGTTATCATATATAGTAAGTAATATAACCTGGCATGTAATACAATAACCACAATAAAGCAGACAATTGCAACCAAACAAACAAGCAAACAAACAATCAGTACTAACCATAGCAAAAAAAGAAATCAACATGAATATACAAGCAAATAAAGTTAATCAAAACAAGCAAGCCACAAACTAATAAGTGAGCATAGTGAAACAAATGACATAATTTTCCTAAAATTACTAATTTACATGGAATAGATTAATACAAGTAATTCAACCAAAGTAAACAAATACAAGGAAAATGCCACTAACCCGTATAACAAAATGGGCAGTCCCTGCATCATATTCCAATTCTTTCTATGGAAGGGAACAACTACACATCCTTACAACTTATTAGGGAAAGTCACCCAAAACATCATAAAGGTAACATCATCATAATGGGTGTTGGGTAAACTCAAAACTCATCTCACCAACTTGTTTCATGCCCTACGTCATACAGTCCAGTCTCATAATCCTTAAGTAAGGTTTTCTAAATAAAATATCTTTTCAATAATATACTTTTAAACAAACACCTATAAAGTTTGCTATTCATATCATTCTTATCTTTGTAAAATATTTTCTCAGATATATTATCAATAAAACATTTTTCAAATTAGGTATTTTCCAACCAAAATCCTTTACCCAAAAATATTTTTCCTTTCAAAATGTCATTTATCAAGGCATATCCTCTAAAATCTATATTCAAACAAAAAGGTTTCCAAAATCAAAGAGATTTTCTTTGAACAAACACTTTTCTCAAATAAAGGTGTTCCACGTACCATATTTAAGAAAATATTTCTTAAATAAAATAATTTCCATCAAAGTATTTTCAAACATTTCTTTCACAAGATTATTTCTTAAAATATTCTTTCTGAATTTAACATCTTTTTGTGAAAATATCTTTTTTGTATACATCTTCAAAATAAATCTTTCTCAAATCATATAATATTATTTTCAAGAAACCACAACATGGTATTCCATCCTTTTCAATTAAGGGATTTCACTAAATATTCCCAACATGGTATGTTTATCAAATGTTTTTAAACCATGATTATTTAATCAAAATAGTCTTTCTGTAAAACAACTTTTAAATAAATTCTCCACAAATATTATAGTATTTATTTTTAAAATATTCTTTAGCATAAACATTTGCTCCGCTTAATAAGAATTTTTCTATAAACGTCCATCAAAAAAATTCTTTTAACAAAGCATATTTAAATCATAATATTGTTATAGAAATACATTTAAAAGGATGTTGTCAAATCAAAATATTCCCATCAAAATATTTCTTGCTAAAACAAAATATTTTAAACTAGACATCCTTTCACAAAAATATCCCTAAACAAAATATGTTTCCACTTATCATTCTCCCTTACCAAATTTCTTCATAAAGATATTTTACTTTGCAAATTAAATGGTCTTTTATGCCCATAAAAAACACTTTCCCTTTTAATAAAATATCTTCGAGGCCAAAATGTATGTTTTTAAGTAGAATACCATTTATTTAAAATCTAATATTAAAAATAATCTCATTTATTAAGGTTAGGTTACATTTATAATCTAACATCATTTGTGTCACTCGAGTTATAATCAGTACTTAATCCCTTATATTAGTGTTTATCTGACCGCACACCCACTTTATTTATTTTCCATACAAAGGTCATCATAGATAAACATCATCTTGGGGTAGGGTAATGGTGGTTACAAATACAACCAGTACACATAAAGCATACCGTTATACTTAATAAATATAAAACTATTGTAGGTTGAGAAAGGGATTTCACAAGTTGATGCAAAGAAATCATCGCAAGTCAAGGCAAAGGGATGCTATCGTAAGTTAAGGTCATTCGGTCCTATCGAAAGATGATATAAAGAAAAGCCATCGTAAGATGAGGCAAAAGAAAGTTGTCGCAAATTGAGAATAAAGTGGCTGAAGCAAGCAGGAGGCTAAGGAGCACAAGTTGAAGATAAAGTTGTTATTGCAAGTTGGTAGTGAAGAAGCTATCACAAGTTGAAGATAAAGTAGCTATTATAAGTTAATAATGAAGGAGGTGTCGCATATTGATGTAAAAGTAGGTTATAACATGTTGATGAAAGTTATCGCAGGTTATTACCAAAGGAGAGATATCACATGTTAATGATTGGAAAAGCTATCACATGTTGTTGGTTGAAAGAAGTTATCGCATATTGACGATTAAAGGAAGCTATCACATGTTGGTTGTTAGAAGACCTAGTGTAAGTTGAAGCCATTGCATGTCGACAATTGAAGCTATCACATGCTGATGAGCTCACATTAAATTGGTACACTAGCTAGCCACGTAGCATTCGGTAATTGGGTTAGCCATGCCACATCATCATGAAGTAAGAGGAGGACTATGTCGTATGTCATCACAAGCACGTGCCACATCAGAAAATCATGACCATCCACTTTCTAGAAGTGACACATGTCATGATCCAAAGGTCCATGTTCTCTATAAACAGGCAAGTACCAACTACTAGAAAAGGAACAAATTTCTAATTGTACTTCTTCCTTATCTTCCATTTTCTCTTATGCATAATAAAAAGCTTGAAATTAGGACTCTAATGGCTGTTAGGTCAAATTGAATTTGTGACTTTGTGATCAAGGACTTAGACAAATTCCTTTTTGCGTAAATGCCTTTATATTAACTTATGACTCATGTACTTGACTAGAGTACTTGACTTATGACTTGTGTGACGACCCATCTCCTCGACCCTCAGAAATCAACGCTAATATATCCTCAGTATTCACATGCCGCAAATCCAAGTGCTGGAGAGGCAGATTATCGTGGGGTAAAAGAAAATAAAGATAGAAGACAAAACAATAGCATAATCTCATATCATATTTAGAAAGTGGAAATCATAAAGGTAGTACATATAATCACTCTCAAAGTGAGATATCAGAGTCATGATAAGTATTAACCCAACTGGGATAGTTATAACAACATATCCCTACAAGTGTTGGTAGGTACATAATATAAATATTGTGGAAAGTGGTGGTAATAACAAAAGAAATCCAAATTGCTTCATGCTCCATATGCTCCAGATACTCCAAAATGCTCCTAATTAGCTAACTACTAGGCTGCATGGGGAAAATTTGGCACCCAGAGTTTAAGGGGAAAGAAAAATAAACTCCGGGTCAGTCATGAGACTGGTATGAGAAACTCAAAATACGCATTTTAAAACAAAAGGTATCTCATAAGACCACGTCGCACATAAACACGGAACGGGTTTTTACCTTATGATAACCAAAACATTTTCTATGGAAAAAACATTTGATATTATTTTAGTGAATTCCTTAGAAAATATTTGCAAGTAAACTTATTAATCTTAGCTAAAATTATTACCATTATAAAATTCCAGATATGTTAGATTCTACAAACAAAAATCTTACAAGGTTCGTTCGGAGAATGGATTTTCATACAATGGCAGGTAAATGACTACCTTTCGTACAATACATCTCTAGAGGAGTGGACTGAGGATACACAAAAAATCCTCCATATCTGGCAAGACCAGCCTATCCCTATTTAGCACTCATACATTGTCAGGATAGAACCAAATATGACATCACCCGGTTTTAATCGACTTATCCGGGATCACATAGCATACACCAAATACTCGACATATAGAGAGCAATCTAGAAAGATGATGATCTTACCCTAATGGTTGGGAACCACATATCCTTGCGGCATACCCTATTTAAGCCTTTACCAGGTGATGAGGCTTAAGGTAGTGATTTCATTTTACATAGCACATTCCACTTTGAATGCCACATTGCCATCCTATAGTCACATAACTAATTTCTACAAACGTATAACTCTTGAGCTTGTATGTCTCAGGAAAGGGTGTTAAGCTAAGAGAAGTTACCTTATTCACCATCAAACCGATGATAAGTTCATGGAGATCAATTTATGTAACCAGAAACGCAAAAGTTTTGGAAAAGAACGGTTGCGTTTAAAACTATATTTCAAAAGTTATGGAGAAGTGCTGTGGAAAAGTGCTATGGAAAGTGTTTTTAATCTATATGGATCAAAACAACTTTTTATAATTTGGAAACATAATTTTATGACTCAAATCACTTTTAAAACATTTTATAAGATTTTTAGAATTTATTTTATATTTTTAAACAATTTTAATATATCATTTTTAAAGAAATCCTGTTATGGATTCCGAACTGCAAAACCGCGATTTTTCTAAAATCTTATTTTATTCATATTTCAAAATTTACTTTTCGAAATCTCGATTTTCTTTCTTTGTTTGAAAATTATGGATATAATAGTTTATAAAATTATTATCTCCAAGAATTCCAAGCTACATTCCATTTTCTATACTCATTTAACATTTATGGCGTGAAATTGCGAACTGCCGTTACGCGACGCGCCTAATTTTGACTAGATTTTCGATTACCATTCAAACTTCACCAAAAAACTTTTATATGTTTATAAAACATTTCAAACTCATTTTTAAACCTTTTAAAAAGATTCAACATTCCATATACACAAATTCATTCAGTAAAGGAAAATGATTTCCCTTGTGCTTATCGATGTGTATTTCCGTGACTTGCATATATATATTCAACATTCATATTAAACAACCATCATCAATAATCATAATCAAACATATATCACATCCAATAGCATAATAATATAGAAGTTTCTCCCCTTGGGTTTAAACGTTTAACTAAAAATTTGCTATAGCTTCACTATTTGGATTTTAAAGCTCACGATCACTTGGGCCTTGGCCTTGAAGGGCTCAGCCTGGACTAGGAGGCTCATGGCCTAGGGTTGGAGGAGAGGAACGCTCGGCCTTTTGATGGAAGTAGAGAGGCCATGGATAGTACATAGGAAGAGTGGAGTTTTGGAATAGTTTTGAAATGCTTAAGTGAGTGTGTGTGTGTGTGTATATGTATATATGTATATTATAATTAAATTTCTTTTGAGAAATATTTTGGCATTATTTTATTAACATTAGAAGCCATGAAAGAGGAGAGAAAAGCTTAGAAAATGAAGAAGAAAGCATATAAAAATGAAGCGGGGAAGGGGGTATTTATAGGAAAGGAAGAGGACTTAAAATATCATGGTATTTTTATGATCTTTCTCATCATCTTTACACCTCCTCCTTCCATCACATGGGTGAAAAGACTACCCTCCCATGTGCTCTCATGATAGTTTGTCCTTGGTTGACTTTGAGAAGGCTTAAAAAGTAAGAAATTTGAAATTATCTTGGATATTTTTAACATATGTATATATAAATGTATATATGTTATATGTATGTATACATGTGTTCATGTATATGTTAATAGAAGCATTTTTAAATTATATATATGCACACGACATATAAATAGGATTGCAATGACTTTTGAACAACTTCCGTTCGTTAATATTATTTACAAAACTGCTATTACACCAATAAAGCAAAACGAATTTTTTTCTCTTCTTATGATGTCAAATCACACACATATATATATAATTAATGATAAATTATTACTTTATAACTATATAAAATGAGTTATCAAAATTATTAAAATAATTATTATATCTTTTTAATCTCCAAAAAATTTATGAAACTGTTATATTTGCGAGTCGTTACTGACTTCCCCTTAACAGAATTTCGTCCTCAAAATTAAGGATAAGAAGAAGATAGCTTGGAAACAAATATATATATATATATATATATAATGAAGTTATACATATGTATAAAATATGGCAAGTGACTTCACCACAAGCCGGTGAGTACACTATACAACATACAACTATGTATCCATTCTAAACTCCGGATAGGCTTTACGTATTCTCTCCTCCATCTTCCATATACAGTCTGCTGGGTCACCATTCCATTGGACTTTAACTAATCTTCCAATTTTCCTCCTTAATCGCTTCTCGTAGCGATCCACAATTCACATAGGTTGTCTGATAACGGCCAAATTAGGCTCAACTTCCAAATCCTCTTGGGCGGCTATTTCTATAATCTGCCTGAATCATGCACATACTTTCGCAGGTGAGGTACATGAAAGACTTTGTGAACACTCGACAACCTTTTAGGCAATTCTACGCGATAGGCCAATGTGCCAATCCACTCGAGAATGGGTAAACGTTTAATATATCGAGGGGCCAAATACTAATTCTACCAAATCTCACCACTCCTCTCATTGGGAAAACCTTTAGGAATCCATAATCTCCTACCGAGAATTCCATTTTTATGCCTCCTACCCGCATAACTCTATTGCCTGCTCTAGGCTTCTTTCATCTTTTTCCTGATCAGGTCAACCTTTTCCGAAGCTTCTTCAATCATGTCATGGCCTAGTATCAACCGATCTCCGATCACGATCCAACATACTAGGGATCTACACGGACGACCATATGAAGCTTCGTATGGGGCCATGCCGATACTAGCCTGATAACTATATTGTAAGAGAGTTCTATTAGATGAAGGTATCTTTCCCATGAGCTTCCAAAATCTAAGATGCAAGCTCTTAGAAGATCTTAAAATACCAGCTTTACCCTTTTTGTTTGTCCATCGGCCTGGGAGTGATATGTTGTACTAATGTTTAGCTTTGTTCCAAAAGCTGTCTCCAATGCCTCCCAAAACTTATTGGTAAAGATTGGGTCTAGATCACTGACTAAGCTGCTTGGGACACCATGCAATCAAACTATTTCTCTCATATATATTTTCACAAAGCTTGCAGCAGTTTGTGTTGACTTTACAAGGATGAAGTGTGTGCTTTTTGTTAGTCAATCTATGATGAGCCAAATGCCTTCATTCCCTTTTCTTGGTTAAGGAAAACTATTGATGAAATCCATTGATATTTGGTCCCATTTCCAAGTTGGAATTTCAAAAGGTTGGACTGGTCCAGTAGTCTTTTCTTGATCACGCTTTATTTTTTGACTATTAGCATACCTACTAACATGGATGGAGATATCCCTCTTCATACTCTTCCAGAAAAATGTTCGTTTTACATCCTTATACATTTTATTAACTCTTGAGTGGATATTAAGTTTAAATTGATGGCATTTTATAATTATTTCTAGCCTTAAGTTGTCTACCTCCGGGACACAAATTCTACTCTTTAACCATAATATGCCCCGGTTTTCAATTTCAAAGCTTGAATTCTTCCCTTGGCGTACTCTTTTAAAAAAAATCCTCCTTAGCCATAGATCTTTATTTTGGTTGTTGGATATTTTCTCTAGAAGGGCCGAGGTAACTACAGGATAAGCTATAATGGTAGGCTTCCTACTCAATGCATCTGCTACCACATTAGCCTTCCGGGTGTATATAAGATATCATGATCGTATGAAGCGAGAAATTCTAACCAATGTTGCTACCTCATATTAAAGTACTTCTGAGTGAAAAGATATTTCAAAGATTTGTAGTCTATTAAGAGCTCAAACTTTTCACCTATTTAAAAAAGAAATATTATTTACTAGGGTCTATCAAAGTCTATTTAAAATAAACTATAATGAATTCTTACCCAGTTGATAATGTCTCCACATTTTTAATGTGAACATAGCGATTGATAATCCCAAGTCATGGGTGTTGCATAATTTCTCTTGTGGATCTTCAATTGTCTACTTGCATAAGCAATGATCTTCTCGTGCTGCATTAAAACAACACCTACTTCTTCCCCACATGCATCTGTATATACAGTAAATCCACCATTTTCATTCACTACTGCTAATACGGGAGCAGTGGTTAATCTTTTCTTGAGCCCTTAAAAAGATTCTTCACATTTTTTTGTCCACTCAAACTTCACATCTTTCACAGTCAGCTTTGTTAAGTGAGAGAAAATCTTAGAGAAGTCTTGAATAAATCTCCGATAGTATCCTGCTTATCCCAAGAAATTACGAACGTCCTTGGGAGTTTGGGGTTGTTTCCAGTCTAGAATAGCCGTAATCTTTGTTGGATCAACTATAATTCCCTCTCTCGACACCACGTGTCCATGGAATCCTACTTCGTTTTCTCATATGTGGCATTTTGAGAATTTAACTCTTGGCACATTTCCCCTCAATATTTCTAATATGATTTCAAGGTGCCCTTCATGTTCTTCCTCATTCTTTGAATATATCAAAATTTCATCGATAAAGACTAATACAAATTTATTGAGTACTTCTCTAAATACCCTATTCAACGAAATAGGCGGGTGTTTGTTAGCCCAAAGGGCATAACCAGCCATTCATAGAATTCATTTGAGCTTCTGATTGCGGTTAAAGAAACACAATTTTCTGCTATCCTTAGCTGATGGAATCCTGTAGCTATGTCCATTTTTGAGAATACCCTAGCCCCATGTAATTGGTCAAACATATCATCTATATGGGGTAGAGGATACTTGTTTTTATTGTTCGTTTGTTTAGATATCTATGTCCATACACAATCTTAACGAGCCATCAGACTTTGCAACAATGACCGATGCTGCCCCCCAACTTGAGCGACTAGGTCTTATCAATCACTTCTTCAAAAACTCATCAGTTTTTTTTTAATTCTGCCTTCTCTATAGGAGCCATCTTCCAAACTAGGTGAACAACTGGACTTGTGTTAGGAAGTGAATCTATTCAGAATTCAATTTCTCGATGGGGTGGTAGGCTTTTTACTTCTTCAAAAACATTGGAAAATTCCCTTACTATGTGTATTTCTTCTAGAGGTTTTTGGAATAAATTAAGCATATATATATATAATTCTCCTTTACTGGAGTAGGGTTCTCGCATGTTGTCATAAAAGGTCTACCTCTTCTATTTCGTAATAGTACTGTCCTTTTATTACAATCAAGAATAGCTTTATATTTGGACAACCAATCCATACCAAGTAAAATCAAATTCATTAATGTTAAGGACTATTGGATTGCATGGAAAAATCTAGGATAGGCAGGTAACTTGGATTCCTTCACAAATTATAACAAGATTAGCCATTTTTCCTATTGAGTTAGACACACAGATAGGAATATCTAATATTTATGGTTTAAGTTTATGTCTATCAACTAGTTTCTTAGAAATAAAGCCGTGGGAAGCCTCGATATCAAACAATACTCTAACTAATATATCATTAATATCAATTTTAACTGCCTGTACTCCCTTTCCCTTTGCATCTGTTGATGTTGAAGGTTCGTATTTAATAGAAAATACTCTAGCTTGCTCTCCTTTCTTTATTAAGGGACATTTTGTTATCCTGTTTCCTAGCTTGTGGCAGCTGTAGTAGGTTCCTCTTTGTCTTTTAGGATTTTTGCAGGTTGCAGAAAGGTGACCTTTATGCTGGCAATTATAATAAGTTACATCTTTCAAACGATCTACCTCCGGCTTGGCTTGCTCTGGTTTCTTCTCTTGCTGGTTAAATTTTCTTTTCTTCCAATAGTTGTTGCCATTGCTTTGGGTTGCAGGTGGGTCTTTCTTGTCTAGAGCTTCGTATCGGAAACCCATATCCACCAAATCCATGAAAGTCCCTTTCAAATGCGCTGTCATTATGTCTTGATATCGTTTTTTCATTTCATTGTTTCCCATAGGAGTGTAAATTAGACCAGGTCCAAATCATGACAATTCATTGAATTTGTCAGTATATTCTTCTACTGACATTTCCCCCCGTTTAAAATCCATAAAGCTTCGATAAAGGCGTTTTCCAGATGCAGGCGTATATCGCTCTTCTAATACCTTCTTGAATCGCGCCCAAGAAAGTTTGTCTCCCGATTCAGTCATAGTAATGGACTCCCACCAGGCAAGAGCTCCATCCTGCAATTGCCAAGAGGCCAAGAATCTCTTCTGCTCATCTGCAATATTTAGCCCTTTGAAAATCCTTTCACATGAACAGATCCATACTTGAATTTCTATGGTGTATTCCATTCCCTTGAATTGTTTTCCTCCCAAACCAGTATAGTTCTTGCATAAAGCGGCAAAGTTGATTTGGTATTGTACCCAAGTTGTTGCTTCTCGATTGTTGTGGCCGTGGGAGTTTGACCATTTGTATTTGTGGTATTACTACCTCCCCTACCTCGTCCTCTTCTTCCACTCATTTACTACTATCTTCATATAATAAGGAAATATTTTTTTAGAATATGTAGACGATATATCTTAGGAAATTGTCATAAAGTTTGAATATAATTTTTCGAATTTTTTTTAAGTGTGCGCACTCTCAGACTAAAATTATTCTAGGGCACTACTAACCCTATCTATAATGAGTTGACCCCATCAAGGCTTAGGTATTCATTTAACCATAAGCTTTATTACCAAATGTGATGACCCACCTCCCCGACCCTTAGAAATCGACATTAATACATCCTCGATATTCACATGCCGCAAATCTAAGTGCTGGAGAGGCAGATTATTATAAGGTAAAAGAAAATAAAGATAGAAGACAGAACAATAACAAAATCTCACGAGTTCTACACGAGTTCCATGACATTGGATGTAGCTCGAGGTCTATGGTACAATTCGATAACGACTCTATTTATTTTGGACATGAGTCCATCAGTGGACTCCACTCATCAATGTTGATGAGTATCGATTTGTATTCTATATTTGTCATTTATCATTATGTTGTACATGTGGTATATTAGTCGGCTAATACTACTAGTGTATTTCACGATAGACTTATATTATGAGATCTATATTACCCATACCTTTGTATATTCGTTTACTTAATTATGATATACTATTACGTAGTAGTCACAATATATTATTTGTGCTGACTCATTGATTACTGGAGAAGAGCAGGCTGAGGTATGGTTCCCCATCCTTTGGGTTAAGTTTACTTTATTTATTTGTGGGCAGTGGATTATCCCCAAGCCACGTTTGTAGAGAGGGCCGACTGTGCCTAGTAGTTTCCTATTTTATTAGTATATAGTTTATATGTACAGTATTTTGAGATAATTCCCCTCACACCAGGCTTTAAGCCTGATCCGCATTTTGTCTTTTCCTGTTTATGTCATGACAACTCGTGCGTACTCAATTGAGTAGTTTGGGAGTCAGATGCATTTGGGGATACGCTATAGAATGACATGTCTGGAGAACTTTAGAGGCTTGATGTCAATACTTTGGATATATACTTGATATTGTAGTAGTACATGATTGATATGTTATTTATATATGAGATTTGTTGTATCACATAATTCAAGACTCTGTATGTGTGGAGTTGATGTATTTTGAATTTCTATATTGAAATTTATTTATCAGTTGCTTCCACTAGTACATCATATTATGTAAATATTTTATCTAGTTTTATTCGTATGTATTCAGTATATTATATGTCATCCTTCCACTGTGAGATGCCTTGGTTATGGTGTTTTATTTTAATTTTACCTCAAAACTCTACCTTTTGTGCTATTCAAGAGTCAAATGTTGTCATTGATGTAGATTCAGGTATTACAAAGGGTAGGTTATTACAAAATTATATAGGGAAGAGCCAATTTGAGGGCATAGGAAAGATATCAAATTGAAAAATGATCCATTCGCTCAAAAACCGAATTTAATCTCAAGCCAAGGAACAGTATTTGAGGAAAAGTTGAACCACGACTTTGACAAATTTTCTCAAAAGTGGAAAGATATTGTTAGCACATATCTTAAAAAAAGAGACACCTTTGAACAGTGAAGTGGAAATTAGTTGAGAACCAAGGAGGAGCTATGATATCTCAAAAGAGATTCCAAAGTGAAGAAGGGAACTATATAGTTAAAGGCCTTGTAAACAAAATAGTTTTACTCCTATTTATGTTTCTCAGGAAGAAGTGTATTTATATATAAAGAAGGTGTTATCCCGCCTTTTGATCAGGCAATATTTGGATAGGCTGGATGAGTCATGTTTGGAGTTATCAAGGCATGAAGCTCGGAGAGATAGCCCAAGAGTTCAGAAACAAAGCACAAACAAAGCCACGAGATAAAAATAAGACAATATAAGAGTTTGGAGAAGCTAATCCAATAAAGTGTTAAGATCGGTACCGATCAAAGAAACCATCCTTAAATTTGCCCATCTTGTGCCCATACACTCTGCTTTATTCTAGAAGCCTATACTAAGTATTGATTTATTGGACCAATACAATTCTCTATCATTCTCCACGAACACTTGAATCAGCAACTCTATTTCTCCACGGATCCATCGTTCGAACTCATAAACATGCTAACATCAATGCAAAAAACTATGGAATCACAAAGTTGGCTACAAGATGAGACAAAGCAAGGAGTTCAAAACACTTTCAAAAGCATTGTTACGGGTTGGTACCGATCCAACTCCTTGGGTCAGTACCGATCCACGAACCTTGCCGAGGTGTCTTCCTATTCTCTTTAGGAAACAGTCTAAAGCGTGGAGAATGAGGTGGAGATCTCCTGGGTGAGATTTTAGGCTCCCTACCACTATAAATAGGAGGATATGGCTCATTTTTCAGGATCTTTTGGCTCTTGCTTTTCTTACTCTAATTTTTTGTAATCTCTGTCAGAGTTGTACCGACCCATAAGAAATTCTGCCTCCAAGTCTGAACATAAGCAATAAAATCATTAAGTGGACGTAGGCTTTGATTTGCAAAACCATTATAAATTGTTGTGTCTTCTTTCTTACTCATTTCATTTAATTTTCTTTATTTTTTATTTTTTACTTAATCTTCTGGGTGTCTGTGCCATTTTTGGTTCAAATATTTTGGTGCTTTCATTGAAAATTAAACAACTTAAGCTACTTGGATCCATCATCTACTATTAGATTTCTTAATTCCTAGAGTTAGATCTAAATTCAAATCCTACTTTCCTATTATTTTTATTTTCAATAATTGAAGAGAAACTATTCGCAATGGCCCTATCAAGAAAAGACCGTTTACCAATTCTAGAGCTACTATTGAAGCTGAGAACCAAAATGCTCAGCATGTGGACGATGTTGCTCAACCAAAGAACCAGAGATCTAAAAGCCAACCGAAGTCATGATCAGAATGGAGATAGATCGGATGATGAAGCAAATAGTGGTTAGATTCCAGGCAAGTCACAATCAGATGGATCAGCTGATGCAACAGAGCTTATGGTTGCTGAATGAATTAAGTCAGAACAGCCATAGAAGGAGCAGGAGGGATTCTCGCTCAGAGTTTAAAAGTTCATCATCATTCGAGCAGAGAGGAGGGATAGTAAGTAGATAAAACTCAAAAAATAGTTGGAATGTCATATCAAGGAGGAAGATGAACTCTGGGCATGAATTTATGGATCGGTACCTACCCAAGAGGACGGGTTGGTACCGACCCAACCGATGGTAGGCCTAGAGCTCAGCCTAGGATAGCGGTTTGGATTTGACCTCTGGATGCACCGTAGATGATTAGAGTGCTGAATACCAGACGACTGTTGATGATGCTATGCTTAGGAATCAAACAAAGGGGACTACTAGAGGAATGGATCCCCTGGAGGTTGGGAATATCGAGAAAAAACCGAGAGCATTTGGTAGGACGAACACTTGGGGTGGATCCCGATTACCACCGTTCAGTCGAACCTGTGGACCTGGAGTACCTAAAAGATATGGTCAGGAGACTTGTAAGTGAAAATTGGTTCAAAACCAATGATGAGTGGGGTATCTCTCCTAGTTGAAATCCATTTACTGAGAATATCCTATGCGAGAGATATCGCTGAAGGTTTGCAATGCCGACTGTGCCGTTGTATGAAGGAACGATGGATCCTAGACAGCATTTGATGACATATGAGTGGCATATGGATTCTGCCAGAGCTACCAATGCAGTGAAATTCCGTTGTTTTCCAATTTTCCTAGAAAGAGTAGCTATGATGTGGTTCAATCGACTTCTGTTGAGGTCCATATAATCTTTCGCTAAGTTATCATGAAAGTTTATATAATAATTCCGCTTACATACTTCACGTCCAAAACATGTGATGTCTCTATCAAACCTCTTCTAAGTTGATGAAGAGTTGTTGAAGGATTTGTTGAATCGGTTCCACATTCGTGACATAAATTACAGACCAAAGTATGATATAGTGCTGATGGTGCTAATCAGAGGTATTCATCCTCATATTAATTTAGGGAATGGTTGCAAAGGAAACCTTCACCGATGATGGATGCTTTCTGTTGAAAGACCAACGAGTACTTGCGCTTGGAAGATGCACAAAAACATCCATGGAGAACTGAGGCTGGGAGTTTAGCTGGAATAGTGCAGAGCAATGTCATTGTAAAGTAATCTGGAGGAAATTCTGGAAATATAGATGTGAATGTTGGCAATAAGAATGACAGTCGAAAGTAGAATGGTGATAAGGCTAAGAAGCGAAAGCCGGATAATAGGAGTCGTATTAGGACCCTAAGTACGATAGCCATACCAAATTGAATGACTTGATAGAGAATATATATCTAGAAACTCAAGACACTGAGCAATATAGGAAGCTGGCTTCAAGGGAGTCGACTGAGAAAGAGAAGAGATATGGCAAGTTCTGTAGGTTTCATGAGACATATGGTTATAATACCAACTAATGCAGGGACTTGTGCGATATGATCGAGTAGCTAACTCGAATGAAAAATTGCAATAGTTTGTAAAAGCCTCACAGAATTGCGAGTAAGGAAATTCTAATCCTCTTGGGTCGACATCCTAACAGAGGCAAGCTGGTCCTAGTGGTAAGGAGTCTAGGCGACTTGAGAAATATTTGGTGATAAACACAATCATCGGTAGACTGCATCCAGCTTACAAGAGTTTGAATGAGATAGACATGTGTGCTTTGAAGAGTAACAAGTATGAGAGCTGTTTGAGGGTTGAGGATGGAACTCCGACTAAACAATTCAGAACCATGAAAGATGACATTGTTTTCCGAAACAGAGACCCTGATGGGCTGGAAGCCCCGACGATTAACCCATTGGTTATAACGGATACTAATGGCCTTACTATTGCATGAAAGCTGTTGTTTGACTGTAGGAGTTCGGTTAACATCATATTCAAAATAGCCTATAACTAGATGCTTCTGGAGGGAAAGGACTTAAAATCGTGTAAATCTCATATCCAGGGATTTAATGGGATAGCTACGGAGCCAGTCAGATTTGTGGAATTGCTGGTAGTGTTTGGAGAAGGTGACCAGAGGCAAGTGTGAGTCATGTCTTTTTTTTACTCTGCTTATAACACATTTTTGGGCCGACCAGCCCTGGCTGAGTTTAGAGTGGCTATAACAGCCTGGTGTTTGATGCTTAAATTTCCTACGGAGAATGGTGTAGGAGTAGTGCACAATGATAAAGGTCTTAGCCATGAATGTTATGTTGCCGAGCTAAGACAGGCAGGCGAAGAGAGATAGGAAAAGGCATAGATGGGACTCTTTACATCAAGGATTTGGATGCATAGCAACTAATGCCTGAATCCTAGCTCGAGCAGCACAGTCAGTTCCATAAGGTCATGGATCCGTAAAAAGAGCCACTGGATGGAAGGGTAGCTCTGACCGAGCTAATGATTTATATCCTGGTTAGTTGGAATGACCCAACACAGATCCTAAAAGTTGGATCACAACTTGATGTTAGGATGATGAAAGAGTTGATTGGTTTTCTCCGAGCAAACCTGGATGTGTTCGCCTGGATGCTCTTTGATATATGTGGGATCTCTCTAGGGATATCTAGCCATGCATTGAACATAAATCCTAAATACATTCCTATAAGATAGAAGCGCCGCAGCTGGGTCTGTAGATCCGGTACACTAAAAGAAGAAGTGGAGAAGCTGAAGGACAATGTCTTTATCAGCAACGCTTTATACCCAAAATCGGTGTCTTGGTAAGGAAGGCTAGCGGGAAATGGAGGACGTGCGTAGATTATTCTAACTTAAATAAGGCATCCTTAAAGGATAGCTTCCTACTACTAAGGATTGATAAGTTGGTGGATTTAACAGCCGGAAATGAATTGCTTTCATTCATGGATGCATACTCTGGATACAACTAGATTCTAATGCATGTTCCAGACCCGGAACATACCGGCTTTATTACTGACTTGAGATTGTATTGCTATCTGGTTATGCCCTTAGGATTAAATAATTTTGGAGCAACTTAGCAAAGCTAGTAAATAGGATGTTCAAAGATCAGATTGGATGTTTGAAGGTCTATGTAGATGACATGCTCGTGTCATGGCGTTTAGAAAACCACATTGACAATCTGGCAGAAATGATCGACATTCTCCAAAAATACTAGATGATGCTCAACCCTTTGAACTACTCTTTTGGCGTTCTGTTAGGGAAGTTTTTGGGATTCGTTGTGAATTACCATGGAATTGAAGCTAATTCGGAGAAGATAAAGGCATTAAGGGATGTAGAGGCCCCGAAGGCAGTCAAGTAAGTCCAGAGTTTAAATGGAAAGGTCACCACCTTAAGTCGATTCATCTCTAGAGCCACCAATAAATGCATCCTTTTCTTTGACGTGATTAAGAAAGGTAAAAGCCCGAAGGGAAAAGGAACTTTTGCCAAGACGCAAGAGAGCATAGACACATTGCAGGCTCTAGTTGATCACATGGAGAGACCTCGCATCCTATCGAAGCCCATGGATGACGAGAACTTATTTCTAAATTTGGAAATGTCAATGCATGCTTTGAGTGTTGCACTCCTACATGAGGAAACCCGCATCTAATGATCGGTCTATTACATCAGTAAGCAATTGACAGAAGCGGAAAGAAATTACCCGAAGTTGGAAAAGCTTGCATACTGCCTATTGATCACTTCAAGAAAGCTCCACCCTTACTTTCAAACTCATTCGATCAAAGTTCTTACCGACCAGCCTTTATGACAAGTCTTGCAACGACTTAAGTCTTCTGGAAGAATGTTGAAATGGAACATTAAATTGGGTGAATATGATATTACCTATCACCCTCGGAGAGCTATCCGTGTCAAGCTTTAGTGGATTTCATACCTAAATTCACTGCATGAGGCGATACTCTAGAGAGCAGTGGTGAAAAAAATGCTTGGTGGAAGATGCACATGGATGGTGCATCGAACGAATGCTGTTCTGGTGCTGGTGTAGTACTTGTCACTCCTGAGAAACATTCAATCTGTTATGCCTAGAAACCCAATTTTCCTACAACAAACAACAAAGCGAAGTACGAAGCTTTGATTGCGGGACTTAAGATTGCCGAAGAACCAGTGATAAAGACTTACATATTTTCTATGATTTTCTACTAGAGGTGTGTTAAGTGCGAAAAGAGTTTCAGACAAAAGGAGCAAGGCTCCTCTTATGTATATTGAGTCCTTGAGCTACTTAGTGGCATTGAGTATAATACGATAAGGCATATTCCCAGTGAGGAAAATGCAAAGGCTGACTCATTTTCTAAGCTGGCCAGTTTTGGAGATGTGCAACTCATAGGATTGGTTCCAGTGGAAATACTGTCAGCATCGAGCATTGACTAGATGGACGTCGATTGGATCTAGGAGGCTAAACTTGAAAGAGAGTCATGGACGACTTCGATAAAAGGCTACTTGTAGAGAGACATCTTTATCGACAGGAGGAACGAGCGACGAAAAATCCTTTACCAGGCACCGAGATATATTATATGTGAAGGATTGCTATACAAGAAGGGTATTATGTCTCTATGCTTCGGTGCGTCACTCATGAAAAGGCCAAAAATGTCCAGAGAGAAGTGCAAAAAGGGGCCTACAGCAACCACACTGGGGGACAATCCCTGGTGAAGAAGATTCTCCACTTTGGATACTTCTGGCCAACTGTCAACTGCGATGCAACTAATTACACTAGAAAGTGCAAGAAGTGCCTAAGATTTTCTTATATTCCGTGAGCCTCGTCGGTGGAGATTACTCAAATGGTCAGTCCTTGGCCATTTGCAGTTTGGGGAATTGATATTATCGACGTGTGGCCGATTTTCAAAGGTGGTGCAAAGTATGCCATCGTTGCAGTTGATTACTTCACCAAATCGACTGAGGTGGAGCCATTAGCCATGATTACCATGAAGAAGGTGATCAACTTTGTAGTTCGAAATATTATCTATCATTTTGGAGTTTCACAGGTGATCATTACCAGTAATGAAACCGAATTCGACAGCACCGAGTTTAAGTATTTCTATCGCCGACACCACGTAGAGAAGAGATTTGCTGCAGTGGAAAACCCCTAGGAAAATTGACAGTTTGAAGCTATAAGCAAGGCTATTTAGTCCATTCTGAAGAAGTGATTGGAAAAGGCTAAGGGCAAGTGGGTCGATGAACTTCCATTAGCACTTTGGGCTTATCGAACGACCCATAATTCAACAATTGGCCATTCTCTATTCGCCCTAGCCTACATATCAAAGGCTGTGATTTCAGCTGAATTGGAATAACTTTCTCGTCTGTAATTCATTACAATCCACATATGAATGATAAACTCCTTCTAGAATCTCTTGACACGATCGATGAGAAACAAGACGAAGCTGACTTGAGAGCAGCTTAGCATCGCAACCAAGTTGCCTAGTATACAATGCAAGGTCAGGAATCAGAACTTTGAAATCGATGATCTAGTCCTCAAATGAATCTTCCCTGGCAGTGGAAACTTAGGACCGACATAGGAAGGTCCATACGCAATAGAACAAAAGCTTGGAGATGACATTTTCAGGCTTGCAACGGTTGATGGGATCTCGCTCCTGAGTGCGTGGAATAACGAGCATTTACGACACTGTTTCACTTAGAAATAAATTTGTACATAATTGAATGAAGCCATGTAATAAGATAGAATCTGTCATTTCCCGTTTTCAATAAATGACTTCCTGAATCTATCTTTACATTGTTAAGAGTTGTGAAAGATGACCGACTCAAATGAATCTGCATGTGTGTAATGTAGGCGTGCAGGTACCTGAAGATAGGTGACAACCAAACTTCCATAGTCCATGATCAGACCCTTGAAGTCCAATCACTCTCGGTGTATGGAAATCGATACCACCTTACTCTTGCCCTTGACATGAGGGTAGTAGTATAAACTAAATAGGACGTGATTTGATTGTCCATCGGCTAACTCTCGCCCTTGATATGAGGGCAAGAGTATAAATCAAAAGGAAATGATACGATCGTCCGTATGTTGATTCTTGTCCTTTGATAGGGCATAAGGAGTATAAATAGAAAGACGTGGTATGGCCGCAACTCTTGACCTTGGATTAAGGACATGAGTATAAACCTAAGCGGACGTGATTTGACCTTCCACCTGCTAACTCTTGCCTTTGCAATGGGGGTGTGAGTATAAACCCAAAAAGGACGTGACTTTCCCATCCATTAACTAACTTATGCCCTTAACGTGGGATAGGAGTATAAATCAAAATGAACACGATATGAATGTTCATTCACTAATTCTCCTCCTTGTTGTGGGGGTAAAAATTATAAACCAAAATAGATGTGATAAGACTGTCCAATCCTTTACATTTTTCTTGGAGTAGGCAAAATGTAAGGTCCATACCCGACGTAATGTGGGACCTTACCTATGAACTTTGAATCGATAGTTGGAGTTAGGCATGATTAAAAACAAACATCCTGGATGAGGATGTGTAGACAATGATCTTAAGTAATTAATTTAAGCTAGCGCCTAGAGTTCAGCGCAATCAGATACGGTTATCCTAGAAAAGGATATCTAGACCACTGTTCTAAGTGATAAACCTCAACTATTGCGTAGAGTTTGGCACTTCAACATTTACTTTACGTTCATGAGAACGAAAAATGCCTGGTAAATTACAGAATGGGCTAAGGATTTAGTCCTATAACAATCACTAAAAGGAATGGATCATACGTACATTGAATGAAAGGTTCGTTAAAATAATTTAGGTGAATTCACATAAAGATTTGACAAAACAAAAAGTCTTTGTTATTAACATTCAAAATGGAACTGGGAAAGCTAAGTGCAAGTTTTATTTACATTTAAAATGAAAAGAAAAAACAGGGGCAAAACTTGCATAAAGTGGGCCAAAAAACCAAAATAGACTACTACTATTATTGCAGACTAAAAGTGGGTCTATCTACACCAAGCAAACTGATAACCACTTCTTCAACTTATGCTTCCTTTTCTTGGTACCAGGAGACACATCACATAATATTTCACCCTTCCTCTTACCTCCTCTTCGTCTATTTCCTTTGCACTTCAAAGGCGAGCTAAGTACTGGGATGATAGATTAAGTATGAATGCTCCCAGGCAAAGGAAAGGAGACCAGAGTGCTTTGCGAAGATCCCACTGGTGTGCTCTGAGTGCTTCCAGGTGAAGGAATATAGACTAGAGCGAAGATGGTTTGGCTAGGAAGAGCTATATATAAAGGAAGGGGGATGTTGTATATCTTCTCCAACTTGATTTCTATGTCTCGAAGACGTTCCTGCTCGAGTGTACTCATGGTGTGACACGATAGGGTCTCAGAAACTCCAATAATCACGATATTATCATCAATTTGAGCACCTTGGGTTCCACCAGTCCCCTCATCTAGCAGCTCATCAGGGCCGGGAGTCCCTTTAACCATGATGGTTGGGACCGTTGTTGAAGTTTTAACGGTTACCGATTCCTGGATGATTTGAGGCCGACTGAAACTTGAGAGATATAAAAGATAGAATATTAACATTGATCGATAACATGTTAACCTCTTAGATAAATGGGAAGTCAATGAGATACCTTCTTCTTTTTGGGGTTCTGTGTGGGCCGAAGTGCCATCGGAATTTCCATCCGGGATGGGAGGTAGGATAGCTGGCTTATGCAGTTGGGGATTCTTTGGATCGTAGCTAGGAAAGTTGGATGGATCAGGAGTAGTTTTCAACCTAAGGGTGTCCCTAGTGACAAAATCTTAAGGCAATGATCCGGACCCTTCACCTAAATCTTTTTGCACTGTCGTAGCTAGCTCCAAATGGAGTATAAGTTCACCTTCTTTCAAAACCTCAGGCTCATCTCCTACCAGGACCTCTTTCTCTAGCTGGGCCAGGTACACTTCACCACCCTTTAGCTATTCTTTCACATCAGCAATGACCTGTTCCCAGGTTGGAAACTAGATTCTAGGGTAACCGTTGCTGAATCACTCCAAGTTGCGAATTTGATCACATTGGCGTTGTACCTGTTAAGCAATGGTTCAAACTTCTCCATCTCCTACTACTCTGCCGCCTCAACCTCTCTTCTTACAAGCCCATCCATGTCTTCGATATGCTTATCTACCTTTTTCCTTTCATCTCGAGTAGTGAGTAGCTCTTCGCAATAGCCCTGAGCCTGTAGGAGGATCTCATCCTTTTCTTTTGTTTTGCGTTCGAGCTTGGTTTTCAGTTTCCAATGGAATGCTTTCACCATCTCATCTCAATCCCTAGTTCTCTCTTCTTCGAGCGCCCTAATGGCCTCCTTAGCTTTCTTTTCTACTTTGGCTTGAGATTTCCTCAAGTTATTAACCTTGGCATCAGGATGAGCTATGATTCTTTTGTTATCAGCCTTGATAAGTTTCTTGTTCCCGATTTCAAGCTACCTTTCCCTTAATACCATGGATATCTTCTGAGCCACTCACGACCATTTGTTGTACTGGTTATGAACATTAGTAACACAAGCAATGGTCATATCTTAGACATCAAGTGGAATTCTCTTCAAGTTGGGCATGAGCATGGGCCTATAGAAGCAAATATTTGAAAGTTGCTCTTTCAATTACGCCATTTGGGCATTGGCAGTGAGTTCTTGCTCCATAGTGATGACGGGAGCTTTAGTAGCTTCCTTGTCGGGTTTATGATGGGATGTCTTATAACTACTCTTTTGGTTCCTGTGATCTAAAGATCGACTAGAATGAGATGGTGCCAGATGTTGTATGGGATTAGTAGTTAGAGGGAGTTTACAAGAAGTATCGCCTAGTGGCAAGTCATACAGTAATTAGGAAACCTGTCCGGGCCTCTCGGATGAGGATACTCCTATCTCGACCGCCTCTATCTTGCCTTGACTGGTAGTCGGACTTAGAATCTTAACCATTGCTCTTATGATTTGAGCCTGGGCGATGCCTATATGATCAGGATGCATTTTTTCAAGAGTCTAATATATGGATTTCATCTTCTCCATGGATCGTGCAAAAGAAATGAGAGCAATTCAAGGAGTAAGGAATCAAGTTAAGTGTTGTGCAGTGACGTGAAGTTCAGATGTATGTGAGTGTCCTAATGTACCCCTGATGGACCATGTATAAGAGCTTTGCTTATGGGAGTAATCTCTCCTACACCAATATGGATGGTGTCCTTATTAAACCGAATATGGGATGATGCCCTCGACACAATGTTACCAACATAGAAGGAGCCAATCTCGATAGGAATTAGTCCTAAGCTAGTAAATATACCTATTGAGGGAAGAGATGGTGTATTCTTGACTTTTTTAACTGGCAGAGGCTACGTAGAAGTCTATGACTTAGAAATGTTCACAACCAGCCTCTTCTTCGGGATAGCTGTCGGTCATCGTTGGGTTGGTCGTCCAAAGACTCATGGCCCACATCAATGTCAGCATAGCCAGCCTCATCATTTCCACCTACAATTTCACATTCCTCGACATGTTCTTCCCTTGCTTCGACATTCTCTTTAACCCCAGCCCCTGGATTTAGGACTAGGGCACATCTGGATTAACCTTGCCTCCTCCAGGCGAGTTATTATCGTTATCGTCATTTTCGTAGTCGTCATTAGCAGTTACTGGGACTTGACCATAACCCGCTTCCAACATATTGTGGGTGACAATTTGAAAGGAGAATTCTAATATCTCTGTCTTCTACTGGATGTGCCATAAGAGTCTTAACGGCATCTGACAGCACCGAGCTGCTGGGTCTCGTAGGGACATCTGGATAGTAAAACTAGATATGAGTTAAATCTGTAGACTATAAGGCAAATTTATGTAATGCACATGGAATAGGACTTACATCTAAACAATCATCTACGTGCGAATCTAGGCAGATAACGGACATAGAACCACTCGTTTTTGAAATAGCTTAACTTGCTTAATGTGCCAGAGACTACTTTACAACCGTTGGTCAATTCCAAGGAGGTTAAAGAAGGACCTTCTCTTTGGCTCTTAAAGATGTACATGTATCGAATCTCCTAGTCGCTGGACGCTTGGTGTAAGTGTTTAGCGAAGAAAATGTATGTGCTGAGCAAGAAGGAATGACTATTTGGATGCAATTGTGTTGGAGCCAATGTCATGAAATTCGAGACTTGGCAGATGAATCAATTGAGTGGTGGGACACAACCAGCCGAACACATGTACTTGTTGCAAGTAGTGTATCCTTTTGGAGGATTATAAGCTCTTTGATGGTGGGAAGGAACTGGAATGTCATCAAATGGAATTCCGTGCTTATTACAGATTATACGAAGTGATACTTCATCAATTTTAGAAGCGACTGGATCAACGAGATCATCTAAAAGAACAACATCTTAGAGAGTATCACTTGTAGGAACTACCGCTGGCTCTTCTACGGGCTCTACTGGGTTTTCAAGAACCTGT
This sequence comes from Allium cepa, assembly GCA_030765085.1. Lineage (NCBI taxonomy): Eukaryota > Viridiplantae > Streptophyta > Magnoliopsida > Asparagales > Amaryllidaceae > Allium > Allium cepa. Next base: position 569,058,376 of record CM060929.1, read on the forward strand.
TGTTCAGTCTAAGGATTCTGTTGTTGCTATACATGCTAAACTAGAGTTTGCTATGCAAGCGGAGATGTAGTTAAACTTGACTCAACATATCTAGAAGTGGATGTACCTATGGCTTGAGCGGCAAAGACGTTTGGAACATCTTCTTATCCCGTCTTTTGGCAAGGCCGTGACACCAAAGAATTGACTGAAAACCGAAGATAATCAGTCCCAAAGATCAGTTATACATAGGTCTACTATGGATACTGGAAAATTTGGTCCAAGTCCGGATCGAGATATAATTGACATGACACGACAAGCAAAGCAATGAAAGTCAACGTTCCAAATTTATGTCAATCGGAGTTCGTATACTCAAGATATTGATCGATCAAGGTCAAGGAAATCAACCCTATTATTATCCATACAAATTCTTATCCATCCCTTCAGAAAGCTTTATTTCATATCCATCAAATCCATACTATTTCTATCTATGGAGAGTTGCCATTTCATATTGATCATGTTTGCTCCAGTCTGCATCGATCAACATGCAATGCTTCTAATCAATTTCGTCCATACGTACTTTGTATCGGTCTCCTAATCAACTTGGTTTGTATCGATCGGCCTACGATCGATACAAAGCATGCCACTAAAACAGTCGATACAAAGGGTGTATAGGGTGACTGATACGAAACAACATCTGAATTATCGATACAAAAAGGCTTTAGTTCGTATCCATTACCCACCAGCTTCCTTCGTATTCGTCGAAATCAGGTTGCTTCATATCCATAAAAAATTATCATTTCATATCGATCCACCCATGCACATTATTCATATCGATCGGCCAGTGATTGACGTGGATGATATGTGATGGATGGATACGAACGACATCCTCATTGATCGATACGAAGTAGCACCTAGGAATATTGATACGAAGCCAGCTAATTAGATGATCGATACGAAGCGACTTCGTGAGAACGATACAAAGGAAACACGTTTAAGTGGAAGACTTGGTCTCTCGGCATGAAAAGTGGATCAACCCTGGAATGTAGCACCACGTCATCAATCCAGATATGATCGATACGAAATGCCATCGATCTGAATATGATCGATACGAATGGAAGCGGCACGAAGATGCCAGCCTTTTGCAAAAACAAACTTGAATTGATCATAACTCAAAATCTATAAGTCCAAATGCCATCGAATTTTCACAGGAGCTTGCGCACCACCTCAAGAACTTCCGTGATCGATCTCGACCTAAATGGAGCCGTTTTGGATCGATACGAAATTCATATATATAGATCGAGGATCAATCCCAATCTACGTCAAATTGATATGGTGGGCCCATTCGCGTGAGAGAAGGAGTCTTTCGAGATTCGAGTCAGATATTCCATGTCACATCTATAAATAGCAGTGCTAGACCTTTAGAAAAAGGACTTTTGGCTTTTCTATGCCATTACTCTGCTGAACTCCATTGTAACTTGGATACTATCAATTTTACTCTTTTAAATCAGTAGAGAATCATCAATAAAATAGTAACTATTCAAAGTGGACGTAGGCTACAACGCTGAACCATTATACATATTGTCTTTGTACTGCTTTCCTTTTAATTTTTGGAGTGTTCTTCATATTTAGTTCTACTACATACAATCTGTTTGTGATCTGTGACTGTGATTTGGTGCTTTCATCTGCAATTTTGTGTTTGTGACCAGTTTTTAAGCAAACCTTTTGGTGCTTTCACTGAGAAGGCTAGCATTAAGAGATTCTACAACTTGGACTTTGGATTTGAAGGCTTGAAGACTTGGATCTAGAAAGCTATGATGAAGCAATCAACAAGGAGATAGAGAGCAGAAAGGAGTCAGCATGAAGGAAGTCAGGAGGCTTTCTCAAGAGCAAATCAAGCCTCGGTCTTCATCACCAGAAATGAGATGGAGATGATGATGGGAATTATGCATTAAGAATTGTTGAAAAGGCAGGAGGAAATGATGAAGAACATTTTCAAACAGTTTGGATAGGCAGGAACAGTAGGAGCTGCTGGAGTTCAGATCCACGGAGCTGGACCTGAAGGACCCAACAGGCAATTGGATAGAGTAAGACTATCAGGAGCTGCCCTTGAGCTGGGGGGCACTCCCCTGGAGCATGTTGATCCAATCTCAGGCAGGATACCTGCTGGAACTATGCAACATGGCATTGAAAGAGGAATGGATGCCCGTCTGAGAGAGTAGATTTCAAGATTCCCTCATGAAGTCGGAGGGACGATCAGAGGAAAAAGACAAGGACTACAGCTTGGAAACAGTGACATATTGGCGGAGATAGTCAGATGAGGCATGAGAGGCAGATTAGTGAGTAGAGATCTTCAAGATGTAAACAGAAGCCGTTCACTCCCACAATTAGGCAGGCCAGGAATCCACTAGAATTCAAGCTACCGACACTGGAGACATACGATGGGAGGACAGATCCTATAGTTTATCTGACGAGGTATATGAGGCACATGGAGGTACTAGGGGAATCGGAGGAGATCATGGCATGGTGCTTTCCATTGTATTTAACAAACATAGCAGCACTGTGGTTCAGACAATTGAAAAGCGGCTCCATTGGGACATCCGAGTTGATTGAGAAGTTTATGAGGCAATTTAGAGTTCACATTTTGAGGCCCAAGAATGTGATGAGTTTGACAGCACTAAAGTAGAGAATCGAGTAATTTTTGAGGAGTTTTCTGAGGTGATTCAATGCAGTGACAACATCGGTGGATCAACTAGATTCATCCATGGTTCTCATGGCAGCTGTATCTAGCATAGCCGATGGTACAAAATTCAAGAATTCATTGACAATGTACAAACCTATGGATTTAGGAGAGTTTTACCATGAGGAAAAAAGTTTTTTGCACCAAGAGGATGCAAATACTGAGTGAGAGGAAGGAGAGGGAGTTGATGTTTATGCAATCAAAAGAGGAGATCCTCCCGGAAAGGATTCAGGCAAGGATAAAGAGAAACAGAAAGCATATGATAGTTGTGATGAGCCAAAGTGGACGTGAAAGGAACTGAGATTCACCTCTTATATGGAGTTGAATGAGACTTTGGAACGAATCTATCAAGACACAAGGGGGCAGGTTCCCTACCAGAGGCCGATGAGGAGGGATCCCACCAACAATGAAAAGAAATCAGACAAGTACTACTTATTCCATGAGCTAAATGACCATAGCCCAAATGATTGCAGGCACTTGAGGGACGAGATTGAAAGATATATCCGGAGCAGTATGCTGTTGTAGTATGTGAAAAGGCAAGCGACGACAGTGGAATGGGAACGACTGCCATCTACATCAGATGTGGACGGCCCCGGATCGAGATGTCAGCTTGTCATCAACTGATTGGAATAATGATGCATAAGTGGAAAACTCCACATTAACACAGTTAAGTCTCTTACACATGTTCAGGATCACGAACGATCCTCAGGCATGCTCTGAGACGACTATCAACTACATCAGTGTAGGTGTTTGCACTTTGACGTCTTTGTTTTGCTTTTTTCTTTCTATTTTTACATTTGGACTTGATTTGGTTGGACATTTTTGTTATAAGACTCATTTGAATGTAAATCTGGTATTTATAATTCCATAATGGCCAAGTCACTTACACATGCATAGGATCGCGAAGGGTCCTCAAGCATGCTATGGGATGGCAATGGACCGCCACAACAAATGATTCAGAAACTCACTCAAACATAAAATATGACATTAGTGATACTAAGTCCTCCCCAGGCATACATAATTCGCCTCGAACGACACCCGACCACGAATGGTTACAATTCGCTACGAATGCCGCCCGACCACGAACGGTCACCATTCGCTACAAACGGCACCCGACCTCGAACGGTCACCATTCGCTACGAACGGTATGCGACCTCGAACGGTCACCATTCGCTACGAACGGCATGCGACCTCGAATGGTCACAATTCGCCACGAACGACACCCGACCACGAACGGTCACCATTCTCCAAAAATGGAACCCGACCACGAACGATCACAATTTGGCATGAGTGGCACCTGACGGCGAATGGTTACAATTCGCCACGAACAACACACGATCTCGAGCAGCCACCATTTGCCACAAATGGTCACTCGACTGCGAATGGTCACCATTTGCCTCGAACGGCATCCAACCTCAAACGATCACCATTCGCCTCGAACAACATGACCTCGAAAAGTCACATACTGTCCTGAACGACATACGATCTCGAATGATCGCCATTTACAGTCAGGTAAAATTATAAATCTCTTTACAGGTCATTGACAGGATGCAAAAATCCAGCTTGTTGAACTACAAAACACACCTTCTTATCGCAAGGCATGTTTTGGGGGGCAAGTGTTATCCTGCCATTTGGCAGGGCCATGACACCAAAAAATTGACTGAAAACCGAAGATAATCGTCCCGAAAATCAGTTATACATAGGTCTACCATGAATACTGGAAAACTTGGTCTGAGTCCAGATCAAGTTACAATTGACATGACACGACAAACAAAGCTATGAAAGTCAACATTCCAAATTTCAAGTCAATCAGAGTTCGTATGCTTAAGATATTGATCGATCAAAGTGAAGGAAACCAACTCTATTCGTATCCGTACAAATTCGTATCCATCCCTTCAGAAAGCTTTATTTTGTATCCATCAAAGCCAGACTATTTCGTATCCATGGAGAGTTTCCATTTCGTATCGATCATGTTTGCTCCACTCTATATCCATTAACAAGCAACGCTTCGTATCGATCTCGTCCATACATACTTTGTATCAGTCTCCTCATCAACTTGGTTCGTATCGATCGAGCTGCAATCGATACAAAGCATGCCACTAAATCAATCGATGCAAAGGGTGTATGGGTGATCGATACGAAAAAAAATCCGAATTATCGATAGAAAAATAGTTCGTATCCATCACCCAGCAGCGTCCTTCGTATCCATTGAAATCAGGATGCTTCGTATTCATAAAAAAATTATCATTTCATATCGATCCACCCTTGCACATTATTTGTATTGATCGGCCAGTGATCGATGTGAATGATACATGATGGATCGATATGAACGACATCCTCATTGATCGATACGAAGTAGCACCTGGGAATATTGATACAAAGCCAGCTAACTAGATGATCGATACGAAGCAACTTCATGAGAACGATATGACAAAAACACGTTCAAGTGGAAGACTCGGTCTCTCGGCATAAAAAGTGGATCGACCTTGGATTGTAGCGCCACGTCATCAATCTAGATATGATTGATACGAATTGCCATTGGTCTGAATATGATTGATATGAATGGGAGTGACACGAAGACGCCAGCCTTTTGCAAATACAAAATTGGATCGATCAAAACTCAAAATCTACAAGTCAAATGCCACTAAATTTTCATAGGAGCTTGCGTACCACCTCAAGAATGTCCGTGGTCTATCTCGACCTAAATGAAGCCTCTTTAGATCGATACGAAATTCATACGCATCAATCGAGGATCGATCCCAATCTATCTCGAATCGATCTTGTGGGCCTACTCGTGTGAGAGAAGGAGGCTGCCGAGATCTAAGTCAGATATTTCCATGCCACGCCATAAATAACAGCGGTAGGCCTTCAAAAAAGGGTCTTTGGCTTTTCTATGCCGTTACTCTGTTGAACTCCATTGTAACTTGGATATTATCAATTGTACTCTTGTAAATCAGTAGAGAATTATCAGTAAAACAAAAACTCTTCAAAGCGGACGTAGGTACAACGTCAAACCACTATAATTCTTGTCTTTCTACTGCTTTCCTTTTAATTTTTGGAGTGTTCTTCATACTTAATTCTACTACATACAATCAATCTATGATCTATGACTGTGATTTGGTGCTTTTATCTGCAATTTGGTGTTTGTGACCAGTTTTGGCGCAAACACATCTCTTATGCATTTCCATAAAAAACTCAATAGACAATCAACATTAGATTAATTATAAGTTGTACCCCCGTGCTAAAGTTAATCCGGTGCAGTGTCGTGTAGTTCAGATTTTCGATATTATTTCGCTGTTCATTTTAAAAAGTTTGGATTTCTCCCGTAGTGACCATCATCGCCGACCATCCCGACAAGCTTTATGTTATAGGCCATGTCTTGGAAATGCTTCAAGATCAAGGAGGGACTCAACACAAGTCCATAAGACAAAGCCCACTCGAAAAATTGGTTTTCGAAAAATCTTCCCAAGTGTTTGAGTCATACCGACACAACTCTAAGGGATAATTACTTCCTCCTCCTCCTCCTCCTCCCTCTAGTTTACAAGTCCAAATTGTGGCCTACCACGATAATCTCACCTGCGTCCAACTCCATTACTGTCACCCACATATTGGAAGAACCTAAGAATGGATCCAGATATGGAATGCTAAAGCCAAGAAGTGATTCTCCTAGGTCTTAGGTCGATGAGGAAATGGGTCGGGTCTATTGTGGTGGCTCGAGTTTAACCATGGCAAAGGCAGGAACATGTCTGAGGTAGAGGCGGTAGTGGCCTTACGGTCGAGTGGTGAGGCTAAGTTCACTTGGAAACGGATTTTGGTAATGGTAGAAGCTCAAGCTAATGAATCAGCAAAGTGAAAGTGGGGAAGTGAAGTAGGAAGGAATAGATTTTATGACCCTTGGGACATGAAGTTTAAGCATAGATATTGGTAAATTCTCCTAAGTCTTGGGTCGGTACCGACCCAAGAATTTGGGTTGATACCGAGTCTTAAATTAAAAATAAAATAAATATGTAGATATATGTACATGCATGAGCATGACAAAGCTTGTTAAAAAACATGCACATATATACGTATACGGGTACATATCAAGAAAACACCACGACTTGAGTCAAAAGGAATTAGACTCAAACTTGAAAAATCTATGAAAAAAGTCAGTTTGAAACTATCAAGATCAGAGTGATAGACCATGAGAATACGTTCCAGATTTATAATCCCAGATGTTGGTAGAGCTTCGTGACGAATGACTGTGGACATAACCTTTCATAGAAACAATTCATATGAAGGATAACGACCATTCGAAGCACAGAGTGGAGTCCTTCACAGCAATCCTGACTTGTCTCGATTGAAAGTACATCACATTTGAAATAAGATGTACTTTGGGGGGCAAGTGTTATCTAGCCTTTTGACCAAAGTAATATTCGGACAGGCTGGACGAGTCGAGCTTGGAGTTACCATAACAGGAAGCCTAGTGAGATAGCCTAAGAGTTTAAAAAGAAAGCACAAACAAAGACATAGGATAACAATAAGCCAACATAAGAATTTGGAGAAGCCAATCCAATAAAGTGTTGGATTGGTACCGATCCAACACCATGGTTTGGTACCGATCTAAGAAACATCCTTAAATTTGTCCAACTTCTACCTGCACACTCTACTTCATGCTAGAAACCTATACCAAATTTTGTTTTGTTGGACCAATGCAATTCTCTATTGATCTCTATGAACATTTGAACAAGTAACTCTATTTCTCCATGGATCCATCGTTTGGACTCAAAAACAAGCTAATAACGATGAAAACAACTATGAAATCATGAAGCTAACTATAAGAAAAGCCAAATCAAGGATTTCAAAACACTTTCCAAAGATGTTACAGGTCGGTATTGATCCAACTCCTTGGGTCGGTACCGTTCTAACTCCTTGGGTCGGTACCGATCCAAGAACGTTGTTGAGGTATCCTATTCTCTTAGGGAAATAGTCTAAAGCGTGGAGAACGAGGTGAAGATTTTGTGGGCGAGATTTTAGGCTTCCTACCTCTATAAATAGGAGGGTAGAGCTCATTTTTAGGTTCTTTTGGCTCTTACTATTCTAACTCTAATTTTTTATAATCTCTGTCGGAGTTGTACCGACCCATAAGAACTTCTACCTCCAAATCAAAATATAAGCAATAAAATCACTAAGTGAACGTAGGCCTTGATTTTTCAAACCACTATAAATTGTTATATATTCTTTCTTACTAGTTTTCATTTAATTTTCTTCACTTTTTTTACTTAATCGTCTGGGTGTTTGCGCCATTTTTGGTTCAAATAAAAGGGCTGAATTATTGGATGCTTAAGAGGGGTATGAAAAAGGAGGAAAGGCATGACAGAGATGAATATTGCTATTACCACAAAGAAAATGGACACAAACCTACTGGGAATTTGATTCTCAAGGAACTAGAAGAAGAAGGGGAGGAACTTCAAATAATGAAAATTGAATATCCCAAAGAATGGAAGTAATGTTCAAAAACATGTTTTCAAAAGGAATCGACTTCAAATGGAATAATGAACCAATTAAGCCTTTGGTCCCACTTTAGGGCCTCGCCAAAGCACCCATCCATGGAAGAAGGTCAACAAAGTCTTTGGTCTTGCCCTAAGGCTTGGTCAAAGCAACCATTTAAAGAGTGACGGTCAATTATGCTTTTTGTCCTGCCTCAGGGCCTCGCCAAAGCATCCATCTAAAGGAGACAATCAATAAAGCCATTGGTCCCACCTCAGTGCTTGATAAAATCCCCATCTAGGGGAGATTGTCAATGAAGCCTTTGGTCCTGACTTAGAGCCTGGCCTAAGCACCCATCCAGGGGAGATAGTCAATAAAGTCTTTGGTCCTACCTTAAGGCCTGAACAAAGCATCTATGTATGGGAGATGGTCAATAAAGACATTGGTCCTGCATCAAGGCTAATGAAGATTGATAGTCAACATACCCTTTGGTCCTACCTCAGGGTTTAGCCAAAGCACCCATCCAGGGCTGATAGTAAATAAAGCCTTTGGTCCTGCCTTAGGGCTTAGCCAAAGCACCTATCCAAGGGTGATGATCAATAAAGCCTTTAGTCCCTCCTAGGGCTTAACCAAAGAACACATCCATGGGAGATGGTTAACAAAGCCATTAGTCTCACCATCATGCCCAGCTCAAACATTTATAGAAAGAACAATGACTAAGTTAGTTTCTTAATTCAAAACATTTGAATAAGGAGGAACCAAACAAGCATCAAAAGATTCCATTAAGAACATAAAAGGCAATTCATCACATAATAGGTGCGCAAAATAATTTATTATTACAAAATCATTACATTACAAAATATGATTTTCTTTTTACAATAAAAATTAGTCATACAAATTTTATAGTTCTAGAGGATGAGGAAGAGGATGGCGTTGATAAACTAACTCTTTTCCTTTTCCTTCAACCTCTAAAACGTAAGAATGTATCTTGCTAGATGAACCCCTATTCTTGTAAAAAATGGAAGGGCCTTTAATCTCCTTAAGAACACCGGAACATTGATATTGAAAGAACTGCTGATATCTCTGATAGCTAGAAGTCGAGGCCTTTTTTAATCAGCGATCTCTTTCTAGACCTGAAATTGAGAATTCTTTTTTAGATCAAAGACAACAATAACTTCAATTAAGTATTCTATTAATGAATCAAGTTGAGATTCCCTAGTGGTATGAAATTGCATCAACTCCAACCGATCTTTAAGTTCTTTCATCTCTTTCATCTCTTTCATCAATGTTTCTAGTGTGGAAGGAGAATCAACAATATGTTGAATCACTATTAGGAGATATTTCTTTAATTTATTCTCTTTATGGCAAATGACATTGAGAGAATTTATAAAGTATCTTGGAAACTAATGCCTTTTCGTCAAACTTGTTAGCACTTCTTAGTTGGGAAACTTGATAAGATAAGCCCTTTTAATCATTCTCAATCTTTTAGATCTTCAGTGTAAGATTATTCTTTTTACGTTCCAAAGTTTCAACCTCCAATCTATGATTTCAAAATACCTCTATGTATTTTTCATTCCCACACTCTTTTATTTTTTGAAACTTTCATATCGATGACATAACAAAATTAAAAGTCAAAACATAAATTTTACATAAAAAAGTCATTACTACGTCAGCCTAAGTAAAACAATGTCAGAAAGGCTCATAAAGAATAGACTCCTTAGAATATTCAATAATAAATTTGTCGTTATTAAACGTGATCTTGTTCAGAGGAAGGGAATTAATAATTAAAGGGGTGGCAAAGACTTTACGTAGGTTCCAATATTCTCCATTGTATGGATTCGAGCCATGCTCATCTACATACCTCTAGTGAAGTCATCTAATTACGCCTCCATAATCATTGCCCATGAAATAAAACTTAGTCATAAGAAACCTAATATAATCTATGTAAAGCATTCCATCAATTTGGTTTTATCTCTAGCTAGCATCCAAAAGAGGATAATAAGTTCTTCATTTTCCTCATTAAAATTAGATCGATGAAAATATGATTTCGGACAAGGGGTGAAACTCGTTTGTTCCTAAATTCCTCTAGGTATCTGAGGCACTTTAAAGGTCTCATGTATATATCATTAAATTCATTATGTCTTTACATAGCCTTTCCTCTTCTCTGCCGAGTCTCAGAATTTCATCCCTCTTCTTGTTTAGCAAAATCTCAACTAATTTCTATTTTTTTTACTATGTTGGTAATTAAGTAATATTGGGTCTAGCAGCTACAAAATAAAATAAGGTGAGAATATGGAGTTCATGAGGTAGTTTACCTGTGGGGGAGTTATTGAGGAACTCAGCTTAAAGGTTTGGGCTCTTTTACTTCTCTAGGAAGAAGGACTAAACTTTCTCAAGCTACATGAGGCGACACCACCAAGAGGAGGACCATCTGGGTAAGGTGTACCATAGGTCCCGTGAATAGCACGGGGGTAGGAAAGTGGGCAGGTTGACATGAAAAATGAAGATACCCTGATCCACTCTGACCTAAGCTACCCTCTCCATCTTTCTTGGCGAACCAACTTTAGCACCATCATCGGCACCGTAATCCTTATCATCATCATCATTGTTGTCTTCATCAGTTCTATCTTCCTCTTCATTCTTCAATTCATCATTATTCAATGAAAGATCATAGAAAGCTAGAAATTTTGCAGGATATATAGGATCATCATCTCCAAATTTAGATAATCACCTAGAATGCAATCTAGAATGTGTCGAATTTTCTTTTGTAATCCACTCCAGTGAAACGAAGAGATGGGAAGTCCATATTCGAACATCGATCAATATTATCCTTTTAAGCAGTATACAAAATGGCCTTAGAATTTTGATCCTTCCAACGAGAAAGGGCTTAATTCAGGAAGAAAGACACTTTATTCTTTTTTTTTGCAAAGTTCCTTTGATTTTTTAAGAAAGTGGTCATTCTTTGCTAAATCCATTTCCCAAACTGAAACTTTAGCTAAAACCTCTTTGAAGGTGGACACCACAAGCTGAGCTTGTTTATTTCTTCATGACCCTAGGAGAGCTCTTTCTTTAAAGTTTTTATCCATTCCTCTAAGTCAAAATTTTTCTTCTTCTACAATTCTAGTAAATACGTGATTTGAGCATTCTTGGAGGATAAAGATCTATTGTTGGACTGGAGGCTCTGAACTTCATTCTCAAGAGTCTTTATCTTATTGGATAATGAATAATTTGATAGAGTTAGGGGTATGCCCTAGGGGCAATTATGTCATTTGTTACATATATCTAACTCGTCGACCAATCCTGTTCAAAATAAAAGGTGTTTTCTTTCTACAATATACTTGATATAATGTGTTATATTAATTAATTTATTAATTCAATTAAAATAATATTAAATAGAGAATCCATAAATGGTACATTTTTGATAGTAGTTACAAAGTGTTGTAACCGTGAGTAATTTATCACAATGAAAACAAATATACCATTTCAAATATTCCTAGTCAAGATGTATCGAGACTGGATATCAATGTATTCATTAATACTAGAGTACATAACACTCTCCAAATGTTGGAAAGCGTATTACTCATGACTGATGTGGGCACCAAGGGGTTACGTGCTAATAGTTATTGGATAACTATAGAACGACTCATTTGGTAGTTTTTTGTTGGTTATTATAACTAAGGGCAAACAGAAAATATCGATGTCAATACTTTACATAGTTCTTTCAACTTGAGAATATTGTGAATCTTCAATATGAAAGCTCTGCTTTGATTACAGTCAAATCATGGCAAAGCGTCCATCGAGTGACTAAAGTTAGGTCGAGGGGCAGTATTGGAAAGTGAACTATTATTCAAGAGAGGATTCGTCTCCTCAATTATATGGGATTAATACCATGGTCAACTCAAGTCAACGCAAAGTCAAAATCTCTGGTCGAAGTAGTTCGATTAATAATAATTGTTATTATTGAACCAAGGACTTTGTGTTTGGACTATAGAGTTAAATGTGGATGATGTTGGAATTTTGACCACTACCAAATTCAGTAAGTCGAAAGTGATATAGTTTTGACGAAGAGAATTCGTGTAAATAATTATCGCAATTGGGTAACACTTATTAAATTAAAATGAGATTTTTTTCGAAAATGAGTAAGCGATAAATTTGGCCATATTATCACACCACCTGCTAAGTGAAGTGTGAATGTTAATATTCGAACAGTTCGACGTTAATCGCGGTCCGAATTTACACCCAAGAGTCACCCAGCCAAAACGACAATTTTTTTTAGACCAAATAATTTAATTAGTTTATAATTATTATAAATTAATTAAATAAATTAATTTTTATGAAATATTATTATGAAATTGAGTGTGATTTGAGAAATAAAATTATTGCATATATTTATAAAAGGTATGAATATATTGATCGATATGAGATAATAAAATATTGAAATATGATTGTACATATTTAATTTAGTTTAAATGGGCTCATAACCCAAGAGACCTAGAGAGGATAGGCATTGTTTTGAGAGAGGTTGGAGGCGGCTACATCATTGGATTAGGGTCCGAAGATGTATGGCTAAGATATAGTGGGAAACTCACATAGTTTGCTCTCTTATCCTATGTAGATAAATACCAATCTCAAAATTCTAATCTCAAGCTAATTTCATTTCCGAGTCGCTAATTTCTTATTTTATTCTTCCTCGTTTTAATGGCAGAATTTACCCTCTAAAACTATCCCAAAAATTCTCAAATCTAATTCAAATTAAAAAATACTAATTTGTAGGAGAAGGTCTCCAATCTCGGATTAGTAACTTGATGGATTGTGAATTGTTCTAAGAAGGGAAATCATTGTTCAACGTGGACTTAAAGACGTCACTAAGAGGTTAACTTTCATTTATTATTGTTGTTTTGATATAAAGTTTATCATGTTAGTCCGTGAGATGATGGTTTTGATGACAACAACCTTAGAATAGATTATAAAATATAAATACTGACATTATAAGTTTAGATATATATGTATATGCAGGATTTAACCATGCAGGTACCAAGAATGAAGACTGTATAGTATAGAGATTCAAGATATCAAGATAGAAGACTCATGAGTATCAAGATTATCAAGTGTTTAAGATTTTAAGGTTAAGTATTTTTATTAGGAATTTTGTTAAAACTCATAGAAAAGCACTGGCATCTTAAAATTCAATTTATTCATAGAATGGAATCCACTTCGAGCCTGTTAAAAGGATGGAACCCTAAGTAGGATGGAACCTACGAAAAATCTAGTGGAACATTGTTTTGTATCCATTAACTTTTTATTCAAAATGATTTTACAAAATTATCTTGTTTTCAAAATGATTTCAAAACTTTCCTTTTAAAAAACATCAAAACCCTCTATCCTGATTTTAAATAATTTTAGCCTCAAAATTATCTTTAATTTCAAAGTCAAATTACTCCTGATTTTAAACTATCTTTTAATATAATATATTTAACTTTTAAATATTTATAATTAGATTTAAATATGAAATTATAGTTAAATTCTCTATATATATATTATTCTCTATATTTACTTATGAACTTTAACTATAGTCAAGTATAAAGTTTAAAATAGTTTTAATATAAAATAAAAGTTATTTTCAAAGAAAATCAAAACACCAAAAAATCCTTTGGGATGTCGACATGCCCAAATACCCCATATCGAAATGGTGTCAGTTGAGTTCAAAATTTAAATTTCAAAAGAAGTGTCTATTCGCAATAACTCTTCATGAATGGACATGGCTGTTGTTCTTCTATAAATAGGGGTTAGTTTCAACGAATTTTATATCATATTTTCTGGTTTTTCACTCTCTTCTTCTTCCACATTTCTTAATACATATTCTTACCATTACTCTGCCGAAATCAACACTGAATCTAACTCGATTACTTCTAGTTTGATTCTCTATCACTATCTCTACAAGGTTCTCAGTGCTATTCAGAGTTATAGGCTCTTTGTAATCTATTAAAAGAGAAAAGGTGTGATTGTAGCCTTGAAAATCAATCAAAAGAGAAAAGGTGTGATTGTAGCCTTGGTAAATCAATTGGGTGAATCTGTGGCCCGGAAATCAAGTATCTCTACCCAAAGGATAGAAATTCTGGAGGGTGTACCTTGTAGCCTTGAAACCGAGGGTGTAATTGCACAATTGCTTTTGAAAGGAAATCCATATTTGTGTTGCGGGACTGGATGTAGGGTAACTCCGAACCAGTATAAAATTCGGTGTGTTCTGTCATTTAATGCTTTTATTTTATTTCTACATCTGTGTTTATTTCTGTGATCATATCTGTGTCTGTATATTGCATACAATGGTGTCTAAATTAACATAAACTAAAAAAGATTTAGTAATTCTTTATTAACACTATTCATCCCCCCTAGTGTTAATCCTAGCCTTAAGATCCTAATCCGCAATTTCTCACATATCATATAAAAGTCGATTTACATCCAAATCATGTATTTGCATTTAGACCCGTTTATTGTTTAGATTAGTGAGATTTTTGCGGGTATATGAGTTTGTTACTACTGGGTTGGTGATGAGCTTATTGTAATATTTTGTTTATTGATTTATTGTCGAATTAAATTTTTGAAAAAAAGAATTTTTAATTTTACTTTATATTAGTGTACATATATAGATTTAGATTAAATGTATAGAGATCTGCACATTGTCAATATGTATAATTAAATATATGAATATATATCGTATATATTTGATTTTAATTTTTTTAATGATGATTTATTCATATTACGAATCATAAAATATAAAAATATTTTATTAAATACATATTTTATTACTATCTAATGATTTTCGGTGCTGTTTATTATGTGTAAAACAATTAATGGTTCAAAATTTCAGTTTTATATTTTTTAAGTTTCTTAAACCAGACATGAAGCTTACTGCAAATTTTCCAATTTTCAAAAATCAATTTAATATTTTGTAAAATTAATTTACTTTGTCCTACAATCAATAATTTAATTAAAAATATAATTTCAACTAATAAAATTCAAGAAATTTTTCTTAAGCCTAAAATGTGTCTTAGATACCTTTGGAAATTTTATTATATTTTTATAACTTAATTTAATAGTTTATAATTAATGTTTTTTACCCACAGTTAATTAAAAATATAATTTCAATTGAGAAAATTTCAAAAAAAAATTTATGCCTATAATATATCTCAGGTACTTTTAAGAAAAGTTTTATAATTTATCAACTTGATTTCATAGTTTCAAGAATTAATTTGATTTCAAGATGTTATCAATTATTTAATGATAAATATTATTTTAATTGAGAAAATTCCGTAAATTATTTTGAAGCCCAAAATGTGTTTTCGAATTCTCTAAAATTATTAAACTTGTAAATTTCATATAATTATTTTACATTAATTTTTATGTTCGAAACTGTTTCATTTAGTAATATATATGTGTGTGTGTGTGTGTACATATGTATTATGTATGTTCATTTACATATATTAATATCTTATTTTGCTATATTGTACAAGCACATATTTGGAGAAATTGTAGTGCACACAAAATGACTTAATGTGTGCGTTGCAAAGTAAATCCCAACATCTATATATGAGCACATTGTACCCTTCATGAATTATCATGTTACACATGCACACACCAATATATATATATGTGTGTGTGTGTGTGTGTGTGTGTGTGCGCGCGCGCGCGTGTGTGTTTTTGTGTGCGCCTTCCCTATATATACATTTAATCTTATTAATGCTCTCAATTAATTACTTGTTTTAGGGAAAGAAATGAAAGGTTTCCTTCCCAATATATATTAACTCTTATTAGTAAACGTTAGGTATATTTGATACACTATACATTTAAAATTAAATTTATTTAAAGTTCCCTTTAACTAATTTAAATAAAATAAACGATTTTATTAAAAAAAATAGAAATGTTCAAATTAAATCGGGCTTCATAGGCTCAATTAAGATTCAACAAGGTAATTTTTTTTGAAATTCACCAATTTATTCCGCTACGGGCTGGCCTAGTTCGTTCAATGATGTCAAAGCTCAATAGCCTATGCGGTCTAAATTAGTCATGTTAGGGCTAACTAATTAAGCTTGCCCACTAAGTACGGTGTCTAGAAAGGTAACGTCTACGATTGGAATTGGGTAATCAATTACCCTATCCTACCTGGTTACCAACCTGGCCTGAAAGGTGAAGTAAGCCCAAAGGTTGCCCCTAATAGAAAAGGCCCAATTTGAATTGGGCCTTGAGCTAATTTTCAAAATACTTTTGAAAATTTAGACTAGATTTTAAATTTAAAAGTTAAATTTAAAATAAAAACATGTTTATTATAAAAGGTTTTAATATAACAGAACTTTTCAAAATGTTTGAAAAGATAATGAAAATTTCAAAATGTTTGAAACTGTTTAAATATTAATTTCAAAATTTAAAATTTAGTAATAAGACTAATAAAATAAATTAATTAAACGAGTTAATTAATTAACACTTATACGCATGTATTATATATGTTGATATGTGTTATGTTATTTTGAAATGTTTAAGATAACATAAGTATACATATATGTATAAATAAGATAAAATTTGAAATTAACATAATTTGATTAAAATTAATTAATTAAATAAATAAATTAAGCAAATTAACTATCAGTTGATTAATTGATAAATTAACTAAAGGTTAATTAATGAAATATAAATACACATATATGAGATTATGTGTTATACTATAAAGTATATAATATACACTGTAAAGGTTATAGTATATATGTCTAATATAAAAGTTGTATTGGAATACTAATGTAAAATTAGTTAAATAAAATTTAATCGATATAATGTTATACATAAGACTATTATATAAGTAATATAAAATATAAAAGTTATATAATAATAGAACTTATATTATATGAATCCGTTAACTAAATGTGGAAAATTAAAGAAACCTTAAATAGACTTAAGGAATAAATACATACATATTGTACGTATACCGTGATTTCAGACGTGTTTGACATTTTAATCATGAGGGTATTTCATAAGTAATACATTGTTCCATAAGTCGATATCACTCAATACAATATATTGAAGATTATAAATCTTCAATATTATGTTGTCCTCTACATATATATTAATAAATTACTTGCATACTCCTTAGTTGTTGAGCAAACTTGAGCTAGCGATGTTATGTATAGTATTATCGATATATTGAATATATGAGGTAAGATAACTATATGTATTTGTTGAGCAAACTCAAGATACATACTCTAAACTTAGGTCGTCGTAATATGGTAGGTATGAGTGAATATTATCTTTCGTTTTGTTGATAAAACTCAAGGTCGAAATGAGATTAGGACAAGGAACCGTGTGTTAGGAGTTGTATGTGATACAACCGATAAGGAGTTATCCATCGTCCGTGGAGCTATGACTTGCTGAGCAAACTCAAGGTCAGAACTTCAAGACAGACAAGTCCTAACACCCACTAGTGAAGTCGAAAGACTTCTATCTTTCGCTTAGGGTTTGGTGAAACATAAAAGTCTAGTGGGAGCCTTATTGAAAAAATGAAATGATAAAATTTAACCTTTCTAATATTGTAAGAACATATTCTATATAGTCTTATAGTAATCTGCATTGATAAATTTGTGCATTTAATAAGATTGATAAAATGATTATCAATTAAGATATACAAATGAATTGAAGTCCGACAAATAGAAATATAACATATACCTACCAATAAAAGATTATTGCATGTTAACGTTTCAACACTCATGCAAGTGTCTAATATTACACCTACTAAATACATTCGTATTTTGGTCAATTATGCGTTTATTTGATCAAGACCACGTATTGCATTCTATGATTTTGAAATCTAAAAGCAATACAATACTATGGATATTTGATCCATATATAATCACATATAAACGTTGTATAGTGAATGGACAAAGGTTGTAATGTACAATAGTTCGATGAAATTAGGTCATCCAAAAACCAAATAAACCTTAGTGCAAGATCAAGTATTCGATTTGATTGATTACAGAAGGATCATACCGTGTCAATTGTAACACTAGACCAAAACTACGATATAGATCTAAGAACTCGATCGCTGAAATATCAGTTTGATCAGTTTATGCAAATGGCAACATATTTGATGCCTTAAATGTTAAGGATGATCGAGTGTACTTTTGTAAAGAGTTCTTATGATATTATAGCAAGGGTTTTCTTTTGAATGATTTGACTATTTAGAAAAAAATAATGATTGTACAAGAGTAGATGTGATGTGACGACCCTTTAATTAATCAATTTGATAAATTATATTTATTTTTAAATATTCAAATATAAGCTTTTTAAATCATATATATGATGTTTTGAATAAGAAAAATGGTAATCTTATTTTGAATAAGTATTTACAAAAAATATAAACTTTGGAAAAATATCGATAAAATGGTCGAAAACTGTTTTAACGATAAACAACTATATAACCATAAAACATCATGCATGGAGCTTGATACATACACGTATTTTTATAATTGAACAAGAATATGAAACAAAATTATTTATTTCATTTTGGGAAAAATATAGGTATTTATAACATCATCAGTTGCCCTTATATTTAAATATTGATTTACGAATTAAAATCGAGATCTAATGATATAATAATTATTATAATGGTTCTAATAATTGTTTTAAATGATAATAATTCATTTTAAATAGTGATAAAGTGATAATATATCATTTGTAATATTTTTATAAAGATATATACCTGATCTGAAAATATAAGAAAATTGATATTGCTTTATCGATATGATAACATTTTTTTGTAAAAGATTGTTTAATATTAATTTATATGGTTTTATAAATCAAATGTAATCATTTTAATTAGTTAAAAATGATAATAAATGAGTTTGTAAATTTTTATTACATTTATATGTAAATTAACTTATAAGTAGAAAATATGACTGGGAATTGGTTTCTCGATTTTCAATGGTTTAACGAACGAAAGCCATTCAAAAGTCGTTGCAACCTTGTTTATATGTGATGTGCACATATATAACATATACATGCACACCCTAACAGGCATATGAACATATACATACATACACACACACACACATATACATATATTACAAAATATCAAGATATTTTCCTAAAAACTCAATACTTAAGCAATCCAAAAGCATCCATCAACTCACCTTACACCATATCACCTCAAGCACATAGAGGCACAAGAGGGGAGGCTTTCTGTGCATTTGAAAGGGATGGAGGGGGTTTGGGCAAGTAGCGAATGTGTAATTATGCATTTTGATATTTGTTTCCAAATTTTTTCTATAAATACCCACCCCTTTCTTCCTAAATTCCTAACACATATTCTTCATCTTCTTCCTTCACTTTCAAGCTTTTTAATGGCTTTTCATGTTAGCAAAATTATGAAGAAAATGTTTGTGGAAATAAATTAAGTTAATAATGTGTGTGTGTGTGTGTGTGTGTGTATTAGTATAGACACCTCAAAATCACTTCAAATCACTACTTTTTCTCCTTCATATCCACGACCACCACCACCTCTTCATTTGGCCGAGCCAACCACCACCTCCACACTTAAGCTGTGAGCACCCAAGGCTCCAAGTGCAAGGCCGAGCCCCTTGGAAGGAATAAAACCAAGTGTTATAGGCTTAGAATTAAAGTTAGCAAGGATATAGTTGATTCTAATTAGTCCATCATCAATATATAGTGAGAAACTCTAATTATAGTATGATGATATATCGGATGATATATATGTTTGGCTATGCTTGGTTGTGATGATTGTTTATCATGGCTAGACGATGATGATATGATTGTTTGATTGTATTAACAGGTCACGTTTAATACACGTTGAAAATCACAAAGGAAATCACTTTCCTTTAGTAAATGAAGTGGTGTATATGAGATTGTTAAACCCCTTGAAAATGGATTATAAATTTTTTATAACCACTAAAATCTAGTTTGGTGAAGTTTTGACTAGTTATGAAAATTGAGTAAAAAATAGGCGTGTTGCGTAATGGTAGTTCCCAATTGCGCTCCACAGAAACTTAAATCCATTTATATGGTGGATTCGAAGTCGGAATTCTTTGTAGTAAGAATTTTCTGAACCATTATAATCATAATTTTCAAACAAAAGAAAAGGATCGAGATTACGTCTAGTAGATTTTGAAATATGAGCAAAACAAGTTTTCAAAATAGTCGCGGTTTGATAGTTCGGAAACCAAAGCGACAAATTCTTTATAAACGATATTTTTAAATATGGAATAAATTATATAAATCTTTTAAAAGATTTTTGAGTTATATAATAGATTTCAAAATGATTGAAAAGTTGTTTTGATCAAATAAGCTTTGAAAACACTATTTTCACACATATTCGCAGCACTTTTTGCAGCACTTTTTATAACTTATGAAATATGGCTTTAAACTAAAGTATCCTTTTCCAAATCATCTATAAATGTTTTCAAATAAATAATTAAGTATTTTAAATATGATTTGAAGGCTTTATAATTTATTTTAAAAGGTTTAAATAAATAATTTCAAGAAAAGCGATTTAATCTTGGCTCTAAAAGCCGACGAGTAGACTGGATTTTCGTATTCTTGAGATCAGGATGTGAGGTGCTTAAACTAAGGAGATGTTTAGGAGCAACCAGTGCCCCGGCTCACGTGGCCTCTTCCCTGGGTGAGGAATAGATAAGCTCGAAATGTCGAAAACGAGACAAGTATAAAAGATTTAATTTTCCAAATTTAATACAACTTGGATTGTATAGAGATAATCTTCTTATATTTGATACTAAATTCTGAGGAGAGGACCCATACTATCCATGTGATTTTAAAATTTGATTTCACCGTTATTCAATGGATAGTAAAGGTCGAATATAGAAATTGATGTTGAGTAGAATTAGTATAATATCTATCGACCCTTTTTACTCAATAAGGTATTGCAATATGATTTATGAGAAATTATTTTGCTTTGGTATTTCCAAAATTAAAGCAAGGTTTAATGATTCCGTATGTACTGGAAAGATATATTCTACAGATATATATATATATATATATATATATCACTAGAAGATATTTTTAATAAAAAGAAAGTAATTAATCAAACGACAAGCACCTATTAATTTAATATCTTTTTATTAATGATTGGTAATTGGGGTCGGATTTGAGTGATTCTTATCCAAAAACCACTTTGAACCAATTTACATATTCGAAGTGAATACTTGGAATGATAATAAAAGGAATGAAGGACTATTTGTCATTGACCCTCGGGTGAAATTTCCCATATTATATATATGTGGCAGTAGTATCTTCATTTGATCTTCGATGCAAAGGCTGCTCACTACTAATCCTAGGGATGATTCTCGATAGGATGTGGTAGGAGAGTTCCTTCGATTTGTCCTATTCCTGAACATCCGATGCTGTATTTCTAACCACATTGATTGATCTCTATAAACGTATCATCTATTTGGTGGCGGAAAAGGCAACTTCTCTTAGCTTAACACCCTTTTCTGAGACATACGAGCTCAGGAGTTATATGTTTGTATAAATTAATTATGTGATCATGGAATGGTAGTGTGACCTTCAAAGTGGAATGTGCTATATGAAAGGTAATCGTTACTACGGGCCTCATCACCTAGAAATGGCTTAAACAAGGCATGCCGTGAGGCTATGCGGGTCGCATCCTTAAGAGTATGGTCATCACCCTTCTAGATTACTCTTTATATGTCGAGTATGGTATGTATGCTGTGGCCACAGATAGTCAGTTATGACCGAGGTGATGTCATATTCG
This sequence comes from Allium cepa, assembly GCA_030765085.1. Taxonomy (NCBI): domain Eukaryota; kingdom Viridiplantae; phylum Streptophyta; class Magnoliopsida; order Asparagales; family Amaryllidaceae; genus Allium; species Allium cepa. The sequence goes on from CM060929.1 coordinate 569,080,347, forward strand.
GTTCTATCTACCACCAAGTTGGGTTTGTGGGTAGGCTGATCTTGCCAAGCGTAGAGGTTTCAAAAGTCATTGATCCTCACCACATCCCTCTAGAGGTGTACTATATGGAAGGTAGTTCCTTACTTGCCATTGTATGGAAATCCATTCTCTAATAAGTGCCTTTATATTTGATTGTAGAATTTACTTTGTAGCCAGTGTGTTGGAATTTAATAAATGTAACAATTTCGGTTAAGATTCATAAGTTTATTTGAAAAGTATTTTCAAAAGAATGCCATTAAAAATAATATTCCCAGATTTTGCGTAGCAAATGTATTGGTTATCATAAGGTAAAAATCCGTTCCCTGTTTATGTGCAGAGTGGTCTTATGAGATAACTTTTGTTTTCAAACACTAGTTTTTTGAATTTCTCACACTAGTCCCATGACTGACCCAGACCTTATTTTCTTTCCCCTTAAACTCTGGGTGCTCTGTTTTTTTGGCCAACCTAGTAGTTAGGTTTTGTTAGAAGAAATCTGAAAGAGCTTGGAGCATGGAGTTAGAAGATTATTCAATAGACTATTACCTCTTTTTCACCACACTCATATACTATTGTATTCCACGTTTGTAAGGACAGATATTTATAGCTATCCATATTTAACTCTGACAAATGTATTTAAAATTTTCTACTATAAAGATTATATGTTGAAATAATATATATTATTCCATTCGTGTGAGATTCTATTCCATCTTTATTTTCTTTGCACTCCAAGATAATCTACCTGTCAGGCACCTGGATTTTGTGGCACATGAATGCCGATGATGTATTAGTGTCAATTTCTAAGGATCGAGGAGGCAGGTTGTCATATTTGATATCGGAGCTTAGGTTGAGCTAACACTTGAGCCAGATAGGGGTAAAAGTCTTCTCAGATATAGGGTTAATAATATTCTAGGATGGGTTACTCATTACAGACAGTGTTAGTAACACCCTAGAACGAGTTGAGTGTTTTATATATGAGCGTGTATTTTTAATGATATGTATAAATGACGTTTTGTTTTAAAATTGGTAAATGAAATAATTTTACCTAGGATTATATTTTGAATATAAGGGAATATATTTCAAAAGAAATAATTATTTATATAGTGATTTGATGTTTCATTTAAAAGTTTAAGTACAAACATCTTGTGAATTAAGTTTCACGATTTGACTGTGAGGTGTTTGATAATAATATTGGGTTAAGCTTAATGAATTTACAAGATAATAAATGAGCATGTTTTAAAAACGTGTATTTCACAAGAAAATCAAATGATTTTGTAAAAGATGAATTTGGAAGATATGTTTTATAAAAGGGATTTTGATAATTTAAATCCTGGTGTTTTGAATTTTTTTGGCAAAGTTTAAAGAAATTGGAGTAAAGCCATATAATATAGAGTAATTAAACGTTTTATATAAAGTGATATATATATATAAAGAGAAAAATTTATCAAAGTGATATTTTATAAATAAAGTAATAGATTTATAAAGGTGTTTTACAGATATTAAAAATGGATTTGTAATTGATACTAAATGGATTTATAAATGGGATTTTATAAATAAATGAGATTTATAAAAGAGTAGAGTTATAAATGGAATTTTATAAATAAATAGATTTTATAAGAAGAAGTTTTATAAAATAGAAAGGAAATTTATAATCATAGTTTTAAAAATATGGAAATGATTTTTTTTGAGATTTGAGTATAGATTTATAAAGAAAATACATTCAAGTTTTAAAAAGTTGAAATAATCTTTTAAAGGAATGTTTTGAAAGTGATATCTTTCAAATGAAGATTAATGACTTTACAAGTTATTTAAAATGTACTAAGTGACGAAAACATAGACTTCAACATTCATTATTGTAATAAATGTTTTTGGAAAAGTGAGAAAGGCATGGACTATAACATTGCTATTATAGTAAAATGATTTCTAAAAGGAGATGTTTTATATAGGACACGAGATTTATTCATATCCTATATTTGATGTAAATATGTAAGGATGTATAATATAACTATGATCTTCCATTTTGACTTCATTAATTTGCAATTATACCAGCCACTTAACAAAATTTATAAGAATTCTTGATAAAGGAAACAAAGATTAAAATGACAATTTTCTTTGTAAATAAGAGTTATAAAATAAATTTTGGAAATTAAAATGGGATTTATTGACAAAGAAATTTCAAAATAAGTTTGAAATAAATTTATATTACTATTCCAAGTAAAGGACAATTGATTTCTTTTGAAAAAGGAGATAGAAATATTTTAAGGCAAGTATTTTGAAATGATTATATATAAGTTATAATAAAAGATGGTTATTAATAGCTTAGGCATGTTGCGTAACTCTTGTGCTATAAGCTAGTTTGGTCCAACCAGTTGTTTAGGCAATCGGCCTAACTCTTGGTTCTTATATGTATTTATTACTTTGTTGTAACAATAAGTGGACGATCCACTATATAAACCGGCCGGCCTTGCCAAAAAATAAATAATAAAAGATGTTAGTATAAATTTTAGTGGAAAAGATATTTATCTTTTGGTATGAATGTTTTCCTTTAAAAAGAGATATTTGGAAGTAAATGTTTTATAGTGATTATATATATAAAGGTGCATCTTTATGAAAATGTTTGAAATAAAAGTTTTATGAAATGTTTTCGTAAAAATTTTGAAAAAGGATTTTGATATAACTAAGTACGTATGAGGTACTTAAGTCATTTCATTGCATGATTTTGATATAAGATTCGAGTATGGAACTTTGAGATGTTTACTCTGGTTCAGAAAAGTATTTATCACTTGATTCTCGACAATGAACATTGATGAGGTTTTATTGTTGGATAATTGAGTTTTCTATCTTAGTTGAGAGCTATGTAAGGAAAACTAAATTTCTGATCAGAGAGCCTAATCAGAGTCTTCACTAGAGATCAAAGGATCAATACTAGTTCGGAAGTAAAGTTGTGGGTTTGAACAGCAGATTGAATCATACATTGGATACCGATGATCTAAATATATTGCACGTGTGTAAGTTTAAAAATAAATATTTTAGGAAAATACCTTTGGGTTTTTCATTGTAATTTCGAAGATGAAATTCTTTTAAGGGGGAAGTATGTAGCGATCTGCAAATTTATCAATTTGATAAATTATATTTATTTTTAAATATTCAAATTTAATCTTTTTCAAACGTAGATTATGATGTTTGAACAAGAAAAATGGTAATCTTATTTTTAATAAGTACTTAAAAGAATACTTTGGAAAAATAACGATAAAATGGTCGAAAACCGTTTTATCGATAAACAACTCTATAATCATAAAATATCACACACGGAGCTGGATATGTACACTTATTTTTATAATCGGACAAGAATATGAACCAAAATTATTTATTTTATTTTTGGAAAAAAATAAAGGCATTTATGACATCATCAGTAATGCTCTTATATTTAAATATTGATTTATAAATTTAAATTAAGATTTAATGATTTAATAATTATTATAATGGTTCTAACAATTGTCTTAAATGATAATAATTCATTTTAAATAGTTATAAATGATAATAAATCATTTATAATAGTTTTATAAGGATATATATACTTGATTTTAAAACATAAGAAAATAGATATCGCTTTATAGATATAGTAACACTTTTTGTGAACGATTGTCTAATATTAGTTTATATGCTTTTATAAATCAAATGCAATCATTTTAATTAGGTAAAAATGATAAGAAACGAGTTTTCAAATTTTGTTTACATTTATATGTAAATTAAATTATAAGCGAAAATACGACCAGGAATTGATTTCCCAATTTTCAACAGTTTAACGAACGAAAGCCATTCAAAAGTTATTGCAACCTGATTTATATGTCATGTGCACATATATAACATATACATGCACTCCCTAACATGCACATGAACATATATAAAAATACATTTAAATATACATATATTATGAAATATTAAGATATTTTCCTAAAAACTTAATACTTAAGCAACCCAAAAGCATCCATCAACTCAACTTACACAATATCACCTCAAGCACACGGAGGCACAAAGGGGGAGGCTTGCCGTGCATTTAGAAGGTATGGAGGGGGCATGGGTAAGGAGAAAATGTGTAATCATGCATTTAGATATTTGTTTCCAAATTTTTTAATACATACCACCTCTTTCTTCATAAATTCCTAACACTTATTCTTCATCTTCTTCCTCTACTTTCAAGCTTTTTTATTGGCTTTCTATGTTAGCAAAATTATGAAGAAAATATTTATGGAAATAAATTAAAATATTAGCGTGAGTGTGTATATGTGTGTATTAGTATAAACATCTCAAAACCACTTCAAATCACTCTTTTTTCTGTTCATATCATGGCCGCCGCCACCTCTTCATTTGGCCAAGACAACCACCACCTCCACACCTAGACCGTGTGCATTCAAGGCACCAAGGAACATATCCGAGCCTCTAGGAAGAAAGAAAAGCAAGTGTCGTAGTCTTAGAATTAAGGTTAGTGAGGCTACTGTTGATTCTACTTAGTCCGTCATCAAATGAAGGTGAGATAATATAATATTTAACATGATATATATGTTTGGTTATGCATGGTTGTGATGATTTTTTATCATTTGTGGATGACGATGACATAATTGCTTGATGGTACTAACAAGTCACGTTTAATATACGTCGAAAATCACAAAGGAAATCACTTTCCTTAAATGAAATGGTGTGTATGAAATTGTTAAACCTCTTGAAAATTGTTTATAAATATTTTATAAACATTAAAACCCATTTTGGAGAAGTTTTGAAAAGTAATGAAAACTGAGTAAAAAATAGGCATGTCGCATAATGGCAGTTCACGATTTCGCACCGTAGAAAGTTAAATCCATTTATACGATAAACTCGGAGTCGAAATTATTTATAATAAGAATTTTCCAAACCATTATAATCATAATTTTCAACAAAAGGAAAAGATTAAGATTTCATTTAGTATATTTTGAAATATGAGCAAAGCAGTTTATAAAAAAAGTCACGGTTTTGCAGTTCGAAAAACAAATCGACAATTTCTTATCTCTCTCTTTTCCTCCTCCTCCCCGTTGTTGTTGTTGAGAGAGATATCTCTCTCTTTTCCTCCTCCTCCGTTGTTGTTGTTGAGAGAGATTTCTAAATGATCGAAAAGTTGTTTTGATCAAATAAGCTTTGAACACACTATTTGCAGCATTTTTGCAGTACTTTTTATAATTTTTGAAATATGTCTTTAAACTTAAGTATTCTTTTTCAAATCTTTTATAAATATTTTCAAAAAAATAATCAAGTATGTGAACGATGATTTTAAGTTTTTATAATTTACTTTAAAAGGTTTGAATAAATGATTTAAAGAAAAGCTGTTAAAATAAAGCGATTTAATGTTGGCTCAAAAAGCCGATGAGTAGACTGGATTTTTCTATTCATGAGATCTGGATGTGAGATGTTTAATCTAAGGAGATTTTCAGAAGCAACCAGTTCCCTAGCTCACCTGGCCTCTTTCCTGGGTGAGGAATAGATAAGATCGAAATGTCGAAAACGAGACAAGTATAAAAGATTCAAAAACGAGACAAGTATAAAAGATTTAATTTTTTCAAATTTAATACAACTTGGATTATATAAGGATAATCATGTTATACTTGATATTAAATTATGAGGTGGGAACCCATGCTATTCGTATGAATTTAAAAGGCGATTTGATCATCATTCGACGGATAGTAAAGGTTGAATACGGTAATTGATGTTGAGAAGAATTAGTATAATTTCCATCGACCCTTCTTACTCAATAAGGTTTTGCGGTATGATTTACGAGAAATGATTTTGATTTGGTACTTTCAAAATTAAAGAGAGGTTTAATGATTTCGTATATACCAAAAGAAATATTTTAAAGATATATATCCTTAAAAGATATTTTTAATAAAAAGAAAGAAATTAATTAAATGATAAGCACCTATTTACTTAATATCTTTTTATCGAAGATTGGTTCAAAGGAACTGGGGTCGGATTTGAGTGATTCTTATCCGAAAGACACTTCGAACTAGTTTACGTATTTGAAGTGAAGACTTGGAATGATAATAAATGGAATGAAGGACTGCTTATTAGTGACCCTCGGGGGAATTCTCATATAATATATATGTGGCAGTAGTATCTTCATTTGACCTTTGATGCAAGGACTGCTCGCTGCTAATCCAAGGGATGATTCCCAACAGGACGTGGTAGGAGATTTCCTTTGGTTTGTCCTATTTTTGGCCAATTTGTATGGACGAATGTCTGATGTTGCATTTCTAACCACATTGATTGATCTTTATAAACATACCATCTATTTGGTGGCGGAGAATGCAATTTCTCTTAGCTTAACACCCTTTCCCGAGGCATACTAGCTCAAGAGTTATACGTTTTTAGAAATTAGTTGTATGGTCATGGAATGGCAATGTGGCGTTCAAAGTGGAATGTGTTATGTGAATGGTAATCGTTACCTTAGGCCTCATTACCCGAAGATGGCTTGAACGGGGCATGCCATAAGGCTATGTGGGTCACGCCCATAAGGGTATGGTCATCACCCTTCTAGATTACTCTCTATATGTTTACGTTGTGGCCACGTATAGGTCGGTTACGACCTGGGTGATGTCATATTTGGTTATATTCGCCAACAAGTTGGGTCTGCAGGTAGCCCGGTCTTGCCAGGTGCAGAGGTTTCAAATGTCGTTGATCCTCGATACATCCCTCTAGATGTGTATTGTACGGAAGGTAGTTGCTTACCTGCCATTGTATAGAAATCCATTCTCCAATAAGTGCCTTCAGATTTGATTATAGAACCTACTTTGTAGCTAGTATGTTGGAATTTATTCAATGTAACAATTCAGCTAAGTTACGTAAGTTTGTCTGAAAAGTATTTTCAAAAGAATGTCGTCAAAAATAATATTCCCAGATTTTGCGTAGTAAATGTTTTGGTTATCATAAGGTAAAAACCATTTCCGTGTTTATGTACGGCGTGGTCTTATGAGGTACCTTTTTTTTTCAAGCACTCGTACTTTGAATTTCTCACACCAGTCCCATAACTGACCTGGAGTTTATTTTCTTTCCCCTTAAACTCTAGGTGCCCTATTTTTCTAGGCAACCTAGTAGTCAGATTTAGTTAGAAGAAATCTAGAAGAGCTCGGAGCATGGAGTTAGAAGATTCTTCAGTAGACCATTACCTCTTTTTCACCACACTAGTATACTATTATATTCCGCATTTGTAAGGAATGATATTTATAACTATCCCTGTTTAACTTTGATAAATGTATTTAAAATTTTCCATTGTAAAGATTATATCTTGAAATAATATATGTTGTTCCATTTGTGTGAGATTCTATTCCGTATTTATTTTCTTTGTACTTCATGATAATCTCGAATAAATGCTAGCCTCAAATAAATGTTATCACACTAGTCCCATAACCGACCTGGAGTTTTTTTCTTTATACTCCATGATAATCTCTAATATATGTTATCAGTCACGTACGACCACCACTCTCCTTGAACGGTAACATTAATCTCAAATAAATGCTAGCCTCAATGGCAATAGATCTGGCTAACAGTCTTAAACCACCACAACTAAAGATTTGGAGAGATCAAGGAATTTGGTTTGTAATGGCTTGGATTTTGGATTGGAATTTACTAACAATGGATTATGTATTTTGGATTTTAGATTTATAGCAATTCAAAACACACCAAGCAATTCAAAATATACCTTCCTACCGCAAGGCATGTTTTTTGTGGGGCACCTGTTATTCCACATTATGGTCAGGCCAGGATACCAAGGATTCGGCTAAAGTAAATGGATTAGAATTGATTACAGTTGAATACCGATGATGTATTAGTATTGATTTGTGAAGGTGAGGAGACGGGTCATCATATGTGACTTAAGGTATAGTTGGGATGAAAAGACTGAATAGTCATTTCTCCTTCATAAAGAAACAGCAGAAACAATAATTTTAATAATAGTGATTGATACTTAACATTGGAATAAGAAATATGATTTCTATTTCAAAATGTATTTTCATATAGAAAATTATTTTCTACGATATTTATTTCTCTTGAGTTTTGGATATTTAATCAAAGAACTCTCCATTTGTAAACTAGTTGCAGTATGTGAAATAAATAAATCTATATTAAGTGAATGATGGACATCCGTATTTAGTACGCTATTATAGTAATGGCGAAAATAGTGGAAGCATGCCATATAGCACTTGTTGATTGCATCATATTAAGAAAATTGTTTTCGTAAAACGCACTGAACATTATTTATGAAATAATGACTATTTTACAGTATCGACTAAGAAATGGACATGGCTATATTCAGTATGACTATTATGAATATTCTCTATGTAATAAAACTAAATATGGTATTTTTTTTCATAACAAAAGTGATGCATTGGAAAGTATAGAAGTACCTAATATTATTTACAGTTATTTTGGAATTATAGACTAAGCCATAGTTTTGAGAAAATAATTTTATTATATGATTTTGAATCATATGATATTGGTTAATTATATCTCAAATAATTAAGCGCTATGCACCCATTCAGTGGGAGCATTATAAGAGTTAATGAACTCTATAAATTGATACGCATAGATATATGCAATCGTAAATCTATTAACACCAAAACGGCTCCACGTACTTCACAATATTCATCGATGAGTTATCACCGACATGGATGTGTATTTGATGTACATGTAGTATATCTATGGTAAACTCATAGAATATAAAGAAGAAGTAAATAAAATAACATGCAATAGAAATGGTTCAATTTGATTGAATGAATGAGTACATTGTAAAGAGTTCCGAACGTACATAAAAAAGAAATAAAGTCCAATCTCAAAAGTCATTCCTCAATGTGATACATAATGATGCATCGATAAGGATTAATCCAATTTTGTTGGACAATGTATGATTAATTGCGAGTTAAGTTGAGTTAGTTTCTTTCGATAAGGTCATGTATTTAAGAGTGGTGCATAGTGTTAATATTATTTTATCTAAATAACAGTTTACAAAATCACACAAGATAAGGGTTTATAAGAAACCCCAACATATCCTAGGCCAAGGAGTTGGTAGGTTGTGCGAGTCGAAAGATGCATGTAATAATTATTCATGAGGGATCTTGTATGAATCTCCTTAACAAGATTTTGAGAAAGATTGTCATTAGATGACATACTTATGTTTTGAACATAAGTATTGTAAACTAAAACCAAACCAGTTTTATAAATAAATGAATTCATAAACCGTTTATGAATATATATTCTATTACACTAAGAAATTATTGTTGTTTCAAGATATACAACTTCATTGTAAAGGAATTTCTTTGAGGAATTATTGGTAGTTAAATGAAATTAGATACGATCCATAGATAGAACTAACTAGATGAGATGAAATGAAATTAACTAAACTAAAAAAACACATTGCATTAGAGTGTCTAATAAGTACTCTTGCATGCTGAAGAGAAACTATGAATTTCTTAACAATATCGAAAATATATAACCTTGATTGTTTAATTAAGCCATTAAGAGTATTTGCTTCATGATATGTTATGATGCATGAATCCGAAGAGTCCAAGTACATTACCAAAATATTTGATTTTGGTAATCAGATCCGAAGGGATGTGATCCATCGGCCGTAATTGTGCCTTTAAGAGACTAATGCTGTTGGAATTTAATGAGTAACATTGATATGAATAACTTCATAAATTTCAATTGTTCAAATTAACGTAAAATATTCGTTATTCAACATACTCAAGATAATTTGGATTTACTCACAAAATTATCACCAATTACGACTTTAGGTTTTGGTATATATGTGTTGAAACAGAAAATTCTAAACATAGATTTAAACTAGACCATTTGCACATAACAACCTTAAGTGTCTTGAAGTTAGCGGGAGCGATATCGAGTTTGTGGGATTTTGGATATGATTTAAGGAATGATAGAAAGTATCTTTTTATAAGCGTTAAAATTAAACAAACATTTTGATGAAAATATCAAAATGTAAAAGAAGCATGTGCTCATAAGTAAGAAAGTCAAAAGGTACATTGATATCTCTAAACTATAAGTAAACATGTTGTTGATTTTAACGATTGTCTTATGTTTAGATGAACCTTAGTTGTTTCAGTACTCAACTTTGGATTGTAAATGATGTGTTTTATAGCGAGTATAGAAGATATTAGGAATGTCCCAAATCAATATGCAAAGACACCTTATTAAATTGTTTAATACAGAATATATGAGATGAGTTCCCTATGCAATGGCAATAGATATTATCATACATGTTATGCTGTCTATGATATCATGATTTTTTTTAAATATTTAATATATGAAGCAAATATCAATCCAAATTGGTATCACTAAATGGTTATTTGAAGTTTTCTTATGTATTATGAAATACTAGAGAATCGTTTACAAAAACAACGAATCCTTATGAAAGATTGTTCATACTCAAACTTCATAAATGATATTGAGTATAATATGTCAATAATACATTCATGTTATGAATCTTTAAGTTGGAAATGTTCCAAACAGAGAAGATAGTGGCTGATTCATTGAATTGAATAGCTCTACAATAAAAACAATATATACAATAAATGCACAAATTTGTAACTGAGCCGGGGGTGATTCCAACTGTTGAGAGAATCCCACAACATTGTTATATGATGACTATGTCACTATATTGTTTATATCATGACTAAGTGCTCAATGGGAATCGAGTGACATACTCCGAGTTCTTCCACATGATAAAGGTAGTTTATTAGCATCAGATAGAGTTAATTGATAGAATATATAATTAAAACATAATTGTATACGTGTTCACTAAGGGATTGACCTAATTTGTTTTAAGAAAACCGATTGGCGAAGTTGGAACGAGATTACATAATTGACTCCAAGTGCAAGTGGGAGATTGATAGAGTTAGGGGTATGCTCTAGGGGTAATTATGTAATTTGTTACATATATCTAACTCGTTGACCAATCTTGTTTGACAAAAAGGCATTTTCTTTGTATTATATACTTGATATGATGTGTTATATTAATTAATTAATTGAATTGAAAGTATATTTAATAGAAAATCCATAAATGGTACATTTTTGTGATAGTAGTTACAAAGTGTTGTAACCGTGAGTAATTTATCACAATAAAAACAAATATGTCATTTTAAATATTCCTACTCAAGATACATTGAGACTGGATATCGATGTATCCATTGAGACTAGAGTATGTAATGCTCTCCAAATGTTAGGCAGTATATTACTCATGACTACTAGGGTCACCTAGGGGTTACATGCTAATGGGTGTTAGATAACTATGAAATAGCTCGTTCGATAGTTTTCTATTGGTTAATATAACTATGGTCAAATAGGAAATATCGATGTGAATAATTTACATAGTTCTTTCGACTCGAGAATACTATGAATCTTCAATACGACAGCTCCGCTTTGATTATAGTCAAATCATGGCAAAGCGTCCATCGAGTGACTATTATTGGGTCAAGTGAAAGTCTTGCAAGTGAAGCACTATTCAAGAGAGGATTCGTCTCCTCAGTTATATGGGGTTAGTATCATGGTCAACTCAAGTTAACCCAAAGTCAAAATATCTGGCCAGAGTAGTTCGGTTAATAATAATTTTTATTATTGAACCAAGGGGTTTATGTTTGGATTATAGAGTTGAATGTGGATGATGTTGGAATTTTGACCATTACCAAATTTAATAATTCCAAAGTGATATAGATTTGACGAAGAGAATTGGAGTAAATAATTATCAACTTGGGTAAAGCTTATTAAATTAAAACGAGATTTTTCCAAAAATGAGTAAGCGATAAATTTGGCCATATTATCATACCACCTGTTAAGTGAAGTGTGAACGTTAACGTTTAAATAGTTCAACATTAATCACTGACTGAATTTACACCCAAGAGTCACACAACCGAAACTATGACTTCTCTTTAGACTAAATGATGTAATTAATTTATAATTGTTATAAATTAAATAAATAAGTTAATATTTATGAAATATTAGTTATGAAATTTGAATATGATTTGAGAAATAAAGTTGTTGCGTATATTTATTAAAGTTATGAATATATCGATCGATATAAGACATCGATAACAAAATAGGTTAAATATGATTGTACATATTTAATTTAGGTTAAATGGGCCCTCAACCCATGAGATTTGGAGAGGTTAGCGTTGGTTGAGAGAGGCTGAAGGCGGCTATAACATAGGATTAGGGTTTGGAGATGTGTGGCTAAGATCTGGTGAGAAACGTACAGAGTTTGCTCTCTTAATACGCATATAAATACTATTAGCGCCAAAATTGGTCACTAATACCCAAATCCACATGAAAGCACCAAATCACAGTCACAAATTGCAGATAGAATGTATGTAGAGAGTATAAATATGAAGAATAGTAAAAATTAAAAAGAAAGCAGTAATAACAGAGTATTTACAGTGGTTCGGCAGACTCCGGCCTACATTCATTCTAGAATTTTCTTTTTTATTATACTGCAATTTGATTACAATTACAATCCAGAGATTTTGAAACAATAATGGCAGAGTAGCCTTAGTGGGGAAGAAGAAGGAAACATAATCGAGATCCCTTTTTTGAAGCCCCACGTACTGTATTTATAGGCAAATCCCGAGCTATTGTTCTTCCTGAGTAGTCCGGGCCCATCAAGACCATATCCGAGTCAACATCCTTCATCCCGACCAACCCATTACAGTCGAACCTAATGCCGATCGAACCGTGGCGGCAAAACCACTTAGGGCTGACCCACATGTCCCAATTCCGTTGAAGCCGAACCCAAGCTCCATATGACGATCCTATGTTCACCGTTCCAAGACCAATTCACCGACCCATACAAATTCTGAGCCACACCACTACGGACCCACTTCCAACACGGATTCACACCACCGAGACTGACCCACTTCAACATGCCGAACCACCTCAGCCTAACTATTTTGACCGATCCACACATGGCTGATCCTATATACCAATCCATATGTACCGACCCACACTACCATGTCGACCGATCTATGCCGATCTCCCTTGACTGAACCATATCCATACTCCAACACCGAGCCACTCCCAACTCTAATCCTCTGAAGCATGCCGAACCACAGCATCCAGACCGATCCACACCATCAAGACCGATCTAGACTACCACACCAAACCACACCATCCAGACCGATCCATGCCATCAAGACCAATACATAGCATGCCGAACCACCTTCAATCGCCGATCCCATATAACCAATCCACCAAGGCTGATCCTATTGAGGCCGAACCACCAATGCCGATCCACTCCACAACTGAACGAGGTCCGGCCATCCTATCTTGGCCGACCCACCTAGGCCGAGCCATGCATGACCTTCCATCCTTGGCCGAGCGGCACCTGCCAAACCACCTAGGCCAAGCCATAGACATCGAACCACCTAGGACTGACCGTCTATCCATCCAGTTGACTCAAACCCACCGTATTCCAGCCTCGACAAATGAGTAGTCGACTTAGTTAAATCCGCCTGTCCATGGCCTTGCCAAACGGCGGGTTAACATTTCCCCCCCAAAACGTGCCTTGCTAATGGAAGGTGTGTTTTGAATAGCCTCAAATCCAATATCCGAAGTCCATATGTTATACATAGCCATACTTTACGTTGCATAATCCAATCCATTTTTATCCAAGAGCCATTACTGTTAGTCCTTGAGAAGATGGTTTTGATGAAAACAACCTTAGAATAAGATTATAAAATATAAACACCAACATTATAGTTTAGATATATATGTATATGCAGGATTTAACCATGCAGGTACCGAGAATAAAGACTATACAGTATAGAGATTCAAGATATCAAGATTGAAGACTCATGAGTATCAAGATTATCAAGGGTTCAAGATAAGTAATTTAATTAGGAATTTTGTTAAAACTCCTAGAAAATCACTGGCATCTTAAAATCCAATTTATTCATGGAATGGAATCCACTTCAAGCCTGTTGAAGGGATGGAACACTAAGTGGGATGGAACCTACGAAAAATCCAGTGGAACATTGTTTTGTATCTGCTAACCTTTTATTCAAATGATTTTACAAAATTATATCTTGTTTTCAAAATGATTTCAAAACCTTCCTTTTAAAAGAATCAAAAACATCTATCCTGGTTTTAAATATTTTTAGCCTCAAAATAATCTTTATTTTCAAAATCAAAATTATCCTTGGTTTTAAACTATTTTTTAATAATAAATTTATTTAATATTTATCTTAGATTTAAATGTAAAATTATAGTAAAATTTTATATATATACCAAAATATTATTCTCTATATTTACTTATGTATTTTAACTATAGTTAAGTATATTTATAAAGTTTAAAATAGTTTTAATATAAGATAGAAGTTATTTTCAAAGAAAAACAGATCATTAAAATTTCCTTTGGCATGTCGACAACCTCAAGTGCCCCATGTCGACATGGTAGTAGTTGATTTCAAAATTTGAATTTCAAAAGAAGTATCTATTTGTCATATCGCTTCACGAATGGACTTGGTTGTTGTTCAACTATAAATAGGGGTGGTTTTGAATGAATTTCTAATCATATTTTTCTAGTTTTCACTCCTCTTCTTCTTCCACATTACTTTGTACACATTCTGACCATTACTCTGCCGAAATCAATACTGAATCTAACTAGATCATTTCTGCTTTGATTCTCTATCACTATCTCAACAAGATCTCAGTGTTATTCAGAGTTATAGACTTCTTTGTAATCAATTAAGTGAGAAAAGGTGTGATTGTAGCCTTGGAAATCAATCAAGTGAGAAAAGGTGTGATTGTAGTCTTGGAAATCAATAAGGTGAACTTGTTGCCCCTGAAATCAAGTATCTTTACCCAGAGGATTGTGAATCTGGAGTGGTGTACCTCGTGGCCTTAAAATCGAGGGTGTAATTGTACAATTGCTTTTGAAAGGAAATCCGTACCTACGTGCGGGACTGGATGTAGGGTAACTCCGAACCAGTATAAAATCTAGTGTGTTCTTTCCTATACTGCTTTTACTTTATTTCTGCATCTGTGATCATATCTGTGTCTGAATATTGCATACATTTGAGTTCAAATTAATATAAACTCAAAAAGATTTAGTAATTCCTTTAAACACTATTCACCCCTCTCTAGTGTTTATCCTAGCCTTAAGATCCGTATTCCGCATTTCTCACATTTTGTATCAGAGCAAGGTTTTCAAAGTTTTCATTATCTGAATTTTGAAAAAAAATTAAAATGGCAATTTTTTTATAAAATTATTAACACTATTTTTGTATGAATATGTCACAAAATCATCATGATATTGTTGTTTAAAACTATATTTAGTTATTTTGAAAATTCACTTGATTCTTTAAAAAGTTATGTTGTTTTGTAGGAGAAGAGTTATGTCTAATGACCGTTGGTTAAAAGATACCAGTCAATCATTCATCGATCAAGAAGAACAAATGGATATATAATGGCAATCGACAATGAAATGGGTACCAGATCAATACAAAGCTTTTGGCTCTCATCTACAACTTGATATGATACTGTACTTCTCTCTATCTACTTCGCAATTCACTGGTTTCATGCGAATCCGTCAAGAAATTATCAAGTTATGATCAAATGAGTTTTGGTGAACAAAGAGAAAAAGGAAGCAAAACTGTCAATGGTATTCTTCAAATTGCATCCAGAGATTTAAGTATTTTGTTCCTACTCCTTTTAAACATTATACTTCTTGTTCTCTCAGTCGTTTTGATGGGTGTATCATCAAATTCCGATCAAAATTGAGTGAGATATGACGGTTTGAAGTTGGCTATTCAAAACTGAAAACTGTGTATGGGATTTCCTGCATTTCTCTTACTAATTCGGCCTGTTGCATCACAATGTTGTCCAAATTCATCACCAAACTATTACAACATCGTAGCCCTTGCCTTCCTCTTCGATTTGCCGCTGGTTTCATCCAATTCCGTTAAGAAACAAAGGAGATATGTCTTCTAGAAATTTGATGGTAAATAGAAAAACAGGAAGAAGAAGAAGAAGAGAAGAAAAGTGGTGACTATTGGGCCTATTTATCGTGGTTGAAGTGTTCATTCATTCAAAATTCAAATTCAATGTTTTGGCGCCAAGTTAATCAATCTACTAAATCATCTGTATCTTTCTCATACTATTTTCAAATTCAGCAAATGAGTATACTACGCTGATCAGAAAAACGAGCCCGTCGCAATGGAACAGATCTCGTCTTTAAATTCCGAAAGATATAAATGTGCGGTTAACGACAATGGAAGAACAACAAAGTTAGGAAGATGGAGAGAAAAAATTGGTATGCATTACTATTATTTCATCTTTATTGTTGCATTTAAGAATATATATTTATGTATTTAGTTAGGTATAGAAATTTATCTCTTTTATAAGTTTTTATATTTTAGTCCATATATCGACACACCGTAGTATAAATTTCGATATACTAGTCTAATTTTTTTATAAAAAAAATGTGTTTTCTTTCAAATAAAATCCTACTACTAATTTATTACAACTATACTAAGTATAAAAGCATTTTTACATGCATAATGCCATGTGTCTTTACACATGTTTTCTCATTATTTTTTATGTTAATTAAATACTATAAAAATTGGGTAAAAAAACAATTATTTACATGTCAATATCTAGTCGTAAAATTAGTGCAAAATCATGTTAAAATCAGGCCCAAAACTTTAGATAGCATTTCTGAAATGCTGTCTTTGCTTCTGTTACACTGCAAATACGTTTTTGTAGCATTTCTATGTTTCAAAACGCTGAAGTGTTTTAGAAACTTTTCACAGCATTTGGTAGATGCTGCAGATTCTGTTTTTATAATGTTTTAAATATATTTTAGAAAACATTTTACAACATTCTGTAATGCTATCTTTTCTATTTGAAACGTTAAACTATGTAAAAATAATATTTAAATTAAGTATTTTTCTCTATTCTTTTTAGACTTATTTTCTAACTTATATTAGAATATTTTAAAATTAATTTCATGCTTAAATATTTTTTAATAAGGAATTAAATTTTTAATATAAGAAGCCTTAATATGACACATGTTTATTTTAGTTTTTCAATCTTTGTTATATCATATTTCATTATGATATTTTTTTTAAACTAAAAGGTGTTTAAACATGTTTCTAAATATTTTAATCAATAATAATTTAATATATAGGTTTTAATTAATAAGTTAAGTATTTTATAAACACGAAAGTTGGATTCATAAAAAACAATTAAGTTAATGTTTTTTAAAAGAATTAAGTAAGGAGGGTATTAATTTTTATAAAAACCATATTTGATAATAAATATAGTTTAAATTCATATTTCTTAGCAATTTGATTTTGATATTGAGTTTGATTACTACCTTTCATGAATATGTTATAGTTTTAATACCATTTATTACATTTAAACTCTTGTCTTTACTACTCTTTCAGTCCCATTCATTAGTTTCCTTAACCTAAGTCTAGTAATTGGTGTGTATTACCTTTGTTTGGTTGAAGTGGTTTATAATAAATAGTTTGACATATGTATACATACATATATGATTGTCAATTAGATAATTCTTATCACTTAAGTTTATCTTATAATCTGAATATCTCTTACCATAGTATATATCATCATATCATTCTGCATAATATTATTTTTACTTTGTTACCATTTTATCTCATATTACATATCATTGTGCATCCTATTCATATCACATTTCATTGCATATTACATTATAAATTATAATGCATGAAATATCATAATCATTTGCATCACAAGTTGCACTTCATTCTGCATATCATCTCATGTTACGTTGCATATGTCATACATTTCATACTGCATTAGAAACTACATATTGCATACATGTATACATAACGAGTGTATTTTATTTAGGGCGAGTATGCAGTATTGTCTTATTGTTTAGGATTATTAGTTTTTGATTTGTTTGGTATGTTTTGATTGATTTAATTGTCTTGTTTGACTTGATTGACTTGTTTGATTTGATTGACTTGTTTGAGCTTTGATTTGTTTGATTGTTTGACATGATTGGATTTGATGCGCGTGTTGATTGGATTGTTTGAAATATACTTATACATATTTATGTGTTGAATAATTATAATATAATTATGTTAATGTCTTTCACATTCCATTTACTATACTCTGTTTTAGTATTAGTTTAAAGGGGAGTTGTATAGTTTTATGGTCTTAGGATGGTTTTTGTTGATGACAAAGGGGGAGAAATATAAAATAGGATAGTTAGGCATAGATTAAGGAGAGTTACTAGTTTTAGGGGGAGTTATTAGGATAGAAGTAATATTTTATAAACAAAGGTTGTCATCATCAAAAAGGGGAAGATTGTTAGTCCTTGAGAAGATGGTTTTGATGACAACAACCTTAGAATAAGATTATAAAATATAAATACTAACATTATAGTTTAGATATATATGTATATGCAAGATTTAACCATGCAGGTACCAAGAATGAAGACTGTACAGTATAGCGATTCAAGATATCAAGATTGAAGACTCATGAGTATCAAGATTATCAAGAGTTCAAGATAAGTAATTTAATTAGAAAGTTTGTTAAAACCCCTAGAAAAGAAATGGCATCTTAAAATCCAATTCATTCGTGGAATGGAATCCACTTCGAGCCTGTTAAAGGGATGAGACCCTAAGTAGGATGGAACTTACAAAAAATCTAGTGGAACATTATTTTGTATCCGCTAACCTTTTATTCAAATTATTTTACAAAATTATATCTTGTTTTCAAAATGATTTCAAAACCTTCCTTTTAAAAGAATCAAAAACATCTATCCTGGTTTTAAATATTTTTAGCCTCAAAATAATCTTTATTTTCAAAATCAAAATCATCTTGGTTAATAATAAATATATTATACTTAGATTTAAATATAAAATTATAGTAAAATTTTATATATATACCAAAATATTATTCTCTATATTTACTTATGTATTTTAATTATAGTTAAGTATATTTATAAAGTTTAAAATAGTTTTAATATAAGATATGAGTTATTTTCAAAGAAAAACAAATCACCAAAATTTCCTTTGGCATGTCGACATCCTCAAGTACCCCATGTCGACATGGTAGCAGTTGATTTCATAATTTGAATTTCAAAAGAAGCGTCTATTCGTCATATCCCTTCACGAATGGACATGGCTGTTGTTCTACTATAAATATGGATGGTTTTGAACGAATTTCTAATCATATTTTTCTAGTTTTCACTCCTCTTCTTCTTCCACATTTCTTTATACACATTCTTACCAATACTGTTCCGAAATCAACATTGAATCTAACTAGATCATTTCTAGTTTGATTCTCTATCACTATCTTAAAAAGGTCTTAGTGCTATTCAGAGTTATAGACTTCTTTGTAATCAATTAAGTAAGAAAAGGTGTTACTGTAGCCTTGGAAATCAATCAAGTGAGAAAAGGTGTGATTGTAGCTTTGGAAATCAATTGGGTGAACTTGTTTCCCCTGAAATCAAATATCTCTACCCAGAGGATTGTGAATCTGGAGTGGTGCACCTCATGGCCTTGAAATCGAGGGTGTAATTGTACAATTTCTCTTGAAAGGAAATCTGTACTTGTGTGCAAGAATGGATGTAGGGTAACTGCAAACCAGTATAAAATCTGGTGTGTTCTTTCCTTTACTTCTTTTACTTTATTTCTGCATCTGTGTTTGATTCTATGATCATATCTATGTCTGAATATTGCATACATTTGTGTTCAAATTGATATAAACTCAAAAAGATTTAGTAATTCCTTTAAACACTATTCATCCCCCTCTAGTGTTTATCCTAGCCTTAAGATCCGTATTCCGCATTTCTCACAATTGTCGTATCCTCATTCGAATCTACGACAGCTCCGAGTCGATATCTAATTCCTATCTAATAACAAAATCCTTATCCAATTCCACATCCATCCGAACCCGACAACCGAGTTCTAATCCATCCATATCCAATAGCCAAAAACCACATCCATGACCTCTTCGGGTTGATATCCAAATCCGAGACCGCTCTGGTTCCAAGCCCGAATCCTTAGCTGTTCATAGCCAATATCCAAATCCGTAACCTCTCCGGGTTCTTGCCAAGCGCAACCTGCACCTAACGACCATGTCAAGTAATGCCATGGTGTTCTTGGTTCAGTGTCCCTGAACGTTGAGTAATGTCGTGGCTTAAGTCCTAAGCCGAATCCTGGTCGCTCCAGACCCTTGCCGAGTATAGTCCATACTTGACGACCTGTGATAGTAACCGATAGGTGATATGGGGCCTAAGTCTTAGGCCGAATCCTCGTCTCTCCGGACCCTTGCCGAGCATAGTCCATACTTGATGACCTTTTAGCCAAAAACCAGATAAAGGTCTATCAAAATTGAATCTGAAACCCAGATTCAAACCAGAAAACCAGAAATCCATATCAAAAGTCCAAATCAAAATCCAAATCAAAAATCAAGCATCCAAACCAAAATCCAAACAAAGAAACCAACGAAACCGGGAGGTCAAACCGAATTCCAAAACTAAAGCAGAAAAAGCAAATGTCCAAGCCAAAAGGAAAAAACAGATTTCACAAACCAAAACATCATGGTTTATCGTCATCTCAGAGCATGCATAGGGGTTGTCTCTGTCCCCGTACATAAGTAAGTGTCTTAGCCTCCTGCTTAAAGTTTGTTACTTATTCCAAACCATCACGATTGGTTGATGACCAACGAACCACCATTCCTAGGCCTCATGCTATCTACGTTCAAGGCAGGTGGTGGCTGCTTCTGTTCCACCACCGCACTCCGAGTTTTGACATATTGCCGTAACTGACCATTCCTTACATGCTCCTCGATTATATCCTTTAGATGGCAATAGCGGTTAGTATCATGCCCGTTTAGGTCATGAAAGAGACAGTGCCTTCTTGATGGCCTTTCGTGTTTTGAGGGTTCCCTCCTTGCCGACCTTCGATAAAGAAGGAGATCCCGAGTATCCAAGAATATCCGCTTCAATGTTGAATTCAATCCTGCATAAGTGGAGAATTTTGGTTCTCCCCAGCGCTTCCTCTTCCCTTTATCCTTGTCCTTACCCAAGCTTTCACCGAGCAGTCCTCCATCCTTAACCATGTTTACTTCCTTTGATTTTATATCCAAACATGCATTCTCTTGTCCAAGAAATATCTCAGCTTTGTGGAAGAATCCCCCGAGATCCATTGGTGGTCCCATATCAATGATACTTTGAAATCTAAATTATCCCTGACTCCTGACACCACCGCCATCAGAACCATTGATGGATCTGGCCGATCCACCGAAGAAACTATTGCATTAAACCGAGTTAAAAAGTTCCTGAGCGATTCATCCGCCCTTTTCTTAAATGACGTCAGTGTCATAACTTTCTTCGGCCTTTTTATGTGAACTCGAAGCTGTCTCAAGAACTTATGCACCAGTCCTGTCCATGTTCCAATAGATCCATCCTCTAGCTGTTTGAACCACATAACAGCTATATCGGTCAAGTACAAGGGGAAACACTGAGCCATAACCTCCTCTGATGCCCTCAGTGCTTCCATATGCCTCGTGTTCCTCATCAAGTGGTTAGTGGGATCCGTCTTACTGTTGCATACTTCCAGAGCGGGCAACTTGAAATCGGGTGGATTTCTAGCCATCCTGATGTTACGGGTATACAGATTTCTTTTTACTCCCCTCAAATCCCTGTTTGTCAGACCTCCATGAATAGTTCGCCTGATGATGTCAACCAATCCAGTGTTACCTGCCAAGGGTTTCCCCTCATCTACATTTCCTAAGTGCCCACCGAGTCCTTGAGGGAATTTCGATATATACTCCTCGTCACACACTCCTGTACTCCTATTGGCGTCGGACAACGCAGCGTCATGTGGTATCCCTTCATACATTGGTCCGGCATTTACCTTGTGGCATGCCCCCGAGTCTAGGTCCACCCGGATTGATAGTTGTTTGCTGATTGAGGGATGCCCCCGGCTGTACTACTCCATCTACCTGCCGGTTAAGTCCTTCTGATCCACCTCCATGGATCTGAGCTCCTGCAATCCCTACTTGTCCAAATTGTCTGAAAAGTGCCTGCATCATTTCCTCTTGCCTTTTCAACCGTTCCTACATGGAATTCATTATGACCTGCATCTCGTCTCTATTGATGTAGACGGAGGCTTGATTAGCTCCAGAGGAAGCCTCCTGACTTTCCTCTTGCCGACTTCTTTCCGTCCTCTGTCTCCTAGTTGATTGCGTTGCCATAGTCTCCAGAACAAGTTCCTAAGCCTTTAAATCCAAAATCAAGGCTTCAGAATCCCTGAGTTCATTTCTCAGTGAAAGCACCAAAATGTTAGCACCAAAATTGGTCACTAACACCCAAATCCAAATGAAAGCACCATCACAGTCACAAATCGCAGATAGAATGTATGTAGAGAGTATAAATATGAAGAACAATAAATATTAAAAAGAAAGCAGTAATAACAGAGTATTTATAATGGTTCGGCGGACTCCGTCCTACGTCCACTCTAGAATTTTCCTTTTTATTGTACTGCAATTTGATTGCAGTTATAATCCATAGATTTTGAAACAATAATGGTAGAGTAGTGGGGTAGAAGAAGGGAAACAGAATCGAGATCCCTTTATTGAACCCCACATGCTGTATTTTTAGGTAAATTCCGAGTTACTGGGCTTCCTGAGTAGTCCGAGCCCATCAGGACCATAGCCAAGCCAACATCCTTCGTCACGACTGACCCACTATGGCCGAACCTCATGCCGACCAAACCATGGCGCCTGAACTGCTTAGGGCCGACCCATACATTCCAATTCCATTGAGGTTAAACCCAAGCTCCATATGCCGATCCCATGTTCACCGTTCCAAGACCAATTTACCGACCCATCCAAATGCCGAGCCACACCACTACCGACCCACTTCCAGCACCGATCCACACCATCGAAACCGACCCACTTCAACATGCCGAACCACCTCAGCCTACCTATTTTGACCGATCCACACATGGCCGATCCATACATGCCGATCCATATGTACCGACCCACACAACCATGCAGACAGACCTATGCCGATCCCCCTTGACCGAAACATATCCATACTCCAACACCGAGCCACTCCCAAGTCTAATGCTCTCAAGCATGCCGAACCACACCATCCAGACCGATCCACAACATCAGACCAATACAGACCACCACATCGAACCACACCATCCAGACCGATCCATGCCATCAAGATCGATCCATAGCATGTTGAACCACCTTTAATTGCCGATCCCATATAACCAATCCACCAAGGCCGAACCACCAATGCCGATCCACTCCAAAGCCGAACCAGGCTCGACCGTCCTATCTTGGCCGACCCACCTAGGCCGAGCCATGCATGCCCTTCCATCCTTGGCTGAGCGGCACCTGCAGAACCACCTAGGTCGAGCCATATACACCGAACCACCTAGGACTGACTGTCTATCCATCCAGTTGACTCAAACCCTCCGTATTCCAGCGTCGACAAACGAGCAGTCGACTTAGTTAAATCTGCCTGTCCACGGCCTTGCCAAAAGGTGGGTTAACAAATACTAATCTCAAAACCCTAATCTCAGGCTAATTTCATTTTTGAGCCGCCATTTTCTTCTTCTTCTTCCTTATATTAATGGCGACAACTATCCTCTAAAACAATCACAGAAAATTCTCAAATTCAAATTCAAATTAAAAAAATACTAATTTGTATCAGAAGGTCTCCAATCCCGGACTAACAACCCGATGGATTGGGAATTGTTTTATAAAGAGAAATCATTGTTCAACATGAACTCAAAGGCTTCATTAAGATGTGAACTTTCATTTATTATTATTGTTTTGATATCAAGTTTATCATATAAAAGTCAATTTACATCCAAATTATCTCTTTGTATTCAGATCCGTTTATTGTTTAGATTAGGTGAGATTTTGTGGTTACATGTGTTCGTTACAATCGAATTGGTTATGTGCTTGTTGTAATATTTTATTTATTGATTTATTATTGACTTGACTTTCTAAAAAAAGGAACTTTTAATTTTGATATATATTAATATATATATGTTAGTATGTATGTGTGTGTGTATATATGTATATGTATGTATGTATATGTGTGAGCGCGTGTGTGTATATAGATTAAATGTATAGAGATCTTTATATAATCGTATATATGATTATATATCATATACATTTGATCTTAATTTTTTTTTGATTTATACTTATTATGCGTCATGAAATAAAAATATATTTTATTAAACATGTATGTACGTATTTTATTATTATTTAATGATTTTGTGTGTTATTATTATGTGTAAAATATTAGTGCTTCAAAATTTAAGCTTTAAATTGTTTCAAATTTGTTGCACCATACAAGATGCTTATTGTAAAATTTTAATATTTTAAAAACTTAATTTTGTATTTTTTAAAATCAATTTACTTTCGGCCTCCAATGAATTATTTAATTAAAATATAATTTTAACTGAGAAAATTTTAAAAATTTCATTTAAGCCTAAAATGTCTCAGATACCTTTAGAAAAATTATCAGATTTTTATAACTTAATTTAATAATTTTTATAATATATTTATTTTTGGCCTTTAATCATTTATTTAATTAAAAATATTATTTCGATTGAGAAAAATTTCAAAAAAATTTCCTGAGCCTAAAATATGTCTTATGTACTTTTAGAAAACATTTTAGAATTTTTCAATTTGAATTCATATTTTTAACAATTAATTTGATTTTGGGCTGTTATTAATTATTTAATGATAAATATTATTTTAATTGAGAAAATTCCATAAATTATTTTGAAGCCCAAAATGTGTTTCCAGATTTTCTAAAATTATAAAACGTGTAATTTTTATATAATTATTATACATTAATTTATTATGGCAGAAAATGTTTTATTCTATATATATATTATGTATACATATATATGTTCATTCATTTACATATATTAATATCTTGTTTTGCCATATTGTACAAGCATATATTTGGAGAAATTGCAGTACACACAAAATGGGCTAATGTGTCCGTTGCAATGTAAATCCCAACATCTATATAGAGGCGCATTATACTCTTTACGAATTACCATGTTACACAAGCACATATACCGATATATATGTATACGTATATGTATATGTATGTATATGTATATGTATATGTGTGTATATATATGTGTATATATATATGTATGCATGAATGTATATATGTATGTATGTATTTGATACATATATATGTAAATTAAATTTAACCAATCAATTCAAATTAGAGAGTGAAACGAAAGGTTCATCTCTCCATTAAATCTTATTAATGCTCTCAATTAATACTTGTTTTAGGAAAAGAATGAAAGGTTTTCTTCCCTATATATATATTAACTTTTACTAATAAATGTAAGGTATATTTGATACACTATATATTTAAAATTAAATTCATTTAAACTTCCCTTTAACTAATTTAAATAAAATAAATAATGTTATTTAAAACAAATTTAGAGATATTTTAATTAAATCAGGCTCCATAGGCTCAACTAAATAGGGTATTTTTTTTTAAAAAAATTCACCCATTTCTTCTACTATAGGCAGACCCAATTCCTTTAGAATGTAGCTCTTGTAATGACGATATGCTATGAGAGGAGGTCAAAGACGATTGTTGAAGGTGAAATGAGTAGTTTCCAATCTAAAAGAATCTTAAATGTTAAAATCAAATAAATCAACACCATAAATTAATTAATTTAACATGTTAAAAGGTGAAGAAATGCATACTAGGACGATTTGCTATAAAAGAAAAGCGAGGGCCTTTTTCGAAAAACAAAAGGGATGCTTAATTGAACCTAAAGAGGTAATGGCAGGGGATTTGAGGATATGCATTATTAACTCTTCAAAACTCGAAGGCAGGAGTCCTCGCGCCAAAAGCCCAAGGAGGAACCCCTTGTGAAAGAGGAGAATCAAGCCATAGTTGACGATGAAGGAAGGCTAAAGAATCCCTAAGTGGTGAGCTCATGGCATCGAAAATTGGGCTTTGAGTGGGCGGTGAAGAAGTAACATATGTGGTGATGATATTGGAAGTAGGGAGTAGGGCAACATCGAAGTAGAGTTATCTTCTTTGGATTTCTTAAGCGGAAGTTCAGAATAAATTTGCACATCACTAGATTACATTTGCTTCTTGATTTTAGCCGATGAAAAAGTATTTCCCATCCTAGAAGTCAAAGGTGATAGGGCAACTTTAGAAGTGGGAGGATGAGGTGGTTTACTAGGAGATTTTGGAGAAGTGGGCAAATTCAAGGGATCCTTGTCCAATGGCAAGAGAGCTGTAATGACCAAAACAACATATAAAACAATAGAAAGTGTGAATAGTTAAATAACCCTTAACCACATATATTATAACCTCCAAAATAAGGTATTTGTTATTTCTTCTCAAGTATAAAATCATATTATTATTGTTTATTATAAAAGCATGTCTATTTATTTTAACTTTGGACAATAATAATCCCTCAAAAACAATGATATACTTTAAAAATCATTGTTGCACTTTATTACTTCAAATACCTTAAAAAATTGTAATTTAGTTTAATAGTAAATTTCATCAAACTACTTTTTAAAACAATAATATTATTATTTTATGTAAAAATAAAAATCTGTACTAAAACGACTTTAATATTTTCCAAAATCAAGTTATTACTATTTATCTTGAAATAACTATATTGTAATTTAAACCTCAAAACCATGTGCTGTTCCTATTAACCTCAAAATAGTAATAATTTAACCTGAATCACTTTTAGAAACATATCTTCACTGGTATTATTATCATTATGAAAATATATTTTATTTTATTGCTTAAATATTATTATTATTATTTTTTCTTTCGTAATTTAATTACACCGTCACTTATTCTAAACAATACAACCTTTCTAAATATCATATTCTTATTTATTAACTCTCACCTTATTTATGAGTAATAATAAATTCTCAAATTTAAATTTAAAAATAGATTTTTCGTTATTATTTATGAGTTTCCTGAAAAATTCATAAATAATAACCTTATGAAAATTTTCATATTAATTTAAGTAAAATTATTAAATCTTTATTATTTATCAATCTTTTCCAAAAGTACATAATTTCATCTATTTTCCTTTTATTAACTATTCTCTGTTTCAAATAAATAGTTAATCATAATTAAACATCCACCACTTAATATTATTGTAGTTAAAAATAAATAAACAAACCAATGCACAACATATTCAAAACATCGCAACCATCCGACAATCATAAAAGAATATAATATATACTAACAAACATAAATTTTCATCGACAGATGTCTACTTAATATTTTTAAAACTCAATTAATTAAAACTAACTAATCATACCAATATGCATTTGAAAGTAGCTCAAAAACTCAGTAAACCACATTCCAAATCATCCGGAATTTCACCATGATTCCAACATAATAAATCATGTGTGAATTATAGTTTGCATGTTGAAGTTTTGAATAAAATGCAATTATTGAATTTACAATTAAATCTATGCTCACCTCTGCCATCATTCGTAACCAAGCATCCCCCTTTGATCGCCTTTTTCGACCGCCATGTACCTCCATTAACAAAATTAAACCCACCATCATGACTAGCACCAAAGTCCTTTGCAGCTGCCACCCTCTGATCTGCCAGTTTCACCATAACCACAAAACCCTAGACCGTCGTCGCCATCCTTCTTTAACTAATTCTGTCCGCTCTGATGATTTATTTCGAAAATTTAAACTAGATCCGAGTTCCTTCCTTTGAGCACTACATGTTAGCATCTTCAATTTCATTAATTGGCCAATAAATCAAAAACTCCCGAATCAAACACTAGGGTTTCGCCACAAAGAGCTTCAACAATGATTTCTAGTTGACTCAAGTAATTTTAAAACTAATAACCACCTGCTGTTGGTACGTCTTGTTGAGAAAATCATTTTGATGTATAATTGGATAGGTATTGGACTTTTCTTTCTCTAAACCTGATCAAATGTAATTATTGTCATGCCTTTTGGTCAGGTCGAGATACCACAGATTTAGCTAAAATGGATGGTTTGTGAACTAATTACATTTGAAACTATGAACGATGGTTATATGAATTCAGATGGACAACACTCAAAAAAGGACCAAGTATGGAATTAGAACTTCACCTAGGCAATAGATCGAATCAGATCCCCAATTTCTGACCTAATAAAGTTGCGATCAGTATGGAGTAACAAGAAATGCAACATAAGGCCGCATTACAAATTTCAAGTAGATTGGAGTTCGTATGCTCAAGTTATGGACAAAAGAAGATGGATCGGTATAGATGGATCAGCGGTAATTTGCTTGGAGTCGGACCCATGAAAATTTGCTATTTGTTTGGAGTCAGCGCATGGTTCATTTGAAGTCATAGAAATTTGAAGTGTTAGATCTCACTTGGAGTCGGATGCATGTTTATTGCTTGGAGAAAAACAATCGGCATCGATCATTTTGAAAAAAAAAACGATCGGTATCGATCATTTTCGTGCTTAAAGTTAGAATCATGTTAGCTTGGAGAAAATTTGGATTTTACCCGAGTCTAACCCTAGGCCAAATTTTCAGCACCTACTTCGAGTCAGAAAGGTGATTACTTCGGGTCTCACTTCAGATTAACTATGAAGTGGAGTTTTTGACGATCGTTTTGGCAATTTTCGATGATGATCGATCTATAACTCAATATCCACAAAGTCAATTGACATGAAATTTAGATAATAACTACATTATACCATGAGAGACCCATACCGTCGATCACTGCGCCCCACAATGAAGTTGGGTCGATCAGTCATGATCCATATGGGTCGATCCATAAAGCAATTCAAATCAATAATGATCGATTAGTATCTCACAAATGCAAAGTTGAAATGACACGAAATTTGGAGAGAAAGTAGAAAACATCATATTGGGCCCACCAGAATGATCATACCTCAAAAGCAGCAAATATGGAAAGATATTTTAATTTTTGAACTCGACTCCATGGGAAATGCGATATCTCGCAAACGTTAAGTTGAAATTGCACAAAATTTAGGGAGAAAGTAGATAACATCACGTAGGACCCACTAATAAGATCAAACCCCTATTAGAGCTAAAATGAATGGTCGGCACTAATCTTTCCAATGGTGTGCGATCTGAAAATTGGTAGATAGGGTTGTACGGCTCTAGAGGTTCTTCTGGTGAAATTTCAGCACGATCCATCCACGTCTTTACTTATAAATACAGTTCCAACTAAATCTTCTTTTGGTTCTTCTTCATCACTTCTTATCTCTTCCTCTATTGTTTTTCTAAGATAAAAAAACTGTACTTGTAATCTTACAGTATAAATAAAAGGTTATTAGATTGGACGTAGGCTGGAGTTTGCGAAACCACTATAAAACTGTGTCTTCCTTTACTTTTTCTGCTATTTATTCTTTGATCTGCGTGCTTATCTTTCTATTTGGATATTGTTATTGAATATTGTTGCTTTCACACATAAGTGGGTGTTTGTACCCATTTTTGCACAAACATTTTAGTGCTTTCACTGAAAGAGCTAGGCCCCATAGATTTGGAGTACAAATTTGGAATTAGCTAGAGAACTTAGAAACCATCAACATGGAGACAAATAGCATAGAGGAGCCGTCATGAAGGGAGTCAGGAGGCTTCCTCAGGAGCTAATCAGACCCCAGTCTTCATTACCAGAGACGAGATGGAAACGATGATGGATGCTATACAAGAAAGGATGCTAAAGAGACAGGAGGAGATGATGCTGAATCTACTTTGACAGATTAGACAAGATGGAGCGGAAAACAAAGGGACCGGAGTAGCTTAAGTTGCTAGAAATATGAAGTACGAAGTTAAAGTAGCAGGAGCTGAGGAAAAACAGAATTAGGACTTGGGAAACGAAGCTAACATACAGTAGGATGGAGTAGTACAGTCGGGAGCAATCCTTGACCGACACATAAAGATCAGTACCGATCATTCCAGAACGTTTAATACTGATCGATCGAGACTTAGGGGCATGCTTATAGGTCATGCTGGATCGATCCTAGGTGGGGTGACGAATGGTGCTACATAGTTTGGTACTTATCGGACTATGGATGCACGTCACGAGAAGTAAGTTTCAGAATTCCCTCGTGGACTCATGGGGCAGTTGCAAATCACAATAGTAGATTACCCATAGATGAAAATGAAAGGATGGATAAGATACAATGGATAATGAGAGGCAGAATGCCCAATAAGAGCTTGGAAGATGTCAATTGAAGTCCGTTCAATCCGAGTATTAGGAATGTAAGGAACCCACCGAAATTCAAACTACCAACATTGGAAGTATATGGTAGAAAGTCAGACCTAACTGTGCATATGATGTGGTACACCGGTATATTGAGGTGATGGGGGCATCGAAAGAATTAATGGCAAGGTGTTTCTCACTATATTTGATGGATTTGGCTGCGCTCTGGCTTAGGTAGCTTGAAAATGGATCCATTAGAACTTGAGGAGAATCAGTAGACAGGTACATGAGACAGTTCAAGGTTCACATCTCGAGACCCAAGAATGTGATGACTCTAGAGACAATAAAACAAAGGGTTAGAGAGACCTTGAGGAGTTTTTTAACACGATTCAATATCGTGATAGCAATAGTAGATCGGCTAAATCCATCTATGGTTCTGATGGCGGTAGTATCTAGGATTGCTGACAATACAAAATTCAAGGATTTACTGGCACAAGACCCACCGATGGATCTTGGGGAATTTTAACATGAAGTAGAAATGTTCTTGGGGCAGGAGGATGCACGAGCCGATAAGCAAGAATTAAACACAGTTGGGGATGGAAGGAACATATGGAGAAGGTTCCAAGATAGATAAAGGAAAGCAAAAGGCTAACGATAGCTCTGACAGATTAAAGCAACCAAGGAGGGAACCGAGATTTACCTCTTACAAGGAATTGACTGAATATACATAGATATTAGGGGATAAATCCCTTATTGGAGGCCAATGAGTAGAGAGCTTACAGACAACGAAAGGAAATCAGGAAGATATTGCGTATTCCATTAGTTGAACGGGAATGATACAAATGATTGCAGGCATTTAAAGGATGTGATAGAGAAGTACGTTAGGAACGGAAAACTGCTGCAGTATGTCAGGGCACGGACAATAACGGTGGAATAAGAGCAGCCACCGTCTACATCAAATGGAAATAGGAATGGCCCTAGATCGGGATCACAGCTCTCCATGAAGTTACCTTGATGGAAATGGCCGATTTTAGGACTTCGACTTCGGTCGTAATAATTATTTCGCAATTTCTTTCCTCATTATAAAACGACTAAGTCAATTACGCGTGTATGGAAACACGAAGGGTCCTTAGGCATGCTTTGAGATGACAATGAACCATCATGCCCAGAGAGACACACATCACATTATTTACTTTTTTTTGTTTCCCCCTTTAGCATTTGAACTTGATTTTATTAGTTTAGTTATTTGATTGCAGAACTCACTCGAACGTGAAATCTAGCATTAATAATTCTAAAACTCATCTAGAAAGATGAGACAGAAAGGCAAAACAAGCCCTCTCATCGAAAATCGAGCAGATTGGGCTTGGCTAACGCCTCGAATGACATGCAATCTCGGACGATCACATTTTGCCTAGAACAACACTCGATCACAGAAAAACACATTTTTCCCTGAATGGCACTCGATCTTGAATGATCATATTTCACTTCGAATGGCATCCATTGGATCATGTATTGCCTTGAATAGAACTTGATCACATACGATCATCATTCGCCCTGAACGGCACTCGATCACATGCGATCATCTTCCATCTTGAATGGCTATCAGTCAAGAACGACCACCACTCGCCTTGAATGGCAATGTTAACCTCGAATAAATGCTAGCCTCAATAGCATTAGATCTGACTAACGGTCTTAAACCACCACAACTAATGATTGGGAGAGATCAAGGAATTCAGTTTGTAATGGCTTGGATTATGGATTAGAATATTCGACTAATAATGGATTATGGATTTCGGATTTTAGATTTATAGCAATTCAAAACACACCAAGCAATTCAAAACAACCTTCCTACCACAAGGCATTTTTTTGGAGGGTACCTGTTATCCTATATTATGGCTAGGCCGGTATACCACGGATTCGGCTAAAATAAATGGATTAGAAATTGATTACAGTTGAATACCAATGATGTATTAGTGTCGATTTGTGTAGGTCGGGGAGATGGGTCATCATACGCGACATAAGGTATAGTTGGGATGAAAAGACTGAATAGTCATTTCTTGTCACGACCCATTTTTCCGTACCGATTTAAACTGACTTTGAACCAGATTTTTCAACCAAATCGCTCGGAGAGATGGATAGTGAAAAGAGGAAAGAAGGTAGAAATAGAAAGAAGAAAGAAGAAAAGAGAACAATCAGAATCTTACAGCGGATCGAATAAATTATAATATAAATAAATCTTTACATGAAACCAAAACTGTTGCTTTATATAACATATACATACTTTAAATCGAAGTTACAACCATTCAACTTGGACAATTTATAACAATCCTTCCCAACTAGTTGACCATACAACCAAATACAGACTGAATATAAGCATCTACACCAGTAGGTCTCCTGATTCCAGCTCATCTCCTGAAGCTTCCACTCTTCCAACTAAACCTGGAAATATGCATGATCTGACCTGAGCATATAAGAAAAACACCAAGCCCGAGTCAGTTTGATAAACCAGCATGATAAACACACTCAACTTGACTTATTAAAGTTTAAAATCCTTTGAAATCAAAGGTATCTCGTAAGACCACGCCACAAATAAACATGTCGGGTTTTTACCTTACGATAACAAAAACATTTCTTATAAAATCCTCTGATATTATAATAGTGTCCATATACAAATTGTGATGTCCCGGAAATTTGGGCAATATTTATTTAATAATTTCATTTATAATTATTTTAAAATGTGAAATATTGATCTAATAATCTAATTCAAACATAATTTTCTTTTGAAAATTTATAATTATTTAGTTTGGACAAATGATATTCTTTTCAAAATTAATAATAATAATAATTGAATTTGAGAATCTTATTGTTTTAAAATGTTAAAAATATTTAAATGATAAAATTTTCTTTCTAAGCTGATTTAAAAATATTTTATTTATATTGTATATATGTGTATTCATTGTAAATAGGAGTTTTGATTTTAATTTTAAATTTAAATCTAATAAAGGATATTTTCAAATTTATAATATATATAGGTGTATAATTTATGAATTGATTAAATTAAATTGAAATTAGTATTGGAACTTTTCATAAGTCAATTTATAAATCTATCTTATATTTTCAAAAAGAAATTATAGTAAATATTTTGTTATAAATATATAATAGTTAAAAATTGTATTTTATAATAAAAGTTTATTTTGTTTTATCTTAAATTTGTTTTGAAATAAACATTGTTTATTTATATTAGAGTATAATTATTTGGTTTGGAAACTTTGGAATAAAATATAATTCAACATTCTTTTTTTTTTTAATTTTTTTTTTTGAAAATTAGTTTTAAAAATATCATTTTAAATTATTCAAGTAAACATTTAAATATGTAAAGGTAATTCATTTGTAATCATTTAAAGACTAAATATAAATGAAACATATAAAACATCTTAAATTAAAATTAGAAATGTTTTAGAAGAATTTAAAAACATTTATAAACAAAGTAATTTATCTTTATATTAAAATCATACATGTGTTAAGCATTCATACTTTAAAGTGGACACTTGTAATTAATCTCCATACTTAAGTAACAAGTGGCAATACTAAATCAATATTGAATTAATTATTTTAGATAAGAACTTAACGAATCTTTTCATTTCAAACATTTTATCTTCTATGGAGAATCTAAAATCAGATTTAGGAAACTGAAATACAAATTTACTTAAAGATCTGCAAACAAAATTTTAAAACCTGCAAAAGAAAACCCAATTGCAAATTCTGTTTAATCTGCAAACAAAATTCAATCTGCAACCTGTAAAGATCAATTCAAGCAAAGAAAATGGGGAAGCATGCAGTTTAAAATCATCAGCAAATGCAGTTTCAAAACCTACAAACAACAATTTAAAATCAACTCCAACTAGCAAGCAAGCTTAGATTCAACATCAACAAAGTAATTCATGAGGAGCAAGCAGATTCAATGCAAATCAGGCTTCAGGAAAGTGAAACTTGCATCTGGATTGTTCTCTGCTCTTCTATCAAAAAGTGAGTAAATTTCTATTTAAAAACAGTTTCTTCTTTTAAAAATCAAGTTAACAAGGTTTGTAGAACTTAAAGTTTAATTTAAAATTTCTTTCAAATAAGAAAATCAAAACAGTGATAATTAAAAACTACACTGTTCTTTTCTTTTTAAGTAAGTAACCAAAAAATTTATAAGTTGTTTTAAAAATTTATCTGTGCATGAGATCTGATAGGATTGGGTATATTTGCTTGACTATTGTGTGATTATGTCTGTATACATTCTTGAATATGCAGATAAGTGTGATGTGAATCTTCTACAGACTTGCTACCGTTCTTAACTAGGATTTAAATACAAAACCATTTCCATATGTTTGAATCTTAGTTAGAGATTATTATGTAAACAAATTGTGTTTGTTTAGCATAGATTTAAGTTTGTAAAATTTTAATTTAGGTTAATAAAATCTGTTACTTCTGAAAATCAATAACAACAGACAATATTTTCAAAAGTAAGATTATCAAACATCTTTAATTATTCAATCAAGTTTAAAACTTGAATGCATGTTTAAAAACATGAATATTAAAACAAGCATCACATTTTTAAATTATCTATGGGGTTAGCATTTAGGGATTGTATAGAATTGGGAATTTTGGGTATTTCTGTTTGTCAAAAGAATTTTGGAAACTAGAATTCTTCCTGGAGGTGTAAGTTTGACTAGAGAGTGGAGAAAAATTAAGAGGAAGATGGTCAAAGAGTGGTGGCGATGGCAAGAGGAGTTTTCAGGTTTGAATCCCTAGTTTTAAAGTGACAGAGGTTTTGTAACTCTTTGAACTCTATAGTGAT
This sequence comes from Allium cepa, assembly GCA_030765085.1. NCBI lineage: Eukaryota > Viridiplantae > Streptophyta > Magnoliopsida > Asparagales > Amaryllidaceae > Allium > Allium cepa. The sequence continues at coordinate 569,115,469 of CM060929.1, forward strand.
TCGAGTGATGCGAGGTTTTGGGGTTTGGCAGAGGGGGTATAGATGGAGCAATGGCCGGACGTGAAGATCATCAGATGGTCGGAGTGGGTTGTCGTGAGGGTTGACAGGTTTGGCATGTATTTTGGTGAAGCTTCCCAGGTTGCTTGATTTTGCTTGATTCTAATTTCAAGCCGCAGAGGGTTTGTTGATGGTCGTTATCAAGTTGAGGGATGGAAGGTGTCTTGGAAAGGTTGGTGAAGGTAGCTGGAAGCCGCCGGAGCACCGGTGCACATGCACAGTGTATAGTTGACTATGGTGAACTCTGGGTGTGCAGGGTTTTGGTAACTCGAAGATACTCTCGTGCAGATTGTATTGTGACTCGAAGGGGGCAGGGTTTTGACTTGAAGCGTTTTGTTGTGGTCTCGGGTTTTGTTGTATACAGATTGTAAACCTGAGAAGTTGTGTTTTTTTTTAAATCTGAATAAAATTCAATTTTTAAAGCAAGGATTTAAATTCAAGTGGAAGTTTGGATTTAATTCAAGTGAGCTTATGAATTCAAAAGTTTAAAAATGAAGAATTTAAATTTAAGTAAGGTTTAAATTTAGATTTGAAATCAAGTGTAAATATAGTTTCAGGTTTAATTTGAATCCAGATTTTGTTTAAACCAGTTTTGTGAATTTTTAAATTGATAGACAAGTTTAAAATGTTATAAAAGTAGATTTAAAATTTGATTTCAAATAAAGGTTTAAATTTGAAGATTTCTTTCCTTCAATATTTGAATTAGAATTATGATATGTTTAACTTTAAATTTAAAAGTTAAATAATCTATCTATTTTCAAAAGCTTGATTTCTTTAGTAAAATTAAGTAATTTAGATTTTTTAACTTTTCTTATATAATAATGACGGTTCTTTACCTTTAGGTTTATAAATTTATTTAAATTTGGATAATGTTTAAATAGTTAAACATTTGGAATCTTAAATTTTTAAATAAAAGTTGTATTAGATTTTAGAAAAGTATTATTTAAATACATTTTGAATATTAATTAATTTATTAATAAGTAAATGAATTATTTTGGAAATAATTAAGAATTTACGTATTTATTTGATTTTAAATAATAACTTGAATTAAGGGTAGTTAATTACTAGATTTAAATATTAATCAAGGTGATTAATAATTGTATTTTAATTCTAGATTAATTACTAAATGTAATTAATATTAAATAAAGTAATTAATTTTAATATTAATTAGAGATCATTAATTAATATAATTAATGATGTAATTAAAAATTGTTTAATTAAGTAATAATTAGTTAATTAAGTGATTAATTAATTGTAATTAATTAAGGATAAATATAATTAATTATAGTTAATTAATAAATTAAGTAATTAAATGTTAATTACTTATGCATAAGGTTAATTAATTTGTGAAAATTAATTAAAGACTAATTACATATTGTAATTAGAGGATGATTAATCAAAGGTGCTTAATCAAGTTAAATACTTAGTGAATGGTTAATTAACTGGGTTAATTAATTAATGGATATTAAGCAGGACTAATAGATGGATAATTAATTTAATTTATTTTAAATTAATTAGAGATAGAAGTAATTAATTTAATTCATTTTAAATTAATTATAATTGATGGTTAATAAATCATTGCTTATGGATGTTATTGATTGGATGATTGTGATCTCAGAATGAGATGAGTTGTATCTGTATGATATGTATGCTTGGTTAAAGTATGATGGTTTGTGATGGATTATCTGAGTGTGATGATTATCTGTTTGTGATGATGATACATATTATCTATTTATGATGAGAATGTGATTATCTATTGTGGTATGTAGTTTATCTAATTGTGTGAAATAGATGCTAATGAAATGAGTTAATTAGTTAAAACCTTTAAGTACAACTTGGACATTAAAATGGCGTTTGGTTTCGGTGAGACTGGGATCAGGTTTCCATATTTGGATATCCGAAAACCACCTCGATTCCAATTTAAACGTTAGGTCGTTAATCCAAGTGGAGCAAGTGAAGACTCGAGGTGTAAGAACTATACGTCAGTATAACTCTGTGGGTCATTCCGTAATGAGTTTGACGAAATAGTACTTATAGATTCGAGATGGTGGTTCAGAGTGCAAGGGTTATCGTCGTTAACTCTGAGGGTGATTCCAAAATGAGTGTAACGAGATAATGCCTTCGGTTTCGTTCGAACCCGGAATGAACTTGTATGGATTGAATGCTTTCAGAACGTCGTCAGGTGGACGATGAGCATTCTAAGATAGACGTGTTCTCTAAAGGTAATCGTAGCCTCAAGCCTCATCAACCAGGAATGGCTAAAACAGGGGAGGTGCAGCAAGGCTTCGTGGGTAGCCCCCACCGGAGAGTGAGATTTACCCCCGTCTAGAGGCCCCTTTTATTTCGGCTGTGTGGACGGTTGTGAGCTCCAACCGTCGGGGTAGTCTTGTTCGGAACTGTTCAGTAAGGAATGGTTCCGGCCTTGTGTTGCAGGGCAGCGGGCGTACTCCTCAGTACAGTGATCTAGGCCACGTACTGTGACGGGCGGTACCCCAGTAGCGCTGCCATTGATGGAATCCAAAATCCAATAAGTGCCTGTACGGTTTTGATTGTGCCCAACTATGTTGGAACATGAGATGTAAGCATTCCAGCTATTTCTGTATTTTATTTTGAAAACCCTAGACACTATTATAATATCACTGGATTTCCTATCAAATGTTTTGGTTAGCGTAAGGTAAAAACTTTTCCATGTTTATGTATGGGAAGTCTTATGTGATACCTTTTGTTTTCAAAAGATTTTCTAAAGTTAAGCAACTTTTAAACCCGTTTACTCACACCAGACCCTGTCTGACCCGAGTGTTTATTTTCTGTTTTATTAAACTCTTGAGTACTCATATTTCGTATGAGTAGTCAAGTGATTCAGGATGGCTTTGACGAGTTCTGGAGGAGATAATGGAGCCGGAGGCTTCAGCGTGTAGATATATATAGTGGTTCCGCCGTGTTTGTGTTATATCTGTTTTCTCTGATATACTTAATTGTAATCGCTAGACAGATGTTTATAACTGTCTAGTTTGTGTTGTATTGGCTGTAAAACTCTGATGTATATGATACTATGTAAAGTTATATGTGATATAATATAATTTATTTGTTCCGCTGTGAGATTCTGATGTTGTCTGTTTCTTTCTTTTCTCTTTTTGTATCTCTTTCTTTCTTCTTAATGATGCATCTTTCTATGGAATGAAAGGCGGGTCGTTACATTGTGGTATCAGAGCATTAGGTTGAGTGAATACCTAGGCTTTGTAGTGGTGTCTTGCTTGAAAGAGCGTACTTGTAATTTTAAATATAAATATATATATTTATTTATTTCTACCTATTAGATTGGGTTACCCGTTCAGGTTTTCCATTATAAGTAATAAAGGTAGATAGGGTAGTGGTGTGTATAACACAACTACCAATGGTTGGAGTCCGAGTGTTTGAGGTTGGAAGTGATCTGCTAGGGCAGTATTGGGCATCTTGAGTAGTTTGGCAGTTTGGTGTGAAGGATTTCACTGATCTTTGAAGGAAAATCTTTTCAAGATTCGGAGTGTATCTTTGGATTTTAAGCTTGATTTCACTCGTGTGAGTGGATTTTCTTGAGTCTGGATCAGTTTGGAGTACTGAAGCCAGCAATGGTATTTTGGCAACCTTAGAAAGGAGTTCCGTCTGTATTTGAGTTTGAGACTCAGTTTGGCAGAGTGTTTTGTGCTTGGTTTGAGATTGAGTTTCCTGAGGAATATCTGTCTTCTGAAGGCTCTATTTTGGAAGCGGCTGGTGTACCTTTGAGGTTCGATGAGCTTTTGGGTAAGGAAGTTTTTGGCAGCAGTAGCAGCAGTGAGTGGCCTGTTTCTTCGATGGTTCTGAAGTCTCTGCGATTCTTTTGTCAGTAAGCCGGGCAGATGGTGAAGCTTGTCTATTTCTTCTGGAAGCTCAGCTGGGTGTGATGTTTGTGGTTGAAGGTGGACCACTAGTTTCCCCTTTTAATTTGAAGGCTTTGGCTGTTCTGATTATTGAAGAGAGAATGATTTCTTGGAATCTGAACTGAATAGAATCGAAAAAGTGACTTGCGATGATCCAGAAGTTTTCTGAGTGACCTTTGTTTGGATTGAAGCATCTCTAGAAGAAGTTTGAGTTATCGAAGTGGTTTGATATTTTCTGGATGTCTTCGAAGGTGTTAAGTTTTGCATCCGCATCAGGAGATTGAGTTCTCTTTCGACTTGGTTTTTGGAAATTTACCGGTGATTCAGCATAGTGGGAGGACTCTTTGAGAGAGAGATCAGTTTAAGCTGGCAGGATTGATCGGATCTAGTTTTCTGGCTGAATTTTTGCTGTGGTGACCGAATCGGATAGGTCACCGATATTTTATGGAATTTGATGAACAATGTTTTCGGGATAAGTTGATCAAGTTTTTACCTGTGTTCATCAACAGCATTCTCAAATCAGAGTTGCACAGTGGAAGCATGGTGGCAGCTATTCCAGAATAGAAGCAACACCCGATTCATTGGAAATTTGTGTTTTGTCTTGGATCAGAGGATTTCTACGGGAAATTCTGGAGACTTGGATGTCTTGTGCATCTGTTCTATTTTCCGAATAAGTGTAGTTTGTCTTAAGTCTTCTGATATCTGTAGTAGAGTTTGTGTGGTGGATTGGATTGATCTAGAAGGTTGGAGGCAGCCCAGGATCGACGTGAGAGATTTGTGGATAAGAGATTGGATCTTTCTGTTTTTTTCTCAAGGGTTAAGTGATTGATCTATAAGATTGGATTGCCAGTTTGGGTAACTGGGATTCGATGAGTTTCACGTATCTCTGAGGGAATACGTGTATGATCTATCCCTGGTTGTGGAACAAGCAGTTCTGGAGTTTTGGTTGTTGAGTCAGACTCGTCTGCAGTCTGATATCTTGTCTAGTGTTGTAGATATTGTGAATGAGAGTTTTGGAGCTTCTTAGTATTGATTGTTTGGATTCTCTAGAGCGATATTCCGGTATATATATATACTTGGTGAAACTCGATAAATTTTATCTAGAATTTGTCTGGATAATTAGATTTGTTTGATTGGTTGAATTGGTTGTTTTGATTGTTAGCATATGTTTGATATATGCTTGTGTTTAAAATAAAATCTTTAATGAGATTATTAAATTACCTTTGCTTTTAAATTTCGAGGACGAAATTCTTTTAAGAGGGGAGGAATGTGATGTCCCTGAAATTTGGGCAATATTTATTTAATAATTTCATTTATAATTATTTTAAAATGTGAAATATTGGTTTAATAATCTAATTCAAACATAATTTTCTTTTGAAAATTTATAATTATTTAGTTTGGACAAATGATATTCTTTTCAAAATTAATAATAATAATAATTGAATTTGAGAATCTTATTGTTTTAAAATGTTAAAAATATTTAAATGATAAAATTTTCTTTCTAAGATGATTTAAAAATATTTTATTTATAATGTATATATGTGTATACATTGTAAATAGGAGTTTTGAATTTAATTTTAATTTTAAATCTAATAAAGGATATTTTCAAATTTATAATATATATAGGTGTATAATTTATGAATTGATTAAATTAAATTAAAATTAGTATTGGAACTTTTCATAAGTCAATTTATAAATCTATCTTATATTTTCAAAAAGAAATTATAGTAAATATTTTTTTATAAATATATAATAGTTAAAAATTGTATTTTACAATAAAAGTTTATTTTGTTTTATCTTAAATTTGTTTTGAAATAAACTTAGTTTATTTATATTAGAGTATAATATTTTGGTTTGGAAACTTTGGAATAAAATATAATTCAACATTCTTTTCTTTTTAAAATTTTTCTTTTTTTGAAAATTAGTTTTAAAAATATTATTTTAAATTATTCAAGTAAACATTTAAATATGTGAAGGTAATTCATTTGTAATCATTTAAAGACTAAATATAAATGAAACATATAAAACATCTTAAACTAAAATTAGAAATGTTATAGAAGAATTTAAAAACATTTATAAACAAAGAAATTTATCTTTATATTAAAATCATACATGAGTTAAGCATTCATATTTTAAAGTGGACACTTGGAATTAATCTCCATACTTAAGTAACAAGTGGCAATACTAAATCAATATTGAATTAATTATTTTAGATAAAAACTTAACAAATCTTTTTATTTCAAACATTTTATCTTCTATGGAGAATCTAAAATTAGATTTAGGAAACTGAAATACAAATTTACTTAAAGATCTGCAAACAAAATTTTAAAACCTGCAAAAGAAAACCCAATTGCAAATTCTGTTTAATCTGCAAACAAAATTCAATCTGCAACCTGTAAAGATCAATTCAAGCAAAGAAAATGGGGAAGCATGCAATTTAAAATCATCAGCAAATGCAGTTTCAAAACCTACAAACAACAAGTTAAAATCAACTCCAACTAGCAAGCAAGCTCAGATTCAACATCAACAAAGTAATTCATGAGGAGCAAGCAGATTCAATGCAGATCAGGCTTCAGGAAAGTGAAACTTGCATCTGGATTATTCTCTGCTCTTCTATCAAAAAGTGAGTAAATTTCTATTTAAAAACAGTTTCTTCTTTTAAAAATCAAGTTAACAAGGTTTGCAGAACTCAAAGTTTAATTTAAAATGTCTTTCAAATAAGAAAATCAAAACAGTGATAATTAAAAACTACACTGTTCTTTTCTTTTTAAGTAAGTAACCACAAAATTTATAGGTTGTTTTAAAAATTTATCTGTGCATGAGATCTGATAGGATTGGGTATATTTGCTTGACTGTTGTGTGATTATGTCTGTATACATTCTTGAATATGCAGATAAGTGTGATGTGAATCTTCTACAGACTTGCTACTGTTCTTAACTAGGATTTAAATACAAAACCATTTCCATATGTTTGAATCTTAGTTAGAGATTATTATGTAAACAAATTGTGTTTGTTTAGCATAGATTTAAGTTTGTAAAATTTTAATTTAGATAAATAAAATCTGTTACTTCTGAAAATCAGTAATAATAGACAATATTTTCAAAAGTAAGATTATCAAACATCTTTAATTATTCAATCAAGTTTAAAACTTGAATGCATGTTTAAAAACATGAATATTAAAACAAGCATCACATTTTTAAATTATCTATGGGGTTAGCATTTAGGGATTGTACAGAATTGGGAATTTTGGGTATTTCTGTATGTCAAAAGAATTTTGGAAACTAGAATTCTTCCTGGAGGTGTAAGTTTGACTAGAGAGTGGAGAAAAATTAAGAGGAAGATGGTCAGAAAGTGGTGGCGATGGCAAAAGGAGTTTTCAGGTTTGAATCCCTAGTTTTAAAGTGACAGAGGTTTTGTAACTCCTTGAACTCTGTAGTGATTCAAGTGATGCGAGGTTTTGGGGTTTGGCAGAGGGGGTATAGATAGAGCAATGGCCGGAGGTAAAGATCATCAGATGGTCAGAGTGGGTTGTCGTGAGGGTTACAGGTTTGGCATGTATTTTGGTGAAGCTTCTCAGGTTGCATGATTTTGCTTGATTCTAATTTCAAGCTGCAGAGGGTTTGTTGATGGTCGTTATCAAGTTGAGGGATGGACGGTGTCTTGGAGAGGTTGGTGAAGGTAGATGGAAGCCGCCAGAGCACTGGGTGCATATGCACAGTGTATAGTTGACTCTGGTGAACTCTGGGTGTGCAGGGTTTTGGTGACTCGAAGATACTCTCGTGCAGATTGTATTGTGACTCGAAGAGGGCAGGGTTTTGACTCGAAGCGTTTTGTTATGGTTTCGGGTTTTGTTGTATACAGGTTGTAAACCTGAGAAGTTGTGTTTTTTTTTCAATCTGAGGAAAATTCAATTTTTAAAGCAAGGATTTAAATTCAAGTGGAAGTTTGGATTTAATTCAAGTGAGCTTATGAATTCAAAAGTTTAAAAATGAAGAATTTAAATTTAAGTAAGGTTTAAATTTAGATTTGAAATCAAGTGTAAATATAGTTTCGGTTTAGTTTGAATCCAGATTTTGTTTAAACCAGTTTTGTGAATTTTTAAAATGATAGACAAGTTTAAAATGTTTTAAAAGTAGATTTAAAATTTGATTTCAAATAAAGGTTTAAATTTGAAGATTTCTTTCCTTCAATATTTGAATTAGAATTATGATATGTTTAACTTTAAATTTAAAAGTTAAATAATCTATCTATTTTCAAAAGCTTGATTTCTTTAGTAAAATTAAGTAATTTAGATTTTTAAACTTTTCTTATATAATAATGACGGTTCTTTACCTTTAGGTTTATAAATTTATTTAAATTTGGATAATGTTTAAATAGTTAAACATTTGGAATCTTAAATTTTTAAATAAAAGTTGTATTAGATTTTAGAAAAGTATTATTTAAATACATTTTGAATATTAATTAATTTATTAATAAGTAAATGAATTATTTTGGAAATAATTAAGAATTTACGTATTTATTTGATTTTAAATAATAACTTGAATTAATTTATAATTAGAAAAGATAAATGAATAATTAATCTAAGATAATTCACTTAAGTAAGTAATTAATGGAAATATTGTTAATTAAATAAGATAATTATCTAAGGATAATTAAATAGTTCATCAATGTGGTTAATTTTGATAAATTAATTAGATTAATTAATTGAAGATAATCAATTGTAATTTGTTAAGTATAATTACTTTATAAAAGTAATTAAGGGATTAATTACTTATTGTAATTAATTCTGATAATGTGTTTTGTTAAATTAATTAACTTAGTTTAATTTGAGAAATAATTTAATAATTTAATGATAATAATTACTTAATGTAATTTATGGAGCAGGATTACTTAGAGAAGTATTAATTGCTGAATTATAATTATGGAGAGATGTTTTATTTTAATAAAGTAATTTGGATAATTACTTTTGTAATTAATCAAGGATTAATTAATAAAGATAATTAATTATTGGATAATTAATTTATTAATAAGTAATTAAGGGTAGTTAATTACTGGATTTAAATATTAATCAAGGTTATTAATAATTGTATTTTAATTTTAGATTAATTACTAAATGTAATTAATATTAAATAAAGTAATTAATTTAAATATTAATTAGAGATCATTAATTAATATAATTAATGATGTAATTAAGAATTGTTTAATTAAGTAATAATTAGTTAATTAAGTGATTAATTAATTGTAATTAATTAAGGATAAATATAATTAATTATAGTTAATTAATAAATTAAGTAATTAAATGTTAATTACTTATGCATAAGGTTAATTAATTTGTGAAAATTAATTAAAGACTAATTACATATTGTAATTAGAGGATGATTAATCAAAGGTGCTTAATCAAGTTAAATACTTAGTGAATTATTAATTAACTGGGTTAATTAATTAACGGATATTAAGCACGATTTATAGATGGATAATTAATTTAATTTATTTTAAATTAACTAGAGATAGAGGTAATTAATTTAATTCATTTTAAATTAATTATAATTGATGGTTAATAAATCATTGCTTATGGATGTTATTGATTGGATGATTGTGATCTCAGAATGAGATGAGTTGTATCTGTATGATATGTATGCTAGGTTAAAGTATGATGGTTTGTGATGGATTATCTGAGTGTGATGATTATCTATTTGTGATGATGATACATATTATCTATTTATGATGAGAATGTGATTATCTATTGTGATATGTAGTTTATCTAACTGTGTGAAATAGATGCTAATGAAATGAGTTAATTAGTTAAAACCTTTAAGTACAACTTGGACATTAAAATGGCGTTTGGTTTCGGTGAGACCGGGATCGGGTTTCCATATTTGGATATCCGAAAACCACATCGATTCCAATTTAAACGTTAGGTCGTTAATCCAAGTGGAGCAAGTGAAGACTCGAGGTGTAAGAACTATACGTCAGTATAACTCTGTGGGTGATTCCGTAATGAGTTTGACGGAATAGTACTTAAAGGTTCGAGATGGTGGTTCAGATTGCAAGGGTTATCGTCGTTAACTCTGAGGGTGATTCCAAAATGAGTGTAACGAGATAATGCCTTCGGTTTCGTTCGAACCCGGAACGAACTTGTATGGATTGAATGCTTTCAGAACGTCGTCAGGTGGACGATGAGCATTCTAAGATAGACGTGTTCTCTAAAGGTAATCGTAGCCTCAAGCCTCATCAACCGAGAATGGCTAAAACATGGGAGGTGCAGCAAGGCTTCGTGGGTAGCCCCCACTGGAGAGTGAGATTTACCACTGTCTAGAGGTCCCTTTTATTTCGGCTGTGTGGACGGTTGTGAGATCCAACCGTCGGGGTAGTCTTGTTCGGAACTGTTCAGTAAGGAATGGTTCCGGCCTTGTGTTGCAGGGGAGTGGGCGTACTCCTCGGTACGGTGATCTAGGCCACGTACTGTGACGGGCGGTACCCCAGTAGCCCTGCCATCGATGGAATCCAAAATCCAATATGTGCCTCTACGGTTTTGATTGTGCCCAACTATGTTGGAACATGAGATGTAAGCATTCCAGCTATTTCTGTATTTTATTTTGAAAACCCTAGACACTATTATAATATCACTGGATTTCCTATCAAATGTTTTGGTTAGCGTAAGGTAAAAACTTTTCTATGTTTATGTGTGGGAAGTCTTACGTGATAACTTTTGTTTTCAAAGGATTTTCTAAAGTTAAGCAACTTTTAAACCTGTTTACTCACACCAGACCCCTGTCTGACCCGAGTGTTTATTTTCTATTTTATTAAACTCTTGGGTACTCATATTTTGCATGAGTAGTCAAGTGATTCAGGATGGCTTTGACAAGTTCTGGAGGAGATAATGGAGCAGGAGGCTTCAGCGTGTAGATATATATAGTGGTTCCGCTGTGTTTGTGTTATATCTGTTTTCTCTGATATACTTAATTGTAATCGCTAGACAGATGTTTATAACTGTCTAGTTTGTGTTGTATTGGCTGTAAAACTCTGATGTATATGATACTATGTAAAGTTTTATGTGATATAATATAATTTATTCGTTCCGCTGTGAGATTCTGATGTTGTCTGTTTCTTTCTTTTCTTTCTTTTCTCCTTTTCTATCTCTTTCTTTCTTCTTAATGATGCGTCTTTCTATGGAATGAAAGGCGAGTCGTTACACAAATAATTATTCAAATTGCTGAAATTCTTATATTATAAAATTCCAGCATACTAGCCACAAAGTGGGTTCTACAATCAAAACCGTAAAGGGCACATAGGGAGAATGGATCTCCAACGAGTGACTAGGCACCGGGGTACTACCTATCACAGTACCTGGTCTAGATCAACGTACCGAGGACCCCTCCATTCCCCTACAACACAAGACCACACCACTCCTTACTAGATAGCCTGAGAAAGATCACCCTGCGGTTGGGAACAGCAACAGCCCGCACAGCCGAAATAAAAAGGGACTTCTGGACAGGGATGACCTTACCCTCCTTGGATGCTACCCACTTAGCCTTGCTGCATATCCCCTAATTTTTAGTCATTCTTGGTTGATGAGGCTCGAGGCTAAGCGTTACCTTTTTAGAACATATCACTTAAGACTACTCACCATCCATCTGACGATGTTCTGAAAGCATTCATCCATATGAGTCCGTTCCGGGTTCGAATGGAACCGAAGGCACTATTCCTACTACATCCATTTTGGAATCACCCTCAGGATTAGTAGAAATTAGCCCTTGCACTTCAGTTCTCCATCTTCGACTCCAAGCTCTTGTCTTCAACATGAAAACGTACTCGTTGGATCGAAGTGTTTTTCAGATTTCAAATCCGATCCCGGTCTCTTCGAAACAACGAATCGCTATTTCTCGATAAACTCAACCTTGGTTTTTTAGGAAATACACCGACGAAATAAAAGATTGGAGTTCACCTCCTAACCGTTTGTGGATGGGTCACCTTATAATTCATCGTAAAGAACAACCGAGTTTATACGTATGGTATAGTACCTCAAACGGTAACCGTACCATATAATTCTTGAGTCTCCTCTTGATATTTGCAAAGTTAGGTTTTTGTCCAAATTTAATAGTCGGTTATTTAACTATCAAAATAATCAATCAATTCAACCCAGTTTATTTCCCATTGCAACTATTAAGCCTTGTTCACATTTAAAATCTAAATGGATTAAAGCTTACTAAGTAGGCTTATTTCTTTTGGTAAATATATTTCCGAAACCATTCTTCCAAAATCATGTTTATAAGTTTCAAATAAAAGTCATTCTTATAAGTTTTCAAATAATTGTCAATTTTATTAAATAAAATACTATTAATAAAAGTTTACTATACAATATTTCATTCAAAGCATCATTAATAATTAATAGGTTTATTTTAAAGAAAATATGCTTAAATACTAATTATTCTAAAATAAAATATAAATTAACTTTGAAATGATCATTACAAAAGAATAGTTTTATACTTGAAATAATTTATAATTTAAAATAAACTTACACCTTATAAAAGATTTCCAAAAACAATAAATTAACTACTTTTGACATTTCAAAAATATTTATTAGTACCTATAAAACATCATTAAAAATAATATTCATTTTTAAGACAACTAGTTCAAAGTCAACCAAACAGAATTAGGCTTATCAGTCTCAGCGGTACTTATCAATCTACAATTCACAGTTAATACAGATATTCAAAATTAATCAACTTCTATAGATCGATTCACATTATATTCTCAAATATAATTAGCAGACAAATAACAGATATATGCATGAATAACAGATCAGAGATTATCATGGCTAGTAAACTAGGACACAATAATATCAGATTGATAGCTAAAACTACCCACAGAAGTTGAATTAATTATTTAGTGGAATGGTGTCTGTTTCCGCTAACCAAATGTCAACAGCTTGAATAGTCTGCTTTTACATAACTATTCAGTTGGGAACATTTTATTAGATAGGCCGTATAAAATTTAAAATGGCATTAATTTCCAATTGGTAATTAAATTCAATCTAAACAAGCTTATAAAATTTTACTTATTTAACTTCACAATGGATCGTATGACGGTGTAACATCCATCGATACAAACCATCTTCTCCATAACAATTTATTATATGAAAAAAAATCACTTAAAACTTGAATTAATTCAAAAGTATAAACATTTTATTTTCCCTTAATTATCTGCTTAACAATACTTAAATTTTCAGATAAACTTAAAATTTATAAATAAATTATTTTAAAGAACTTAACTAAATTATGATAAAATAATTCATTTAAATGACCATAATTTGAAAGAATTAAAGTAAACAAATTTATATATATTTTAGAATTCCTTGTCTTCAAAACAATTTAATATAAGAGGATTGGTTTAAAATAATTACTTAATCAACATGCTGGATTAATGCTATAAGGAACAAATGGTTTTGGATTTATCTTTATACAAATTTCTTTATTTAAACAAAAACTTGTTTTAAAATAAAACGCAGACCATACGGGCTCGAAGCCCAACCAGAGACAAAAAAATGACTCCTAAATATTCCACAACACTAACGGGCCGAAGCCCATCTCATTACTACCCAGCTCCAAAATCTATCACTCTTCTTCCCCTACCAGACTAATCCTCTCATCCCACCCAAACCATATGGATTCAATGCCACTAATCGAAAAACATTCAGATTAACTTGCCTACCTCCCACATGATCATCGAATTGCCCGCGAACCAAACCATATCCCAGATCGAGCGCAAACCCCCCTTGCCGAACCATCTCGATCAGACAACCATTCGTGCATGATGTGCACGTGCACACCCTCACCTCCCACCAACCCATCAACGCTACACCACAGTCGAGTCACAAAATGCTACTCGTTCCAAAAAGTCACATTGCCGAAGTCAGCAGTCATCTCGATCGAAAATTGATCATCTCCCAAAACTTCCAGAACCCAGATAATCAACTCACTCCCACACATCGACACACAACAATGACGGTCATCCACTCTTTCGCATGCCACCTATCGCCATCGAAAGCATACCCATTGCTCTTCCTTCTAGCCCAAAATCCAAGAACTCAATCGCCACTTCTTCTCCCAATTCTGTCACAAGCACCAGCCCTCCATCATCTACCCAAAAACCTAAAATCGACTCGATCAACCAAACCAAACCCAAATTCAACCATGGTTGATGCCTCCACATTGACCACCAGTTCCTTCTACAACTCACCCCACCACCTCACGGTGACTAGATCGTCGGGAATTTTTTTACGTTAAACATTCTTCTAACAATTTCCCGAACTGTACAATGCTAAAAATTATAAATCTTCCACAAAAATTTATATTCTCACATAAGAATCAGGGCTGCATGTTTAAATCCTAGAATTAAAAACATTTATTTTTCACTAAAATTGGATTGTTCACTGCAAAGCAGAGCCCTATCGATCTTCACAGCATAATTCTTCACAAATCTAATTTAAACACAAACTATACTAAAAAATAAACAAATTCCTAGTTTATACCAACATGCAATACGATCTAGTGAAGAGATTTAGATTTTTGAATTCTAAAATGAATAATGCATTTACAATCAACAGAGAAATTCAGTTTTCAGGTTTAAAATTCAGTTTCTCACCTTCCACATTGATTCCAGATGCTTTTAAAACTTGAAGTTGAAGTCTTTGATTTGAAAAGTTGAAATCTTTAAAACTGAATCCAAATTTGCTTTTGAATCCCCAGGTGATTTGAATTAAACAAAGATGCTCCTGACTTTTTAAACTTCCAGGCTAGGTTTTATAGAGTGCTTATCTCTTCTTTTTTTCGTTTTCTTTTAAATTTTTCTTGCAATTTGAACAGAGACTATTGTTTTAAGGTACAGATTTTAATTTCCAAACCAACTCAGATCTAAGACCGTAAATATATATACACAAGCTTGCAGCCAACGAATGATAGCCTGAAAAAAAATTTGGTGGCTGAGATAGATGTCTCCAGCCGAGAAGATTTTTGAAAAGAAAAGGAAATTATTACAATGATTTTTGCTACCAAATGTTAATGCTTACTGCCAAGTGTATTAATATGTTTTCTAATTCAAGTGTTTATTATTTATTATCCATAGTTGTTTGATTAAGAATTGTTTTACTGCTTGTTTACTATCTAAGTTTGTATTACCAACTACCCATAGTTTCCTTTGTTTAAACTATTTTTGTTAACCGGATTGCTCCTAACAGTAAATGATTTTGAGGTCATTTATTTATATACAAACTATGAAAGCTTTTAAAGTATATGAATGTATACTTAAAAATTTTAGATAGCCCAAAGCTATCTTTGCTTTTGACGAAGTTGTATTTGCACCAGTCACTAATACATTTTAAAATAAAGGTGAAAGACTAATACATTAAAATGACACTTCTTAGTATATACCTTTATATACATATATTACTTTAAACAATGTTAAAACAAAAATGAGAAACTTTAATAACACTTCTAATTAATTTATCTTATATATATATATATGTTTTACTTTAACAAAATGAAATAGAATAACATTCTATGTTAAATACCTGATATACATATGTTACATAATGAAATAAATATCATTCAATATTAAACACCCTATATTTATAAGTTACAAGAACTTCAAAGTGGTGTAAAAGATTATTTTTAAATACTTCATGCATATATATAACCATATATACATCTTTTATTTATTATATGGAAATATATTATTTCAAATAAACTAAATTCACTAGTTATCTATATGTATAGTCTCTCCTATTTATATTTACGTGATTATTATACATATCTATTAGTTTACAACATTTATCTATTTAAAATATTATAAACTTTATTTTTACTTAACATAACATACATATATAGTTTCATTATTCAATGTATACATATTATTTATGTAACTTAAAACTCCTTTATTTAATATAAACAATATTGTTCATGTATACCAAAATCAAAAATATCACTTTTACTTTACTATGAATTTTTTATCCAATTTTATTCCATATAAATTTATTATTCCTATATGTAAAATATATGCATTTGACTATTCCAATTAATCTAGTTCTCTATTATGTTCTATCCTTAGAATGAAATACACGTATTTATCTTTAAAACAAAATACATATATGTAATCTAAAACAATATGTACATATTTTACCATTAAAACAAAATATACATATAAGAAATTCATTTAAATCAATTTGTATTTTAATATATATCTGAAAATTCAAATTACACTGGGTTTGAAAAATTGTATACAATTATTAATCATTGATTATTGGGAATATTGTATATTAAAATACAATATTATTGAATATTATAAATTAATATTCACAACTCGGGATGTCTAAAATCCTGGGTCTTTACATTCATCCCCCTTAAAAGAATTTCGTCCCCAAAATTCGATAGCTAGTTTAGTAAAACTATTCACACACGTTAGAACTGATTAATAACAATCCAAACTACACCAGTAAACACATAGATTCATACATGTAAATCAAAATATACATTACATTTAGTACCCTCCATAATATTCCTACAAATGTTATCATCATCATTTAAACATACAAATATATACAGATATATATATCACCCTACCAAACAACTAACATCCATGACGTCCATGGGTCAAAAACATATACAAAAAGGCACACACTACCAAGAGAAAACAACCCAAACTAACTATGGACTCTTACTACACGAGTCCTCCTCTTCTGGTCCCCAAAATTCCCTGGACTCCACATCATTGTCCGGGACACAAACAACCTCTGGACTAGGCTCTCTAGAAAGGAAATCTACACCAGCAACTGGCTCCTCAACAACCTCCCTAAACTCCCAAATGACTGCATCGTCATTTTCTGATTCGGGATCCTTCTCCACTTCGAACTCTTCCTCGTCATCGAATTCCTTATCTTCGCCTTCGCCTTCGACTTCGAATTCCTCTTTACTGTCGAAATCCTCCATGGGATCTTCTTGTTAAGGCTGAGGCCGAGGCTGCTCAATAGGCTCTACTGGCTCTTATGGCTCTTCTTCATATAAGGACGGTTCGTTAAGATCCGCCTGAATTCTTCTGACCCGGTCAAAATCACCATCTCTCCTTGCCCTAGCTAGTGCTCCTCCACAATTGATGCTACGGGTTCTCTACAATCAATACCAAAACCCAAAGGTGAGATCCTAAGGTTTATACTTCTGTAGGCTAAAGAGTACATCAAAGTCTACATTTCAAAATTAATTCCTCCTTAAAATTTCTATTACCCAAGATTTATAAAATCATCTTTCCAAAATAGTTTAAGTATATATTTGAAAAGTGATTATAGGTAGAGAAAAATACACATATATATAGTAAGTTTATGAACAATTTAGTGATTATAGGTAGAGAAAAATACACACACATATATATAGTAAGTTTATAAACAATTTATTTCTTCATTATATATATATATATATTTATACAACAAAGTAAAGTGTTACAAGGTTTGAATTTTCAAACATCCATTTTAGAAACCCATTATTCTAAAATTATTATCAATGGTGGAAAATTTCCTAAAATATTAGTTTAAATGTTTTCCAAATACCTTTAGTAAAAGAATTTATTAAAAAATATCTTTTACAAATAAAACTTAATAAAATCCATTTTCCAAATATTCAAATTCTAAAGGGTTCATTTTTCTAAGGGTGTACTCAAGGTTGACGGCTAAGACCACTCAATCCTAGATGATAAATTATTATCATCTCAACCAATCATTTGAAATACCATATATATTTAAAAATCATATTTTTTTTTATATAGAAAATATATCCGGGTAAAATTATTTCATCTACCCTTAAAATAATATTGTGTCTGTTGGCCTAGTTCTAGTGTTTAGAGATCTCTATCAATAACGTTAGCTACTCATATTGACTAGAATCCATATGCCAATTAACTGATCAATTAACACAATATAAAAAATCATTTTTATATATAACTAACGAATACGTGCTCTCGCATATATATACACACACTCGGACTCAAATAGGTTACTACAGACTCTATCCCTAATGAACAACCTACTCGAACCTAGGTATTCACTCAACCTAGGCTCTGATACAAAAATGTCACGACCCATTTTTTCATACCGATTTAAATTGACTTTGAACCACACTTGTCAGCCAAATCTCTCGAAAAGATGGGTAGTGAAAAGAGGAAAGAAGGTAGAAATAGAAGAAGAAAGAAGAAAAGAGAATAATCAGAATCTCACAGCAGATCGAATAAATTATAACAGAAATACGTCTTTACATGAAACCAAAACTGTTGCTTTATATAACATATACAGACTTTAAATCAGAGTTACAACCACTCAACTTGGACAATTTATAACAATCCTACCCTTACAACTAGTGACCACACAACCAAATACAGACTGAATATAAGCATCTACGTTAATACGTCTCCTGATTCCAGCTCCTCTCTTGAAGCGTCCACTCTTCCAGCTAAACCTAGAAATATGCTCGGTCTGACCCAAACATATAAGAAAAACACCAAGCCCGGGTCAGTCTGGTAAACCAGCGTGAGAAACACACTCAAATTGATTTATTAAAGTTTAAAATCCTTTGAAATCAAAGGTATCTCGTAAGACCACGCCACAAATAAACATGTCGGGTTTTTACCTTACAATAACCAAAACATTTCTTATAAAATCCTCTAATATTATAATAATGTCTATATACAAATACCAATTCAAATAGCTGAAATTGTTATATTATTAAATTCTAGCATACTAGCCACAAAGTGGTTTCTGTAATCAAAACCGTAAAGGGCACGTATGGAGAATGGATTTCCAATGAATGACTAGGCACCGAGGTACTACCTATCACGGTACCTGGTCTAGATCAGCGTGCCGAGGACCCATCCGTTCCCCTACAACACAAGACCAGACTACCCCTTACTAAATAGCCCGAGTAAGATTACCATGCGGTTGGGATCAGCAACCGCCCACACAACCGAAATAAAAAGGGACTTCTAGACAGGGATGATCTCACCCTACTTGGGTGCTACCCACTTAGTCTTGCTGCATATCCCCTGATTTTCAGTCATTCCCATTTCATGAGGCTCGAGCCTAAGCATTACCTTTTTAGAACATATCATTTAGAATGCTTACCATCCACTTGACGATGTTCTGAAAGAATTCATCCATACAAGTCCGTTCCGGGATCGAACGGAACCGGAGGTACTATTCCTACTACATCCATTTTGGAATCACCCTCAGAATTAGTAGAGATTAGCCCTTGCACTTCACTGCTCCATATTTGACTCCAAGCTCTTGTCTTCAACACGAAAACGTACTCGTTGGATCGAAGTAGTTTTCAGATTTCAAATCCGATCCCGGTCTCTTCGAAACAACATTCGCTATCTCCCGGTAAACTCAACCCCGGTTCTTTAGGAAATATACCGACGAAATACAAGATCAGAGTTAACCTCTTAACCATTTGTGGACGGGCTCCTTATAATTCATCCTACAGAACAACCAAGTTTATACGTACGGTATATCACCTTGAATGGTAACTATACCATATAATTCCCGAGTCTATTCTAGATATTTCCAAAGTTAGATTTTTTTCCAAATTTGATAGTCGGTTGTTTAACTATCAAAACAATCAATCAATTCAACCTACTTTATTTTCCATTGCAACTATTAAGCCTTGTTCACATTTAAAATCCAAATAGATTAAAACTTACTAAGTAGGCTTATTTCTTTTGGTAAATATATTTCTGAAACCATTCTTCCATAATCATACTTATAAGTTTCAAATAAAAGTCATTCTTATAAGTTTTTAAATAAATACTCTCAAGTTTTATTAAATAAAATACTATTAATAAAAGTTTACTGTACAATATATCATTCAAAACAATATTAATTATTAATAGATTTATTTTAAAGAAAATATGTTTAAATACTAATTATTCTAAAATAAAATAGAAATTGACTTTGAAATGATCATTACAAAAGAATAGTTTTATACTTGAAATAATTTAAATAATTTTTAATTTAAAATGAACTTATACCTTATAAATGATTTCCAAAAATAATAAATTAACTACTTTTGACATTTCAAAAATATTTATTAGTTCCTTTAAAACATCATTAAAAATAATATTCATTTTTAAAACAACTAGTTCAAAGTCAACCAAATAGAATAAGGCCTATCAGTCTCAATGGTACTTATCAATCTACAATTCACAGTTAATACAGATATTCAAAATCAATCAACTTCCATAGATCGCTTCACATTATATTCTCAAATATAATTAGCAGACAAATAACAGATATATGCATGAATAACATATCAGAGATTATCATGGCTAGTAAACAATAGCACATATAATATTAAATTGATAGCTAAAACTACCCACAGAAGTTGAATTAATTATTTAGCAGAATGGTGTCTGATTCCGCTAACCAAATGTCAACAGTTTGAATAGTCTACATTTAACATAACTATTTACTTGGGAACATTTTATCAGATAGGCCATATAAAATTTACAACGGCATTCATTTCCAATTGGTAATTAAATTCAATCTGAACAAGCTTGTAAAATTTTACTTATTTAACTTCACAATGGATCGTACGACAGCATAACATTCGTCGATACGAACCATCTTCTCCATAACACTTTATTACCTAAAAAATAAAATCACTTGAAACTTGAATTAATTCAAAAGTATAAACATTTTATTTTCCCTTAATTATCTTCTTAACAATATTTAAATTTTTAGATAAACTCAAGAATTTATAAATAAATTATTTAAAGAACTTGACTAATTTGTGATAAAATAATTCATTTAAATGACCATAATTTGAAAGAATTAAAGTATACAAATTTATATATATTTTAAAATTCCTTGCCTTCAAAACATTTAAATATCAAAGAGGATTGGTTTAAAATAATTACTTAATCAACATGCTGGATTAATGCTATAAGGAACAAATGGTTGTGGATTTATCTTTATACAAATTTCTTTATTTAAACAAAAACTTGTTTTAAAATAAAATCCAGACCACACGGGCCCGAAGCCCAACCCAGAGACAAAAACAAAATCGAAACCTAAATATTCCACAACACTAATGGGTTGAAACCCATCTCGTTACTACCTAGCTCCAAAATCTATCCTTCTTCTTCCCTTACCAGACTAATCATCTCATCCCACCCAAACCATCTGGATTTGATGCCATTGATCGAAAAACATTCCGATCAACTTGCCTACCTTCTACATGATCATCGAAGTGCCCACGAACCAAACCATAACCCAAATCGAACGCAAACCCCCATTGACGAACCACCTCGATCAGACAACCCTTCGTGCACGCTGTGCACGTGCACACCCTTACCTCTGACCAACCCATTGGCGCTACCCCATAGTCGAGTTACAAAATGCTACCTGTTCTAAAACGTCACATTGTCGAAGTTAGCAGTCATCTCGATCGAAAATTGATCAGCTACCAAAACTTCCAGAACCAAGATAATCAACTCACTCCCACACATCGACGCACCGCAACGACGGCCATCCACTATCCCGCATGCCACCTATTGCCATCGAAAGCCCACTCATTGCTCTTCCTTCCAGCCCAAAATTGAAGAACTCGATCGCCACTCCACCTAATTCTATCGCAAAACCGACCATCCATCATCTACCCAAAACCCTAAAATTGACTCGATCAACCAAACCAAACCCAAAACCCAAATTCTTCCATGGTCGATGTCTCCACATTGACCACCAGCTCCTATAGAATTGACCCTACCACCTCACGGTGAATAGATCGTCCGAAATTATTTTTTTACGGAAAACATTCTTCTAACAATTTCCCAAACTATACAACTCCAAAAATTATAAATCTACCACAAAAATTCATATTCTCACATAAGAATCAAGGCTGCATGTTTAAATCAATAGAATTAAAAACATTTATTTTTCACTAAAATTGGATTGTTCACTGTAAAATAGAACCCTATCGATCTTCACAGCATAATTCTTCACAAATCTAATTTTACCACAAACTATACTAGAAAATAAATAGATTCCTAGTTTACATCAACATGAAATATGATCTAGGTAAAGAGATTTAGATTTTTGATTGTTAGAATGAACAATGCATTCACCATCAACAGAGAAATTCAGTTTTGAGGTTTAAAATTCAGTTTCTCACCTTCCACGTTGATTCCAGATGCTTTTAAAACTTGAAGTTGATGTCTTTGATTTGAAAAGTTGAAATCTTTAAAACTGAATCCAAATATGCTTTTGAATCTCCATGTGATTTGAATTAAACGGAGATGCTCCTGACTTTTTAAACTTCCAAACTAGGTTTTACACAGTGCTTATCTTTTCTTTTTCCTTTTTCTTGTAAATTTTGCTTGCAATTTAAACAGAGACTATTTTTTTAAGTTACAAATTTTAATTTCCAAACCAACTCAGATCTAATACCATACATATATATACACAAGCTTGCAGCCAATAGATGATAGCCTGAAAAGATTTTTGGTGGCTGAGATAGATATTGTCTCCAGCTGAGAAGATTTTTGAAAAGAAAAGGAAATTATTACAATGTTTACTGCCAAATGTTAATGTTTACTTCCAAGTGTATTAATATGTTTGCTGATTCCAGTATTTATCACTTATTATCCATAGTTGTTTGATTAAGAACTGTTTTACTCCTTGTTTACCGATCTAAATTTCTATTACCCACTACCCATAGTTTTCTTTGTTTAAACTGTTTTTGTTAACTGCATTGCTCCTAACAGTAAATGATTTTGAGGTCGTTTATTTATATACAAACTATGAAAGCTTTTAAAGTATATGACTGTATGCTTAAGAAATTTAGACAGCCTAAAGTTATCTTTGCTTTTGACTAAATTGTATTTGCACCAATCACTAATACATTTTAAAATAAAGGTGAAAGACTAATACATTAAAATGACACTTCTTGGTATATACCTTTATGTACATATATTATTTTAAACAATGTTAAAACAAAAATGAGAAACTTTAATAACACTTCTAGTTAATTTGTCTTATATATCTGTGTGTGTGTGTTACTTTAACAAAATGAAATAGAATAACATTGTATGTTAAATACCCAATATACATATGTTACTTAATGAAATAAATATCATTCAATATTAAACACCCTATATTTGTATGTTACAAGAACTTCAAAGTGGTGTAAAAAATTATTTTTAAATCCTTCATGTGTATATATATATAACCATATATACATCTTTTATTTGTTATATGGAAATATATTATTTCATATAAACTAAATTCATTAGTTATCTATATATATAGTCTCTCCTATTTATATTTATATGATTATTATACATATCTCTTAGTTTACAACGTTTATCTATTTAAAATATTATAAACTTTATTTTTACTTAACATAACATATATATAATTTCCTTATTCAATGTATACATGTTATTTAAGTAACTTAAAATTCCTTTATTTAATATAAACAATATTGTTCATATATACCAAAATCAAAAATATCACTTTTACTTTACTATGAATTTCTTATCCAATTTTATTCCATGTAAATTTATTATTCCTATATGTAAAATATATGCATTTGAATATTCCAATTAATTTAATTCTCTATTATGTTCTATCCTTAGAATAAAATACACATATTTATCTTTAAAACAATACATATATATATATTTAATCTAAAATAATATATACATATTTCACCTTTAAAACAAAATATACATATAAGAAATTCATTTAAATCAATTTGTATTTTAATATAGATCCGAAAATTCAAATTACACTGGGTATGAAAAATTGTACACAATTATTAATCATTGATTATTGGGAATATTGTATATTAAAATACAATATTATTGAGTATTATAAATTAATATTCACAACTCAAGACATCTAAAATCCCGGGTCGTTACATTTCTGCTTTATAAAGAAACAACAAAAACAATAATTTTAATAATAGTGATTGATACTTAACATTGGAATAAGAAATATGATTTCTATTTCAAAATGTATTTTCATATAGAAAATTGTTTTCTATGATATTTATTTCTCTTGAGTTCTGGATATTTGATCGAAGAACTCTCCACTGTAAACTAGTTGCAGTACGTGAAATAAATAAATCTATATTAAGTGAATGATGGACATCCGAATTTAGTACGCTATTATAGTAATGGCGGAAATAGTGGAAGCATGTCATATAACACTTGTCGATTGCATCATATTAGGAAAATTGTTTTCGTATAACGTACTGAATATTTTTTATGAAATAATGACTATTTTTCAGTATTGACTGAGAAATGGACATGACTACATTTAATATGACTATTATGAATATTCGTTATGCAATAAAACTATAATGTGGTATTTTTTTCATAACAAAAGTGATGCATTAGAAAATATAGAAGTACCTAATATTATTTACAGTTATTTTGGAATTATAGACTAAGCCATAGTTTTGAGAAAATAATCTTATTATATAATTTTGAATCATATAATACTGGTTAATTATATCTCAAACAATTAAGCGCTATGCACCCATTCAGTGGGAGCATTATAAGACTTAATGAACTCTTTAAATTGATACGTATAAGTATATGTAATCATAAGTCTATTAACACCAAAACGGTTCCTCGTACTTCACAATATTCATCGATGAGTTAACGTATGTATTTGATATACATGTAGTATATCTATGGTCACGACCCATCCCTTTCGACCCTCAAAAATCGGCAAAAAATATGCTACAGTATAATATGCCAAAGGTCGGGTATCGAAAAAGACAGATTGTTGAGGAAAAAGAAAGAAGTTAGAAGAAAAAAGGAACTAAACAATAACAAAATCTCACAATCGCAGCGGAACAAAATATAATACATAATATCAGATATTTATACAAAATGAAAACTATATCTGTTTTATATATTACATCAGAGTAACACACTGACAAAACAACAATTACCAGCCAGGCAGTTATAACAACCTGCCTCACAACTTGCTGGCAACTCAACAATCACAGCAGCGAACATAACAAGTACGGGTAATATGTCTCGGACTCCAGCTCCTCTCCTGAGCTTCACAGCATCCTTTCCTGTAATCTATAATACTCGGTCTGACCCAAGCATTATAATAAAATAATGTTCGAGTCAGTCTGGAATACCAGCGTGAGATAAATACACCCAAATTGATTATTAAAGTTTCAAAACCCTTTGAAATCAAAAGCATCTCATACGACCACGCCACAAATAAACATGTTGGGCTTTTACCTTACAATAGCCAACACGTTTTTATTAAAATCCTCTGATATTATAATAGGGACTATTTACAAATACCTATTAAAATAGCCAAAATCGTTACATTAATTAAATTCTAGCATACTAGCCACAACCGTGGGTTCTACAAACAAAAATCGTAAAAGGCGCGTAGGGAGAATGGATTTCCAACTAACGACTAGGCACTAGGGTACCACCTGTCACAGTACCTGGTCTAGATCAGTACCGAGGATCCACCCTAAATTCCGTGCAACTCAAGACCCAGACTACCCCTTACTGGATAATCTGGAGTAAGTCGCCCCGCAGTTGGGATCAGCAACTGCCACACAGCGAGATAAAGAGGAACATCTAGACAGGGATGAACCTACCCTAATGGGCGATACCCACTTAGCCTTGCTACATATCTCCTGATTTTCAGTCATTCCAGGTTGATGAGGCTTGAGGCTAAGCGTTACCTTTTTAGAACGTTTCACTTAGAATGCTCACCGTCCACCTGACGATGTTCTCAAAGCATTCATCCATACAAGTCCGTCCCGGGTTCGAACGGAACCGAAGGCACTACTCCTACTACATCCATTTTGGAATCACCCTCAGGATTAGTAGTGACTAGCCCTTGCACTTCACTGCTCCATCTTTGAATCCAAACTCGTCTTCCTCACGAAAACGTACAAACCGGATCGAAGTGATTTTTAGGAAATAAATCCCGATCCTGCTCTCTTCGAAACGATCAGCGCATTGGCCAATATTGATAGTCGGTGATTTAACTATCAATTACAGAATCAACATCCATCAAACAATAAATAATCACCCAAATTATTTATTAATCTCAAAATATCTTTGCAAGATATATTTTCCTTTTTAACCCTTTTTTTGAAATAGTTTTCAAAGCCGCACTCTTCTCATGGAATAAATTCCCAATATTTATTTCCACTGAAAACACCAAGTACAACTACCTTAGATTTCAAAACGATTAAATCACTTTATTCTAAAATATACCTTAAATATTTAAATTAGACTACTTAAACATTTTATTCAAAAATATATTTTACAAATATTTAAAGCAAAACTATTTTATAAGATATAAACTAATTTTATAATAAAGGTTAAGTTACACTAAATTTAAAAAGAGGAGTTACAAAATTCAATACTAGTTTCGAATAAAACCAAACTATCTTCAAAATAAATCCATTTTATAAACTATAAATATTAAAAATATTCTTTCAAAACATAAAGCTAATCAACCCTTTAAAATAATTACTACTATAACTAATTTGTTAAATACTCACTATTAAATTTTTTACAACTTAAACAATAATTTCTTGAAACCAATTCTTTTAAAGCAACTTCAAAACTTCTAACTTTTACTCAAAAATCCGCTTTAACAACGTACTTGGCTTTTCAGGGAAATACAATTCCATTTTAGTATAAACCAAAGAATTCTTTTTATAAATCCCGCCGGATTTATCTTAATTAAAATTTACATTTAAATCCCGTAGATTTCTCCCAACACTTTAAAAATAAACCCTTTTTATTTTAAACAATTTCCCATTCCCTGGAAATCACTCTCCAAATATATACTTAAATTATTAAAATACGGCTAGAAATTATTTAAAAGAAAATAATACTTGAGAAAATATAGGGGAGATTCTAGGTGATTCAAACCAAATTACTTTTTCAAATAAAATCATTAAATCCATTATTTATATTAAAATTCCTTTTTTGGAAATTTAATACCATTTTACTTTTAAAATAATTGAGTACTACAAATTCTTTAAATAAATATTTACTTTGTACTTGAAATAATTTAAAGTAACATTTTCTCCAAATATCCCAAACACATTTTAAACCGTTAATTTTTATTTTGGAATCTTTCTTTGGAATCATACTTAATTTCCAGGAAAACACTTTCCATATTTAGAAATAATCCATCTTTATTTTAAAATAATTTATACCTACTTAAAGAATTTCCCACCGAAAATCTATAGTTTCAATATTTATCCCCCGATAAATATTCCATTTCATTTATAAACCCAGTTTATAAATTTCCATTACTCATTTCCTGTTAAATCATAATTTCAAAAAAAACACTTCAAATTCCAACCAATTTTCCTGAATTTGATTTCCTTAAATT
Source organism: Allium cepa (assembly GCA_030765085.1). Lineage (NCBI taxonomy): Eukaryota > Viridiplantae > Streptophyta > Magnoliopsida > Asparagales > Amaryllidaceae > Allium > Allium cepa. The sequence goes on from CM060929.1 coordinate 569,142,859, forward strand.
CATTACTTAAAAACTCCTTTTCAATTCCCTTTTTAATCCTAATTTATTTTATTTTCATTTATAATTTAACATACCATATTATACTTATTCAATCATAACACAGCACAACTTAATTTCCAAATTAATCAATCATAACACGGCACAACTTAATTTTCAAATTAATCTATCACAGCATATAAATGAAATACATCATCAATTATGAAAATAATTTCTATATTGTGAGGAATCCAGTTGGATCCCTCCAACCTGTTTCCTTACATCCATAGATGTTAATACAACCAATAAATATTGATCCAACCTGATAGTAATTATCATATTCAGCTAATCAACCAATCGATCATTTAAATATAACTATTTAAATTAAATGGCATCCAGATGTGAGTGAGATTAACTCACCTTGAATTTCGAAATGCGGAGCGTTCAAATTTTACATTAATTCAAACGACGTTCGATTTAACCTAAATTTTTACTTTCTCAGAACGATCCCAGATCTACACCACAGCGGGCTGCTCGTCGCTGCGATTCCCACGCTACCAAATTCGTCGGAATATGATAATGTATGCAAAAGTTATGGTTGTTTAAAGTTTGTATGATTTTAATGTAAATATTTTCACACATTATTATTTTAAAAACTGAAGCTACCATCAGGCAGTCCGATCAAGAAACGAGATCCAGGCTGCATGAATGCTTCTCCTTCCACGTGACATCAGGTTCGAACAAACCCATCAACGCCTCTAAACCCTAATAGCCGCTCCCACGACGCTCGCCGATAGATCGATCAGAGGCCACCACGTCGTAGAGCGCTGCGAGCTCTACCTTCGGCCAAAATACAATGAAGCTCGGTCATCCCTAGGTTGCAAAATCTAAGCACGAACGCATGCCCATCCACCTCGATTTTCCCACAAACCAGAGCTCAGATTCCGATCATGGCCGTTCAATTTGAAGAACTCGATGAGCTCTTCATCATTGAAGTTGGAAGAATTCGCTAATAATTAGCGGATAAGATGGAGTTTGAAGAAGAAAAAGAAAACATACATGCCATTGAAATGTTTTTCACGGAGGCTCGAAAATGATACTAGGGTTTCGACCTTATACATACACACACGCACACACATATATATATATACATGTAATCAAATTATTTTATTAATATTCTCAATTTTAACAAACTTTTACAAACGAACTCCAAATCTCATGTGCCGCTAGGCGTTTATAAGGTTTTACCCGCATTCCGAACACAATGGAACGTGTTTTGCAAGCTAATTTGGTCATATGTGGAAGATAGCTTTTTGAATCGAGTTTAAATACTAAATTATCGATTTTAATTTCAACGCATTTCTCACCCGTACGAGCAAACGGTAAACCCAAACGCTACGATATTTGAAATTCGATAATAATACATTATTAGGGATCTAATTGAACTGGTTTCGTAGAATTTTGAGACTCTTCCCCGGAAGGCTATTTTAACTCGTCGATTAATTCGAGCGATTTTCAAAATCGTCGAAATCACTTAAACTTTCACTTTTAAAATTTTACTATCTTAATTATAAATCATACAGAATTCACATTAGAAATCATTCTGATTCATTTCGAATCAAAATCTGACTATTTGCATTATTATATTAAATTCCATTTTTAAATTAATATAAAATTCCAAATTTTAAGCTTATCGACTTTTTGATTCCATCCAAAATTCCAACATTATTATTTAAATCCAAATAGACTTAAAATAAATTTTAGAAACCATTTTATATCTATTTACACCCAGATTCACCAATTATCCTATTGCAAATATTTAATTGCTATTATCCAATTCAATTGAATTCCCATATTTGAAATTTTAACTAATTTTATTAATTTAACCAAAATCTTTTTTTTTTCAAAATCAAATTATAATCCATATTCAACATTTAAAATGAATTAAATGTTCAAAATCTAACGATCAAAATTGCGGGTTGTTACTAAATTCATTTACTTACCCATACTTAGTTAAAAACTTACATTCACCTCACCCAAAATTTTTAGCTCAATTTCAAAACCATTTGCTTCATTTTTAACTCAAGAGCTTTGTTTCAACATCATTTCAAAAATAACTTTCCTAGCTAACCAAAATTTTCAACATTTCCAAAAAAATTCTAATTTTCAAAATTTTTGAAATTTTTTCACAGCGTCTCCTTTGTACGGAGAGCGTTTTACAATATCACAATAGTCATAAATATATATACATCGACCCACACAGTCGGAAAACAAAATATACCACAATAGATATATCATTTTCAAATTTTATTGCATAGGCGTACCTTAGATTAGCAATTTAAAAACAAGCGGCTAATTTATATTGCATTTACGTGCTCTAGCTCTATCAATTGCCTTCCGTACCTGTACTTACTCAAATATACAATATCAGCATTCAACAATATAAGATTTTTAACAACCTTCCATACATTTATCTTAGCTAAACACAACAATTACATAGCCCAACAACAAATTTCATAATCCTACAAGTTCCATCTTTATAGCAATCACAAGTTTTCAACACCATTTAATTCTCCTAACAAATCTAAATTTCATTTTATTCCACTCAAATGATTTACAATCAAGTTTACTTTTTACAATTCATATTTACTACAACCAATTCATTTTCACTTCAATATGATTAACCTATGCTTTACTTACATTAACTTACTTCAATTCAACTCCAAATTGATTCATAATCAAATTTTTGTTTTAAATTTGATATACTTGCATTTCTTTTATGATTCACTTGCATTTATATACAAAACCACTTAATTAGATTTCACTTAATCCATTTGATTCAAAAACCAGCTTAATTTGCTTCTTTAAATCAATTCAAATCCGTTTATAACAAACAACCAATTTCCATGCAAAATTTTAAGTTATCCATGCAAGTAACCATCACTTAAGCTTATAACCATTTAAAATTAATTCCATCTCAATCTATATCAATTTTATTTCATTCGGAATTATTCATAACCCAAACAATTTTTACTTCATCACAATTATTAAATCAAATCCTTATTCTCATTTCAAGTTCATCATCCAACTTAATTTTATATTAATATCATTCTATTCTGGATTATTTACAACTCATAGATTCTTATTTTATCACGATAAGGAATTAAAATTCTTTCACTTGCATTAAAATTTTATTATCTAAACAAACTTCATTCAGGACCCCTTATAAAGCTCGACCACAATCATTTTCCAATTTGCTTAAGTTATTTCAATAACAAATTAACTCCATTTCTTCTCACCTTAATCTTATTTCCATTTTTATTTGATTCTTACCCAATCAAATTCCAATCCATTTACAAATTTTAATTCAATTTGTTTACATACTCAATCCATATTAAATTTGTTCACCTTCTCAATTCATTTCTGAATTTATTAATAACATAATCATTCCAATTATTCTAAACCAGAACTAGGTTTTATTTTGCTTTTTAAATTTTTAACAAGCCACCAAAATTATATTCATTCCAATACAATTTCCATTTAATTTAGCTTACACTAAATTCATCCTCAAACAATTCCTTTGGATTTAGTTGAGTGAGCATTTACTTCATTCAATATCATTTCAACTAAATTAAATTTTCTTTCAATTCAATTCATTTCCGATTCTAATTCAAGTTCAACCAAATTTTATTTAGCCAAATTAAATTCATACCATTTCCTTTACTATTTTAAATAAGAATTTAATTCTATTCAAGATTATTTATAACACAACTGAGTTTTGATTTTAATTCAATTCAAATTCAACTAAATTCTATTTCTCTATATATAAGTTCAAACTTATTTACTAACCTAAGTCCATTCACATTTTATTTTGGTTTTACAACTTTCATTTCCTATTCTTAAGTTCACCAACTTATTTATTTAAAAGCTTATATTGCTCATTTGAGTCCATTTTCATCTTATAATCACAATTCCAAATTATACATAACACTTAATAGCTTAAGGATATAAAATTTCATTACACAATTATAATCATTGTACATTTCAATTTTATATTCGATTTAATTCAATTTCAATTTTATTTTCAATTTTATTTTATATTTAACTTATCCTGAGTTAAATGCAAATATATTTTATTCACTTCCATTTACTCAAGTTAAATTTTAATTCCAGGATTAAAATTTTCATTTTTTTCTTATTAATATCAACTTCACTTTATATGTTCGATAGTTGATTTATCTTAACTTTCCACGTTATTTAAATAGAGTTCCCAGAATTCAATTACTCGGTTTTATTTCAAAACCTTTTGAAATTATAAATAACACATACCCACTTGGTATATTAAGTCAAATCTTTGAATTCCAAAACACTTGGTTTTACCAAAACAAATTTCGTTTTTGAAATTTCTAAAAGCACTTATACGCAACAAGTCCAAACAAATATCATAACCAATCTCCACGACATCAATCCATCACTTTAGAAACTCGAAAATGAAGACTGATGATGTGGCCATCATTATCAGGATTATTTTCCAGCGACTGAAGTGAGTTCAGTGCGTCCTTACTACCATAAATTCCTTTCAAACAATTTCCATTCAAAAATATTCCCAAAATAATACTCCATCATTGCCTTCAAACGCTTTGGAAAATATTTCAAACATTCCCAAGATTTTAAATTTCCAAACCTTTTGTTTATATTCATTTGAAACCCCTTTTTAAAATTTCTGGGATTTAAATTCTGGTTTAATTCAAAATTTAGTTATACTTCTTTTGGATAAGTTACACCTATAGAATTCTATTTGATTATATATCATTTCAAAATTTAGATCAAATTTTAGATTCTTATTTAATTAAGATATCCGCAACCAAACATCCAAATATATATAATAATTTCAGAAAATTATTTCTTTTATATCAAAATATAATTTTGGGTAAAATTATTTCATTTACCCACTTTAAAAACAATACTATGTCGGTTTATCTTGTTTAAGAGTTTAGAAACCCCTATCGATACGATTGTACTTCCCGTACCGACCAAAATTCATAAACACTCAACCGATAAGTCAACACAATATAAAAACAATTTTTATATCCACTAAAAAATATGCGCTCATATCTATTATTACACTCAAACTCATTATAGAGTACTATTGACTCTGTTTAATGAGTAATTTCCCCACCAGAGCCAAGGTTATCGCCAACCTAAGCTCTGATACCACTGTCACGACCCATCCCTCTCGACCCTCTAAAACCGACGCAAAAAATGCTATAGTATAATATGCCGACGATTGGGTGCCGGAAAAGACAGATTGTTGAGGAAAAAGAAAGAAGATAGAAGAAAAAAGGAACTAAACAATAACAGAATCTCATAATCGCAGTGGAACAAAATATAATACATAATATCAGATCTTTACACAAAATGAAAACTATATCTGTGTTATATATTACATCAGAGTAACACACTGACAAAACAGTAATTACCAACCTCGCAGTTATAACAACCTGCCTCACAACTTGCTGGCAACTCAACAATTACAGCAACGGACATAAACAAGTACGGGTAATACGTTTCAGACTCCAGCTCCTCTCCTGAGCTCCATAGCATCCTTTCCTGTAATCTATAATACTTGGTCTGACTCGAGCATTATAATAAAATAACATCCGAGTCAATCTGGAATACCAGCGTGAGAGAAATACACCCAAATTGATTATTGAAGTTTCAAATTCCTTTGAAATCAAAAGCTTCTCATAAGATCACGCCACAAATAAACATGTCTACCTTACGATAGCCAAAACATTTTTATTAAAATCCTCTAATATTATAATAGGGTCTATTTACGAATACTTATTAAAATAGCCGAAATTGTTACATTAATTAAGTTCCAGCATAGTAGCCACAATCGTGGGTTCTACAAACAAAAAAGATAAAAGGCGCGTAGGGAGAATGGATTTCCAACTAATGACTAGGCATTGGGGTACCACCTGTCACAGTACCTGGTCTAGATCAGTGTACCGAGGATCTATCTTAAATCCCCTGCAACACAAGACCGGGACTACCTCATACTGGATAATCCCGAGTAAGATCACCCCGTAGTTGGGATCAGCAACTGCCACACAGACGAAATAAAAAAGGACGTCTAGACAGGGATGACCTTACCCTAATGGGCGCTACCCACTTAGCCTTGCTGCATATCCCCTGATTTTCAATCATTCCTGGTTGATGAGGCTTGAGGCTAAGTGTTACCTATTTAAAATGTTTCACTTAGAATGCTCACCGTCTACCTGACTTCTGAAAGCATTCATCCATACAAGTCTGTTCTGCGTTCGAATAGAACCGAAGGCACTACTCCTACTACTACATCCATTTTGGAATCACCCACAGGATTAGTGGCGACTAGCCCTCGCACTTCACTGCTCCATCTTTGAATCCAAACTCGTCTTCCTCACGAAAATGTACAAACCGAATCGAAGTGGTTTTCAGGAAATAAATCCCGATCCCGGTCTCTTCGAAACGATCAGCGCATTGGCCAATATTGATAGTCGGTGATTTAACTATCAATAACAGAATCAACAACCATCAAACAATAAATAATCACCCAAATTATTTATTAATCTCAAAATATCTATGCAAGATATATTTTCCTTTTCAACCCTTTTTTTGAAACAGTTTTCAAAACCGCATTCTTCTCATGGAATAAATTCCCATATATTTATTTCCACTGAAAACACCAAGTACAACTACCTTAGATTTCAAAACGATTAAATCACTCTATTCTAAAATATACCTTAAATATTTAAATTAGACTACTTCAACATTTTATTCAAAAATATATTTTACAAATATTTAAAGCAAAACTATTTTATAAGATACAAACTAATTTTATAATAAAGGTTAAGTTACACTAAATTTAAAAAGAGGAGTTACAAAATTCTATACTTGTTTCGAATAAATTTAACCAAACTGTCTTTAAAATAAATCCATTTTATAAACTATAAATATAAATAATATTCTTTCAAAACATAATGCTAATTAACCCTTTAAAATAATTACTACTATAACTAATTTGTTAAATACTCACTATTAAAATTTTTACAACTTAAATAATAATTTCTTGAAACCAATTCTTTTAAAACAACTTCAAAACTTCTAAATTTTACTCAAAAATATTCTTTAAAAACGTACTTGGCTTTTCAGGGAAATACACTTCCATTTTAGAATAAATTAAAGAATTCTTTTTATAAATCCTGCTGGATTCATCTCAATTCAAATTTACGTTTAAATCCCATAGATTTCTCCCAACACTTTAAAAATAAACCCTTTTTATTTTTCAACACATTTCCCATTTCCTGGAGATCACTCTCCAAATATATACTTAAATTACTAAAATACGGCTACTAGAAATTATTTAAAAGAAAATAATACTTGAGAAAATATAAGGGAGATTCTAAGTGATTTAAACCAAATTACTTTTTAAAATAAAATTATTAAATCAATTATTTATATTAAAATTCCTTTTTTGAAAATTTAATACCATTTTACTTTTAAAATAATTGAGTACTACAAATTCTTTAAATAAATATTTACTTTTTACTTGAAATAATTAAAAGTAACATTTTCTCCAAATATCCTAAACACATTTTAAACCTTTAATTTATATTTTGGAAGCTTTCTTTGGAATCATACTTAATTTCCAGGGAAAACACTTTCCATCTTTAGAAATAATCCATCTTCATTTTTAAAACAATTAATACCTTCTTATAGAATTTCCCACCGAAAATCTATACTTTCAATATTTATCCCCCGATAAATATTCCATTTCATTTATAAACCCTGTTTATTAATTTCCATTACTCATATCCTGTTAAATCACAATTTCAAAAAAAACACTTCAAATTCCAAACCAATTTTCCTGAATTTGATTTCCTTAAATTCATTACTCAAAAACTCCTTTTCAATTCCCTTTTTAACCCTAATTTATTTTATTTTCATTTATGTTTTAACATACCAGATTATACTTATTCAATCATAACACAGCACAGCTTAATTTCCAAATCAATCTATCACAGTATATAAATGAAATACATCATCAATTATGAATTTTTTTCTATATTGTGAGGAATCCAGTTGGATCCCTCCAACCTGTTTCTCTGCATCCATAGATGTTAGCACAACCAATAAATATCAATCCAATCTGATAATAATTATCATATTCAGCTAATCAACCAGTCAATCATTTATATATAGCTATTTAAATTAAATGGCATCCAGATGTGAGTGAGATAAACTCACCTTGAATTTTGAAACGCTGAGCGTTCAAATTTTACATTAAATCGAACGACGTTCGATTTAACCGAAATTTTTACTTGCACAGAATAATCCCAGATCTGCACCATAGCAGGCTGCTCGTCGCTGCGATTCCGGCGCTACCAAATTCGTCGGAATCTAATAATGTATGCAAAAGTTATGGTTGTTTAAAGTTTGTATGATTTTAAAGTAAATATTTTCACACATTATTATTTTAAAAACAGAAGCTACCATCAGGCCGTTCGATCAGGAAATGAGATCCAGGTCACACGAATGCTTCTTCTTCCACGCGACATCAGGTTCGAACCAACCCATAAACCCTCTAAACCCTAATCGCCGCTCCCGCGATGCTTTCCGCTCCCACGAAGCTCGGTCATCCCTTGGTTCCAAAACCTAAGCATGAACGCACGCCCTTCCACCTCGATTTGCCCACAAACCAGAACTTAGATTCTGATCATTGCCGTTCAACTTGAAGAACTCGATGAGCTCTTCATCTTTGAAGTTGGAAGAATTCGCTAATAATTAGTGGATAAGATGGAATTTGAAGAAGAAAATGAGAACACATCGTCCATTGAAATGTTTTTCACCGCGGCTCGAAAATGATACTAGGTTTCGACCTTATACATACATACATACATACATACATACATACATACATATATATATATATATATATATATACGTGTAATCAAATTATTTTATTAATATTCTCAATTTTAACAAACTTTTATAAACGAACTCCAATTCTTATGTGCGGCCAGGCGTTTATAAGGTTTTACCCACATTCTGAACACAATGGAAGGTGTTTTAGAGGCTAATTTGGTCGTATGTGGAAGATAGCTTTTTGAATCGAGTTTAAATATTAAATTATCGATTTTAATTTCAACGCATTTCTCACCCACACGAGCAAATGGTAAATCCAAAAGGTATGAAATTTGAAATCCGATAATAATACATTATTACGGATCCAATGGAACTGGTTTCGTCGAATTCCAAGACTGTGCCCCAGAAGGCTATTTTAACTCGTCGATTAATTCGAGCGATTTTCAAAATCGTCGAAATCACTTAAAAATTCACTTTTAAAATTTTACTATCTTAATTATAAATCATACAGAATTTATATTCACATTAGAAATCATTCTGATTCATTTCGAATCAAAATCTAATTATTTGCATTATTATATTAAATTCCATTTTTAAATTAATATAAAATTCCAAAATTTAAACTTATCGACTTTTTGATTCCATCCAAAAGTCCAACATCATTATTTAAATACAAATAGACTTAAAATAAATTTTAGAAACCATTTATATCTATTTACACCCAGATTCACCAATTATCCCAATGCCAAATATTTAATTGTTATTATCCAATTTCAATTGAATTGCCATATTTGAAATTTTAACTAATTTTATTAATTTAACCAAAATCTTTTTTTTCAAAATAAAATTATAATCCATATTCAAAATTTAAAATGAATTAAATGTTCAAAATCTAACAACCAAAATTCTCGGTCGTTACAGGTAAACTCATAGAATATAAAATAGAAGTAAATAAAATAATATGCAATAGAAATGATTCAATTTGATCAAATGAATGAGTGCATTGGAAAGAGTTTCGAACATACATAAAAAACAAATAAAGTCCAATCTCAAAAGTCATTTCTCAATGTGATACATAATGATCATCGATAAGAATTAATCCAACTTTGTTGGACAATGTACGATTAATTGTGAGTGAAGTTGAGTTAGTTTCTTTCTATAAGGTCATGCACTTAAGAGTGGTGAACAATGTTAATATTATTTCATCTAAATAACAGTTTACAAAATCAAACAAGATAAGGGTTTATAAGAAACCCCAACATATCCTAGGCCAAGGAGTTGTCAGGTTGTGCCAGTCGAAAGATGCATGTTATAATTGTTCGTGAGGGATCTTGTATGAATCTCTTTAATAGGGTTTTGAGAAAGATTGTCACTATATGACGTACTTATGTTTTGAACACAAGTATTGTAAACTAATACCAAACTACTTTTATAAATAAATAATTTCATAACCGTTTATGAATATATTCTATTGCACTAAGAAATAATTGTTGTTTCAAGATATACAACTTCATTGTAAAGGAATTTCGTTGAGGAATCATTGGTAGTTAAATGAAATTAGATACTATCCATAGATAGAACTAATTAGATGAGATGAAATGAAATTAACTAACCTAAACAAACACATTGCATTAGAGTGTCTAATAAGTACTCTTGCATGTTGAAGAGAAACTATGAGTTTCTTAACAATATCGAAAATATATAACCATGATTGTTTAATTAAGCCATTAAGAGTATTGACTTCATGATATGTTATGATGCATGAATTCGAAGAGATTCAAAGTACATTACCAAAATATTTGATTTTGGTAATCATATCCGAACGGATATGATCCATCGACCATAATTGTGAGACTAATGCAGTCGGAATTTAATGAGCAACATTGATAGGAATAACTTCGTAAATTTCAATTGTTAAAATTAACGTAATATGTTCGTTATTCAACGTACTCAAGATAATTCGGATTTACTCAGAAAATTATCAACAAGTACGACTTTAGGTTTTAGTATATATGTGTTTAAACATAAAATTCTAAATATAGACTTAAACTAGACTGTTTGCACATAACAGCCTAAGTGTCTTGAAGTTAGTGGGAGCGATATCAAGTTTGCGGGATTTTGGATATGATTTAAGGAATGATAGAAAGTATCTTTCTATAAGAATCAAACTTAAACAAACATTTTTATGAAAATATAAAAATGCAAAAAAAAAAATGTGCTCATAAGTAAGAAAGTCAAAAGGTACATTGATATCTCTAAAATATAAGTAAAGAACACGTTGTTGATTTTAACGATGTATTTATGTTAAGACGAACCTTAATTATTTCAGTACTCAACTTTGAATTGTAAATGATGTGTTTTACAGCGAGTATAAAAGATATTGGGAATGTCCCAAATCAATATGCAAAGAAACCTTATTAAATTGTTTAATACAGAATATGTGAGATGAGTTCCTTATGCATTGATAATAGCGATTATCATACATGTTATGCTGTTTATGATATCATGATTTTTTAAATATTTAATACATGAAGCAAATATCAATCCAAATTGATATCACTAAATGGTTCGTTAAAGTTTCTCGTGTATTTATGAAATACTAGAGAATCATTTACAAAATAACGAACTCCTTATGAAAGAGTGCTCGAACTCAAACTTCATAAATGATATTGAGTATAATATGTCAATAATAAATTCATGTTAAGAATCTTTAAGTTGGAAATATTCCAAATAGAGAAGATTGTGGCTGATTCATTGAATTGAATAGCGCTACAATAAAAACAATATATATATATATATATATATATAATAATAATAAGAATAATAATAAATGCATAAATTTGTAACTAAGCGGAGGGTGATTCCAATTGTTGAGAGAATCCCCCAACATTGTCATATGATGACAATGTCACTATATAGTTTATATCATGACTAAGTGCTCAATGGGAATCGAGAGACATACTCCGAATTCTTCCACATGATAAAGGTAGTTTATCAGCATCATATAGAGTTAATTGATAGAGTATATGATTAAAACATAATTGTATACTGTTCACTAAGGGATTGACTCAATTTGTTTTAAGAAAACCGATTGGCGAAGTTGGAACGAGATTCCATAATTGACCCTAAGTGCAAGTGGGAGATTGATAGAGTTAGGGGTATGCTCTAGGGGTAATTATGTGATTTGTTAGATATATCTAACTCATTGACCAATCTTGTTCGATAAAAATGCATTTTCTTTGTATTATATACTTGATATGATGTGTTATATTAATTAATTAATTGAATTGAAGGTATGTTTAATAGAAAATCCATAAATGGTACATTTTTGTGATAATAGTTACAAAGCGTTGTAACCGTGAGTAATTTATCACAATGAAGATAAATATATCATTTTAAATATTCCTACTCAAGATACATTTATGGATATCTTGAGATATCTTGTGAATAATTTACACAGTTCTTTCGACTTGAGAATACTATGAATCTTCATTACGAAAGCTCCGCTTTGATTGTAGTCAAATCATGGCAAATCGTCCATCGAGTGACTATTATTAGGTCAAGTGAAAGTATTGGAAGTGAAGCACTATTCAAGAGAGGATTCGTCTCCTCAGTTATATGGGGTTAGTATCACGGTCAACACAAGTTAACCCAAAGTCAAAATATTTGGCCAGCGTAGTTCGGTTAATAATAATTGTTATTGTTGAACCAAGGGCTTTGTTTGGATTATTGAGTTGAATGTGGATGATGTTAGAATTTTTGACCATTACCAAATTTAATAATTCCAAAGTGATATAGTTTTGACGAAGAGAATTGGTGTAAATAATTATTGCACTTGGGTAAAGCTTATTAAATTAAAATGAGATTTTTTCAAAAAGGGGTAAGCGATAAATTTGGCCATATTATCACACCTCATGCTAAGTGAAGTGTGGACGTTAACGTTCAAATAGTTCAATATTAATCGCTGACTGAATTTACACCAAGAGTCACACAACCGAAACTATGAATTCTCTTTAGACTAAACGATTTAATTAATTTATAGTTGGTATAAATTAAATAAATAAGTTAATATTTATGAAATATTATTTATGAAAATTGAATATGATTTGAGAAATAAAGTTGTTGCATATATTTATTAAAGTTATGAATATATCGATCGATATGAGACATTGATAACAAAATAGGTTAAATATGATTGTACATATTTAATTTAGGTTAAATGGCTCAAAGCCCATGAGATTTGGAGAGGTTGGGCATTGGTTGAGAGAGCCTGGAGGCGGATACAACATAGGATTAGGGTTTGAAGATACGTGGCTAAGATCTGGTGAGAAACTTAAAGAGTTTGCTCTCTCATTATGCATATAAATACTGTTAGCGCCAAAATTGGTCACTAATACCCAAATCCAGATGAAAGCACCAAATCATAGTCACAGATCGCAGATAGAATGTATGTAGAGAGCATAAATATGAAGAACAGAAAAAATTAAAAAGAAAGCACTAATGACTGAGTATTTACAGTGGTTCGGCAGACTCCGGCCTACGTCCATTATAGAATTTTCTTTTCTATTATACTGCAATTTGATTACAGTTACAATCCAGAGATTTTGAAATAACAATGGAAGAGTAGCCTTAGCGGGGAAGAAGGGAAACATGACCGATCCACACCATCAAGACCGATCCAGACCACCACACCGAACTACACCATCAAGACGATCCATGCTATCAAGACCGATCCATAGCGTGCCGAACCACCTTCAATCGCCAATCCCATATAACCAATCCACCAAGGCTGATCCTATTAAGGCCGAACCGCCAATGCCGATCCACTCCAAAGCTAAACCAGTACTGGCCGTCCCACCTTGGTGACCCACCTAGGTCGAGCCATGCATGACCTTCCATCCTTGGCCGAGCTGCGCCTGCCAAACCACCTAGGCTGATCCGTATACACTGAACCACCTAGGACTGACCGTCTATCCATCCAGTTGACTCAAACCCACCATATTCGAGCCTCGTCAAATGAGTAGTCGACTTAATTTAATCCGCCTGTCCGCGGCCTTGCCAAAAGGCGGGTTAACATTTTCCCTCCAAAACATGCCTTGCTATTGGGAGGTGTGTTTTGAATAGCCTCAAATTCTATATCCGAAGTCCATATGTTATCCATATCCAACTTTTTGGTTCATAATCCAATCCATTTTATCCAAGTGCCATTGCCGTACCCTCATCCGAATCTACGACTGCTCCGAGTTGATATCTGATTCCTATCTAGTAACCAAATCCTTATCCAATTCCACATCCATCCGAACCCGATAACCGAGTTCTAATCCATCCATATCCAATAACCAATAACCACATCCATGACCTCTCCGGGTCGATATCCAAAACCGGTACCGCTTCGGATCCATGCCTAAATCCTTAGCTGTTCATAGCCAATATCCAAATCCATAACCTCTCTGGGTTCTTGTCAAGTGCAACCTGCACCTGAGGACCTATGTCAAGTAATGTCATAGTGTTCCTAGTTCAATGTCTCTGAACAATGAGTAATGCCGTGGCTTAAGTCCTAATCCGAATTCTGGTCGGTCCGGACCCTTGTCGAGTATAGTCCATACTAGACGACCTGTGGTAGTAATTGATAGGTGATATGAGGCCTAAGTCCTAGGCCAAATCCTGGTCTCTTCGGACCGTTGACGAGCATAGTCCATACTCGACCATCTTTTAGCCAAAAGCCAGATAAAGGTGAATCAAAATTGAATCTGAAACCCAGATTCAAACCAGAAAACCATAAATCCATATCAAAAGTCCAAATCAAAATCCAAATCAAAAATCAAGCATCCAGACCAAAATCGAAACCAAGAAACCAACAAAATCGGGAGTTCAAACTGAACTCAAAACCAAAGCAGAAATAGAAAATATCCAAGCCAAAAGGAAAAAACTGATATCACAAACCAAAGCATCACGGTTTATCATCATCTCAAAGCATGCCAAGGGTTGTCTCCATCCCCTTACATGAGTAAGTGACTTAGCCGCCTGCCTAGAGTTTGTTACTTATTCCAAACCATCACGATTAGTTGATGACCAATCAGCCACCATTCCTAGGCCTCGTGCCATCGTCGTTCAAGGCAGGTCGTGGCTGCTCCTATTCCACCATCGCACTCCGAGTTTTGACATATTGCCATGATAGACCATTCCTTACATGCTTCTTGATTATATCCTTTAGATGTCGACAGCTGTTAGTATCATGCCCGTCCAGGTCATGAAAGAGACAGTGTCTTCTTGATGACCTTTCGCGTTCTGAGGGTTCTCTCCTTGCTGGCCTTCGATAAAGGAGGCAATCCTGAGTATCCAAGAATATCCGCTCCAATGTTGCAATCAATCATGTATAAGTGGAGAATTTTGGTTCCCTCCAGCGCTTCCTCTTCCCTTTATCCTTGTCCTTACCCAAGCTTTCACCGGGCAGTCCTCCATCCTTAACCATATTTACTTCCTTTGACTTTATATCCAAACATGCATTCTCTTGTCCAAGAATACACTCAGCTTCGTGGAAGAATTTCCCAAGATCCATTGGTGGTCCCGTATCAACGATACTTTGAAATCTAAATTATCCCTGACTCCTGACACCGCCGCCATCAGAACCATTGATGGATCTAGCCAATCCACCGAAGTAACTACTGCATTAAATCGAGTTAAAAAAGTCCTGAGCGATTCATCTGGACCTCTGCTTAACCAACGTCCGTGTCATCACGTTCTTCGTCCTTTTTATGTAAACTCGAAACTATCTCAAGTTCTTATCCACCAGTCCTATTCATGTTCCAAGAGATCCATCCTCTAGCTGTCTGAACCACATAGCAGCTATATCGGTCAAGTACATGGGGAAACAACGTGCCATAACCTCCTCTGATTCCCCCAGCACTTCCATATCCCTAGTGTACCTCATGAAGAGGTCAGTGGGATCCGTCTTACCATTGTATACTTCCAGAGTGGGCAACTTGAAATCGGGTGGATTTCTAGCCATCCTAATGTTATGGTAAACAGACTTCTTTTTACTCCCTCCAAATCCATGTTTGTCAGACCTCCATGAATAGATCGCCTGATGATGTCAGCCAATCCAGTGTTACCTGCCAAGGGTTGTCCCTCATCTACATTTCCTAAGTGCCCTCTAAGTCCTTGAGGGAATCCCAGTACATACTCCTCGTCATGCACTCCTGTATTCCTGTTGGCGTCGGGCAACGCAGCGTTATCTGGTATCCCTTCATAGGTTAGTCCGGCATTACCTAGTGGCATGCCCCCGGGTCTAGGTCCACTCGGATTGATAGTTATTTGCTGATTGGGGTTTTCCCTCTGCTGAACCACTCCATATACCTACTGGTTGAGTCCTTCTGACCCACCTCCGTGGATCTGAGCTCCTACAGTTCCTGCTTGTCCAAATTTTCTGAAAAGTGCCTACATCATTTCCTCTTGCCTTTTTAACTGTTCCTGCATGGAGTTCATCATGACCTGCATCTCGTCCCTAGTGATGTAGATGGAGGCATGATTAGCTCCAAAGGAAGCCTCCTGACTTTCCTCTTGCTGACTTCTTTCTGTCCTCTGTTTCCTAGTTGATTGCTTTTCCATAGTCTCCAGAATCCAAGTTCCTAAGCCTTTAAATCCAAAATCCAAGCTTTAGAATCACTGAGTTCAATTCTCAGTGAAAGCACCAAAATGTTAGCGCAAAAATTGGTCACTAACACCCAAATCTAGATGAAAGCACCAAATCGCAGTTACAAATCGCAGATAGAATGTATGTAGAGAGTATAAATATGAAGAACAGTAAAAATTAAAAAGAAAGCAGTAATAACAGAGTATTTATAGTGGTTCGGAAGATTCCGGCCTACGTCCGCTCTTGAATTTTCCTTTTCATTATACTACAATTTGATTACAGTTACAATCCAGAGATTTTGAAACAATAATGGCAGAGTAGCCTTAGTGGGAAAGAAGAAGGAAAACGGGATCGAGATCCCTTTTCTTAAGCCTTACATGCTATATTTATAGGCAAATCCCGAGTAACTAGGCTTCCAGAGTAGTCCGGGACCATCAAGACCATAGCCGAGCCAACATCCTTCATCACGACCCATCCACACATGGCTGATCCATAAATACTGATCCATATGTACCGACCCACACTACCATGCCGACCGACCTATGCCGATCCCCCTTGACCGAACCATATCTATACTCCAACACCAAGCCACTCCCAACTCTAATCCTCTCAAGCATGCCGAACCCCACCATCCAGACCTATCCACGCCATCAAGACCGATCCAGACCACCACATCGAACCACACCATCTAGACCGATCCATAGCGTGTCGAACCACCTTCAATCGTTGATCCCATATAACCTACCCACCAAGGCCGATCCTATCGAGGCTGAACCACCAATGCCGATCTACTCCAAAGCCGAACCAGGCCCGGCCGTCCTATCTTAGCCGACCCACCTAGGCCGAGCGATGCATGACCTTCCGTCCTTGGCCGAGCGGCACCTGCCGAACCACCTACGCCGAGCCATATACACCGAACCACCTAGGACTGACCTTCTATCCATCCAGTTGATTCAAACCTGCCGTATTCCAACCTCGACAAACGAGCAGTCAATTTAGTTAAATCCGCATGTCCTTGGCCTTGCCCGCTGGTTAACAAACACTAGTCTCAAAACCCTAATCTCAGGATAATTTCATTTTTGAGCCGCCACTTTCTTCTTCTTCCTCCTTATATTAATGGTGGCAACTATCCTCTAAGACAATCCCAGAAAATTCTCAAATTCAAATTAAAAAATACTTATTTGTATTAGAAGGTCTCCAATCTCAGATTAGCAACCCGATGGATTGGGAATTGTTTTATAAAGAGAAATCATTGTTCAACATGAACTCAAAGGCTTCATTAAGATGTGAAGTTTCATTTATTACTATCGTTTTTATATCAATTTTATCATACAAAAATCGATCTACATCCAAATTATCTCGTTGTATTCAGATCAGTTTATTGTTTAGATTAGGTGAGAATTTTGTGATTACATGTGTTTGTTACAATTGGATTGGTTATGTGCTTACTGTAATATTTTGTTTATTGATTTGTTATTGACTTGACTTTCTGAAAAAAAGAATTTTTAATTTTGATTTATATTAATATATATGTAAGTATGTATGTGTGTGTATATGTATGTGTATGTATATATGTGTGTGCGTGTGTGTATATAGATTAAATGTATAGAGATCTTTATATTGCCAATATGTGTAATTGTATATATGATTATATATCATATACATTTGACCTTAAAATTTTGTTTTTTTGATTTGTACTTATTATGCGTCATGAAATAAAAATATATTTTATTAAATATGTATGTACATATTTTATTATTATTTAATTATTTTGCGTGTTGTTATTATGTATAAAATATTAGTGCTTCAAAATTTAAGTTTTTTTTTTAGATTTGTTGCATCATGCAGGATGCTTATTGTAAAATTTTAAGATTTTAGAAACTTAATTTTTTATTTTTCAAAATACTTTCGGCCTCTAATGAATTATTTAATTAAAAATATAATTTTAACTGAGAAAATTTTTAGAAATTTTATTTAGGCCTAAAATTTCTCAGATACCTTTAGAAAAGTTATTAGATTTTTACAACTTAATTTAATAATTTTTATAATTTATTTATTTTTGGCCTTTAATCAATTATTTAATTAAAAATATAATTCAATTGAGAAAATTTCAATAAAATTTCCTGAGCCTAAGATATGTCTTAGGTAATTTTAGAAAACGTTTTAGAATTTTTCAACTTGAATTCATATTTTTAAGAATTAATTTGATTTTGCGCTGTTATTAATTATTTAATGATAAATATTATTTTAATTGAGAAAATTCCATAAATTATTTTGAAGCCCAAAACGTGTTTTCGGATTTTCTAAAATTATAAAACGTGTAATTTTTATATAATTACTTTACATTAATTCATTATGGTAGAAAATGTTTTATTCAATATATGTATATATGTATGTATATGTATATGTATATTATGTATACATATATATGTTTATTCATTTACATATAAAAATATCTTGTTTTGCTATATTATGCAAGCCCATATTTGGAGAAATTGCAGTGCACACAAAATGAGCAAATGTGTCCGTTGCAATGTAAATCCCAACATCTATATAGAGACACATTATACTCTTCACGAATTAGCATGTTACACATGCATACATACCGATATATATATATATATATATATATATATATATATCTTTGTGTGTATGTATATGTATGTATATGTATATGTGTATATATATGCGTATATATATATGTGTGTGTACATATATGTTTGTATGTGTATATGTATGTATGTATTTGATACATACATACATACATACATACATACATATATATATATATATATGCAAATTAAATTTAACCAAGCAGTTCAAACTAAAGAGAGAAATGAAAGGTTCTCTCTCCTGTAAATCTTATCAGTGCTCTCAATTAATTACTTGTTTTAGGAAAAGAATGAAAGGTTTTCTTCCCTATATATATATTAACTCTTAATAATAAATGTTAGGTGTATTTGATACACTATACATTTAAAATTAAATTTATTTAAACTTCCTTTAACTAATTTAAATAAAATAAATAATGTTATTCAAAACAAATTTAGCGGTATTCTAATTAAATTAGGCTCTATAGGCTCAATTAAGGTTCAATAGGGTAATTTTTTTTTCAAATTCACCCATTTCTTCTGCTACAGGCATACCCGATTCCTTCCGAATTCAGCTCTTGTAATGATGATATGCTATGAGAGGAGGTCAAAGATGATTGTTGAAGGTGAAATAAGTAGTTTCCAATCTAAAAGAATCTTGAATGTTAAAATCAAATAAATAAACATCATAAATTAATTAATTTAACATGTTAAAACGTGAAGAAATACATACTAGGACGATTTTCTATAAAAGAAAAGTGAGGACCTCTTTCGAAAAACAAAAGGGGTGCTTAATTGAACCTAAAGAGGTAATGGCAGGGGATTGGAGGATGTGCATTATTAACTCTTCAAAACTCGAAGGGCAGGAGTCCTCGCGCCAAAAGCCGAAGGAGGAACCTCTTGTGAAAGAGGAGAATCAAGCCATAGTTGACGATGAAGGAAGGCTAAAGAATCCCTAAGTGGTGAGCTCATGGCATCGAAAATTGGGCTTTGAGTGGGCGGTGAAGAAGTAACATATGTGGTGATGATATTGGAAGTAGGGAATAAGGCAACATCGAAGTAGAGTTATCTTCTTTGGATTTCTTAAGCGGAGGTTCAAAATAAATTTGCACATCACTAGATTACATTTGCTTCTTGATTTTAGCCAATGAAAAAGTATTTCCCATCTTAGAAGTCAAAGGTGATAGGGCAACTTTAGAAGTGGGAGGATGAGGTGGTTTACTAGGAGATTTTGGAGAAGCGGGCAAATTCAAGGGATCGTTGTCCAATGGCAAGAGAGCTGTAACGACCAAAACAACATATAAAACAATAGAAAGCGTGAATATTTAAATAAAATGAATTACCATTTCTATAACATAAAAATGAAAAGAATAAAACCTAGAGAATATTTGGGTCTATCACTAGATGAGCACTGAATCAGAGAGTTGATAGAGAAAACTTTAGTCTTTGTAATGGTAAGGGATGAGAAGCCATATCGATTCCTTTTAATGATAGGGGGTTTGCCCAAAACTCAGTGAAATGGCTAAAGTAAGGTATATTTCCTGGGTTTCTCTTCAATAAGAAGGCTCAGATGACTCTTTGTGTACTTGTTGGCTTCTCCAAGTTTTTTGATTTTTGCAAGAAAGTTTAGATCAATGTCTTTCGAGGTAGAACCTAGAGGACAAAAGTTAGCGTAAAATGGCAATAAAACAACCAAAAATATACAAGAATTATAAGATACCAGGGGCAGAAAATCTCCTAAAAATATTAAATGATAAGCATCTTATATAGAAGAATTAGTGGCTGCAGTCCTTTATCGTATTAATCGAATTAGAAATCAGTCCGCTATCGGTAGTGCAAAGATGGAAGCATGACCAACCCGATAGGAAGCTACCGACCCCATGGGCTGAGGAAACCCCTCAGTTAAGAGCAACATAAAAGCATAAGTGTTTTTTAAGCACAACATATAATGAAACTTATAGGAGGTAATTAAGTGTTATAACATCTTGGTGGTTATTGCATCAGTGTTTACGTTAGTAGGCCTGGGTTCGAATCTGTCTGAGGGGGCAACATTTTTTTAGCTTTTGGGTCCAATATCAAAGAAATAAAAATGGGCTTGGGTATTATTTTACTTTGGTTGGCTCTTAATAGAAGCTAGTACCTTCAGGCTGGTGTTTGGCTTTCTAAAGAGTAGCAAGAGAACATAACGTAAAAAGGTCAAATCCTCTATATTAAGTTCTTTAAGTAGCACACAAATAAAGTGAATGTAATTATAGGAGTTTATAGTAAGTTGGATAGGGGCAATATTAAGGAAAGAAATGATTGTAGGGTGGACATTGTTGAAAGGTAAGTAACTGGAATGCCAAATATGTATAAGGGTGAAGGCAAAGAATCCACCGGGAGGAGCGTTAATTCTATCAGAAGGACCTGGAATTTTGGTTTCAACTCTAAGATTTTTGAAGTGTTGTAGTAAAGAGTTGATGTCTTCTTGCCTTGAGAAGTAAGATAGGCAATTAGTATAGAGTTTCTTCTCAAAAGGCTTTTTGCGGTTAGGAGTGCTAGAGTTTAGAAGTTCCTTTTTTACTTCTAGCCATGATACCTGTACCATTTTAATCAAAGCACATAGGTTAATGAAATAAGAAGCAAAATGTATACATGATTTACTCTTAGTATATTCATGATTTTGGGCAAACAAGAATACAATGACCTTTAAGGAAGTAATTGTGAATCAATTATAGCTAGTATGTCATCACATATAGGAATCAAAGCATGTCAAATAAAATGATTAAATGAACTTTCTCTTATTGAACAATGGATTTTTCGCAAAATGAATTGTCGAATGTTGAGATGATGAATAATAAAGTAAGTAATCGATAGTGGGAAACACTATAAACTAATGTGTGTTTTAGGTTGTAAAAACCAGAAACCACTAAGAAATCCAACTAGATTCATGTGAAAATGCATAATCAACAATTTTGAAATTAGGACCTAAAATTGAAAATATAGCAATAATGATAACGAAAACAATCGAAATGATAATAATATTATAAATTAAGAATTACCAAATAAAATTTTTGTCCAAGAAATAAAAGCTCTTCAAAGAAGACTAAATTTTTGAAAATGATTGATTTTGAATGAACTATTAAGAAAGAGAAAATAAGGAAGAATAACTACTTATAAGAAGAGAGGGGAGAGCAATCTAACTACTGAATCAAAAGATGGGAAAATGCATGGTAAAGATGGAAGATTCTAGGAATACAAATGGTTTAAATCAAAACAAGAACTAAAAGGAATAAAGTATTTATAGAAAGTATAAAATTCTTTTATCGTAGGAGGGTAGGATAAATGTTATACCCAAAAATTTAAAGCCGTCGTAGGTTGAGAAAGGGCCATCGCAATTCGATACAAAGGAAGCCATTGCAAGTTAAGGCAAAGGGATGTTATCATAAGTTAAGGCAAGGGGTGCTATAACAAGATGATATAAAGAAAAGCCATCGTAAGATAAAATAAATGCAAGTTGTCGTAAGTTGAGAATAGAGTAGCTGTCACTAGCTGAAGGTAAAGAAGCTGTTGCAAGTTGAGGATAAAGTTGCCATCACAAGTTGGCAATTAAGGAGCCATCACAAGTTAAAGATAAAGTATCTATCACAAGTTGAAAATGAGGGTGCTATCACAAGTTGAAAGCAATATAGCTGTCACATGTTGAGTGGAAAGATTCTATTATCAGATGACACAAGAGGAAATTATCGCACGTTTGCAAAAGCTATCGCATGTTGATGAAAGTTATCGCATGTGATACCGAGGAGAGCTATCACATATTGATGATTGGATGTTGATATTTGAATGAAGCCATCGCATGTTGATGGTTGAAGGAAGCTATCACATGTTGGTTGTTAGAAGAGGCATCATAAGTTGAACCCATCGCATGTTGACAATCAGAGCATTGCATGATGAAGTACTCACATAAAATTTACACCCCAACTAGCCACATGGTATTCCCTGATGGGTTGGATATGCCACATCATCATATAGCAAGGGGGACTAGGCCATCTTGAGTATGTGCCATATTAACAAATCATAACTGCCAGCTTCCTACAAGTGACATGTTTCATGGATCCAAGTGTCCAAGTTCTCTAACTAGGCATGCACCCCTAATAGAAAAGAGACGGATTTCCAATTATACTTCTTTCTCATTTTCCATTTTCTCTTATGCACGATAAAAGCTTAAAACTAGGACTCTAATGGCCATTAGGTCAAATTGAATTTGTGACTTTGTGATCATGGATTTTGATAAATTCCTATTTGCATAAATGCCTCTATAATGACTTATGACTCGTGTACATGACAAAAGGAATTTAATTATGACTTGCATATTTGACTAAAGGCCTTGAATTAGACTCGCATACTTGACCAAGGGACTTTCCTTACTTGAGTACCATTTATTCTCATTAACTAAAGCATAATGGGTAAAACCTAATTTTGACCAAACATATAAAATCACCAATCCTCAATCAATAATTTAACAACCTATGGTGTAATTTATATTACTATTAATGGTTATACCTACCCAAGGTTAATGGAATCGCTGAACCTGTAACGAGACGGAATTTGCCCGCTCGAAAATCGACATCCATACTTCAAATTGTATTCGAATGCCATAGATTCGACCGTTCAAATCCGATTCGCCGGAGCTTATAACAACATTAAGTAAATAACTCAGCGGAAAAAAAAAGAATAATACATTGATATACAGCTTTGATAACATATCTGATACAACAGATGATCCAATAGATATCAATATACATCATAGATATGATACAATAAGTAGCAGCGGAAAAGAAAAATAGATAACATCTAGCAGCGGAACAAATAACTCTAAAATAGTCTTCAAGGAAGAAATCCAAGAACTGCAACTCCATTTCCAAGAATCAATCCAGCAAAAGCTCGAACCCCCAATAACGATGCACCAAGCTAAGCAAGACTGGTGCGATCCAAAGACTGAATTAACTCCAGATAACCTACTAATCTGACTATCTGAAAAACCTAACTCTAGACTGCTCGTGTAGAAAATAATGAGCATCCAGAGTTTAGGAAAGAAACAATAAACTCCGGATCAGTCGTGGGACTGGTGTGAGCAACAAAAACAGTTTATCTTTCAAAACATTCAAAGAAATATTTTTAAAGTCAATTCGCAATGCTTTTAAAAATGAGACTACCATAAGACCTCCCGCCACACACACAATGCAAACGCAGACTTGGAGGAGATTTCTTCTTATGATAGTCAAAGATGCTTGATACGCATTAAAAAGAACATTTGATATTATTACTAGTGCATAATGTAAGAAAAATATTTCGAAAGTAGAATATAAATCTTAGCCAGCATAGGTACCATTATATTATGCCTACTAATAGCTACCATATTAGATGGCAGGTTCTACAACTAAAACCGTACAAGTCTCGTATTGTTTCTTTGGATTTCCAACGAATGGTCAGGCCAAGGAACTTCCCATTGCCACATGAGAATGCCTCTGGATGGACATCCCCGAGAACCAAACCGGATCTCTACCAACACAAGGCCGGGCTACCCCTAACTGAGTAACAACTGACCGAATATGCCATCCCCCGGTCCTTTGGGACCTTTATCCGAGATCTCGTAATCAATTCACACAATCATAAAGTGTTTTCAACATGAGTAAGTATCTGGGCTCCATACCATGATACCACCCTTTTCCAGAAGGAAATGCACATATCCTAAAGGGCGCTACCCCTCATAACCTTGCCGCATCTTTCCTGTTTTGACCATTCCGGGGTGTGAGGCTCGACAAAGTCACGTCCACAAAAACATACTTTATACAAAAGCCATGCTTTGGGTCAACAAATGATCATAGAAATGATCACCAGGATAGACGATCAAACAAATGATCCTATCACAAAAAATTAACACAATGATCATTTCACAGCAACACTCAGCATGTCACATTACCAAATTGGGGATATATCGCTGATAACCATCAACTATATAACCTCTGAGCTCGTACGTCTCAGAGAAGGGTGTTAAGCTAAGAGAATAAATTCTCCGCCACCAACAGAAATATATTTGAAAGAAATCAGCTTTATATCTCAATTTGTAATGTCAGACATACAATCCATACAAGTCTGTTCCGGGCTCGAACAGAACCGAAGGCACTTCTTACGAAGCCCTTGCAATCCGGATATTCACAATCCTGATCGGATTTCCCATCACATATGGAGAACTCAATACCGGAGCAACTCGGTGCAGAGTCAATCGACAGGTCATCCTATCGCTCTCGCAAATACCCGGTCTTCAACACTGGTCTTCAAATGCTATCCATAACGTCGAATCACATATTCGGAATGGGTTATACGACACAAAGGTCCTTTCCTGGTTAAACCGAATAGTGAGCGAAATTTTTTAAAACATATGGATATGGGATTTCAATTAAGTCACAGCTTAATAATTCAAAACTTTCTTTCAAATGGTTTTAATAAATTACCATTTTCAATCTTTAAACAAAAAGATTCATTTTCACAACCTTTAACGGTTTTAAACAATTTTCACATTTTAATCTTTTAAACAAAAGATTCATTCACAGATTTTCCAAATCAATTTTCATTTCAATTCGATTAACTCGTTAAATCTTTAAATCAAAGATTTAACTTATAGCCTTCAAAACAATTTCATTTCAATTTGATTTAAACAATCATCAATTTAAATCTGTTAAAATAAACAGATTTAATTCATAGCTTTCAAAAAGAATTCATTCATAACTTAGGAAAATCATTTCTCTATTCAATCTTGAAATTCCCCTAATTAACTGGAATCTCAGTTCTTATCTAAAAGTGTTTATCATTTGAAAACAACAGTTATCATTTTGGAAATCTGATTCATTTATACGAGTTGAAATCCTTGGGTTAAATTCAAATTCCCAAAACCATACCTTTAAAATGGTTTAATCCTTATATAACCAATATAACATCTTTAATCCCTAATTTCAAATCATAGAATTCAATTTCAAGTCTTGAATTTAAATTTAAATCAAATTATTTAAATTCCAAAACTTAATCAAGTAATTTAAAAATAATAAATTTTATTTTGAAATTCCATTCCAAAAGCTTTTCACATTTATTCCGATTCCATTTCCAAAACATTTGAATTTAAAAATTCAAATTTAAAACTATTTCAAACATCTGTGACTTAACCGATTTCCTCGTGAAATCCATATTTGTGTGTGTATGGTGTGGTCCAGGGTTTATACACAGTAGTGCACATCATTCAATCATGACAGATCAAATACAACAATATATCTGATAAACGATATAAATTATAACGCTTATCTTCATTCACAGATCACAGATAATATATAGATGCAAATAAATATACACAGCTCAAAACAAAGCATCACATATCAGATAGGACAATCAATTCAAGGTATTTCATACAATATAATCATTCATAAGTAAGGTCAAGCATTCAATAATCATTTATAAACAGGATTGTTTAATCCTAATTAATTCAATTTATCTCCAATTAAATTAATTACTTGTGAATTTATTATCCAATTCTGATTTATTAATTCCAAATCATTTGATATAAATTAATTTATCAGAAACTTTAATTTATTAAATTATTCTTAATTTATCACATTAATTAAATCAACTCTTAAACCAATTTCCTAATTAATTAACTCTAATTAATTAGTTAAAGAAATTTAACCTTTAATTACTTACCATAAAGTAATTATACTTACACCATTTATAATTGATTATCTAAACTAATCAATCCACTTTATTATTAAAATTAATCGCCTTAATTAATACTTAATAATCCTTAGTTAATTATCTTATTAACTAATAATATTTCTTAATTACTTTCTTAAGAAATTATCTTAGATAAATTCATTATTAATCATTTCTAACTAAAATTTAATCTAATTATTTATTTATAAATTAAATGAATCATTCTTTAATTACCTATTAATTAAATCATTTTATTACCTTAATTATCTCTAAGATAATTAATTTCTTTATTAATGATTTCATTAATCATTTAAGTGTACTTTGAACTTACACTTTAAATTTAAATTCAAATTTCATTTTAAACCCATTTAAGATTTCAACAGTTTATTTGGAAACTAAACTTTACTTTTAAATTTAAACTTAGTTTAAATTATGTTACAGATTTTTTTTTTCACTTAACTTATTTAAATCAATTTAAATTATAAACTTTATTTTATTTCAAAAATAGTTTCAAAACTAACTCAAGTTCATTAATGGACTTTGTTTAATAACTTGGTTTAACTCAAAAGAAAAAAAAAACAACTTAACTGTTAAAACTTGTAACAGGTCTAAAACCTGAACTATTCTACCATACTCCTCCCTTCATCTACTTCGAGCAAAGGGCAAGTTTCCCCCGAGAAAATCAACAGCCTGCTTCGAGTTTCCCCTCCTTCATAAATTCGAACCCATCTTCTTCATCAATACGAAAAACTCCAGATGCACAGAACTTCACCTCGTGCACGTGTACGTGGCCGACGCTTCTCTTCGATCATCGCCATTGCATTGGGCAAAACATCGATTAACTTTAGACCAATCTCCAACCAACTAAAGTTCCCCCATCATCTCAAAAACGAATTCGAGTTTATTCTCGAAACCTGGAAACACACAGCGAACACCCCCCCAACCTGTCAACGCGCCGTACTCTCGACACCCATCGCCATAAAACGTGAAACCCCGGCCACACATCCATCCATGTACCCTCTATCTTTTCACAAAGTCGCGTGGCACTCGGTCTATCATCGACGACGAAATCATCGAGTTACAGAACTCAAAATACACTCGAGCCAAACCCTACTTTCGATCCAACCAACTAATCCTTGCATTAGAAATTTTCTTTAGCATTTTTCCTATACTCGAGGATCATCAAGCTAGCTTTACATCAAGTTGCAGCATTTAAGAATTGTTGAATCTCCAGAATTTTACAAAAAAGCATTTTTGGTTCAAAAATGAACAGCACCTAGAATACTTAACTAAAAATCATCATCTTTGTTTTAAAAACCTTAGCTTTGTATGTTAAATCAAGTTATGAAATCGAATCAACAATTTACAACATTCGAATTTTTCACATTAATTCCTTTTTACTGTAAACTCAAAGATTCCGAACCAATTATTCATTTTTAAAACCTATAATTATTTTTAGATGAAATGTTACCTGATTTCAAACAACCTTTATTTACAAATCATACCCCAATTCGAATTCAACATTAAGTTATTTAATTTGTTTTGAAAATTGTACCTGTTACTAACACACAGAGCATGTATTTTAAACAAGATTGAAACCTGTTGCCTGTAAACAAAATATATTACAAACATGCACTCCATATCTATATATATATATATATATCTAAACATACAGACATTTTAACAGCTAACAACATTTCATAATGCATTCAAGTATCAACCACAATATTGAGATATAGAAGTAGATCATGGGTAGAAAGTTGCTCACAGATTTCTAGAAGAAGAACAGAGGGCTGCTTTATTTTGAATCAAGCTTGAAATTTTCTTGCTGAAGCCTTCACTTGATTCTTTAATCTCTAGTTTGTCTTGTTTATTGTTGTTTAAAGTTGAATTCCTTTTGTTTAAATTATAGATGATAACCACTTCAGTTTCTTTGCTTAGTTTTGATGGAACGAAATGAAATGAAGAAGTTGTTGATATATAGGGAGAAGGTTTACAGGGATATATTTGTACAGAGTATTATATTTAAGTTTGTACAGGTTGGTATATGGAAGCTTACAAGTGATAATGATTTGTACAAATGATATAGTGTTGTTTGTACAATATCACATATATTTCCATTGTATATTGGCTGATAGGTAATGTGGTGTGTACCCAGGACATCTTTGCATTAATGACTTAAGTCCTTCATGTCTTGCTTGCATACTATTTTATATATTTGCCTGGCAACCCTTTTTGCTTTTCTCTACCCTTGTATTTTTTTACTCGGCTAAGAGATTTTGTGTTGAGAAGATTTTGTTTTGCAATTTTTTTACAGGCAACATTCTTTTGCCTGATTACTTTTATACTTTCTTTTCTTTTGTTTTTTTTCTTTACCTTACATTGTTTAATGTTCTTTCACTTGCCTGCATATCTACTTTACACTCTTTGAATCATGTATGTACTTATTTATGCATATGTTTGTTTATTTTTTATTTTTTTTATTTTGATTTTACTTTGCAGGTTTGCTTCTACATACTTATATTTTTATCCTTTATTTGCTTGTACTTGTTTATACATATAAATGTATTTGTTTTGTTATATTGACTTGTTTCATATTTTACATTGTATCTAGTTACTTTATTATTTTGTTTACTAAGATAAATTTTAACTTGCTTGATTTAATTTACAAGCTCTTGTATTTGATTTGTTACTTTTTTTCTTTTGCTTTTGTTTTTGTCTTTTGTTTTGTTTTGTTTACTGTCATTTTTTTCTTAGATTTATATTTTATACTTTGCTTGTAGTTCATTTTACTTATGTATTGAATTCTAATTTAACTTTAACTTTTATTTCTAACCATAAATTTATTTGAAACATTTATTGCTAATACTTATGTATTTGTTTGTTATTTTGTTTATTTGGTTCGATACTTAACTTTTATTTATCTTTATTTATAACTCAAATATTTATTTTACTTCTATTTTTAGTTTTAATATTTATCATAAATTTTACTTTAAAAATTATTGTTTTACATTTCTCTTTGTACACATATATTTTATATAACTCAAATTATCATCATTTATAAAAATTTAAATCAATTTATTTATTTATTTTTATACTTGTGTCCAAAGTATATTATTTATTTTTCAAAAATCATTTATTTAAGAATATATTTAAAATCCAATATATACATATATATTCACATATATACAAATTTTCAAATTCATACGACTTAATATAATTTCTATTTGAATCGGGGAAACTCGCTTCCATTTATAATTAATTTATCTTACAATTTTATTCAAAAATTTATTTAATTATCAATTTAAATTAAATTAAAATCTAGGGTCGTTACAAACTTCCCCCCTTAAAATAATTTCGTCCTCGAAATTCGCAGGCACGAAAACAACACAGAGATAGATTCAAAGATAGAGAAATATCTTTTCAAATCAAGCTAGATATCAGTTCTGCATTTGGCTCACCAAATCAGAATATCAATAATAGATACAAGAAATCATAATAAAATTTTCAAATTTTGGTTTTAAACAAAATCATTTTAT
The DNA here is from genome assembly GCA_030765085.1 of Allium cepa. Lineage (NCBI taxonomy): Eukaryota > Viridiplantae > Streptophyta > Magnoliopsida > Asparagales > Amaryllidaceae > Allium > Allium cepa. The sequence continues at coordinate 569,173,242 of CM060929.1, forward strand.
CGATACAATTCTAATCATTCTTCATACTTCATATTAATCAATTTAATTCAATTAAAATTTCCAATTTATTTAAAATTTCTAATGTTTAATTCATTATATTTTAAAACGAAAAACTGATAAGAAATTGATGAAGATACGAAATAAAAAATTTCTACAACGATTCGTAGAGCATCACCGCACCGAAACTTCTTTGTGGAGCTGTCACGAAGAATTTCAAAAGAATTTGAAAACGAATCAAAAGAGATTGAGAAGAAAGTTGTTTCCACTGTTGTTACAGAGTTTTGACTAATTATAGTCGTATTTTCCCGTCCCCTATCTCGTTTTCTTCTTGCTACTCATACTTACTATCAGTGGATAGTAAGAGAATTTACTGAGGCGTTAAAACGGATATCTTAGGGCTTACTCATTCTAGGATTTACTTCACCCTATCTCTAATGAGTTACTTAATGTGTTACACTCCTGAGCTAAAGTTTAACCCTTAGCTCTGATACCAAATGTAACGAGACGGAATTTGCCCGCTCGAAAATCGACATCCATACTTCAAATTGTATTCGAATGCCATAGATTCGACCGTTCAAATCCGATTCGCCGGAGCTTATAACCACATTAAGTAAATAACTCAGCGGAAAAAAAAAGAATAATACATTGATATACAGCTTTGATAACATATCTGATACAACAGATGATCCAATAGATATCAATATACATCATAGATATGATACAATAAGTAGCAGCGGAAAAGAAAAATAGATAACATCTAGCAGCGGAACAAATAACTCTAAAATAGTCTTCAAGGAAGAACTCCAAGAACTGCAACTCCATTTCCAAGAATCAATCCAGCAAAAGCTCGAACCCCCAATAACGATGCACCAAGCTAAGCAAGACTGGTGCGATCCAAAGACTGAATTAACTCCAGATAACCTACTAATCTGACTATCTGAAAAACCTAACTCTAGACTGCTCGTGTAGAAAATAATGAGCATCCAGAGTTTAGGAAAGAAACAATAAACTCCGGATCAGTCGTGGGACTGGTATGAGCAACAAAAACAGTTTATCTTTCAAAACATTCAAAGAAATATTTTTAAAGTCAATTCGCAATGCTTTTAAAAATGAGACTACCATAAGACCTCCCGCCACACACACAATGCAAACGCAGACTTGGAGGAGATTTCTTCTTATGATAGTCAAAGATGCTTGATACGCATTAAAAAGAACATTTGATATTATTACTAGTGCATAGTGTAAGAAAAATATTTCAAAAGTAGAATATAAATCTTAGCCAGCATAGGTACCATTATATTATGCCTACTAATAGCTACCATATTAGATGGCAGGTTCTACAACTAAAACCGTACAAGTCTCGTATTGTTTCTTTGGATTTCCAACGAATGGTCAGGCCAAGGAACTTCCCATTGCCACATGAGAATGCCTCTGGATGGACATCCCCGAGAACCAAACCGGATCTCTACCAACACAAGGCCGGGCTACCCCTAACTGAGTAACAACTGACCGAATATGCCATCCCCTGGTCCTTTGGGACCTTTATCCGAGATCTCGTAATCAATTCACACAATCATAAAGTGTTTTCAACATGAGTAAGTATCTGGGCTCCATACCATGATACCACCCTTTTCCAGAAGGAAATGCACATATCCTAAAGGGCGCTACCCCTCATAACCTTGCCGCATCTTTCCTGTTTTGACCATTCCGGGGTGTGAGGCTCGACGAAGTCACGTCCACAAAAACATACTTTATACAAAAGCCATGCTTTGGGTCAACAAATGATCATAGAAATGATCACCAGGATAGACGATCAAACAAATGATCCTATCACAAAAAATTAACACAATGATCATTTCACAGCAACACTCAGCATGTCACATTACCAAATTGGGGATATATCGCTGATAACCATCAACTATATAACCTCTGAGCTCGTACGTCTCAGAGAAGGGTGTTAAGCTAAGAGAATAAATTCTCCGCCACCAACAGAAATATATTTGAAAGAAATCAGCTTTATATCTCAATTTGTAATGTCAGACATACAATCCATACAAGTCTGTTCCGGGCTCGAACAGAACCGAAGGCACTTCTTACGAAGCCCTTGCAATCCGGATATTCACAATCCTGATCGGATTTCCCATCACATATGGAGAACTCAATACCGGAGCAACTCGGTGCAGAGTCAATCGACAGGTCATCCTATCGCTCTCGCAAATACCTGGTCTTCAACACCGGTCTTCAAATGCTATCCATAACGTCGAATCACATATTCGGAATGGGTTATACGACACAAAGGTCCTTTCCCGGTTAAACCGAATAGTGAGCGAAAACATTTAAAACATATGGATATGGGATTTCAATTAAGTCACAACTTAATAATTCAAAACTTTCTTTCAAATGGTTTTAATAAATTACCATTTTCAATCTTTAAACAAAAAGATTCATTTTCACAACCTTTAACGGTTTTAAACAATTTTCACATTTTAATCTTTTAAACAAAAGATTCATTCACAGATTTTCCAAATCAATTTTCATTTCAATTCGATTAACTCGTTAAATCTTTAAATCAAAGATTTAACTTATAGCCTTCAAAACAATTTCATTTCAATTTGATTTAAACAATCATCAATTTAGATCTGTTAAAATAAACAGATTTAATTCATAGCTTTCAAAAAGAATTCATTCATAACTTAGGAAAATCATTTCTCTATTCAATCTTGAAATTCCCCTAATTAACTGGAATCTCAGTTCTTATCTAAAAGTGTTTATCATTTGAAAACAACAGTTATCATTTTGGAAATCTGATTCATTTATACGAGTTGAAATCCTTGGGTTAAATTCAAATTCCCAAAACCATACCTTTAAAATGGTTTAATCCTTATATAACCAATATAACATCTTTAATCCCTAATTTCAAATCATAGAATTCAATTTCAAGTCTTGAATTTAAATTTAAATCAAATTATTTAAATTCCAAAACTTAATCAAGTAATTTAAAAATAATAAATTTTATTTTGAAATTCCATTCCAAAAGCTTTTCACATTTATTCCGATTCCATTTCCAAAACATTTGAATTTAAAAATTCAAATTTAAAACTATTTCAAACATCTGTGACTTAACCGATTTCCTCGTGAAATCCATATTTGTGTGTGTATGGTGTGGTCCAGGGTTTATACACAGTAGTGCACATCATTCAATCATGACAGATCAAATACAACAATATATCTGATAAACGATATAAATTATAACGCTTATCTTCATTCACAGATCACAGATAATATATAGATGCAAATAAATATACACAGCTCAAAACAAAGCATCACATATCAGATAGGACAATCAATTCAAGGTATTTCATACAATATAATCATTCATAAGTAAGTTCAAGCATTCAATAATCATTTATAAACAGGATTGTTTAATCCTAATTAATTCAATTTATCTCCAATTAAATTAATTACTTGTGAATTTATTATCCAATTCTGATTTATTAATTCCAAATCATTTGATATAAATTAATTTATCAGACACTTTAATTTATTAAATTATTCTTAATTTATCACATTAATTAAATCAACTCTTAAACCAATTTCCTAATTAATTAACTCTAATTAATTAGTTAAAGAAATTTAACCTTTAATTACTTACCATAAAGTAATTATACTTACACCATTTATAATTGATTATCTAAACTAATCAATCCACTTTATTATTAAAATTAATCGCCTTAATTAATACTTAATAATCCTTAGTTAATTATCTTATTAACTAATAATATTTCTTAATTACTTTCTTAAGAAATTATCTTAGATAAATTCATTATTAATCATTTCTAACTAAAATTTAATCTAATTATGTATTTATAAATTAAATGAATCATTCTTTAATTACCTATTAATTAAATCATTTTATTACCTTAATTATCTCTAAGATAATTAATTTCTTTATTAATGATTTCATTAATCATTTAAGTGTATTTTGAACTTACACTTTAAATTTAAATTCAAATTTCATTTTAAACCCATTTAAGATTTCAACAGTTTATTTGGAAACTAAACTTTACTTTTAAATTTAAACTTAGTTCAAATTATGTTACAGATTTTTTTTTTTTTTCACTTAAACTTATTTAAATCAATTTAAATTATAAACTTTATTTTATTTCCAAAATAGTTTCAAAACTAACTCAAGTTCATTACTGGACTTTGTTTAATAACTTGGTTTAACTCAAAAGAAAAAAAAAACAACTTAACTGTTAAAACTTGTAACAGGTCTAAAACCTGAACAATTCTACCATACTCCTCCCTTCATCTACTTCGAGCAAACGCAAGTTTCCCCCGAGAAAATCAACAGCCTGCTTCGAGTTTCCCCTCCTTCATAAATTCGAACCCATCTTCTTCATCAATACGAAAAACTCCAGATGCACAGAACTTCACCTCGTGCACGTGTACGTGGCCGACGCTTCTCTCCGATCATCGCCATTGCATTGGGCAAAACATCGATCAACTTTAGACCAATCTCCAACCAACTAAAGTTCCCCCATCATCTCAAAAACGAATTCGAGTTTATTCTCGAAACCTGGAAACACACAGCGAACACCCCCCCAACCTGTCAACGCGCCGTACTCTCGACACCCATCGCCATAAAACGTGAAACCCCGGCCACACATCCATCCATGTACCCTCTATCTTTTCACAAAGTCGCGTGGCACTCGGTCTATCATCGACGACGAAATCATCGAGTTACAGAACTCAAAATACACTCGAGCCAAACCCTACTTTCGATCCAACCAACTAATCCTTGCATTAGAAATTTTCTTTAGCATTTTTCCTATACTCGAGGATCATCAAGCTAGCTTTACATCAAGTTGCAGCATTTAAGAATTGTTGAATCTCCAGAATTTTACAAAAAAGCATTTTTGGTTCAAAAATGAACAGCACCTAGAATACTTAACTAAAAATCATCATCTTTGTTTTAAAAACCTTAGCTTTGTATGTTAAATCAAGTTATGAAATCGAATCAACAATTTACAACATTCGAATTTTTCACATTAATTCCTTTTTACTGTAAACTCAAAGATTCCGAACCAATTATTCATTTTTAAAACCTATAATTATTTTTAGATGAAATGTTACCTGATTTCAAACAACCTTTATTTACAAATCATACCCCAATTCGAATTCAACATTAAGTTATTTAATTTGTTTTGAAAATTGTACCTGTTACTAACACACAGAGCATGTATTTCAAACAAGATTGAAACCTGTTGCCTGTAAACAAAATATATTACAAACATGCACTCCATATCTATATATATATATATCTAAACATACAGACATTTTAACAGCTAACAACATTTCATAATGCATTCAAGTATCAACCACAATATTGAGATATAGAAGTAGATCATGGGTAGAAAGTTGCTCACAGATTTCTAGAAGAAGAACAGAGGGCTGCTTTATTTTGAATCAAGCTTGAAATTTTCTTGCTGAAGCCTTCACTTGATTCTTTAATCTCTAGTTTGTCTTGTTTATTGTTGTTTAAAGTTGAATTCCTTTTGTTTAAATTGTAGATGATAACCACTTCAGTTTCTTTGCTTAGTTTTGATGGAACGAAATGAAATGAAGAAGTTGTTGATATATAGGGAGAAGGTTTACAGGGATATATTTGTACAGAGCATTATATTTAAGTTTGTACTGGTTGGTATATGGAAGCTTACAAGTGATAATGATTTGTACAAATGATATAGTGTTGTTTGTACAATATCACATATATTTCCATTGTATATTGGCTGATAGGTAATGTGGTGTGTACCCAGGACATCTTTGCATTAATGACTTAAGTCCTTCATGTCTTGCTTGCATACTATTTTATATATTTGCCTGGCAACCCTTTTTGCTTTTCTCTACCCTTGTATTTTTTTACTCGGCTAAGAGATTTTGTGTTGAGAAGATTTTGTTTTGCAATTTTTTTACAGGCAACATTCTTTTGCCTGATTACTTTTATACTTTCTTTTCTTTTGTTTTTTTTCTTTACCTTACATTGTTTAATGTTCTTTCACTTGCTTGCATATCTACTTTACACTCTTTGAATCATGTATGTACTTATTTATGCATATGTTTGTTTATTTTTTATTTTTTTTATTTTGATTTTACTTTGCAGGTTTGCTTCTACATACTTATATTTTTACCCTTTATTTGCTGGTACTTGTTTATACATATAAATGTATTTGTTTTGTTATATTGACTTGTTTCATATTTTACATTGTATCTAGTTACTTTATTATTTTGTTTACTAAGATAAATTTTAACTTGCTTGATTTAATTTACAAGCTCTTGTATTTGATTTGTTACTTTTTTTCTTTTGCTTTTGTTTTTGTCTTTTGTTTGGTTTTGTTTACTGTCATTTTTTTCTTAGATTTATATTTTATACTTTGCTTGTAGTTCATTTTACTTATGTATTGAATTCTAATTTAACTTTAACTTTTATTTCTAACCATAAATTTATTTGAAACATTTATTGCTAATACTTATGTATTTGTTTGTTATTTTGTTTATTTGGTTCGATACTTAACTTTTATTTATCTTTATTTATAACTCAAATATTTATTTTACTTCTATTTTTAGTTTAAATATTTATCATAAATTTTACTTTAAAAATTATTGTTTTACATTTCTCTTTGTACACATATATTTTATATAACTCAAATTATCATCATTTATAAAAATTTAAATCAATTTATTTATTTATTTTTATACTTGTGTCCAAAGTATATTATTTATTTTTCAAAAATCATTTATTTAAGAATATATTTAAAATCCAATATATACATATATATTCACATATATACAAATTTTCAAATTCATACGACTTAATATAATTTCTATTTGAATCGGGGAAACTCGCTTCCATTTATAATTAATTTATCTTACAATTTTATTCAAAAATTTATTTAATTATCAATTTAAATTAAATTAAAATCTAGGGTCGTTACAAACTTTCCCCCTTAAAATAATTTCGTCCTCGAAATTCGCAGGCACGAAAACAACACAGAGATAGATTCAAAGATAGAGAAATATCTTTTCAAATCAAGCTAGATATCAGTTCTGCATTTGGCTCACCAAATCAGAATATCAATAATAGATACAAGAAATCATAATAAAATTTTCAAATTTTGGTTTTAAACAAAATCATTTTATCGATACAATTCTAATCATTCTTCATACTTCATATTAATCAATTTAATTCAATTAAAATTTCCAATTTATTTAAAATTTCTAATTTTTAATTCATTATAGTTTAAAACGAAAAACTGATAAGAAATTGATGAAGATACGAAATAAAAAATTTCTACAACGATTCGTAGAGCATCACCGCACCGAAACTTCTTTGTGGAGCTGTCACGAAGAATTTCAAAAGAATTTGAAAACGAATCAAAAGAGATTGAGAAGAAAGTTGTTTCCACTGTTGTTACAGAGTTTTGACTAATTATAGTCGTATTTTCCCGTCCCCTATCTCGTTTTCTTCTTGCTACTCATACTTACTATCAGTGGATAGTAAGAGAATTTACTGAGGCATTAAAACGGATATCTTAGGGCTTACTCATTCTAGGATTTACTTCACCCTATCTCTAATGAGTTACTTAATGTGTTACACTCCTGAGCTAAAGTTTAACCCTTAGCTCTGATACCAAATGTAACGAGACGGAATTTGCCCGCTCGAAAATCGACATCCATACTTCAAATCGTATTCGAATGCCATAGATTCGACCGTTCAAATCCGATTCGCCGGAGCTTATAACCACATTAAGTAAATAACTCAGCGGAAAAAAAAAGAATAATACATTGATATACAGCTTTGATAACATATCTGATACAACAGATGATCCAATAGATATCAATATACATCATAGATATGATACAATAAGTAGCAGCGGAAAAGAAAAATAGATAACATCTAGCAGCGGAACAAATAACTCTAAAATAGTCTTCAAGGAAGAACTCCAAGAACTGCAACTCCATTTCCAAGAATCAATCCAGCAAAAGCTCGAACCCCCAATAACGATGCACCAAGCTAAGCAAGACTGGTGCGATCCAAAGACTGAATTAACTCCAGATAACCTACTAATCTGACTATCTGAAAAACCTAACTCTAGACTGCTCGTGTAGAAAATAATGAGCATCCAGAGTTTAGGAAAGAAACAATAAACTCCGGATCAGTCGTGGGACTGGTGTGAGCAACAAAAACAGTTTATCTTTCAAAACATTCAAAGAAATATTTTTAAAGTCAATTCACAATGCTTTTAAAAATGAGACTACCATAAGACCTCCCGCCACACACACAATGCAAACGCAGACTTGGAGGAGATTTCTTCTTATGATAGTCAAAGATGCTTGATACGCATTAAAAAGAACATTTGATATTATTACTAGTGCATAGTGTAAGAAAAATATTTCGAAAGTAGAATATAAATCTTAGCCAGCATAGGTACCATTATATTATGCCTACTAATAGCTACCATATTAGATGGCAGGTTCTACAACTAAAACCGTACAAGTCTCGTATTGTTTCTTTGGATTTCCAACGAATGGTCAGGCCAAGGAACTTCCCATTGCCACATGAGAATGCCTCTGGATGGACATCCCCGAGAACCAAACCGGATCTCTACCAACACAAGGCCGGGCTACCCCTAACTGAGTAACAACTGACCGAATATGCCATCCCCCGGTCCTTTGGGACCTTTATCCGAGATCTCGTAATCAATTCACACAATCATAAAGTGTTTTCAACATGAGTAAGTATCTGGGCTCCATACCATGATACCACCCTTTTCCAGAAGGAAATGCACATATCCTAAAGGGCGCTACCCCTCATAACCTTGCCGCATCTTTCCTGTTTTGACCATTCCGGGGTGTGAGGCTCGACAAAGTCACGTCCACAAAAACATACTTTATACAAAAGCCATGCTTTGGGTCAACAAATGATCATAGAAATGATCACCAGGATAGACGATCAAACAAATGATCCTATCACAAAAAATTAACACAATGATCATTTCACAGCAACACTCAGCATGTCACATTACCAAATTGGGGATATATCGCTGATAACCATCAACTATATAACCTCTGAGCTCGTACGTCTCAGAGAAGGGTGTTAAGCTAAGAGAATAAATTCTCCGCCACCAACAGAAATATATTTGAAAGAAATCAGCTTTATATCTCAATTTGTAATGTCAGACATACAATCCATACAAGTCTGTTCCGGGCTCGAACAGAACCGAAGGCACTTCTTACGAAGCCCTTGCAATCCAGATATTCACAATCCTGATCGGATTTCCCATCACATATGGAGAACTCAATACCGGAGCAACTCGGTGCAGAGTCAATCGACAGGTCATCCTATCGCTCTCGCAAATACCTGGTCTTCAACACCGGTCTTCAAATGCTATCCATAACGTCGAATCACATATTCGGAATGGGTTATACGACACAAAGGTCCTTTCCCGGTTAAACCGAATAGTGAGCGAAAACATTTAAAACATATGGATATGGGATTTCAATTAAGTCACAACTTAATAATTCAAAACTTTCTTTCAAATGGTTTTAATAAATTACCATTTTCAATCTTTAAACAAAAAGATTCATTTTCACAACCTTTAACGGTTTTAAACAATTTTCACATTTTAATCTTTTAAACAAAAGATTCATTCACAGATTTTCCAAATCAATTTTCATTTCAATTCGATTAACTCGTTAAATCTTTAAATCAAAGATTTAACTTATAGCCTTCAAAACAATTTCATTTCAATTTGATTTAAACAATCATCAATTTAAATCTGTTAAAATAAACAGATTTAATTCATAGCTTTCAAAAAGAATTCATTCATAACTTAGGAAAATCATTTCTCTATTCAATCTTGAAATTCCCCTAATTAACTGGAATCTCAGTTCTTATCTAAAAGTGTTTATCATTTGAAAACAACAGTTATCATTTTGGAAATCTGATTCATTTATACGAGTTGAAATCCTTGGGTTAAATTCAAATTCCCAAAACCATACCTTTAAAATGGTTTAATCCTTATATAACCAATATAACATCTTTAATCCCTAATTTCAAATCATAGAATTCAATTTCAAGTCTTGAATTTAAATTTAAATCAAATTATTTAAATTCCAAAACTTAATCAAGTAATTTAAAAATAATAAATTTTATTTTGAAATTCCATTCCAAAAGCTTTTCACATTTATTCCGATTCCATTTCCAAAACATTTGAATTTAAAAATTCAAATTTAAAACTATTTCAAACATCTGTGACTTAACCGATTTCCTCGTGAAATCCATATTTGTGTGTGTATGGTGTGGTCCAGGGTTTATACACAGTAGTGCACATCATTCAATCATGACAGATCAAATACAACAATATATCTGATAAACGATATAAATTATAACGCTTATCTTCATTCACAGATCACAGATAATATATAGATGCAAATAAATATACACAGCTCAAAACAAAGCATCACATATCAGATAGGACAATCAATTCAAGGTATTTCATACAATATAATCATTCATAAGTAAGTTCAAGCATTCAATAATCATTTATAAACAGGATTGTTTAATCCTAATTAATTCAATTTATCTCCAATTAAATTAATTACTTGTGAATTTATTATCCAATTCTGATTTATTAATTCCAAATCATTTGATATAAATTAATTTATCAGACACTTTAATTTATTAAATTATTCTTAATTTATCACATTAATTAAATCAACTCTTAAACCAATTTCCTAATTAATTAACTCTAATTAATTAGTTAAAGAAATTTAACCTTTAATTACTTACCATAAAGTAATTATACTTACACCATTTATAATTGATTATCTAAACTAATCAATCCACTTTATTATTAAAATTAATCGCCTTAATTAATACTTAATAATCCTTAGTTAATTATCTTATTAACTAATAATATTTCTTAATTACTTTCTTAAGAAATTATCTTAGATAAATTCATTATTAATCATTTCTAACTAAAATTTAATCTAATTATGTATTTATAAATTAAATGAATCATTCTTTAATTACCTATTAATTAAATCATTTTATTACCTTAATTATCTCTAAGATAATTAATTTCTTTATTAATGATTTCATTAATCATTTAAGTGTATTTTGAACTTACACTTTAAATTTAAATTCAAATTTCATTTTAAACCCATTTAAGATTTCAACAGTTTATTTGGAAACTAAACTTTACTTTTAAATTTAAACTTAGTTCAAATTATGTTACAGATTTTTTTTTTCACTTAACTTATTTAAATCAATTTAAATTATAAACTTTATTTTATTTCAAAAATAGTTTCAAAACTAACTCAAGTTCATTAATGGACTTTGTTTAATAACTTGGTTTAACTCAAAAGAAAAAAAAAACAACTTAACTGTTAAAACTTGTAAGAGGTCTAAAACCTGAACAATTCTACCATACTCCTCCCTTCATCTACTTCGAGCAAACGCAAGTTTCCCCCGAGAAAATCAATAGCCTGCTTCGAGTTTCCCCTCCTTCATAAATTCGAACCCATCTTCTTCATCAATACGAAAAACTCCAGATGCACAGAACTTCACCTCGTGCACGTGTACGTGGCCGACGCTTCTCTCCGATCATCGCCATTGCATTGGGCAAAACATCGATCAACTTTAGACCAATCTCCAACAAACTAAAGTTCCCCCATCATCTCAAAAACGAATTCGAGTTTATTCTCGAAACCTGGAAACACACAGCGAACACCCCCCCAACCTGTCAACGCGCCGTACTCTCGACACCCATCGCCATAAAACGTGAAACCCCGGCCACACATCCATCCATGTACCCTCTATCTTTTCACAAAGTCGCGTGGCACTCGGTCTATCATCGACGACGAAATCATCGAGTTACAGAACTCAAAATACACTCGAGCCAAACCCTACTTTCGATCCAACCAACTAATCCTTGCATTAGAAATTTTCTTTAGCATTTTTCCTATACTCGAGGATCATCAAGCTAGCTTTACATCAAGTTGCAGCATTTAAGAATTGTTGAATCTCCAGAATTTTACAAAAAAGCATTTTTGGTTCAAAAATGAACAGCACCTAGAATACTTAACTAAAAATCATCATCTTTGTTTTAAAAACCTTAGCTTTGTATGTTAAATCAAGTTATGAAATCGAATCAACAATTTACAACATTCGAATTTTTCACATTAATTCCTTTTTACTGTAAACTCAAAGATTCCGAACCAATTATTCATTTTTAAAACCTATAATTATTTTTAGATGAAATGTTACCTGATTTCAAACAACCTTTATTTACAAATCATACCCCAATTCGAATTCAACATTAAGTTATTTAATTTGTTTTGAAAATTGTACCTGTTACTAACACACAGAGCATGTATTTCAAACAAGATTGAAACCTGTTGCCTGTAAACAAAATATATTACAAACATGCACTCCATATCTATATATATATATATATCTAAACATACAGACATTTTAACAGCTAACAACATTTCATAATGCATTCAAGTATCAACCACAATATTGAGATATAGAAGTAGATCATGGGTAGAAAGTTGCTCACAGATTTCTAGAAGAAGAACAGAGGGCTGCTTTATTTTGAATCAAGCTTGAAATTTTCTTGCTGAAGCCTTCACTTGATTCTTTAATCTCTAGTTTGTCTTGTTTATTGTTGTTTAAAGTTGAATTCCTTTTGTTTAAATTGTAGATGATAACCACTTCAGTTTCTTTGCTTAGTTTTGATGGAACGAAATGAAATGAAGAAGTTGTTGATATATAGGGAGAAGGTTTACAGGGATATATTTGTACAGAGTATTATATTTAAGTTTGTACTGGTTGGTATATGGAAGCTTACAAGTGATAATGATTTGTACAAATGATATAGTGTTGTTTGTACAATATCACATATATTTCCATTGTATATTGGCTGATAGGTAATGTGGTGTGTACCCAGGACATCTTTGCATTAATGACTTAAGTCCTTCATGTCTTGCTTGCATACTATTTTATATATTTGCCTGGCAACCCTTTTTGCTTTTCTCTACCCTTGTATTTTTTTACTCGGCTAAGAGATTTTGTGTTGAGAAGATTTTGTTTTGCAATTTTTTTACAGGCAACATTCTTTTGCCTGATTACTTTTATACTTTTTTTTCTTTTGTTTTTTTTCTTTACCTTACATTGTTTAATGTTCTTTCACTTGCCTGCATATCTACTTTACACTCTTTGAATCATGTATGTACTTATTTATGCATATGTTTGTTTATTTTTTATTTTTTTTATTTTGATTTTACTTTGCAGGTTTGCTTCTACATACTTATATTTTTATCCTTTATTTGCTCGTACTTGTTTATACATATAAATGTATTTGTTTTGTTATATTGACTTGTTTCATATTTTACATTGTATCTAGTTACTTTATTATTTTGTTTACTAAGATAAATTTTAACTTGCTTGATTTAATTTACAAGCTCTTGTATTTGATTTGTTACTTTTTTTCTTTTGTTTTTGTTTTTGTCTTTTGTTTTGTTTTGTTTACTGTCATTTTTTTCTTAGATTTATATTTTATACTTTGCTTGTAGTTCATTTTACTTATGTATTGAATTCTAATTTAACTTTAACTTTTATTTCTAACCATAAATTTATTTGAAACATTTATTGCTAATACTTATGTATTTGTTTGTTATTTTGTTTATTTGGTTCGATACTTAACTTTTATTTATCTTTATTTATAACTCAAATATTTATTTTACTTCTATTTTTAGTTTAAATATTTATCATAAATTTTACTTTAAAAATTATTGTTTTACATTTCTCTTTGTACACATATATTTTATATAACTCAAATTATCATCATTTATAAAAATTTAAATCAATTTATTTATTTATTTTTATACTTGTGTCCAAAGTATATTATTTATTTTTCAAAAATCATTTATTTAAGAATATATTTAAAATCCAATATATACATATATATTCACATATATACAAATTTTCAAATTCATACGACTTAATATAATTTCTATTTGAATCGGGGAAACTCGCTTCCATTTATAATTAATTTATCTTACAATTTTATTCAAAAATTTATTTAATTATCAATTTAAATTAAATTAAAATCTAGGGTCGTTACAGAACCTTAGCTCGGATACCAAGTGTAACGACCCACTATTCCTAATATCTAAATTTAAGGACAAATGCCGTTAAAATATGCCTGCACAATAATCTCATATATTAAAAAAAAAATGGGCCATTGATCATACAATTTAAAGTTCTTAAATCAATATAGGCGAAAAAACCTCATAACTAAATTTAAATAAAAGTGTGCATACATCTCAACAATGAATACGTATCTTAATAAATCATACACTGTCCAATATAATAAATAAACAACTTTATCTTTCAATGCATCAATCATTCTCCAATTCATTAGCAATACAATAGTATTATAATGGAAACGATTTTAGTAAACCGCATGTTGATGTTTTCTACATTTAGACCTATTTTCCTCTCCTTTGCTCCAACCATAAAACTTCACAAATGCATGGAAAAAAATGTTCAGCTGTGTTTGGATCGTGCCAATTTCTATACACACAAGCCCAACCTAAGGGATTCGATGTTTATTGCATACACAAAGAGTGCCTACGTAGCCTTTTGGAATCAGGCCCATATAGTTTCTCAACTTGTTTCCTGCATTAAATATATAACATTGCACAATAGTTGCAACCATGTGACCAATGCAAGTAGAAACACCACTTTTAGTAAGCTAACACAATCAATTATCATAAATATGGGGTAACAATAATAATCAACACATGGCTATTAAACATCGCACAAATTTGGCATCACTTAACGTCAATCCCAAGCCAAAGAGACCAACCAAAAAAAAGTATTCACATATATATACTAATCATCCACAAGTAGTAATACATCATTAATGCAAGTATAAATCGAACAAGTGGGTACTAATTACTTCATTTGTAAAAGTATCAATCCCATCAAATGTGTACTAAATAATCACCACTAGTAATACAAACATCAATATCATCCAAAAAACCATAACCACAATAAAATACCTATCATCTATAGTAAAAATGGTAGAATATTGCACACTCATCGTGATGAGATTCCATTTAATACAACAAAGATATGTGATAATTCAGATTAACCCTTAACCAAATATATTATAACCTCCAAAATAAGGTATTTGTTATTTCTTCTCAAGTATAAAATCATATTATTATTGTTTATTATAAAAGCATGTCTATTTATTTTAACTTTGGACAATAATAATCCCTCAAAAACAATGATATACTTTAAAAATCATTGTTGCACTTTATTACATCAAATACCTTAAAACATTGTAATTTAGTTTAATAGTAAATTTCATCAAACTACTTTTTAAAACAATAATATTATTTTTTTGCACAAAATAAAAATACGTGCTAAAACAACATTAATATTTTTTAAAATCAAGTTATTACTATTTATCTTAAAAATAAGGATATTGTAATTAAACCTCAAAACCACTTAGTGTTCCTAATAACCTCAAAATACTAATAATTTAACCTAAATTACTTTTAGAAACATATATTTACTAGTATTATTATCATTATGAAAATATCTTTTATTTTATTGCTTAATATTAATATTATTATATTTTTTCATAATTTAATTACATTGTCACTTATTCAGAACAATACAACCTTTCCAAAAATCATATTCTTATTTGTTAAATCTTACCTAATTTATGAGTAATAATAAATTATCAAATTTAAAAATAGATTTTTCGTTATTATTTATGAGTTTCCTGAAAAATTCATAAATAATAACCTTATGAAAATTTTCATATTAATTTAAGTAAAATTGGTAAATCGTTATTATTTATCAATCTTTCCCAAAATTACATAATTTCATCTATTTTCCTTTTATTAATTATTCTCCGTTTCAAATAAATAGTTAATCATAATTAAACATCCAACATTTAGTAATATTATAGTTAAAAATAAATAAACAAACCAATGCACAACATATTCAAAACGTCGCAACCATCCGAAAATCATAAAAGAACATAATGTATACCGGCAAATATAAAACGGATGTCTACTCAATATTTTTAAAACTCAATTTATTAAAACTAACTAATCATACCAACATGCATACAAAAGTAGCTCAAAAACTTAGTAAACCACATTCCAAATCATCCGCAATTTCACCATGATTCCAACATAACAAAACACATGTGAATTAAAGTTTGCATGTTGAAGTTATGAATAAAATGAAATTATTGAATTTACAATTAAATCTATGGTCACCTCCGCCATTTTTCATAACCAAGCATCCCCATTTGATTGCCTTTTTCGACCGCCATGTACCTCCACTAACAAAATTAAACCCACCATCGTGACTAGTACCACAAGCCCTTTGCAGCTGCCACCCTCTGATCTGCCAGTTTCACCACAACCGCAAAACCCTAGACTACCGCTGCCATCCTTCTTTAACTAACTCTGGCCGCTCTGATGATCTATTTCCAAAATTTAAACTAGATCCGAGTTCCTTCCTTTGAGCACTACATATTAGCATCTTCAATTTCATTAATTGGTCGATAAATCAAAAACTCCTAATTCCAACCCTAGGATTTCGCCATAAAGAGCGTCAACAATGATTTCTAGTTGATTTATGAAAGTTTATAACTAACAACCACTTGGTGTTGGTTCATCTTGTTGAGAAATTCATTTTTATGTATAATTGGATAGATATTAGAATTTTCTTTGTCTAAACCTGATCAAATGTAATTATTATCACGCCTTTTGGTCAGGCCAAGATACCACGGATTCAGGTAAAATGGATGGATTGGAAATCAATTACATTTGAAACTATGAACGATGGTTATATGAATTCAAAAGGACAACACTTAAAAAAGGACCAAGTATGGAATTAGAACTTCACCTAGGCAACATATCGGATTAGATCCCCAATTTCTGACCTAATCAAGGTGCGATAAGTATGGAGTAACAAGGAATGCAACATAAGGCCACATTCCAAATTTTAAGTAGATTGAAGTACGTATGCTCAAGTTATGGACAAAAGAAGATGGATCAGTATAGATGGATCAGTGGTAATTTGCTTAGAGTCAGACCCGCGAAAATTTGTTATTTGTTTGGAGTTGGTGCATGGTTCACTTGAAGTCGTAGAAATTTGAAGTGCTAGATCGCACTTGTAGTCGGATGCATGTTTATTGCTTTGAGAAAAATAATCAGCATCGATCGTTTTGGAAAAAAATGATTGGCATCGATCATTTCGGAAAAATCAATCGGTATCGTTCATTTTCGTGCTTAAAGTCAGAATCATGTTAGCTTGGAGAAAATTTGGATTTTACCCTAGTCTAACCCTAGGCCAAATTTCAGCACCTGCTTCGAGTCAGAAAGGCGATTACTTCGGGTCTCGCTTCAGATTAACTCTGAAGTGGATTTTTCGACGATCGTTTTGGCAATTTTTCGATGATGATCGATCTATAACTCAATATTCACAAAGGCAATTGACATGAAATTTGGAGAACAACTACACTATACCATGAGGGACCCATACCATTGATCACTGCTCCCCATAATAAAGTTGGGTCGATCGGTCATGATCCATATGGATCGATCCATAAAAAAATTCAAATCAATGATGATCGATCAGTATCTCACAAATGCAAAGTTGGAATGACACGAAATTTGGAGAGCAAGTAGGTAACATCATGATGGACCCAGCAGAAGGATCATACCTCAAAAGGAGCAAATATGGAAAGATATTTTAATTTTTGAACTCGACTCCACATAAAATGCGATATCTCACAAACGTTAAGTCAAATTGCACAAAATTTAGAGAGCAAGTAGATAACATCACGTAGGACCCACAAAAACGATCGAACCTCCATTGAAGCTAAAATGAATGGTTGGCACCAATCTTTCCGATGGTGTGCGTTCGATCTGAAAATTGGTGGATCTGGTTGTACGCCTCTAGAGGTTCTTCTGGCAAAATTTCAGCATGATCCATCCAGTCTTCACTTATAAATACAACGGACTTTGCTCCTTACAAGGGATCCTTTTTCTTCTTCCAACTAGATCTTCATTTGGCTCTTCCTCATCACTACTTATCTCTTCCTCCATTATTTTTCTAAGACAAAAAAACTGTACTTGTAATCATACAGTATAAATAAAAGGTTATTAGAGTGGATGTAGGTCGGAATTTGCCAAACAACTACAAAACTTGTGTGTTCCTTTACTTTTTCTGCTTTTTATTCTTTGATCTGCGTTCTTATCTTTCTATTTGGATATTATTATTAAATATTAGTGCTTTCGCATGCAAGTGGGTGTTTGTGCCCATTTTTGGCACAAACATTTTGGCGCTTTCACTGAAAGAGCTAGTCCCCGTAGATTTGGAGTTCAGATTTGGAATCAGCTAGAGAACTTGGAAACCATCAACATAGAGACAAACAACATAGAGGAGCCATCATGAAGGCAATCAGGAGGCTTCCTCAGGAGCTAATCGACCTCAGTCTTCATTACCAGGGACGAGATGGAAACGATGATGGATGTTATGCAGGAAATGATGTTAAAGAGAAAGGAGGAGATGATGCAGAATCTACTCCGACAGATTGGACAAGCTGGAGCAGAAAACAAAGGGACTAGAGTAGCTTAAGTTACTAGAAATATGAATTACGAAGTTGGAGCAGCAGGAGCCGAGGTAAACTAGAACTAGGACCTAGGAAACGAAGCTAACAAACATCAGGATGAAGTAGTACAGCCGAGGGCAATCCCCGACCGACACATAATGATCAGTACCGATCATTTTAGAACATTCAACGCCGATTGATCGAGACTTAGGGGCATGCTTATAGGTGATGCTAGATCGATTTTAGGTGGGGAGACGAACGGTGCTACGTAGTTTGGTACTTATCGAACTATGGATGTACGTCACGAGGAGTATGTTCCACAATTCCCTCATAGACTTGTGGGGAAGCTGCAAATTACAATAGGAGATTACCCATAGATGAAAATGAAAGGATGGCTAAGAAGATACGATGGATAATGAGGGGCAGAATGCCCAATAAGAGCTTGGAAGATGTCAATCGAAGTTCATTCACTCCATGTATTAGGAATGTAAGGAATCCACCGAAATTCAAACTACCAACACTGGAAGTATATGGTAGAAAGTCAGAACCAACTATGAATATGATGAGGTACATCCGGTATATGGAGGTGACGGGGGTGTCAAAAGAATTAATGGCAAGGTGTTTCCCACTATATTTGATGGATTTGGCTACGCTGTGGCTCAGGTAGCTTGAAAATGGATCCATTAGAACTTGGGGAGAATCAGTAGACAGGTTCATGAGACAGTTCAAAGTTCACATCTCGAGACCCAAAAATGTGATGACTCTAGAGACACTAAAACAAAGGGTCAGAGAGACCTTGAGGAGTTTTTTAACACGATTCAATACCGCGGCAGCAATAGTAGATCGGCTAGATCCATCTATGGTTCTAATGGCGGTAGTATGTAGAATTGCCGACAATACAAAATTCAGGGATTTACTGGCACAAGATACACCGATGGATCTCGGGGAATTTTACCACGAAGTAGAAATGTTTTGGGGGCAAGAGGATACACGAGCTAATAAGCGAGAATTAAACACTATTGGGGATGGAAGGAACATTTGGAGAAGGTTCCAAGATAGATAAAGGAAAGCATATGGCTAATGATAGCTCTGTTGGATTAAAGCACCAAGGAGGGAACTGAGATTTACCTCTTATAAGGAATTGACTGAATATATATAGATATTAAGGGATAGATCCCTTGTTGGAGGCTAATGAGTAGAGAGCCTACAGACAATGAAAGGAAATCAAGAAGATATTGCGCATTCCATGAGTTGAACGGGCATGATACAAATGATTGCATGCATTTAAAGGATGTGATAGAGGAGCACGTCAGGAATGGTAAACTGCTGCAGTATGTGAGGGCACGGACAATGATGGTGGACAAGAGCAGCCACCATCTGCATCAAGTGGAAACAGAAATGTCCTTATATTGTGGTCACAGCTCGCCATGAAGTGATCTTGATGGAAATGGTCGATTTTAGAAATTCGACTCCGGTCGTAATAATTATTTTGCAATTTATTTCCCCATTATAAAATGGCTATGTCACTTACACATGTACGGAATCACAAAAGGTCCTTAGGAATGCTCTGAGATGACAATGAACCATTATGCCCAGAGAGGCACACATCACATTGTTTACTTTTTGTTTTCCCCTTTAGCATTTGAACTTGATTTTATTAGTTTAGTTATTTGATTGCAGAACTCACTCGAACGTGAAATCTGACATTAATAATTCTAAACCTCATCCAGAAAGATGAGACAGAAAGGCAAAAACAAGCCCTCTCATCGAAAATCGAGCGGATTGGGCTTGGCTAACGCCTTGAATGGCATGCAATCTCAGACGATCACATTTTGCCTAAAACAACAATAGATCACAAACGACCACCTTTCGCCCTGAATGGCACTCGATCTTGAATGATCATATTTCACCTCGAATGGCTTCCGATCTTAAACAATCATATATCGCCTTGAATAAAACTTGATCACGTACGATCATCATTTTCCCCGAACGGCACTCGATCATGTGCGATCATCTTCCATCTTGAATGGCTATCAGTCACAAACAACCACCACTAGCCTTAAATGACAACGTTAAACTTGAATAAATGCTAGCCTTAATGGCAATAGATCTGACTAACGGTCTTAAACCACCATTGCTAACGATTTCGAGAGATCAAGGAATTCGATTTGTAATGGCTTGGATTCTGGATTGGAATATTCGACTAACAATAGATTATGGATTTTGAATTTTAGATTTATTGCAATTCAAAATACACCAAGCAATTCAAAACATACCTTCCTACCACAAGGCATGTTTTTTTGGGGGCACTTGTTATCCCACATTATGGTCAGGTCGGGAAACCACGGATTTGGCTAAATGAAAGGATTAGAAATTGATTACAGTTGAAACTATGGATGATAGTTGAATGAATTCAGATGAAAAACGCTAAAAAAAACTAAGTACGGAATTGGCACTTCACCTAGGTAATAGATCGGATTGGATCCCTAATTTCTGACCTAATTAAGTTGCGATTAGTATGGAGTGACAAGGAAGGCCACATAAGGCTACTTCTAAATTTCAAGTCGATTGGAGTTCATATGCTCGAGTTATGGCCAAAAGAAGATGGATGGGTATCGACAGATCAGTGGTATTTTGCTTCGAGTCGGACCTGAAATTTTTTTATATTTTCTTAAAGTCGGTGCATGGTTCGTTTGGAGTCGCAAAAATTTGAAGTGCTGGATCGTGCTTGGAGTCGAATACATGTTTGCTTGGAGAAAATGATCGGCATAGATTGTTTTTCTTTTTTGTAGTCAGAATCATGTTTGCTTCGAGAAAATTTGGATTTTACCCGAGTCTAACCCTGGGTCCGAATTTTCAGCACCTGCTTTGAGTCAGAAAGGCGATTACTTCGGGTCTCACTTCGAATCAACCCTGAAGTGGGTTTTTCGACGATCATTTTGGCGATTTTCGATGATGATCGATCTATAACTCAAAATATACAAAGGCAATTAACATGAAATTTGGAGCACACTACATTACACAATGAGGGACCCACAACATCGATCGTTGAGACCATGATGAAGTTGGATCAATCGGTCATGATCTATATGGATCGATCCATAAAACAGTTCAAATCAATGATGATCAAACAATATCTCACAATGCACAGTCGGAATGCACGAAATTTGGAGAGCAAGTAGCTAACAGCATGATGGACCCACCAAAAAGATCGTAACTCAAAAGGAGCAAATATGGAACAATCTTCCATATTTCCATTGTGTAACTTGACTCCACCATAAACGTAATCAAACTTCTTCTTTTTGGAGCCTGTTCAACATTTTTCCCACCTCAACCTTGCTTTACTCACAAGCGATAAGTCGGAATTGCATGAAATTTTGGAAGAAAGTAGCTAACATCTTAGAGAAGCCACAAAAACGTTTGCACCCCCCATTGGAGCTAATACGAACGATCAGAACGATCGTTCCAATGGTGTGCGATTGATCTGAAAATTGGTGGATCGGGTCGTACGGTTCTGGAGGTTCTTTTGATGACATTTCAACTCGATTCATGCATGTCTTCACCTATATATACATGGGACTTAGCTCGTTACAAAGGATCTTTTTTCTTCTTCCAACTAGATCTTCTTTATCACTTCTTATCTCTTCCTCGACTATTTTTCTAACACAGAAAAACTGTACTTGTAATCTTACAGTATAAATAAAAGATTATTGGAGTGGACATAGGTCGAAGTTTGTTGAACCACTATAAAACTAGTGTGTTTCTTTACTTTTTCTTCTATTTATTCTGTGATCTGCATGCTTATCTTTCTATTTGGATATTGTTGTTAGATATTGGTACTTTCACATACAATGGGTGTTTGTGCCCATTTTTGGCATAAACTATAATTATATTCTATTAGTGGGTAATAAAGAAATTTTGAGATTAAGACTAACAAATGGAGATGGAGCCAACAACTATTGTTCAATAACTTCATTTATATGGTCGTATAGTTGGGCTATGGTCTATGTTGTGTTAATTTTTTTTACAACATCCCATTTTAGTCAAAAAGGCGATGAATTCAACAAAAAAGGAATTCAGAAATATGTGATTTTTAAGGTTGTTCGTCTCAATTCGATAACTTATTTCCACAATCAACTTTATTTCAATATTTTTTTAGAACTTGAACCAAAAATACATTGATTTCTAATCTGGAAGTGATTGTAAATGAAAATGGCAGTACTTAGTTGCAAAAATCCAAAATGGAACCAAAAAGTCATTTTTGTTGATGACGAATGTGTATTTATAGTCGAAACCATCCTCTAAAACCGCTAGCGTGCGTTAGAATAGGAAAGAACTCAGGTTTCTAGTATCTAGGAATGGAGATCATGTTAAAAATCGATAGTCAATACTTTCATACTAACTGGTTTCGGTCGGTACTAAAAGGTTTTGCTAACTCTTTATTTCAGTCCTTCTTCATACTTGTTCATGTCTTCATGCTTTCGATCTTAACTGACAAAATGAACCATCAATAGTGTTCAGCACCAATTGATTTTATCGACCCAAAACATGTCTTATTCTTTAAGGCTGAAAGAAGCGTTGTTGGTAGCTCAAAGTGCACACCCTCATTTTCTTGGACCTCTCGATACTAGTTGGGTTTGGTTGATACTAAGAGCTTTTAACTAGATAAGAACTTTTCAAAACTCTTGTGTTCAGTTTATTGTAACATCCCCAATTTTGAGGCCAAAAGCTAAACGCTATAGATGCTGCAGTCATCTATAGTATTAACTTCTGGTGATAAAATATGGTAATGTTAATAGTATCCATAATACGAGAGTCACATGAATATGAAATAAAATCATCACAGATTAAAACAAATTTTTCGATTACATTTCAAAACAATATTTCGTATTTAGATTACATAATTCCATAACGCTTCTCTGGTTTAGATCAAATATAATTATTACAAAATATGCCAAGAGCGACATATGATGATACCCCTTTGGATGATCATAGAACCAATGGACTAACTATCCCAGTATAATACAATGGAATTTAAAACAAAATAACAGCTACTCCTAAATAGCTAACCGTCAGCATCCTGCTCGTCTTCGGTAGCTTTATTCGCCAACCTACTAAAACCTAAAAAATCCAAACTCTCAATCTGCTAAAATAAATTTTGAGCACCTGAGAATTTAAGGGGAAAACATAAACTTTGAGTCAGACATAAAGCCTTGTGTGAATAATACTATACATCTCGATTATTTGATATTAAGTGAGACCACACCGCTTAGCGGAATGGGTTTCCCCTCACTAATATCTCTTTTAAAACATATTTTTTTTGCAAAACATAATCCTACAACCAAACTGGTTAATCAAAATGATTATATCAATGATAGCAATATCATATATTCTAAAAATAGGTATTTACAGGATCAGCTGTCCGAAACAAATGTAGTTTTTTTGGCTTACTACTAACCTTTGGCTGAGTCGAGCCTATCAGACAAAATAACAAATATGATCTAACAACTATTAGATAAGTCTTCTGGACAGTTTGTCCCTAACATACTTCTCCAAGGGTCTCCTGATCCTAATGGTTTTGCGGGCTCACCAATAACCTGTCTTCTTTTCTGTACATATATTCCTCTCTATGTGTAACCATCATTCAAGTCTACCTATGACTAAGCCCTACATATTTGAATTTTGAACTGAACTTGCTAATGGCTAATAGCTAATGAGTAGGGTGCGACCATACACTGGTCTCATTTGGTCTTTTAATCTCAGTCATTTTCTTAGGATTAACTACCCTTAAAATTTTCCTTGAAAACCTTTTCAAAATAATGTAAAACTTTAAATCATACCTATACAAGAAAAATACATTCTCTGCTTTACTTTAAGCTATTTCCACGTTATATATATTTTACCCAACATAATATTGATGTAATATAATAAGGATTACCTATCCCTCCAAAATAAGTTAAAACCCTTTTTAACTTAAACTTTTAGGCTATATTGCCAAGGTAGACATACAAAACCTTTGTTTAAAATCTTTAGATAACCCATTCGAAACCATTGGAAGTACCCATTTTATAACCATTGAAAGTACCTGTAACGTCCCACCCCGAGACCCACATTAACAAAGAGCATTACTGGGTAATACTGTCTGCTAATGCAGAGAATAGGGCTGGATAGGAGCGACCATCTATAACCTTGTCTTAAATATCTATTGAATACGTCGACAATGCCATTTTTTTCTTAATTCAAGTGGATTGACATATCCAATAAATACTTAATACAAAGCCATAGGTGGCTATAGGATCTATCAGAACAAAATACAATAACTCAAATGTAAAACACATCACAGAACAGCAGATAATCCCATAGATACACACATACACAGATACATCATAAAGTATACAAAATGATACATCACATAGGTGGTATGACGACCACAGTACAAACACGAGTCAAAAGAATATACATATCAGAGTAGTAAACCAAAAAGGATTATACAAAAAGATATAACACAAAGAGCTAGCAGAATAGTCCATGCAGAAGCAGAATATGTTAAGTCCAAAGGTACCTAACCTGAAACACCTCGGTCTGACCCGAGTATAAAATACACGGGTCAGTCTAGCTAAACGAATCAGTAAAAGGAGATAGTGGAATAATAGAGCATAAGAGCATAGTGATATTCTTCTTAAACAAGAAGAAACCATAAGAAAGCAGACTATAGTCATATGGAGGATACGAAACATGTATGGCATATATGGTTACACTAGGTGATAGAACACTATTGCTTCAATAAGCATAAAACACAAAATCTCATGAGTCGCTAAAATGTAGCATGCCTCATATAATCGGCAATCATAAATCAATAAGAATGGTTTAGGGAATAGCAAAATGTTAACTCCTAAAAGAGTAATTCCCAAACCCGCCATATCGGCAACTCCGAGAAAACATAAGCAAATGCCATCTCGACATAAGCCATAAGGCAAACGTCGACAAAGAGATAAAAATCTCATACAACGCCAAAAGGCAAATCTCAAAAATAGCGCCAATAGGCAATCTCAATATATATATATACGCCAAAAGGCAAATCTCAACACGCCAGTGTAGGCAATGAAATTTCAAAAGAACTCCCAAGAGTCCAAAAATCCCAAAGAAATCGCCACCGAATGGTTCAAAGGACCGATTCCAAAATGACGACACGCAAGGGTAAAAGTCATCTCAAAAAGGTTTTGCACGTGCTATTTTTTCCGAGTACTGTTTCACATAATAGGTACCTCGCCCAAAGGCAAACGTCAAAAGACAAATACGCCGCAATGGCAAATACGCCGCAATGGCAAACGTCCGAAGACAAATACGCCGCAATGGCAAACGTCCGAAGACAAATACGCCGCAATGGCAAATGACCCGAAGGTCCAGTACTGGCACGCCA
Organism: Allium cepa; assembly: GCA_030765085.1. Lineage (NCBI taxonomy): Eukaryota > Viridiplantae > Streptophyta > Magnoliopsida > Asparagales > Amaryllidaceae > Allium > Allium cepa. The sequence continues at coordinate 569,199,381 of CM060929.1, forward strand.
ACAGGCAAATGTGTCACAAACTCTCGAAAAGGAAGCCGAAAAGTGTTAACGTGTGTCCCATACCACCCGTTCGCACTAAACGGTTTACTAACCGCTAGTAAATTTCACACTCAAAGCAGTAAAAGGTTCGCCTCATATCATCGGTAAACTAGACCCGTAGGCCAAAACGATCAAACGGACAAGTTAGGAATTAACCGAAAGGATAAACGCACGTATCCCATACTACGTGTTTAACCCAAACATTTAACTCTCCTTCTCATTCGCTCGACGGTGCAAAAATGTGTAATTTTTATAGAAAATAATTTACCTTCAAAATAAGCTTTGAAAACGATTTCGAAAACCATTTGGAAACCATATTTGAAAATTTCCCTTATTATAAAGAATAAATAGGTTTTATACTTGAAAATACTTTACAATATTATATAATAATTATTTTTAAATCCCCTGAAGTTTTAAAATCATTTCAAAAATAGTTGGAGAAAACCGTGCTCGAAAACGACCAAAAACAAGCAAAATTCCACTTAAACCGAAATTCAAATTTAAATTCAAATTAAATTCAAATAATTCAAAATTTGAATTCTGAATTCATCAAAACTGAGCTAACCTATTGATAGGCATCATATCCCTCAAATACTTCAAAAATATCACAAAAACAAAAGTAAATGTCAAAAATCGGACGGAAAAAGGACATAAAAACACTTAGTCAAAATAGTACCCAGGTCTAAAATCTTCTCTGGGTTCAACTTTCAGACATAAAACAGATGGCCGAACGATCATTAATTCATATGAAAATTAGTGTGCATAAAGTAGAAAACTTCATCTTTCAGGAAAAAAAGAATCAATGAATTCCAAAATAAAATTGAAAAGTTATGCTGTCACAAACATGGACTCACACCATGTTTGTAACAGTTCAACAAGAATGTGCCAAGGCTTAAAAACCACTCCGGGTTCAAATTCCAGGCATGAAACAGAGGAACAATAGACGTCTAATTGGGCTCAAAATTGGTTTTCACATAGATGAAAACTTCATCTTTCAAACAAAAAAAGAATCATGTAATTTGGATACAACAAGAGAAAGTTATGATGTCTCAAAGATGAACCCAGACAGTGTTTTCACTGTAAAATTCTGGGCAAAAACATGGTCCAGGTCAAGGTTTAGCAGCATATTTATATAATCTATCTAAGACAAAATGACCTGAAAGTTGGTATGGATATCGTAGAAACCCCTATCTTTCAAAAAAAAAAGTTTCATGCAATTTGGATAAAATATGAGTAATTTATGAGGTCTCAAAATTGAACCCAGACAGTGTTTGCAGCAGTTGAAAAATAAGAAAATGTACAGGCCTGAAACCCATCTCGGGTTCAACTTTCAGGCATGAAACAGAAGGCAAAACGAGCTCAGATTAAGTTGAAAATTGGCATGCATATAGTATAACACTTTATCTTTCAACTGCAAAAAGAATCAACGAATTTCGATATGAAACGAAAGAGATACGTTGTCTCAAACACGGACTCAAACCATGTTTGCAGCAACTCAGAAAATCAACGTTACAGCAAATGAATTTGCAAATTAAACAAACTAATTCATCTCTAAGAAACATGAAACAAGCTAGAATGTGTGAGGGAACCCTCACCTTGAATTAGCAGTAAAAATTAGCGATTTGCAGCAAGCAATTTGAAGAAGACAACAACTTTTTCACTCAAGAAGCTTAGAAATCACCTGTAAATTAGTTTGCTGTAACATGCAAACAACAAGATGGGAATAACCAACAAAAACATGATTTTGGATGAAACAATTCCATGAATCTTGTAGAGATTACCTGTAGGTTTGAAAGCTATCAATTTCCTATCAATTTTGATTAGGTTTGCAAGGTTTTAGCTTAGTATTTTGGGGAGGAATTAGGGTTTTTCTTTTACTGTTAGTTTTTAGGAATGGAGAAGACAGTTTCTGAGCAAATGAACGTGCAAAACATTTTTCTCCAGATCTTTCTTAGCTAATGCTTAGTCATGGGCTTAATTATGGTCCATTAAGCTTAAGTGTGAAGAGGTGTTTCATTAATTAGGCTAAAAACAACACTTGGTACAAATTTGTCTACATATTACACTATTTTATCAACTTATGAACAAATTTTGAAATGTTTGAGCTTTGTAAAAACTACACAATCATATTAAAAATTATTTTAATCATTTTTAACACCATTTTGACATATTTACATCATAAATTTCCATTCTTACAAATACTGTTAAATTTGAATTTTATTTGTACAAAACTAACAAATTTCAGCATTAAAATTATCCAAACTATTTTAGTTAATCACAAATAAATGTAAAACCATAATAAAATTATATAGAAACTCAAATAAATATTTTTCAAACAATATTTACATGTTTAACATTTATTTTTAACTCAATTATGTTTAGAAAAACACTATTTTGCTCCAAATTCACCGTTTTCACTTTTATTGCAATTTATTGCAATATAACCCATAGGAATTTTATAAATTCCTATTTTATCACAATTTTACACATTATCAAGTTTTCTATATAATTTTTTTTTCCATTTTAAATTTTTTATTCAAATTCAAATATTGAATTTGAAGCTCAATTTATCCCCAACCTTTCATTTAATTCAAATTTAACCTCAAACTCATCATTTAAATTTATTTTCCTCAATTTTACTCCTAACTAAATATATTTTTCTCCAAACTCTATATTTAATCATTTTCAAATGATTAAACAACCCTTTTTCTCAAATTTTCCCCAAGTAAATTCTGAAAAAACCCAAATTTTAGATTAAACTCAGACAATATATTTAAATTACCTTTCCCCAAATATATTTATTTCTTAATTATTAAATTATAATCTCATTATAATTATTATTATTGCTATTAACAGGTAATCGCAAAATCCGGGTTGTTACAGACTCTCCCCCTTATAAAAATTGCGTCCTCGCAATTACTAGGGAAGAGCTGTAATCAACACGATTCATTTCATCAAGCAAAGGAAGATAGATATGCTAGAGTTTCAATTTCTCACCCTCAACACAAGAAAAAAGGAAACTTGGAAAAGATAGCTCAATAAATTAAATGGTTTCCCAATTGTAGTTATTGTGATTAACGGACCATAGAATTTTTACGAGCAGAATATTCTTATTTCAAAGGCATTACACCTTCGAAGCAAGAACACGAATTGGAGGCTACACAATAGATAAATCGGGTGAGTTTGATATCTCGGAAGCTTCGCGAATAGAGTTGGGATTTAGTCACAACTTTATCCCGGACTCCAACCCATAAGATGATAATCAATACGACTTTCCATATAACACTATGAACGAAATCGTGCCGATATTAGATCGACAATAATTACGGAAAGAAAATTCAATAAGAAGTAGGTGGTTTCTTCAAATATCATCTAACTTGTATGATTATAAAAAATGCAAGTTAACACAAAGAATGGGTTTTCATACTCTCTTTTACTACTCAAAAAAAAAAATTATTTACTCCAAATAAGGAGTAATGAATTTAAATTAAAATCCAAGCAAGAAGCTTTGGGAAATTTTCAAGTGTTGAAAATTGAGAATTTGATTTTACTCAAAACATAGTCTAACTATCCTCTTTCACCTATACTTAGCTCAAATAGATGATATTATTTCATATCCATAATAAGAAGCACTGCAATTAATTATTACGGGGAAATAGATAATTATTCATTTCAGACCTGCTATAAAGAGAACAGGTTTTGACATAGCAAACAACAAAATCTGAAAACCTTTATAAAATGAAAGTTGTTCTACTCAGTCTATGCTTTCCGGTGATATAAAGATTATCAAAATTGGATTTACAATTTGAAAGTTATGCTAGTTTTACTTTCAGCTTAAATCTTAGAAAATTTCTTAAGAGGATAGAAATGTCTATCCACTTTCAATCCCATTTTAGACTCAGTAAAATGAAAAATCTTTTAAAGTGGTAAAAAGAAACTTTATAACTTACAGAAAGCTCTTTCATTTACAAAATGAGTGAACTCATTTGGAGTATAAATCCCAAGCTATCGCTGTTTTAGTAGAGCACTTTTCCAAACAAAATTTCAGCTTTTAAATCAATTTAAAATTTGAAATTTTCCCAAACCATTTTAATCTCAAACTACATTTTCAAACAAGCTTTTAGCTATATCATTTATTAAATGATCTTCTTTTTCCCCAAAAATCTAAGACATGTAAAATTATGATTAACTTTATGTAATCACCAAACAACAATTCATTAAGTGGAAATACTTTCATTACTTTTCAAAATCTAGCTTTAAAGCTATTAACTATGAAAACTCATTTTGGAAGAGATAACTAATCTATTCCATTATCATGAGATTATTATTGATTATCCGCCAAATAAATTTTTGGGATATATATATATAAAGTTGAAATTATTCTCAAATATAAAATGGTTATACTACATAAATAGTTCGTTTATCAAAACAATCCAAATTCACATTTCCACTTGTCATAAAAATTAAATTCACATCTAATTATCAACGTAAAACTAATTAAAATTGATAACTAATTCAAACTTGTTTTTAAAAGAATTTTGCAATTTCAAACCAACAAGTTTTTAATACCATTTAAATTTAAAACAAAAACTAGCTCACAAATTTATACTAAATGTTCTAAACTAACACTTCTTTATTTTCTCTTAAGATAGAGTTTTAAATCGTACTATATATATATATATATATATATATATATATATTCAAACAACCAATTACCAAAACACATTTTAAAGTCATCAAATTTAGCTTTGAACAAAAATATTTAATTGCTATTCCAATATTCTCTAACCAATGTATTATTTTATCTCGAATACATCATGTTATTAATCAAAGCATCATATGATTTCTAATTAAGACATATACTTAATTAGAATTAATTTACTTTACTTAATCAAATCATCATAAGATGTCATTATTTAAATTCCAATAGGTTGTACTTATACAACCAATTAAAACATAATCATATTTAATTTTTTTTTTCAATTTTTACTTATTACAACTAAATTTACCGTGTCTGACTGTCTCATCATAGCGTTTAGGAAATTCCTATCGATAACACTGGCCAAATGCATCGACCAGAATTCTTAAAGCACTAGACGGACAACCCAACACAAAAATTCATTTTCTTTAAAAAGAGATACCCCATATATATTACTCAAAATATTCTTTGTTTTTCCCAAAAACAAAGACCAACTTCTCTTAGAAACATATCTTCAATTTTTGAAATTTTGAAAACACAATTTAGTACTTGTTCTCAAATCAAGGAATACAAATAAAGCTCATTGAGATATTCATAGAATACTCGATCCTCAAGATTGATGGAATAGACTGGAGTGTTCGTTATTCCGAATGGTATAATGAACCACTCAAAAGACTCATAACGAGTGTGGAATGCGGTAAGAGTAACGCTATCCTCCGTGACTCGTAGCTCTTGAAAAATCGGTGTAAGGTCAAACTAAGGAATGACTTTAGCACCACATAATAGATTAAAAAGAGAGAAATGAGGTATAAGAGCAAGGTTAAGCTATCTCCTCGGATGACAAGAAGATCACTAACAACATGTCATTACGTTGAGTGAAGAAATTTTACAAAGTATCAACAATTGAGTATCCAAAGATGATATCTCAAAAGGAGGCAAGAACGACAACATCAGCTAAATTCAGTGAATCACCTCAATTCCCTAGTGGACATCCTCATGGGGGGATGACCGAGAAGCTAAAAACCAGGAATGAAGTCAACACAATATTCGATTGCCCGATTGAGTGTCATACCTGAAACGGACTCACAGAAATCAAGAGAGTCACAATGATTGGAATTCGAGATATATCATCAACATCTTGAATCTCAAGAGTGAATACAGAAACTTCAAAATCATCATTAACATTCCGAAGGACAAGAAGCAACAATCATCCTAATAAAGATACTCCATATAGGATTTTTAGAATCACAAAATATGGCTTAACAATAGGCAAAGTCACTTCATCTCAAAAACCCCAAACTCCAAACAGAAAATGGCATGCTAATTCGCACTAAAAGATAAGCTATAAGCAAAAATTCTAAATCCTCATACATCATGCCAAATATTGCGGATCCCCTTAATAGGACTCACAATCCTTACAAAAGAATAAGACAAGAACATCCAAAAACATCAACAAACTCCTCCTATACGGATAAGTGTCAAGCACCCGTATTGAAGAGGACTCGAATAAAACAATCACAATTAGGATTACTCCTAAGATAAGATATTATAAATTCTATTATGGAATACTACGGAATAAAATATATTCCTAGACATATCCAAAACTTCAATCTCAAAGGACACGAAAATGTATAGGACACGATGATAAAGGGATTTGTAACACTTGTATAACACTTAGATGTACCGTAATATGTGTTTATGTTCTGTGTTTATCATATTTTGTTCTGAATTTAGCTCTGATACCAAGCTGTAACGCCCCACCTCGAGACCCACATTAACAAAGAGCATTACTGGGTAATACTGTCCGCTAATGCAGAGAATAGGGCTGGATAGGAGCGACCATCTATAGCCTTGTCTTAAATATCTATTGAATACGTCGACAATGCCATTTTTTCTTAATTCAAGTGGATTGACATATCCAATAAATACTTAATACAAAGCCATAGGTGGCTATAGGATCTATCAGAACAAAATACAATAACTCAAATGTAAAACACATCATAGAACAGCAGATAATCCCATAGATACACACACACACAGATACATCATAAAGTATACAAAATGATAATCACATAGGTGGTATGATGACCACAGTACAAACACGAGTCAAAAGAATATACATATTAGAGTAGTAAACCAAAAAGGACTATACAGAAAGATATAACAAAAAGAGCTAGCAGAATAGTCCATGCAGAAGCAGAATATGCTAAGTCCAAAGGTACCTAACCTGAAACACCTCGGTCTGGCCCGAGTATAAAATACACGGGTCAGTCTAGCTAAACAAATCAGTAAAAGGAGATAGTGGAATAATAGAGCATAAGAGCATAGTGATATTCTTCTTAAATAAGAAGAAACCATAAGAAAGCAGACTATAGTCATATGGAGGATACAAAACATGTATGACATATATGGTTACACTAGGTGATAGAACACTATTGCTTCAATAAGCATAAAACACAAAATCTCATGAGTCGCTAAAATGTAGCATGCCTCGTATAATCGGCAATCATAAATCAATAAGAATGGTTTAGGAATAGCAAAATGTTAACTCCTAAAAGAGTAATTCCCAAACCCGCCATATCGGCAACTCCGAGGAAATCATAAGAAAAAGCTATCTCGACATAAGCCATAAGGCAAACGTCGACAAAGAGATAAAAATCTCATACAACGCCAAAAGGCAAATCTCAAAAATAGCGCCAATAGGCAATCTCAATATATATATATATACGCCAAAAGGCAAATCTCAACACGCCAGTGTAGGCAATGAAATTTCAAAAGAACTCACAAGAGTCCAAAAATCCCAAAGAAATCGCCACCGAATGGTTCAAAGGACCGATTCCAAAATGACGACACACAAGGGTAAAAGTCATCTCAAAAAGGTTTTGCACGTGCTATTTTTGCGGTGTACTGTTTCACATAATAGGTACCTCGCCCAAAGGCAAACGTCAAAAGACAAATACGCCGCAATGGCAAACGTCCGAAGACAAATACGCCGCAATGGCAAACGTCCGAAGACAAATACGCCGCAATGGCAAATGACCCGAAGGTCCAGTACTGGCACGCCAACAGGCAAATGTGTCACAAACTCTCGGAAAGGAAGCCGAAAAGTGTTAACGTGTGTCCCATACCACCCGTTCACACTAAACGGTTTACTAACCGCTAGTAAATTTCACACTCAAAGCATTAAAAGGTTCACCTCATATCATCAGTAAACTAGACCCGTAGGCCAAAACGATCAAACGGACAAGTTAGGAATTAACCGAAAGGATAAACGCATGTATCCCATACTACGTGTTTTACCCAAATGTTTAACTCTCCTTCTCAATCGCTCGACGGTGAAAAAATGTGTAATTTTTATAGAAAATAATTTACCTTCAAAATAAGCTTTGAAAACGATTTCGAAAACCATTTGGAAACCATATTTGAAAATTTCCCTTATTATAAAGAATAAATAGGTTTTATACTTGATAATATTTTACAATATTATATAATAATTATTTTTAAATCCCATAAAGTTTTAAAATCATTTCAAAAATAATGGGAGAAAACCGTGCTCGAAAACGACCAAAAACGAGCAAAATTCCACTTAAACCGAAATTCAAATTTAAATTCAAATTAAATTCAAATAATTCAAAATTTGAATTCTGAATTCATCAAAACTGAGCTAACCTATTGATAGGCATCATATCCCTAAAATACTTCAAAAATATCACAAAAACAAAAGTAAATGTCAAAAATCGGACGGAAAAAGGACATAAAAACACTTGGTCAAAATAGTACCCAGGTCTAAAATCTTCTCTGGGTTCAACTTTCAGACATAAAACAGATAGCCGAACGATCATTAATTCATATGAAAATTAGTGTGCATAAAGTAGAAAACTTCATCTTTCAGAAAAAAAAGAATCAATGAACTCCAAAATAAAATTGAAAAGTTATGCTGTCACAAACATGGACTCAGACCATGTTTGTAACAGTTCAACAAGGATGTGCCTAGGCTTAAAATCCACTCCAGGTTCAACTTCCAAGCACGAAACAGAGGAACAATAGACGTCTAATTGGGCTCAAAATTGGTTTTCACATAGATGAAAACTTCATCTCTCAAACAAAAAAAAAATCATGTAATTTGGATACAACAGGAGAAAGTTATGATGTCTCAAAGATGAACCAAGACAGTGTTTTCACTGTAAAATTCTGGGCAAAAACATGGTCCAGGTCAAGGTTTAACAGCATATTTATATAATCTATCTAAGACAAAATGACCTGAAATTTGGTATGGATATAGTAAAAACCCCTTATATTTCAAACAAAAAAAGTGTCATGCAATTTGGATAAAATATGAGTAATTTATGAGGTCTCAAAATTGAACCCAGACAGTGTTTGCAGCAGTTGAAAAATAAGAAAATGTACAGGCCTGAAACCCATCACGGGTTCAAATTTCAGGCATGAAACAGAAGGCCAAACGAGCTCAGATTAAGTTGAAAATTGGCATGCATATAGTATAACACTTTATCTTTCAACTGCAAAAAGAATCAATGAATTTCGATATGAAATGAAAGAGATACGTTGTCTCAAACACGGACTCAAACCATGTTTGCAGCAGCTCAGAAAATCAACGTTACAGCAAATGAATTTGCAAATTAAACAAACTAATTCATCTCTAAGAAACATGAAACAAGCTAGAATGTGTGAGGGAACCCTCACCTTGAATTAGCAGCAAAAATTAGTGATTTGCAGCAAGCAATTTGAAGAAGACAACAACTTTTTCACTCAAGAAGCTTAGAAATCACCTGTAAATTAGTTTGCTGTAACATGCAAACAACAAGATGGGAATAACCAACAAAAACATGATTTTGGATGAAATAATTCCATGAATCTTGTAGAGATTACCTGTAGGTTTGAAAGCTATCAATTTCCTATCAATTTTGATTAGGTTTGCAAGGTTTTAGCTTAGTATTTTGGGGAGGAATTAGGGTTTTTCTTTTACTGTTAGTTTTTAGGAATGGAGAAGACAAAGTTTCTGAGCAAATGAACGTGCAAAACATTTTTCTCCAGATCTTTCTTAGCTAATGCTTAGTTATGGGCTTAATTATGGTCCATTAAGCTTAAGTGTGAAGAGGTGTTTCATTAATTAGGCTAAAAACAACACTTGGTACAAATTTGTCTACATATTACACTATTTTATCAACTTATGAACAAATTTTGAAATGTTTGAGCTTTGTAAAAACTACGCGATCATATTAAAAATTATTTTAATCATTTTTAACACCATTTTGACATATTTACATCATAAATTTCCATTTTTACAAATACTGTTAAATTTGAATTTTATTTGTACAAAACTAACAAATTTCAACATTAAAATTATCCAAACTATTTTAGTTTATCACAAATAAATGTAAAACCATAATAAAATTATATAGACATTCAAATAAATATTTTTCAAACAATATTTACATGTTTAACATTTATTTTTAACTCAATTATGTTTAGAAAAACACTATTTTGCTCCAAATTCACCGTTTTCACTTTTATTGCAATTTATTGCAATATAACCCATAGGAATTTTATAAATTCCTATTTTATCACAATTTTACACATCATCAAGTTTTCTATATAATCTTTTTTTTCCATTTTAAATTTTTTATTCAAATTCAAATATTGAATTTGAAGCTCAATTTATCCCCAACCTTTCATTTAATTCAAATTTAACCTCAAACTCATCATTTAAATTTATTTTCCTCAATTTTACTCCTAACTAAATATATTTTTCTCCAAACTCTATATTTAATCATTTTCAAATGATTAAACAACCCCTTTTCTCAAATTTTTCCCAAATAAATTCCAAAAAAACCCAAATTTTAGATTAAACTCAGACAATATATTTAAATTACCTTTCCCAAAATATATTTATTTCTTAATTATTAAATTATAATATCATTATAATTTATTATTATTGCTATTAACAGGTAATCGCAAAATCCGGGTTGTTACAGTACCCCTTTCAAAACAAGTAACTAATTTACTTTATAATCTTAGACCAAAAGGCCAAAACATACCCTTCGAAAGCATTTGCAACAGTCCTTTCGAAAACATTAGAAAAATCTCTTTCGAAAGCTTTATAAACCTTAGACATCCTCTTTTCCAAACATCAGACTTGCCTTTCGAAAGCAATCGAAAACCCTCCATTTAAAATTCTTTAAGTATTTGTCAAAATCACTAGAGGAAACCTCCCTTTCAAAACCTATATCAGTTACCTTTCGAAAGCAATAAAGTATACTACTTAAAACAAACCTTTCAAAAGCATTGGGTTCAAGTAAAAGCCTATGGAAAACCTTTCGAAACCTTTGGAAACCACTCTTTTCGAAACCATTGGGTTTAACTTTTGTATATCGAAAAGGGTCATAAATAACCAAGTCGAAAGTGACACTTTGAAAAGCAATTCCTAAGTAAAAGAGGTGGATGGTGTCGAAACCTATCCCTTTGAAAGCATTGGAGAAGTGGCTAGGTTTTAAAAACAAAGTAGCCCTTTTGAAACCAAACTGGGTCGAAAGGTAAGAAAGTGGCAGTTAGGGGTTTTGGCCCATTCGAAAGCATTCACATAAAACAAACAGCGCAACCTCTTTCAAAACCATTCCTTTAAAACAACTTGACTCAGTCCGAAGCCAACCAGGTCGAAAGCATTACTATCGAAAGCAAAGCAGGCGCATTTTCATTTAAAAGCAAAGCGGCGCTTCGACCCTATCGGAATCCATTGTTTCAAATGCATACCTTCCACCTATATCCAATCCGTCGCGCACCCTGTCTTTGATGCCTTACCCATTGGTTTCGATGGTGATGGTGGCAGAGGAACACAGTCGAAAGCTAGTTGCTGAAAGTGATGAAACATGTAAAAAAGCATGTTTAAATTGATTTTTAACCTTTCTAAGAAATCTTTTCAAATAACCTGCCTTTTTTTCAAAATATTGTTAGTTGCTAATTTTCTTTTCCAAAAATACTACCAAAATTTTAGAATTAAACTAATTAAATTATTTACAAAATATCCCTTCTCCTTTTATAAATATATAAAACATTTAAGTCCCGTACCTTAAATAATTTTATATATCTATTCAAACACTTAGGAAAATTCTATAAAAATTGACATAAATCTCTTTTAATACAAATTCTAACATATTTAAATTTCAGACCCAAAACCCATACATAATTGTCGAAAATAATTTTAAACCCAAATAACCTTTTTCTTCACTAGAAAATTAATATTAATTCCATAATCATTTAGAAAATTATGAAACTTGAAACCCTTTTCCAAAATAATATTTCTGACCTCAGATTAAAATCGCAAGTCTATTGGATGTCAACTAATAGGTTTTCTAAATCAATTCTTATCATAAAATCTATATGAAATAGCCAAAATCATCAACAAGTGTGTGTGTGTGTGTGTTTATATACACATACACATATCCATTTTAATCGATCAAAACATGGCAAAATATTTGCAAAATGATTTCGGATCTCAATCTAAAAACCGAAAACAAAAAATTGAGATGTAACTTATTGTTCACCTTTTGCTTTGATATTAAGGAGGTGAGATTGGATCCTAGATTAAGTTGATTTGGATTCTTCCTCTTGATTTAGCTAATCTTTCCCTTACTTCTTCTTAATGGTGACCGGCCTTTAGCTTTGCTTTTTAGTTTGTGAAATGAACATGTAAAATGAAATGGTATAAAGGCTTAGGGTATATGAATATGGTTCATTCTAATTTTACCCTTATCTAATTCATTTTGTTTTTCTTTAGTCCATTAACTAAATTAGGCATGGCTACATCCTTATTATGCAAATCTCAATTCCCTTAACCAATTAATCTTTTTATTATTCTATTTAATTTAGTTAATTAAATCCCTTAAATAATGTTATCAAAAATCAGGGGTGTTACATCTATTCCACATTCCAAATATCTCCTAAGCTTCTTGATCTTATTCCTCATCATCTTGAAGTCCAAATTTATCGAGACTTCGCTTCATTCAGAAAAAAGGATACATTTGCCTCCAAAAGTATGCTTTTATGTCCAAAAAGCATGCTTTGGGTCGAGATGAGCGATAAGATTCTATCTGCAATGATACCTTCATTCTCTTAACTATTATCTTAAAGTGTTACATCTACTCCAAGAATATCAGTACGTCTCTGCATATAGTTGTTGAACCACATCCTTTTCGCAGATTTAAAAGCTGAAGTCTCCCATTCGAGGTCTTCAGTCACAATTGAGATTTCTCTAAATGCCACCCCACTCTTTGGTAAGGTAGATTACTTCTCTTTCTTTTCATTCCCTTTTTCTTATAAAATAAGAGGGAGAAAACCTCATGATACCAACTCCTTTTAGTCGGTATCAACTTGTTTTTCAAGTGTAGTATAAAATAAAGACTTAGAATTATTTAGCATTCTCCTTATTTCCATCACTACCTTGTATTTTGTCTTGAGATTTATGAAATTACGGCTTATTCTTCGAATGTATGAACGTTGCCCCCATCTCAACTTCCCTAATGTCATTGCCATTTTAGTCGTGCCCACCTCTCGTCATCGACCATCTTAGCATGAGCACGTATCATCCATAATCATTAGTTGCTACTACTTGAATCTAGACTATCGCTGGGTCTTCGCTTTAATATTTGGCACTATCATTGTGAAAGCCTCCATTTTATCATTGCCATCGATGTCTGGCTATTGTCGTGGACCCATCTTTGAATCCAAACTGATTGGTTCCCCTTTTCCATCACCACCTCATCTCAACAAACCCTTTAATGCTTCAAAATTTTTAAATCTAACTTCGGGTTTCTTGAGGTTGGCTTCAGGTCTCTTAAGGTTGAAATCCAGGCATGACAAATCACAAAATGGAGGAAGGAGCTGATAAATTTCTTTGGGTTATGGTCAAATATGGATCCTTGGCATAGTTTCGATGGGACGAGTCCAAGAAACAGTGTGATAATATGTAGTTTTCAATGATCTGAAATGAAAAGTAAATTTAATAATTTTGAACAAAGGGAAAAATCATCATTTTTTAAAAATTTGAATTTGAAAATGAAACTGTTGCCATTACGACCATCTCGTTTTTTTCGATGTGCAATGTTTATTTTTTATCCGAATCGGAGTCCAGACATGAGAGATATTGCGATTATTCTGTTTTGAGAATTTGAAATTTCAAAATGTGCCGACTCGACAAAATTTGAACGAGCATACTATATTACTGTTTATATATATAATCATTTATCCAGTATAAAACTTTCTAACTTACTTTCTCAAGCATTGTTACAATCTGTACATTTAATAATGAGATATTTATACAATTAATTTAAATATTGAATCGGTTCGAATAAAAGGTCCAAAATATGATTTTTTTTGCATACAGACAAAAGTGAACTCGAGACCACTCCTGTTGAGTCCGGATCGACGTTACGAATCAAAATGAGTACAAATGTTGCTATATTTTGAATCAGGCGATCCGACGGCCCAAATGACATCGAGATGTGATTTTTATCCCGGAGTGCTGTCATGGATAGCGATGAAAGTTATACTATTTAGGCTGAAAAATGAGGTGATGTGCATCACATATTTCGTGGCAATTCGATGTGGTGTTTTGTAATACGAGCTTAAAGCGTATGGCCATTTATTTGAGAAACCAAATAAATTATTATAATAAAATATGTGTATACATCACCCACACTTCTCTTCCCAACTCTTACTTTTCTTCTTTTCCCCTTTTCCTGTAAAAGAAATGAAAATGGCCACCCCTTAAAAAACAAAATCAAGTTTTTTTTTAAAATGGAAAATCATGAGAACGGATCCATTGAACTCGTATGGAGAAGGGCTTTAAATCTATGTAGGATTGGGAGTTCACAGCATGACTGGGACACGGTCGACATTTTTGATGTGGACTAAGGTTTGGGTTTAGCGGTGGTTGAGATCTAGTTCAGAGAAATGGAGAGGGACGTTCTTCTTCTCTTCACGAGGAACATATTTTGGTACCATCGAGATGAAATCCCACTCCTTTAAGTGAATCGAGGCTTTGGCTTAGGGAAGAGACGACATTTGGTCGCAACGAGGAGGAGGGGGCTAAGCTGCAGCTTGGGGGGACCGTTGCGTCGAACTTGCGTAGAGGAGCTCACTAGAACAAATGACATTCAATTTCATGGAGCGAAGCTCCGTGTCATGGTGCACATGTACGGTGAGGAGGTTGGGTCTATGCACTATGCATGGTTTAGGGAAGAAGTTGATTAATGGTAATGAGGTGATTATTGATTGACTATAAATAAATAATTAATTATCATGTTTCATATTAAATCCATATCTCTTACATACGAGGTCTAATTGAGATGCGGTCTTCATCATTGGACTCATAGTGAGATTACCTACGATATGTTATGGGATTGGATTAGATTCAAACAATTGAGAATTTATGACTGAGATGAGCGGAATTATAACTCTTAACTTATATTTCAGTATATATCCCTTAAAATTTATATATTGAGAAATATTACCCAGTAGAGGTAGAAAATAAATATATAAAAAATTAATTCTCTATTTATTTGGATTTATTTGGGTAGATATTCGAGATAGTTGATTAAAATCCCATACATTTATAATCTATTCTATTCGTATTGAATAGAGCCAGATAGTGATGATATTAATTTATAACATGATTCTAAATTAATTACACCCCAATTTTTCATTATATTAGTGATAGAAATATCATTATATATTTTGTTAGCTAATTGAAAGTTAAGAGTATGACTTTTAAAAAGAAGCTAGATGGCTTAAAAATGATTAATAAGCTAATGATGTATTTTATAAAATAATGAAATGATTTTATAAAATAATAGAAAATAGATTAGATTTATATTTAAAACTATCTAGTGAATAAAGTAATACTTGATTTAAGTAACAATTTAAGTACTTACTTGAATATACGTTTACGTATAAGTGCACGAGCAGGTATGCCATGCGTATTTGAGGTTATATAACAATCGATACCATTCTTGTATTATATTTAGAAATGTTGTATAGTTTGGATTGTTGATAGTATTTTTTTAATTGTGTAAATAATTGTATATGCATATGGAAATATCCATATGTGTATATAATCAAGTTGTGAGCAATCTTATGTAGCTATAGCGACCGCCGGGTGCGCTAAGTTGCGTAAGAGAGTATCGGGTCGAGTAATCGCTCTAATAAAGCTCAAAGCATGATGTGTGAGGTTCTACGTGTTTGCAAATACGTGTGTGCATATGCGCGCATGAGCAGATATATTGACACATATGTAAGCATCGTGTGAGGCGATAATGTTAATTGAGTCCGTTTTGGCGTGTTAGTGAAGGCCATGTCGTTATATTCCCCCGTTGAACTCTATACGTGCAGAAAGTGGATTTTGGTAACGAAATCATTTTTCGAACACATAAGAAACCACTTCCAAAACATCAATCAATCTACTTCAAAAAGAGATCCGATGGGATGAAATCGTGCCTGGAGTGCTTGGTGACTCATTAGGCGAAGCCTCAAAGGAAACCATGCTTGAATCGGCGAGCGGTGGTCGATTCGGCTTGCCGACCGAAATTTACAGCTTAGGAATTTATAGTCTTAGTCGTCTGGTGTGTGTCACCAGTCAACTGGAAAGGTTCCCAAATCAATTGAAGGTGCACTGACTTTGGTAAAAAGCCCAGGTCAGGGGTAAAGCTTCAGGTGTTTTCCCTCGTCTCATGTGTAGTTCTTCATGAGGCTTTGTTATTGCTTCGGAAGACTCCGGGCTACTCTCTCACAAATACCAATTCGAGCCTGTAGCGACCCATATTATTTATAATTAAAAATATTAAATTAAATAATATTTTTGGAATTTAATATGATGAGAAGTTAAAATTTATGATTTATAAATTGAATTTTATTAATTAAAATGTAATTCAATAATGCTGGTTAAATGTTATTAATAACTATTTTAATGTGATTTCAATCAATTGAAATAAGTGTAAAGTTAATTTGGTTATAATTGTAAATAAGGAATAAATTAAAGTGAAAATTAGCTAGAAGGGCCTCTTTAGCAAGTGCGATTAGTTTCTAGGACACACAACTGAAATAATTACTTTTAAGGATAAAATGCAAATTAATTAGTTTCTAAGGCCTAAAAACCTACGAAATTATGTCTTTGAAAGTAATTAGACTGCTCACTTTGTCCTTAAAAGTAATTATTCTGCTGACTTTGGCCTTGAAATTAATTTATGTGGATGCGTGTCCTAAAAACTAATTGGACTGCAAAGTTTGTCCTTCTAGTGAAATGCCCCTAATTAAATGTTGTATAAAACAGTAAAACTATATGTTATTTAATTGAAATTGGTTTGAATATAGAATATGAAATCAATTATTTTTTATGTAAAATTATTTGCTTTTGTTTGTTGTCAATTAACTCTGAAATGTGTTTAAATTAGTAAGCTGTAACAATTGATGTAGTCTCACCTTATTAGTTAATGCGTTTGAAATTAGATTGGCAATTAATGGAATTAATGCAATTAAAATATTACAATTAATACGAGTTAAGATGGTAACTATAGAATATGAACGTAATAAAATGTAAACTAATGTTAATTATATTCATAAGGTGATAGTTGATTCAATAATAAGAGTAAGAATCAAAATAAAAGAATTCATTGGAATTTACATCATAATTAATGGATTTATTACAGTTGTAATTGAGCGCTAAAATTAATATAATATTTAAATCTTGGATCTAATATTTAAATTGTATTTTTAAAAGATTATAAATTCCTAATTAATCAAGAATGATGAAAATTGTTAACTATTAATCTGGAATTTAAAGGTGATTAAATTGATTTTTAAAATAGTAAATTATTTAATTAACGTGTAAAATTGGGTTTGTGGCACTGTCTCAGATTTCGATGAAACCAGTTTCATCAGATCCGTAACAGTGAATTATTATAAGATTTCAAATTTTGTAGCGATCAGACTTGTCGTTTGACATGCAAGCTCGAAACGCGTAGAAATCGATTGATGGAATTTAAGTGAATATAATTTGATTTAAAAAGCTAACTTCTGTATACAATGGATTATGGTTTGAAACTAGTTCCATTGAGTTTAAAAATATCGAAAACCTATATTTTTATATATGGGATGACCTACTTTTGTTCCTGAAACGAAATGGGCTTTCTAAATCATTGTTATCGCTTCGACCTAATTCGATCTGTCCATTCATTCTTATCCATCTCTGTCTATATAAATAGATTTTTATTCTAAACCTAGTAGTCTATTCCAATTTCTATACGTACTTTTATTCTCATTGGTTCCTTCTCTAATGGCTGTCTTTCCAAAACCCTAAATTACCAATTCCAAATCAAACCGAAAATTTAAACTCCTCAAAACCTATCGAATTATGTATCTTTGGAAAGCTCTCGACGAACGTAAACTGCTTATGTAATTCATTTTTCGATTGGAGGCTTCATTTGTCCAGACATTGGCGAAGAAGTTTTGGCCGTCCATATTAGGGTTTTGTTTTCAACGGCGGATCTTCATCCGATCGATGATCGGGAAATTGCGTCTAGTAGAGGAGGTCGAGTGGAAAGCATCTATGGGGTTCATTTGTGTCGAAGGTGTTAGTGTTCTCCAAAAAATGATGAAATAAGGAGCAGCAGCGTTGGCCTTTTGGAGGCGGCGGTGTGGTCGGCTGCTTGGACGAGGGGCGGCTAGTCACGACGGACACGCCGGTGGTGTCAGATCTTGTGGACAGCGTGTCTAGGCGGCGCGGTAGGCATGTGATCATCGGAGGCTATTGGGTTCATTTGTTTCTGGAGATCGCTATGGTAGGGTTGAGATGGTAACCTATTTTCTATTTTACCCTTATATTATTTTAATTAAAAATTTTAAATTCAAACGTTCTAATCTCTATAACTTTTGCATGCGAACTAGGATTTGGACGCGGTTTCTTCCATTGGGGTCGTATCGAAATTTTAGGCAATATGAAACCGGTTTGGTTTGTTTGGGAGACTGTTTAAATTTTAGGTTTTGTTTGGATTTTAAATCAACGATAAATCAAAGGTGAGTGATTTAACCCACTCACAAAATACTAAACCTTCTTATGTTAGTTGAATTAAGTTTATGATGTGGTTAGAAATTTATTGATTGCAGTTTGATAATTTAAATTGTCATTTAAATTTAATTTGAATTTATATTGAACTAATTTTCCAATTAAATTAATATTAAATTAAATTGTTAGCCAAATACCTGATAATGATAACCAGTTAGTTATTGTGCTTTATTGGCTGATGTGGATGTTGATTGTGATGGATATTTTTCTGTTGACATTTTGGATGATTGGATGTTTATATCCCTGTTATCACTATGGGTTGAAATGATACATACCCGAGTGATCTGATAGATTGGGAAAATCGTTATGAGTTGAAATGATACTTACCCGAGCGATTTTAATGATTTGGGATACGGGTTTAAACGATCTATACTTGGAAAATTTAAATATTTTGGGTTGAAATTATACATACCCAATCCTTGACCATAGGATAGAAAATTATACACGGTCATCGTTGGTCGGTTTTAAATTATTTTCTAAATAGTAAAGTATGTTTGATTTATAAATTTGATTTAATAATTTTATATAAAATTTATATTTGGAAAATAATTTATTTTATATGTTTAAAGTTTCAAATTATAAGTTACTATATGGTTTTAAATGTAATTTTTTGTTTTTAACTTATAATTTTATTTAAGTTTAAATATAAAATTTAAATAGTTTAAAAATTTAATTTAAAAAATTATTTAATATAGTTTTAAGAGATTTATATAAAATTTAATTTAATAAAAATATTTAATATAGTTTTAAGAGGTTAATTTAAATTTAATTTAAGATAATAAATATAGACTTTTATATAACTTTAATAGATAAAAGATTTTTGTAAAAGATTTTAGAATTTTGTGAAAGGTTTTGTAAGGAATTTATAAAAGTTTTTTAAGAGATTTTATAATGGATTTTATAAAAGGATTTTATAAAAGATTTTTATCATGGTTTTATAAAGAAGGGTTTAAAGGATTTTATAAAGGGTTTTATAAATGAACTTGTATAAAGGGATTTGGAAGCGTTTTAAAGGAATTTGCGTAAAGGTTTATGAAAAGGGGAAGAGTTGTAAATTGTTTTGGAATTTACAAATAGCTTTACAAATGGTTATAAAGCATATAAATAGTTTATAAATGGTTTAAGAGAGATTTATAAATTATTTTCCAAATTAATTGAAAAAAATCTTCCTTGGCATTTATCAATATATTTATACTTTTGGAATAAATATATGGATATCTTGCTATGAAGGTATAAACTATTTTCTGGATTTATTATTAAAAATGTTTTATAAAATGACCACGTTGTGAAATAATCGTTTGGTTGTTAAAGAGACCAGGGTAGGATATTGTCATACTCTTTGCCAATTCTGAAATCACTTTAACAACTGTGCACGTGGTGGAGAATCCAAAACAATATAGGATGGTTTGGCGAACGCTACTGGTATGAGGTAAGAATGCAGCCCTGACTTTCGAGTCAGCTTGATATGACTAAAACATGAGCCATAATTAGGCCAAGTGAGATCGCTCATCCGATCAGACATGCTTCTTTGATACCATATCTGTTACTTTGTGATTGATTGGTGGCCACCCTCTATTTGATTATGTGAATGTTGTTTCGAGGTGGGCGGTAGCTGTAGCTATGCTTTACCACCAACCTGGTTTTGCAAAATGGTAGTATCCTACCCTGGGCATTGCCTTGCGTGGCTTGTCATATGCCTTATCGAGCCCACTACGATTTTGGTTGTGTCATACATATGGAGTGCTCCCTGATAACCCAACGGTTTACGGTGGAGTTTACAGTTCTGTATAGACTACGATGCCTATAAAAATGTAATAAAGGGGATATGGGTAATGCCTTAATACTATTTTAATACTTTACTTTATTGATATACACTACATATATAACGTATTTTACTACATAAAGATAGTTTAACGGATCCTTAGGGAATGGAAAATCTCGAAACATCTCTTAAGTTATTGCAAACACGTTATACATTGGATAGGAGATGTAAAATCCCGTAAACATCTCTGAAGCCATTACACTCATATTTAGTTATTGTGGATTTAACTTACATAAGATCTTTTAGTTCTGACTCGAATGTTTTGTTTTTTCATTACGCTCGGGTCAGCCTGAGCATTTCAGTATTGAAAACTTTATTTCTAGAGGACGAAGACGGAGTTTGGGGTACTATTTATTACATTTATACCATTGCATATCCTATTATACTTGCTATATATAACTCTAATTGTATTGTAAACGTGTAATCAAATGTTATTAACAAAGCAGCTTCATTAGCTGTTTATTTGATTATTATATTTTGTCATTCCTCTGTGAGATTTTGTATTTTTTTTATTCTTTTCTTTTATTTTCTTACTAAACCCCATTGATAATCTACCCTTTTGAATGGTTTGAGCTGACATATGTGGTCTATTGTCGATTTAAACTGTCCAAAAAGTAGGTCTTCACAGAGCCTTTCCTATTGCACATACTACTCGGTGGTGGATTCACTTTGTGATTGAACCGAAAAGAGTAGTTGTAACACCTAATTTGGCGTAAGTTATTTAATCAGTTAGTTAGTTAATTTAGCTCCAAAAATGAAATTTGTGCAAATGATGGAATTCGACAGCGAAACTTGCATTATTGCGTCCGTGGAAAAATTGGGAGCAATTTTCATATTTGGAGTTTTGGGATTGGAGTCTAAACGAAGAAGTTACGGACGAAAAACGAAACCGATACAGAAATAGTTAGATTAGAAAATTAACGTTTTTATATTAATTATCCAGGGAACACAAGTCGACCCATTTATTAGGTCTGCTAACGTAAAGCGGTAGACACCTATTATAGGGGCGGTCGACCGCTTGGGTCATGTAGGCTAAGTTTTGCCTAGGCCACAACGTCCCAGATTTAATTTTTTCGATCGTATGAATGTGTTTGATTCTAAAGCCTATAAATTTAGGCCTAGACCTCTCCTTTCTTCTTTTATTTTTCTAGTGGCGGCAATGGAGCTCTGTCATTTCCTTTCTCCACTATTTTCCAAATTATAAAATATTTATACAAATTGGAGAGGAATAGGTATTTGAAAGAAAAGGAAGAGAATCAATCGATAATATACCTATTAAAGGTAATTTACATATATTTATATGTATTTTCTATATCAATGCCAAATTTCTTCTTAGATATGTAATTCTAATATATAAACACACGCCCTTTTTATACACATTTCTTTGATTAATAAGGAGTTGGTGTTGAATCAAAGGTTTGTATTTAGATCTAGATATTTGGAATGCTCTTAAAAGGTGAGTGGAAAATTTTATATATTGTTTATGATATTAAATCTATTCCATTGGTATTGTGTGTGGGAAATTTTATATATTGTTTATGACTTTAAATTTATTCCATTCACATATGTTTGATTTTTATGCCTAAATCGATCTTATTTGTCAGTTGTACATAGAAAACCATTGCCTATGTATTCTTGTTTTAGATCTAATATGAAATAGTGTTTACACACTGTTCTGAAAATCAATCCCAAAGATTTTAGAATTTAGATGATTTATAGTTTTATTCCAGATCTGTACTTGGGTGTAAAATATTAATAGGATTTGGATTATTGCCCTATTTATGTTGAATTGTAGATTTTCGATTTTTTAATTTGTTAAAAGAACAACTGTTTGATTTTTAAAAATTTATTATGTTTCCAAATGGCATAGAAAAGTGTTTGATTTAACAAGGAATATATGCAAAAGAGAAGGCAGAGATGTGTAAAGTACATATTTATTCTTCGTATTTTACACTGTCTATTCCAAATAAAAAGAAATTATTCATTCCCTGTAATTTCAAACGGAGTCAACCTTTCCTTTTATTAGCTTTTTTAAAACTAATTTATCAAAATTGTAATGGAAAAATCTTCTTAAGGAATCTAATTCCAGCCAATTAAATATGGAAAGCACATTCTAGTTAGAAATTTATGACTAGAATATATTTTGGGTAAGTGCAGGTAGTTTATACATATTTTATGTGTTAATAAATAAGAATAGCGACTATTTATGCGTAACGTTCGCTTAGGGTTGGTTATTATTAGATAGATGGGAAAGCAAATAGGAGAAATTAAGAAAGGTAGTAATTCCTATTAATAGGCAATAAAATTAGGAGTTGCTAATAATTAATAGAATATAAAAGATCATAGCCCCAATTAGTGGGCAATAAATGTGAATTGAATTGGGGATTACAATTAATTAATAAAGTATAGAATGTATTAACTCTAATTAATAGGAAAATAAATGGGGAATGAATTAGGAGTTACAATTAATTGGTGTAAATAGATTAATGAGACTGATAAAAATGGAATAATTATAAAAAGGTTAGTGATTGGAAATTAGTAATTATACATAAATGTCATAGGAAATATCCATTAGGAATAGTATGGACAAATTGACATTTATACACTATTAGAAGGAGATTTGTAAGTGATTAAGTGTTTATGGTAAATATTAACTCCTTATTAAAAAAGGGATTAGTAAACTAAGTCCAATTTCCAACCTAGGAATAATATTAAGACCTTGGATATATGACCTAAATTTTGTATAGGTTTAGTATAGTTATTTGGACTTAGTAGATTGGGATGCAAGGTCAGTAGAATCGCGCGATGGAAGACTGCCCCTCACTCAAAGGCTACCAGCAGTCGTGCACACTTACTACTGATGTGAGACATCATCAATTATATGAACTATGACCACGCGAGAGATATGACCTACTTTAGGGGTTAGAGGTATTAAGTGGTTCTTTTAGGGTCCACCTCTTTCCTTAATAAAAAGTATTAAATTATCCAAATTAGTGATTAAGAGCGGTGAGGGATATCTCCAGAGAGGTTCGCTTTAAGTTGGAGGTATTAAGTGGCTGTAGGGTCCGCCTCTCTCCTAAAAAGAAGTATTAAGCAACCTGGTGAGATTCCTAATTAATAATTAAGAGTGATAATGGATATCTCGGGATAGCTTCGCCTCTAGATTGGGGGCATAAGCGACAGTTATATTATAGGATCTACCTTTTTTCTATAAAAGAAATATTAAGTAACCCAATAAGACTCGAAGTGCCATCATCTGGATAGACTAGTGAGGAATCCGCCTTGGGGTTAGGTATTATATGACAAAGGCCTACCTAGAATATAGGTATTAAATGGTCAAGGGTCTTCCTAGTCCTTACTAATGAGGTATTAAGTGGCTTGAGTAAGTTCTCTTTCATGGCTAAGACTTTAATGACGATAGATGCATTATTAGTATGACGATTATATATTATAAAGCCATAAAATAGTGGTCAAAGTCTCTGTAGCTAGGACGAACAGACCAACGATGACGATGCTAGAACCCATTTCATATTTGGAAGTATTAAGTGGTTTGTAGACTAATATAAATATTTATACCTTGGGAAGGGTAGGTAGGTGAATTGTGCTAGAAAGGCATGTGTGCAATATGAGGTTAATCCGATTAACCTTAAAATCGTAGACATAACAATTAAATGAAAAGCAATTGGTATAAATTTATTGTAACGACCTGTCTTTTTGGACATTTTAAGTAGGCACACATGACGGACTGAAACCATTCAAAAGGGAAAATTGTTATGGGTAAATAAGAAAAGAGATGAAAATAAAACAAATACAAAATCTCACAGCGGAATGACAAAATATAATAATCAAATAACAATTCATGAAGCTGTTTACAAATAAATTTGATTATACTAATACAATACAGAATCAGAGTTACAAACAACAAGAATAAATAAATAAATAAATAAATAAACGCAGCGGAACAAAATGATGCGGTGAAATATAATAAATAATAATAGCACAAGTCTTCATCTTCGTCCTCTAGAAATAAGGTCTTCAACCCTGAAATGCTTAGGCTGACCCGAGCGAATTGAAAAGATAAGACACTCGAGTCAGAACTAAAAGATCTTATGTAAGTTGAATCAACGGTAAATAAATATGTGTGAAACGGCGTCGGAGATGTTTACGGGGTTTGACATCTCTTATCCAGTGTCTAACGTGAGTGCAATAACTTAAGAGATGTTTGGGATTCACACCTCCTAAGGATCCATTAAACTATCTACTATGTAGTACAATATGCTATTTTAATATGTCTACAGTAAAGTAAAAGTATTAAAATAGCGTTAAGGCTTTATCCATATCCCCCTTAACACATTTTATATATTCCCATAGTCTATACAGTACCGCACACTCCTCCGAGAGGTTTACAGAGAGGGCACCCCATAGGTATGGTACAAAACAAATCATAGAAGGTGCTCTAGGGCATGTGAATATGGCACTTAAGGCAATGCCAGGGTAAATATACCAATTGCACCCCCCGGACTGGTGGTAACGCATAGTAGCTACTATCGCCCACCTCGAACACACTCCCAAATCAAAAAAATAAAGGATGGTCACCTAATCAATCATAAAGTCAAATATAATATCGAATAAATGTGCCCGATAGAAGGAATGACCTCACTTGGCCCGGTATAGCTCTTGTTTTAGTCACATCTAAGCTGACGCACGGGAGTCGGGGTCACGTCATACCGTATACAGAAATCATACGCTAAACAGTCCTACTTTATTTCTGGAATCTCCACCATATACATAGTTGTTAAAGTGGTTTTTGAAATTGGCAGAGAGTATGACAATATCTGATCTCGGTCTCTTTAACAACCAAATGCTTATTTCACGCTGGATGGTTCTTTTACATTTCAAAAAGTCAATTTACAATTTGTATTAAAATATCATATTCTCAAACCATTTCCCTTTCAAATCATATTCACCTTTAAATCATATCACTTTTGAAATCATATTGTTTCCGAAATCACAATTCTTTCAAAAATCATATTTCCAAATTAGCTTAAACCCCCATTTCCTAAAACATTATATTCAATCAATTATGTTATTTAAGTTCCAACTTAAATTATAACATCATTTAACTGTATTCACTTTTAACTTAAGGATTGAATATAAACACATCTACTTTCATAGTTTGGAATTTAGGAAAATAGTTTAGATAGTTACAAATAGTTTAACAAAGTTAAAAGTAAATTGTAGGATAGTTAGAATACCCTAATTTATTTTAGAATAGATTAGAATAGTTTTTAAATTGATTTAAGATAGTTAAATAGATTTGAAATAGATTATATATAATTAAAATATATTAAGTAGCTTTAAAATATATTAACTAGATTTAAAATAAATCAATTTGGTTTGAAATAGGTTAAAATAATTTATATAGTCAATATAGGTTAAAATGGTTTAATAATTTGAAAATTTTAATAATCAGAATCTTTAAATTAATATATTCTTTTAAAACAGTTTATATTAACTATGAATTTGAAATTTTTATCAATTTAAACTATTTATTTCATTTCAACATATTCGAACCATTTTCAATTTCCAAATAAAAAAACTCAATTTCAAATCTTCCCAATTCAAATTCTAAATAAAATATTAATTTTATGTCGATTTCAATCCATGTTTGAAATATCAATTTAAACTACTCTAATTTCAATATTTTCAAAATTATATTTGAAATGGTTTTATAACTCAATTTCGATAAATTCCAATTATACTTCAAAGTCATCCTTAAATTTTCAATTAATTTCTTTGAAACAATTCTTTTAAACCAATTTCAATTTTTTAACATAAAACTTGGATGTTGATAATAATTTAAATTATACAAATCAAATTTTATTTCCAAATATCATTTAACTAAATTCAAGAAAATTAAGTATTTAAAATCATTTAATTTGACCAATCCAATGTCCGTATATAATTCTCTACCCTAGGGTCAAGCGATACAGATATTTATCATTTCAATCTGCAATTTATAATTTTACGGTTATACATCATTTCAAGCAGCAATCTCAAATTAAATAAAAATCCATAAAATCGCTCGAGTCTATCATTTTAACTCATAACGATTTTTCCCTAATCTATAGATCGTTCGGGTATATATCATTTCAGCCCATAGTGATTTTCCCTATAATAACTAAGGGAACTTGCCTAGCGATAACAATATATAAATCAAACATAACATCTAATCATCCAATATCAACAATTAAACATCCATCATAATCACCATTCAATTCAGTCAATCGATATCAACAATTTACTAATTATCATGGGCATGTATTTAACTGGCAATTTAAATTCAAAAATATATTAAATAACAGTTTAATCCAAAATAATACAAATTAACAGGAATAGCAATTTAAATATATCAAACGACCATAAATAAATTCTCAATCACATCATAAATTTAATTTAACAAACATAAGAAATTTTAGAAATTGTGAGTAGGTCAAATCACCCACCTTTAAATTTAAATCGAATTCAAATCCAATTAAAGGTCCAAATTAAAATGATCTTAAAACTCATCAAACCCATCTCAAAATGTCTGAAATTTCGATAGGATCGAAGTGGAGAAAACCTCATGTGAAACGGACCTCGTATGTGAAAGTTATAAGAGATAGAACGATTGAATTTAAAAAAAATTAAAATTAAATGAATAGAAAAAAATTAGGCCACATCACCATGCAAAATCAGCCGCGTAACCTTAGCCAGCAACTCGAAACCTTCGTGTTCAAACTAGAATGAGCCGTCGCCGTCTCCTCGTCAATTTCACCGCGGCCACATGCTCGACCACCATCACCCTGCTCTCTCCAGGCCGCACCTCTGGCCAGAAGGCCATCGATTCCGGCACCTCCTTGGCCGCGCGCCGCCGTGCCTATTCGAGTCCAAATCATGGCGCATCCATCGATATTCAGCACAAACGAACAACACCACGAGGACCTACTCAACTCCACCTTCCTAACTCCCTCTCCCGATCATCGATCGGACGACGTTCCACCATTGGATCGTCAAAACCCTAAAATGGATGGCTGAAGTTCAACCTCGATTTCTGGTCAAATAATGATTCGAATCCAAAGACGAATTATTGCAGTGGACTACGCACTTCGTGAGCTTCGGAATGATATATAATTAGATATATGTTGAGGAGTTTGAATTTTTTAAAATTGATTTTGAATTTGGATTGTGGGTTTTGAAGCTTGAATCTGTTTCTGCCATTGAGGAGGAGAGCAACATAAGGAATTGTATGTACTGTAAATGAGAAATGAGGAATAACCAGGGTTTATAACAGGCTATTTATAGGTAGATCAGAAATAGAAATGAATGGACCAGATTGATTTACAAGTTGAATGATAAACGACCCGAAAAGTCGTTTTGTCTCTGGAACGAAAATGAGTCATCCCATATATCCGAATATATGTTTTCAATATTTTTAAACTCAATGGAATAGGTTTCAAGTTCTAATTCCATCGTATGAAGAAGTTATGTTAAAATCAGCTTATTTCAAATTTATTTCAATTGATTTCTAGGCGTTTTGAGCCCGTACGATCAAATGACAAGTATGATTGCTACGAAACTTGAAATCCTACAATAATTCGCTGTTATGGATCCGACGAAACTGGTTTCGTTGGAATCTGAGTTAGTGGCCAAAATGGCTATTTTTCACGTTAATTAAATAAATTAACATTAAATTAATTAAATCACGTTTTCCATTCAAATTCAAAATTTTATAATTTCAGTCCTTTTAGATTACTTAGAAATTTATAATAAATACAAAATAAGTTTACGTATCAATTCAGTGTTAATTATTTCAATAATTATAATGTTCAATTTAAATTTCCATTAATCCTATTAATTAAATAGATTTTATTTGGTTTCAATACTTTTTATTTAAATCAATTATTATTTTATAAACATAGTTAACATTGTTTTATATTTCATTACATTAATATCCTCCCATCTCCATCTTTTATTTATATTAACTACTATATTTCAATTATATTGAATTTTGTCAATTTCACACATTAAATAAAATTTAAAATCCCAAATTTATTTATTTATCATGATTTCACTATTTTATTAAATCGATTATAACATTATGAATATAATTAACTTTCTATTCATTTTATTACATTCATAATTTACTGTTATTGCCTTAACTCACATTAATGTAACATTTATTTATATTTAATTTTAATTGATTTCCAATTAAATTTTATAGACTAACTAAATAGGTAACTCCTAATAATTGTTACCATTAACTTTTAGTCACATTATAAGTTTATTTTTTAAAAACAAATGTTACCATTGCTTACGTAGCACTGATTTTATTCAATTACCATAAAATATATACCATTTCACCAATTTAGTTCAACATTTACATTTGTTTTCTTATATTCAATTTATAACCAAGTATAACATCTAAATCACTTCAATTAACTGGAATTTCATTCAAACTGTTAATGGTTAACTTAAATTAACATTGTTATGTTTTATTTTATCTACTATTCCATTATTAAATTACAAATTTTATTTATTTCAATATTAAATTACCAAAATCTTAATAAATTAACTAATTTAAATTATCGAAAATTATGGTTCGTTACATTTATGTTATAGACACTGTATAGGTTTTCCAGTCATCAAAATGTTGTTCTGACCTGCTCCTCATTATAACCCACATGATAGATTTATAGGAACATGTCACTGGAGCTGGGCGTGATTGATTGTTGGAGAAGTCTTCTTTTCTCTCATGTCGATGCTGATGTGGCAATCTTATCCAAGAAATACCATTAATTCCAAGGTAGTAGCTATAATCAGTATTTATCTCCTATTATTGTTTCTGCTGTGAATTTAAATTTTATCAACCTCTAATGATGCATATGCTTATTTGCAGGTACCACATCCAACGATCTGTGCTATGATGGACCTAGGTTTCAATTTTCTCGAAATTTGGGCCTATTAAAGTGCGGGTTGTTACATTTTGTATCAAAGCCTAGGTTATTCAATCAAAGGAATTAGGATAAATTAAGAGAACATATTCGTACTTTCTTATCTAGTGTTTTAACACTAGACTCTAAGAATCTCGACTATAAAAGTAGTTGTTGTACCACTTCGAAGGAATGGGCAAAGCAACCATGGGTTAGGAATATCTTAAAGTTATGATTTTCACGCCGACTCCAAATTACTCTATGGATTGTGGGCGATGTGTAAGAGACTGATGATGAAGAGCATAAGTAGGATGTTTAGGAGAATCCCGAACATAGGAGAGTGTTCGACTTGATGGTTGAGATCTAGCTACCTTGTGAATTTGGATTTTTATGATGACTTGCAGTCGAAGATACATAACTATTTCAAATAAGCGGGAAATATGATTATATGTGTCGTAAATATCCAAAAACTAGTTTTGGCAAGGAAATATCCATCGATCTTCTTTAGATAGCAAATCGGATTTTTATTTAGAGAATTGAAGTCAATTCCTTAGTTTAAACCCATGAGGGATTTTTATAAAATACATGTTGGAAATGCCTTAGATTTTAGAAAAAAGGGTTTCCAAAGGATATCTTTTCCAAAGATTTATTTTTCAAATTTTGTTTTGGGTTTTAAAATTTTAATTTTCAAGAAACACGTATACCACTAAGTTTGATAATGTTAAGAATTTTTTTTATAAGGGAGTAAGTTTTGAAATCCTTAAATATTTATATGTATATATATATTAATAAAGGCATGATTTTGATTTTTCGCAAGAATATTGTTTTTCGATTTGGAAATGAGTTTCAAAAGGTGATTATTTAGCCCAATGATTTCCTATTTTTGAAAATTTTAAAATTTTCTCTTTCTTAGGTGATGGACAAAATCAGGATGACATTTAATTTTATTTTGGTATGTTGTTAGAATTGTTATTGTGCCCATCAGCTATTGGAAGAAATAATTTCATGCGAAGTATGCAGGAAGTAGCAGTTGGAATCTTATCAGGTTTTTAGTATGACTAATGATTAAAGCAGCATAAGACAGAAGTACTTTGAATTACTGGAGAATGGTTGGGAATTAGATGGTACGCTTTGACAACATCATGATGAGGACATGAAATTTTCGGATAATGTCGAATCAAAGGAGACGGCGAAAAATGATTATTATTTAATCTGACCCTTATTAGATCCAAGTTCAACCAATGTCCAAAGCCAGACTAGCTGCTGACCACCTAGCGGTAAACCAAGAGTGTTCTACTAGTTAATGAGTTTTGGCACAACTTGAACCTAGGACGCAAATATAAAAGTCACGTCCAAATTTCTCTTATTGCATTCTTTCGCTCCTCCTTCCTCAATCAATTGAACCCATTCTTCATCCCCCTTCTCCTACTCCTCCTCCTCCTCCTCCAAAGTAGCAGCATCTCTCTCCTCCATTCCAACACCAAGCGACGCCGTTTTTCTCCCTATCCTAGGTGCAGCAGCCTCACGTCTCCCCCCTCGCGCCAGTTTATAGTTAGATCTTGTTCCACCACCACTTCAGATCTAAATCATATTTCTTCCACCGACCACTTCTTAGCCTAAGACACCTTCCCACACTATTTGTTCTTCCTTATGCCATTCTAGTCTAATCCCTCAAGAGGCCCCTTACCTGGCCTGAAATGAGCAGAAGGTTTCACCACTTTTGGGCTGGAATAGCTTGTAACATCCCCAATTTTTATTAATATTACTCAAGAGATTTAAATAGATAAATTAAGTAGAATAATGTAAATATTAGAGTGATAAGGGAATTGAGATTTGGATACTTAACTAGAGGACGTGCTTAATTAAAAATAAAGAACTAGTTTATGAAAATGGTTTATTAGATAACTAATAAGAGAATAAAACAAGGGCTTAATGGTTAATTGCCTCACCATAATCCCATTACCCTTAAAATCTCATTTCCATTATTTTGCATGTTCATTTTTTCAAAAAACAAAATGTAAATTAAAGAGAGCTCATGTTGGCCATTGCTTAAGGAAGAAAAAGAGGAAAAGTCAAATAAAGTTAAGCAATCTAGCAAGGGGAATTAATCAAAGATCAAATCTCAAATTCGTTATCCTAATCAAGGTGAATAATAGTCAACACCATCTCTATTTTTTTAGAATTATTTGATTTTGGCTTTATGTTTAAAACCTTATGTGATGATTTTGATAATGATATACATGGATTTTATGATATGTTTGATTCAAACAATATTGTGTGATAAATGTTTAATTTGATTTTTGGTAAAGATCATATTTTATGGATTTCGAATGCCATGAGGAATTTATATGCTATGTAAAACATTATCTGGAGATGGATTTTAGATATTGTATTTTTCCAAGCAATGGAAAATTTATTATGAATTTTTGAAGAAGAAATGAATAAATTGGATTTAAAAATTTTTCGGCTATAATATGAAGGAATTTGGGTTTGAAATTTCTATATTTTAGATAACATATAAAAAGTGAATTTTATGATTTATGGGGATTTTTCCTATGTAATTTCTTATGGAAATTAAATTAATTTAGTTGGAGGACGTAAGTATTTTATTTGTTTTGCTTATGGAAGGTCTTATTTGCTAAATTATTTTGATTAGGCTGAAATAAATGCGGCAATTTTATTTTGGAAAGAACTTTGAAAATGTTATGGAAACCTATTAATTTTTTACAAATAGGCAGGATACTTTAAAAGCAAATACTTGAAAAGGAAATAAGACAGTTTTTGTACATAAATATGGTTTAGCCACTTTCAGTAGTACTCTTTTGACACTATACTTCCGCCTCAACCAATTTGAAACAATACATAAGGTACCAAAGTGTTGGTATGTAGTGGATTTAGCGGCATGTATGGAGTCGAAACCTAGCTTTCGAAGGGGTCGAAGCCTTTGCTTTACTATCCAAAGAAATGCGCTTTCCTTGTTTCCAAAAGAATACTTTCGAAAGGATTTACGATAGCTATCGAAGAATTTCCCGCCTTTTTGCTTTGAAAAGATAGCTTTCGAATGAGTTGCCTTGTTTTTAAGTCAATGTTTTCGAAAGGGTAGTTTGAACTCAGTCGAAACCATGCTGCTGACCTTACGCCTTTCGATTGGATTGAAGTCATCAATTCTTTCAAAAGGTAGCTTTTGTTTTATAAATATAATAAGCCATTTCCTAAAGCTTTCGGAAGGGTTTAATGGTTTCGAAGGAAATGGCTTCGAAAGGGGTTTCGAAGCTATCCTTCCAAATGTTTTGTTTAAATGATTAATGCTTTTGAAAGGATGGTTCCGAAAGCATCAATTTCCGCAAACTCTTTTATATGAAGGTTAATGGTTCGGAAATGGGTAGTTTCGTTCTTTGACCCAAAAGGTATTTTAAAGATAAACCCAATGGTTTCGAAAGAGCTACTTTCAAATGGTTTCAAAGCAATGCTTTTTTGTATACTTTAATACTTTAGTAAAGATTGTTTTGATGATTTCAAAAGGAAGGTTTTGATGCTTTTGAAAGGTTTCCAAAGTTATATGTTTTGAGTATTTCGAAAGGTATATGCTTAGTGTTTTGAAAAGAGTATTTGAATGCTTTCACCAATGGTTTCGAAAGTAAAGCTCTAAGGTTTTGAAA
This sequence comes from Allium cepa, assembly GCA_030765085.1. Classification (NCBI taxonomy): domain Eukaryota; kingdom Viridiplantae; phylum Streptophyta; class Magnoliopsida; order Asparagales; family Amaryllidaceae; genus Allium; species Allium cepa. The sequence goes on from CM060929.1 coordinate 569,232,703, forward strand.
GCCTTAGTTTTCAAAACAGAGAACCCAATCTCATTTTTAAAGGAAAACCCATGGAAAAAATAAATAAGTTTTCAAAATGGCTTATAAGTATGGACTTTTTGAAGAAGCTTTCCTTGATAAAGTAATAGATTAAAGGGATTAACCATGTTTCATATGAAAATGATTTCAAGGATATTAAACCATAGACATTGGTGTTATTTTGTTTGCTTCTTCTAATATAAATATTCACTGTAAAATGGACCTATAACTTTACTTTGGAGAGAAAGGGTAGAATAACAGTTAGGTTGACCCAATAGTGAATATAAATTGAGTTAACTCATGAATGAGTAGAATTACATCGAGGAGGTCAGGAAGACCAAAATATAGAATGCCTAAACACTAATTAAAGAAGTTTTCAGATAGACGGTTTGATAGTAAACCCACGAAAACTGTATACATAAAGAGTTATTGGCAGGGGCCAATAGGTTTGTAGTGTACCTAAGAAAACTATATCCGGATTAAGTTATTGACAAAAGTCAATAGGTTTAGGAAGAATCCATGAAATAGTTAGATGAAGTTATTGGCAGGGGCCAATTGGTTCTTAGTGATCCACGTGACAAATGGACCATTAGCATTAAATAGGTTATTAGTAACGACCCAGAATTTTATTCAATTAAAATTTGAATATTTAATTAATTTTAAATATTAATAAGTGAATTTTTAAGTCGAATAAATTTTAATTTGAATTATTGGATTTAATTGAATAATTAAATCGATAATTTAATATGTTAAATTATGGAAATAATTGAAAATAGGGTTGAATATGATTGAAAATGATTTGTAAAATTTTATTTTATCATATTGAAGTTAGAATAATATTTTAGAACTTTTAAAATCGAATTTAAAGTTTATTTGTGAAAATTGAATATTTTAATATTTAATCGACTAGTGAAAATAGACAATTTTTGAACAGTCTCAGAATTGAACGAAACCAGTTTCATTGGATCCGTAATGGTTAGTTATTACGGGATTTCAATTTTCGTGTCAATCGGAGTTGTCGTTTGATCGTGGCAGCTCGAAACGCATCGAATTGTTTTTAATATTAATTTGGCGAGTTAAAATAGCCATTTTTCAAAAGTATCGGATTTCGACGAAACTAGTTTTATCGGATCCGTAATGTGATATTATTGTAAGGTTTCAAATTTCAAGTCAATTGGATTTACCGTTTGTCCGGTACAAATTAAAACGCCTAGAAATCGATTTAAATCGGTTTAATTTAAATTGAGCGTTTGTAGCCATAACTCGCACAGATGTCCGAATTAGCTTCCGAAACCTGTTCCGTTGTGTCCGGAACGCGGGATAAACCCTAGGAACGTCAGTTTCGGCGCGTAAATCGGAGTTTGGAATTTACGGATGAATAGTGTTCGATTTTCTTCTATAAATACACCATAAACTCACAAATTTTAGAAAAAAAAAATAACCTAAATCTAAAAACTGCAGCCGGCCCTAGAAACAATGGCCAGAAACTTCAATCTTTCTTCCTCATTTATCTTCCGATCTACTCAATAATTTCACAAACTTCCAACTAGAAACTCGTAGAGGATGGTGAGATCTTGGGTTTCAACGGTTGTGATTGGATTTGGTGCGATGGATTGACAGCAAGGAGGCCGCGTTCGGCCACGCTTGCGCACGCAATTCGATGAAAAAGGGGAGGCCGAGCTTCTCATGCTTGGGGCCGAATATGGCTCTTGCGTAGGGGGTCGAAATGGAGTAGCTTGATCGATGCAAAGGCTATTGATTTGGGTGCAAAAATCAAAACCCTAAATGAGATAATGGGTTCGTGTATACTGGGTGCGTACGCATGAAGAGGGAGGAGCATATGCGTGCGGTCTTGATCATGGGGTTTGGGATCCTACGGCTACGATCTTGTGAGGGTTTAAAGATAATTAATTATGTTGTAAATATTAGTTTTAAATCGTGTAAACTTCAAAAATCAATATCTTTTTCATACGAGGTCGAAAACGCGCGAAACCAGTTGCGTTGGAATCGTATGGACAAGCACTACGCGATGAAATTGGATTGGAGTCGTTTGGAGTTAGTGAGAATTTCATGTAAAATTAAACGTCCGTTTAATTTTATTCGAAATAAATCGCTAAAACGGAATTTAAAATCAAGGTGAGAACTTCTCACTCAATCGAATCAGTTTCGATTTATATTTTAAATAGTTAGATTTAAAATATTTGAATGCAAGTTTGAATGATGATTGTTATCTATTGATTGATAAAATAGACATTATACGCCGTTAGTAAGCGGATGTTATTTATTAAAAACATATACCGCGAATATTTCATAAACAGTGAAATTGGTATTATATATAATAGCAATATATATATATTGGCATATGTATATATTGGAGTTATTGATTTCCCGCATTTTTTGTTTAGCGGATGAGACCCTATTGCGCCGTCTATTAAGCGGATAATATTTTAAATCCCATATACCGCGATAATTTCGTACTGGAGCGAAATTGGTATTGTGCTAATGTTTGTGGATGCAGGAAAACAGGTTGGAGGGATCCAACTGGATTCCTCAACAGTTTTTATTTGATTTCAGATATTTTGATATTTGATGGATTATCATATAGATATATGATATCGTTGTAGTCGTGATTGACTATTGGGTGTGTAGCATCATTGGACCCAGATTTTGGGATTTTAAAATGATTTTTAAAGTGATTTTTGAAAGTATACGTTTATAAAATATTTTTGGAATTGATCCATTTTAAATAAATAAACGTTATAATTTTTAAAGTTATAAAAATTATGATTTTTGAGAAATATAGTTAAAAACTGATTTTTGAGAATATGATGCTAATGATTTTATAAAATAGTTTAATCGGGATTTTAGAATTTATTGTGAAAAGTTTAACTATAGGATTTATAAAATTTAATTATTTTATGAATCAAAATGGTGAAATAATAAAGGAGATTAAAGACATTTTAAAGAATAATATAAATTGATTTATATTAAGAGATTTATAAATGGATATTTATAAATTGAAATATTGACATTATAAAACGAGTTTTTATAAGTGTTTGAATGAAGTGAAAATGAATTTTGTAAATGAATGGAATTTATAAAATTATAAATGGTGAAGTTATAAATGAAATTTATAAATAGTAAGATTTATAAATTTTGTGAAATTATTAAAGAATATATTTGGATGAATAATTGAATCTTATAAGTTATAAGATTTATAATTATGAAGTTCAAAGAAGCGATTTTGTAAAATAATCGTTTTATAAGCATTTAACTTATAATATGAACCTTTAGTTTATAATTGAGTTATAAATCGAATAGGTTAATAAAAGAATTTATAAAAGGAAGTTTTTATAAATAAATAAATAGAAATGGAATTTATAAACGTTGTTTATAAATTCACAAACGACTTATTTTGATAAGCAAAATTGTTGAAAACCTATTTATGAAGTTATATTCACATTTTTGACTGTGAATAATCCTTTGAAATAAAATGTATAAAATGATGAAATGTGTTAACGTAGTATATTCACGTTTTTGAATAGTGAATAATATGTTAAAGAAAATGTTTAAAATGTGATATTTTAAACAGAATTAAAACGATCTAACGATGTTTTAAAATGTGTTGAGATTCAAAACCCTAGATTTCAACATTTATTGTTGAAATAGACGTTTTCGAGAAATAAAAGGAAATGGTGGACTATAACACTGTTGTTATAGTAAATGATTTCTGAAAGGAAATGTTTTTCATAGTATTGGGATTTATATATCTATCTTAAAATTCGAATCCTTATACTAGTGATTTTGGGTTGTCGTAACGATGTTTTACGAAACATTCGTTTTGGCCCAAATAAATATGTTTAAGGGAATGATTTCCTTAAAGAATGAAATATGTACTTAATTTCGATTTAAGTATATTGAATATTTTCCAAGTGTTGAAAATAAATAAAATTTGTGAATTACTTATGAATAAATAAGTATGGAAATGTTTTCCAATATAAAGCGAATATTTTGAGAATTTATCTTTTTGAAGATAAATTGAAAAGGAATATTGAAATGAATAATTGAAACCATATATTCATAGGTATTTTGGATTATAAATTCACTATGGAATTTATGAATGAAAAGGAGAATTTGTTTAAAAATAAATATTGGTTTATTTTTGAAGTGTTGAAATTATATATCTTGTAAAGATATTTTGGAAAATAAATAATTTGGAAAATTATTTGGAATCTGGTGATGTGTGCATATCAATTGATAGTTCAATAACCGACTATCAATATTTCCCTTTGAATGGGTAATTGATGTGATTTGATTGAATGTGAATGCTACACTTATTTTTGAATAAGCGCTCATATTCGGGTTAACCGGGAAAGGACCATGGGGTCGTATAACCCATTCCGAATATGTGATACGTCGTTGTGAATTGCATTGAAGACCGGTGTTGAAGACCGAGTATTTGCAAAAGCGATAGGATGACCTGTCGATTGACTCTGCACCGAGTTGCTCCGGTATAGAGTTCTCCATATGTGATGGTGAATCCGATCAGGATTGTGAATATCCGGATTGCAATGGCTTCGTAAGAAGTGCCTTCGGTTTTGTTCGAGCCCGGAACAGACTTGTATGGATTGTATGTCTGACGTTACAAGTTGAGATATAAAGCCGATTTCATTCAAATATATTTCTGTTGGTGGCGGAGAATTTATTCTTTTAGCTTAACACCCTTCTCTGAGACGTACGAGCTCAGAGGTTATGTAGTTGAATGTTATCAGCGATATATTCCCAATTTGGTAATGTGACATGCTGAGTGTTGCTGAAAATGATCATTGTGTTGATTATTTGTGATAGGATCGTTTATTTGATCGTCTATCTTGGTGATCATTTCTATGATCATTTGTTGACCCAAAGCATGGCTTTTGTATAAAGTATGTTTTTGTAGACGTGACTTCGTCGAGCCTCACACCCCGTGAATGGTCAAAACAGGAAAGAAGCAGCAAGGTTATGAGGGGTAGCGCCCTTTAGGATGTGTGCATTTCCTTCTGGAAAAGGGTGGTATCATGGTATGGAGCCCAGATACTTACTCATGTTGAAAACACTTTGTTATGATTGTGTGAATTGATTACGAGCGCTCGGTGAAAGGTCCCAAAGGACCGAGGGATGGCATATTCGGTCAGTTGTTACTCAGTTAGGGGTAACCCGGCCTTGTGTTGGTAGAGATCCGGTTTGGTTTTCGGGGATGTCCATCCAGAGGCATTCTCATTTGGCAATGGGAAGTTCCTTGGCCTGATCATTCGTTGGAAATCCAAAGAAACAATACGAGACTTGTACGGTTTTAGTTGTATAACCTGCTATGGAATGTGGCGGTAACCTGCTATTGAACATAGTTAGCTATAGTAGGCATAGTTCGAAATGTCTATGCTGGCTAAGATTTATATTCTACTTGCGAAATAAATTTTCTCTACACTATGCACTAGTAATAATATCAAATGTTATTTTAAATGCGTATCAAGCATCTTTGGCTATCATAAGGAGAAATCTCCTCCGATTCTGCGTTTGCATTGTGTGTGTGTGCGGGAGGCCTTATGGTAGTCTCATTTTTAAAAGCATTGCGAATTGAATTTAAAAATATTCCTCTATTTTGATTTTAAAGATAAATAAACTGTTTTGAGTTCCCACACCAGTCACATGACTGACTCGGAGTTTATTGTTTTCCTTCCTAAACTCTGGGTGCCCACCAATTTCCACACGGGAAGTTAAGAGTTAGGTTTATCAGGATATTCTGGATATTCAGGAGTTGCTGGAGGCAAGCTGGATGGCATGGCGTATTACTAGTTATATAGTATTTCTTTTTCCGCTGCACTGTTTGTTGTTGTATGATGTTGTACACTCTGATGATATGATGTAATGAAATGTGATGAAATGTAATAACTGATATAGTTCTTTGTTTAAAGATTATTCATTTATTATTATATGTTGTTCCGCTGCGAATTGTGAGATTCTGATGTTGTTCTGTTGTTTTCTGTTCCGTTCTATCTATTTCTATCTTCTATTCTCTTTTCTTTCTATTTTCTATGTTCTATTTTATGTTTTCTTTCCCCTCCATTTTCTATTCTCTCTAATTTCTATTTTCTTTTCTCTCCTCCCTATTTTCTATCTTTTTCTCTTCTCTTTTCTTAAATTCTTTTTTTTAACCCTAACTATTCGGTTTTTCGGCAACGAAAAATCGCGTACGTTACATTTGGTATCAGAGCTTATGGTTAAGCGACAACCATGGTTCTGTTGGGTATTACTCATTAGAGATAGAGTCAGTAGTACTCTAGAATGAGTTGAGTGTAATAATAGCTATGAGAGCGTATTTGTTAGTGAATATAAAATTGTTTTATATTGTGATGATTGGTTTATTGAGTGGTATATGAACCTTCGTCGGCGCAGCCTCGAAACTGAATCGAAGGGGTTTCTAAACATTTGAATAGAACAATTCGGCACAGTATTGTTTTAAAATTGGGTAAATGAAATAATTTTACCTCGATTATATTTTTATATATAAAGGAATAATTTTTCAGAATTATTAAAGTGTATAAAGTTGATTGTTTGGTTATTGATAAGTTGTTTGAATAATCTAAGTAAGAGAATAATTGTATAAGAAAAAAAATTATAAGAATTGAATTATAATTAAAGTGATTTACAATTGTGAAATAAACTTATATATATAAGGAGTGAAACTAATGGATATATATATATGAATATGAGTTGTAAATAAAAGTGATGAATATGAACTTAAGTTATGTAAATGAAATTCAACTTTTGTAATTGAATTGAATGAATGTATCGAATGATAATCAATTGAATGTGAATAAAATTGGTATGAAATAATGGATGTACGTGTTAATTCATTTAAAATCTAATGTTATTGGAAGTTGAATAGTTGAATGAAAATCAATTAATTAAACCAATTGTAAGCAAAGGAATTTGGTTGAGATTAATATACATTGATTGTTATATGATTGTTAGTTGATTGTACATAATTCATTAAGTGTTAATGAAAGTAAATTAGCGAAATTGAAAGTTAAGTGAATCTTAAATAGAATTGAATTTGATTTGGAAGTGAACCAACTTGAATATGAATTAGTAAATATAAACTAATTGAAAATGAATGTTAGTAAAAACATCCACTATTAATGAATCAAATGTGATTTAAATTGAAAACCATTTCATTGAATATTAATGAGAATATGAATGAATATATATTGGTTATGAATTTGTAGAATGATAGTTGGTTGATGGTTGAATGTAATTGCTTTATTGCAGTTGCTATGTTGACATATATAGTTATTATGTTGCTATATGTTATATATTGATACTATTGTCTATATGCATGTTCTCATGTTGTTTGTTGAGTGATTAGTAGGTGCGGATCGCGTTTGCTTCGCATTTGGAGCTCGCTTTCGCGCTATATTAGCCGTATATGCTCGCTAATAAAATATAAGGTACATATCTCGGATTACATACCGTACTTTTATACCTTTTTCCCTTCGGGATGCCTCATTACTTGATGAGATGTATATTTGTGATATATATACTGTCATTTTTTTTTCGGATCGAGCCGCGCAAAGGAGACTATGGCGAATTTTTCCGGAAATTTTAGGCGTTAGAAAAAAATTTGAGAAAATTTGGGAAAATTTTGAAAACTTTAAACTTTGATTTTGGAATTGAAAGTTAAACAATAGTAATTGTTTTTGAAAAGATAACTAAGTATGATTTGAAAAATTAGTAAAGTATTGTAAGAAGTTTAATTATGGAAAATTAATTGATTCTGTAACTTTTCTTACTTGTTAATTTCGAGGACGAAATTCTTTTAAGGGGGGAAGATTGTAACGACCCAGAATTTTATTCAATTAAAATTTGAATATTTAATTAATTTTAAATATTAATAAGTGAATTTTTAAGTCGAACAAATTTTAATTTGAATTATTGGATTTAATTGAATAATTAAATCGATAATTTAATATGTTAAATTATGGAAATAATTGAAAATAGGGTTGAATATGATTGAAAATGATTTGTAAAATTTTATTTTATCATATTGAAGTTAGAATGATATTTTAGAACTTTTAAAATCGAATTTAAAGTTTATTTGTGAAAATTGAATATTTTAATATTTAATCGACTAGTGAAAATAGCCAATTTTTGAACAGTCTCAGAATTGAACGAAACCAGTTTCATTCGATCCGTAATGGTTAGTTATTACCGGATTTCAATTTTCGTGTCAATCGGAGTTGTCGTTTGATCGTGGCAGCTCGAAACGCATCGAATTGTTTTTAATATTAATTTGGCGAGTTAAAATAGCCATTTTTCAAAAAGTCTAGGATTTCGACGAAACCAGTTTTATCGGATCCGTAATGTGATATTATTGTAAGGTTTCAAATTTCAAGTCAATTGGATTTACCGTTTGTCCGGTACAAATTAAAACGCCTAGAAATCGATTTAAATCGGTTTAATTTAAATTGAGCGTTTGTAGCCATAACTCGCACAGATGTCCGAATTAGCTTCCGAAACCTATTCCATTGCGTCCGGAACGCGGGATAAACCCTAGGAACGTCAGTTTCGGCGCGTAAATCGGAGTTCGAAATTTACGGATGAATAGTGTTCGATTTTCTTCTATAAATACCCCATAAACTCACAAATTTTAGAAAAAAAAAATTAACCTAAATCTAAAAACTGCAGCCGGCCCTAGAAACAACGGCCAGAAACTTCAATCTTTCTTCCTCATTTATCTTCCAATCTACTCAATAATTTCACAAACTTCCAACTAGAAACTCGTAGAGGATGGTGAGATCTTGGGTTTCAACGGTTGTGATTGGATTTGGTGCGATGGATTGACAGCAAGGAGGCCGCGTTCGGCCACGCTTGCGCACGCAATTCGATGAAAAGGGGGAGGCCGAGCTTCTCATGCTTGGGGACGAATATGGCTCTTGCGTAGGGGGTCGAAATGGAGTAGCTTGATCGATGCAAAGGCTATTGATTTGGGTGCAAAAATCAAAACCCTAAATGAGATAATGGGTTCGTGTATACTGGGTGCGTACGCATGAAGAGGGAGGAGCATATGCGTGCGGTCTTGATCATGGGGTTTGGGATCCTACGGCTACGATCTTGTGAGGGTTTAAAGATAATTAATTATGTTGTAAATATTAGTTTTAAATCGTGTAAACTTCAAAAATCAATATCTTTTTTATACGAGGTCGAAAACGCGCGAAACCAGTTGCATTGGAATCGTATGGACGAACACTACGCGATGAAATTGGATTGGAGTCGTTTGAAGTTAGTGAGAATTTCGTGTAAAATTAAACGTCCGTTTAATTTTATTCGAAATAAATCGCTAAAACGGAATTTAAAATCAAGGTGAGAACTTCTCACTTAATCGAATCAGTTTCGATTTATATTTAAATAGTTAGATTTAAAATATTTGAATGCAAGTTTGAATGATGGTTGTTATCTATTGATTGATGAAATAGACATTATACGCCGTTAGTAAGCGGATGTCATTTATTAAAAACATATACCGCGAATATTTCATAAACAGTGAAATTGGTATTATATATAATAGCAATATATATATATTGGCATATGTATATATTGGAGTTATTGATTTCCCGCATTTTTTGTTTAGCGGATGAGACCCTATTGCGCCGTCTATTAAGCGGATAATATTTTAAATCCCATATACCGCGATAATTTCGTACTGGAGCGAAATTGGTATTGTGCTAATGTTTGTGGATGCAGGAAAACAGGTTGGAGGGATCCAACTGGATTCCTCAACAGTTTTTATTTGATTTCAGATATTTTGATATTTGATGGATTATCATATAGATATATGATATCGTTGTAGTCGTGATTGACTATTTGGTGTGTAGCATCATTGGACCCAGATTTTGGGATTTTAAAATGATTTTTAAAGTGATTTTTGAAAGTATACGTTTATAAAATATTTTTGGAATTGATCCATTTTAAATAAATAAACGTTATAATTTTTAAAGTTATAAAAATTATGATTTTTGAGAAATATAGTTAAAAACTGATTTTTGAGAATATGATGCTAATGATTTTATAAAATAGTTTAATCGGGATTTTAGAATTTATTGTGAAAAGTTTAACTATAGGATTTATAAAATTTAATTATTTTATGAATCAAAATGGTGAAATAATAAAGGAGATTAAAGACATTTTAAAGAATAATATAAATTGATTTATATTAAGAGATTTATAAATGGATATTTATAAATTGAAATATTGACATTATAAAACGAGTTTTTATAAGTGTTTGAATGAAGTGAAAATGAATTTTGTAAATGAATGGAATTTATAAAATTATAAATGGTGAAGTTATAAATGAAATTTATAAATAGTAAGATTTATAAATTTTGTGAAATTATTAAAGAATATATTTGGATGAATAATTGAATCTTATAAGTTATAAGATTTATAATTATGAAGTTCAAAGAAAAGATTTTGTAAAATAATCGATTTATAAGCATTTAACTTATAATATGAACCTTTAGTTTATAATTGAGTTATAAATCGAATAGGTTAATAAAAGAATTTATAAAAGGAAGTTTTTATAAATAAATAAATAGAAATGGAATTTATAAACGTTGTTTATAAATTCACAAACGACTTATTTTGATAAGCAAAATTGTTGAAAACCTATTTATGAAGTTATATTCACATTTTTGACTGTGAATAATCCGTTGAAATAAAATGTATAAAATGATGAAATGTGTTAACGTAGTATATTCACGTTTTTGAATAGTGAATAATATGTTAAAGAAAATGTTTAAAATGTGATATTTTAAACAGAATTAAAACGATCTAACGATGTTTTAAAATGTGTTGAGATTCGAAACCCTAGATTACAACATTTATTGTTGAAATAGACGTTTTCGAGAAATAAAAGGAAATGGTGGACTATAACACTGTTGTTATAGTAAATGATTTCCGAAAGGAAATGTTTTGCATAGTATTGGGATTTATATATCTATCTTAAAATTCGAATCCCTATACTAGTGATTTTGGGTTGTCGTAACGATGTTTTACGAAACATTCGTTTTGGCCCAAATAAATATGTTTAAGGGAATGATTTCCTTAAAGAATGAAATATGTACTTAATTTCGATTTAAGTATATTGAATATTTTCCAAGTGTTGAAAATAAATAAAATTTGTGAATTACTTATGAATAAATAAGTATGGAAATGTTTTCCAATATAAAGCGAATATTTTGAGAATTTATCTTTTTGAAGATAAATTGAAAAGGAATATTGAAATGAATAATTGAAACCATATATTCATAGGTATTTTGGATTATAAATTCACTATGGAATTTATGAATGAAAAGGAGAATTTGTTTAAAAATAAATATTGGTTTATTTTTGAAGTGTTGAAATTATATATCTTGTAAAGATATTTTGGAAAATAAATAATTTGGAAAATTATTTGGAATCTGGTGATGTGTGCATATCAATTGATAGTTCAATAACCGACTATCAATATTTCCCTTTGAATGGGTAATTGTTGTGATTTGATTGAATGTGAATGCTACACTTATTTTTGAATAAGCGCTCACTATTCGGGTTAACCGGGAAAGGACCATGGGGTCGTATAACCCATTCCGAATATGTGATATGTCGTTGTGAATTGCATTGAAGACCGGTGTTGAAGACCGAGTATTTGCAAAAGCGATAGGATGACCTGTCGATTGATTCTGCACCGAGTTGCTCCGGTATAGAGTTCTCCATATGTGATGGTGAATCCAATCAGGATTGTGAATATCCGGATTGCAAAGGCTTCGTAAGAAGTGCCTTCGGTTTTGTTCGAGCCCGGAACAGACTTGTATGGATTGTATGTCTGACGTTACAAGTTGAGATATAAAGCCGATTTCATTCAAATATATTTCTGTTGGTGGCGGAGAATTTATTCTTTTAGCTTAACACCCTTCTTTGAGACGCACGAGCTCAGAGGTTATGTAGTTGAATGTTATCAGCGATATATTCCCAATTTGGTAATGTGACATGCTGAGTGTTGCTGAAAATGATCATTGTGTTGATTATTTGTGATAGGATCGTTTATTTGATCGTCTATCTTGGTGATCATTTCTATGATCATTTGTTGACCCAAAGCATGGCTTTTGTATAAAGTATGTTTTTGTGGACGTGACTTCGTCGAGCCTCACACCCCGTGAATGGTCAAAACAGGAAAGAAGCAGCAAGGTTATGAGGGGTAGCGCCCTTTAGGATGTGTGCATTTCCTTCTGGAAAAGGGTGGTATCATGGTATGGAGCCCAGATACTTACTCATGTTGAAAACACTTTGTTATGATTGTGTGAATTGATTACGAGCGCTCGGTGAAAGGTCCCAAAGGACCGGGGGATGGCATATTCGGTCAGTTGTTACTCAGTTAGGGGTAACCCGGCCTTGTGTTGGTAGAGATCCGGTTTGGTTCTCGGGGATGTCCATCCAGAGGCATTCTCATGTGGCAATGGGAAGTTCCATGGCATGATCATTCGTTGGAAATCCAAAGAAACAATACGAGACTTGTACGGTTTTAGTTGTATAACCTGCTATGGAATGTGGCGGTAACCTGCTATTGAACATAGTTAGCTATAATAGGCATAGTTCGAAATGTCTATGCTGGCTAAGATTTATATTCTACTTGCGAAATAAATTTTTCTCTACACTATGCACTAGTAATAATATGAAATGTTATTTTAAATGCGTATCAAGCATCTTTGGCTATCATAAGGAGAAATCTCCTCTGATTCTGCGTTTGCATTGTGTGTGTGTGCGGGAGGCCTTATGGTAGTCTCATTTTTAAAAGCATTGCGAATTGAATTTAAAAATATTCCTCTATTTTGATTTTAAAGATAAATAAACTGTTTTGAGTTCCCACACCAGTCACATGACTGACTCGGAGTTTATTGTTTTCTTTCCTAAACTCTGGGTGCCCACCAATTTCCACACGGGCAGTTAAGAGTTAGGTTTATCAGGATATTCTGGATATTCAGGAGTTGCTGGAGGCAAGCTGGATGGCATGGCGTATTACTAGTTATATAGTATTTCTTTTTCCGCTGCACTGTTTGTTGTTGTATGATGTTGTACACTCTGATGATATGATGTAATGAAATGTGATGAAATGTAATAACTGATATAGTTCTTTGTTTAAAGATTATTCATTTATTATTATATGTTGTTCCACTGCGAATTGTGAGATTCTGATGTTGTTCTGTTGTTTTCTGTTCCATTCTATCTATTTCTATCTTCTATTCTCTTTTCTTTCTATTTTCTATGTTCTATTTTATTTTTCTTTCCCCTCCATTTTCTATTCTCTCTAATTTCTATTTTCTTTTCTCTCTTCCCTATTTTCTATCTTTTTCTCTTCTCTTTTCTTAAATTCTTTTTTTTAACCCTAACTATTCAGTTTTTCGGCAACGAAAAATCGCGTACGTTACAGGTTATTAGTCAGCCAATGAAAACTAATAGGTTAATAGTGATCCTAAAAACTATAACTGAAACAGAGAGTCAAACGAACGGGGTTGGGAAATCCAGAATAAATTTCTTATTTGCATATCATCATAATACTTTAAATAGCTATGTTTTTAACCATTGAGGATGCAAAAGCACAATATATGGTCATCATAAGCTTTTGATCAGACACTAGTGAGGGGAAAACCCGTTCCGCTAAGTGGCATGGTCTCACTATATATCTAAATGGTTCAAGATAGTAGGTTATTATTCATACCAGGCTTTATGTCTGACTCGAAGTTTATGTTTCCCCCTTAAACTTTCGGGTGCTCAATTAACTTTGAGTAGTTTGAGAGTTGAGGTTTTTAGGTAATAGACTAATAAGCTTCCGAAGACTTGCAAGAGGTAAGCTGTCTAGTAGTTCTTTTCTATTTTGATTCCACTCTATTTTGTTGTACATACATAGTTTTGTAATTGCCTATGTTTAGGGTCTAATCATCCAATGGGGCATCTTCATATGTCACTCTTGGCGTGTGTTGTAATAATTATATTTTCTCTGAACTTACTTGAATTTAGGATTATGTAATGAATTTTAAATGGAATGAGAAATTTGTTTAATGATTTTAAATTTTTTTCCATACCTATGTGTTTTCGTTATATCAATGCATCTAATATTACCGTATTTGATCGCCGAGGATTAATAACTATGGATGACTGCAGCATCCATAGCCGTTAGTTTTAGGCCTTCAAGTAAGGGATTTATAAGTTGGTATCATAGCATAGGTTTATGAAACTTAAAAGAAATTTAAGCCTAAAAGATTTTTCAAAACATAATCCAATGAATCAGAAAATAAGATCGAGGTTTGGGTTAATGCTATAGTAACATACTTGTATTTGATATACATACATACATACATACATATATGTGTGTGTGTGTGTTTATATATATATATAAGTACGTATTCCCCTCTCTTTGATCGTTCTTCTGTCTCTTATTAGGGCTTGTATGCAAATTTGCGAAAAGGAAGATATGGAGGCAGGAAGCGGAAGAGGAAATCTCAATGGAGGAAGCACCACAACAAATGGAAATGTTCGACCTAATACTAGGAGGAACCAAGGTCGATAGGCTAATGATAATCAAAATGCAGATGCCAATGCAGGTGTTGGAAATTCGCTAGTAGATATGGGGATGATGTATCAGTTCTTCATCAATCTGATGCAAGCAAGAACAGCTGCTAGAGTTGTTGGGAATGTCGGAGCAGCTAATCTCGTGGCTCCAATTAGGAATAATTATACTAAGTTGAGCAGAGATTACAGCAGTCTTGGTGGAATACCATTTGTCAGAACGCCATAGAAGTTGAGAATTGGCTGTTGCATTATGAGAGAATCTTCGCTGACCTGGGATTACATGATGAGCAGAAGAGGAGACTAGCCTCTAGATAGTTGTAGAGAGCAGCGCTTTATTGGTGGAATAGTGTTACTATTGGAGTTCCTAAGGAAGAGTTTACATGGGAAGAATTTCAAAGGAGATTCGAGCAGAGGTTTTTGTCTTAAGTTGCTAAGTCGATATTGTTGGGAAAGTTCATAGATTTGGTGTAGGGAGAGATGTCGGTGATTGAGTATGCTACTAAATTTAATTAGTTGTCCAGATATGGGTATGCTACTATCGATACCGCCATCAAAAGGAATGAGTAGTTTATTCGGGGATTGAGACCCGCGATTGCTAGGACAACCCTGCCGCATCTCCGTGATCCTTATAATGTTGTTATGGAGATGGAAATCCGACATGAGGAAATGATTGCTATTTGTAGGACGGCAAAGCCAGTCGAAACCCAGGGTTCTCAGGGGAAGAAGAGGAAGTTCTTTAAGAAGAAGGGAACTCAGAAGGGAGAGGCTGCCAAGAAGGCAAATGCTGATTTAGTTTGTTTCAAGTGTGATAAGAAGGGTCATTATGCTCATGAGTGCCGGATAGGCAAGGGAAAGATGGTTGCAGAAAAGAAGAGCGTGGAGTGCTTTAACAGTGACCAAGTTGGGCATTATAAGAATCAGTGTCTAGAACTAGTCAGGGAAGACAAGGGAAAAGTTTTTGCTGTTGGACCATCATCAGGTAGGCCAAATACTATTGAGATGGGAAAGACAGTGATGGAAGGTATGCTTTTGAGGTAGAGTATACCAGTTATGGTAACATTTGATAATGGTGCATCGCATACATTTATATCTCCATGTTTGGTTGATAGTTTTTGTTTAGAACCTACATACATTATTACTTCCTTATGAGTTGCGAATTCGATAGGAGGGTATGCAACTCTGGAGATGAGATGTGACCAGATAGACTTGATTTGTTAGGTCATAAGTTTACATGCAGCCTATATGTTTTTGATTTCGTAGATTTTGGGGTCATTTTGGATATAGATTGGTTGGGTAAATATGATGCTAGGATATTTTGCCAGGACTGGGAAATATCACTAAGACTTCCTGATAGCCATAATCGAATTATATTATTAGTGGAGAATTGTGACCGAAGTGCTTGTGCTTTGTTGAGAGCTGTAATGACCCGTAAAATTAATTAAAACTGTTAAATTAATAGGATTTTGGTAATTAAGTACGGATAATTTTTTTTTGTAAATTAATAATAAAGTAATAACAAAAATGAAGAGTAGAAATGATAACTAAGGTAATTATTAATAAATTGAATAAAACTCAAATAAATGGACATAATGTAGATGTTATACTTAGCTACAAATTGAATATATGGAAACAAATGTAAGCATTGAATTAATTAATAAATTTGAATTATAATAAATGGTAATTGAATAAAATCAATGTTCTACAAGTACGTATAATATTTGTTTGAAAGTAATAAAAATAAAGGTGATAATGTTAATGCAAGAAGCAACCAATGTAAATACTATCCATAATATGACAATTGATTGAATAAAAGCAATTGAAATTCATGTTTGATAAATTTATTGGGTTTTGAGCTGTAATAAATGGATTTTTGAAATTAAATGAAATAAAATATTACGTTAATGGGAATTAATATGAAATGAGAATACATTAATGTAATGTAATATAAATCATTGTTGATTATATCCATAAGATGTCAATTTATTGAATAGCAAGATTTTAAATCAAATCAATGGATTTATTGGAATTTCAAGTGATAATTAATACGTTTATTAAAATTGAAAGTAATTACGGTAATGGGTAAATCAATTAACTTTGAATTGATATCCAAATTTGTTTAAATTATTGTAATTAGTTAAGAAATAAAAAATGATGAAATCTGTGAATTTTTAAATTTGAATTGAGAAAAAAGCGATTTAATTTAATATTAATTTAATTAATTAACTGAAAAATAGCCATATTTTCCACTGACTCGGATTTCGATGAAACTAGTTTCATCGGATCCGTAATGGTGAATTATTGCCGGATTTCAAATTTCGTAGCGATCGGACTTGTTATTTGATCGTACGGGCTCGAAACGCCTAGAAATCAATGAAATTGAAATCAATTGAAATCAATTTGAAATAGCTTGTTTTTAACATAACTTCTTCATACGATGGAACTAGGACTTGAAACCTATTCCATCGAGTTTAAAATATTCAAAAACATCTATTTGGGTATATGGATTGGCCCAATTTCGTTCCGGAGTCGAAATGGGCTTTTCGGGCCATCTGTCGTTCAATTTTCCAAACCAATCGTATCCGTTCCTCTATTTTTCAGCTTTATCTATATATACCTTGTTATAAACCCTAGCCTATTTCTTATTCCTCATTTCTGTACGTACAATTTAGCTATCTCTTCTCCTCAATGGCAGACAAACAAATTCTAAATTCCAAATCCAATTGCAATTCAAAATCAAATCAAAATTTCAAACTCCACAAACTATATCGAATTATATATGGATTTGAAGCTCTCGACAAGCGAAAGTCAAATATATGATTCGTTTTTCAATTTGAGTTTTGATGTGGCCGAAAATCAATGAAACATTCGCCGACGTTCATCGCGCGTCGATGAACATTGTCGGATCGACCAATTGACTTATGGGTTTTGCAGAGATCGATGAGCGTAGCTCATCGGTATAATTCATTCGTGGTTTCATCGGTTGGATTGCTTGCAAAAATTTGATTAGGTCACGAATATTGGGTGCGGCGACCGAGGGTTTTAGCGACCGGAGCAGCTCGTCGGCATTGCAGAGGGGTCGCGACGTTGGCACGACTCTAGCGGTGTGGAGTGCGGCCGCGATGCCTATGGCGAGGCGAGTCGATCGAGACTCGGCGGCTAGGGTTGTTCGAGTATGGGGTGCGTGCGTTTTGGAGCATTTCTTGTGCGTGGAAGATGCGGCTGACGTGGCGAGGAAGGTGATGTTTGTTTTTTTCTTTTTTTTCTTTTACTTTATTTAAGTTTTAATTTCAAACGTTCTAACATGCATAACTTCCGCATACGAGGTCCGATTCATGCGTAGTTTGATCCGCAGGGATCGTATCAAAATTTCAAAGATTATGGTGCTGGTTTGGACCAATTCGAAGACTGTTCAAATTTGAATTTAAATTGGATTTAAATTCAATATAAATTCAAAAGGTGAGTGTTTTAACCCACCCACAACGTCTAACATTTCTTATGTTTGTTAAATTGATTTATGATGTGATTAGAAATTTGTTTATGACTGTTTGGCATATTTTTAACCATCATCTCAGTTAAATTGAATTTATTGAATTAAATGGTTATTTAGTTTATTATTGCATATAAACTGACAGTTAAATTGTTATGTAATTTATTATTGCATATAAACTTCCAGTTAAATTGTTATTTAATTTATTATTGCATATAAACTGCCAGTTAAATTGTTATTTTATTTATTATTGAATATAAACTGCCAGTAAATACCTGTTATTTATCTTCTGTCTATATTGATGTTATTGATTGAATTGGATGATGATTGATAAATGTTTGATGATTAATATTGGATGAATGGACGTTGTATTTTAAATTGTTATAAACTACAAGTTGTATGGATTTTTATTTCATTCGGTATTGTGGTTTGAAATGATATATAACCGTATTTATATTTTAAATTACGGATTGAAATGATAAATATCTGTATCACTTGACCATAGGATAGAAAATTTTATACAGACACCGTGGTCTATATATATAAATAATTTGAAATTATTTCTATGGTTTTGTAAAGAAATATATGGTTTTATATAGACATTGACTTCCGATATTATATAATGCTATTTTATTCTTGATTTTGAACTATGTATAATTTGTCTTAATACAAAATAAGTTTAATAATGAAGTTTTATTTTATGGAAGATAGTTTGGTTAAGTATTTAAATTATATGTTAATATATAGAGCTTATAATGATTTAAATAAATTAAGGTTGGAAGATAAATTAGAAATTTATTTGAAATTGAATTTATTTAAGAATTAACTCAAATAAGTTAATGTGAAATTTATTAAATTGGATATTTTAAAAAAGATATGATTGTTATAACTTGATTTTTGGGTTAAGGTGAATTAAATGTGTAGTTCAAGTACAAATAAATTGAAGGAAATATTTAGTTATTTGTAATTTGCGATTTATGTAAATGATAATGGATTTATTAAGTAAAATATTTCAAAACTAAATGATAGAAAATTGAATTTGATATGTATATATGAAATTTCCAAACTTAGTTGTGAAATTGTTGAATATTTAAAGTTGGAAATATATTGAATTTAGAATGGTTTATTCTGTGGATCAAATCTGTTTTGAAATAGATATAATTTGGAATAATTTATTTGGAAACTAGATTGAATTGAAGTTTGTGATTTGGGAATTGATTTGGGAATTGAAGAGGCTATTTTATTATATAAAGTATTTTAACTATTTAAACCATTTAAGTGGTGGAAGTTATGTTTCAAAGTTATGAGTTTCAAGGTAATATTATAATGTTTTGATTTTGAAATGTTATACTTTGAAAGTGTTATGATTTCAAGAAAGGATATATTTGAAATGAAAATGATATCGCATTGATTTGATTTGAAAAGGGCAATGATATTTGGTTTTAAAGTATAATTATTTTGAAATGACCGCAATGTTATAATAAGGTTTGGTTGTTAGAGAGACCGAGATCGGAAGTTGTCATATTCTCTGCCAACTCCGAAAACCACTTTAACAACCATGTACGCAGTGGAGATTCCAGAATGAAGTAGGATGGTGGCGATGTTCTATTGAGGTATATACGTGGATCCGACTCCCGTGAGTTGGCATAAGCTAGCTAAAACAGGAGCACTTGCGGGCCAGTGAGGTAGCCCCTCTTATCAGACACACTCCTTCGATACCATTCTATTACTTTGTGATTTATTGGGGCCCTTTTGATTTTTGGAGGTGTGGCTCGAGATGGGCGGTAGCTGCGCGCTATGCGTCACCATCCGTCTAGATGCGTAATTGGTATATCTACCCTGCCATTGCCTTGTGTGCCGTGTCACCTACCCTAGCGAGCCTTGTACGAGTTTGATTTGTGTCATACCTATGGAGTATCTTCTTGTAGTCTCCCGATCAGGAGATAAGCAGGTACTGTATAGACTACTGACACTATTACATGTTAAGGTGGAAAATGTAAAGCCTTAACACTATTTAAAAGTAAGTTTATTTCACTAATAGACATTATTATAATAGCGTATGTTATTACATAGTAAATAGTTTAATGGATCCTTAGGAGATGTGAATCCCGAGCATCTCTTAAGTTACTGCACTCACGTTAGACACTGGATAGGAGATGTCATATCCCGTAAACATCTCTGATGCCATTGCACTCATATTATTTACGGTTGATTTAACTTACATAAGATCTTTTAGTTCTGACTCGAGCGTTTTGTCATTTCAATTCGCTCGGGTCAGCTTGAACATTTCAGGATTTGAAGACTTTATTTCTGAAGGACGAAGACGAAGATTGTGTTACTGTTATCTATTATATTATCCCAATGCATTCATACTGTTCCGCTACATTATTTATTATTCTCTGGTTTGTGTACCTCTGATATGTATTGTATAAGTATAATCAAATGTTTGTTAAAATCTTCATGAACTGTTATTTGATTATTATTTTTTGTCATTTTGCTGTGAGATTCTGTTTTGTTTTATTTCTTTCTTTGCTTTTCTTATTCACTCCAATAACAATCCGCCCTTCTATATGGTTTAAGTCTGACGTGTGTGGCTTATCGTCGATTTAAAGCGTATAAAAGGCTGGATGTTACATCTAGTATTAGATCTTTGGTTTAGCGATAAACCTTAGCTTTGTGGGGTCTAAAATTTTACTAATAGGGTAGTAATACCCTATGATGAGTCGCTGAGAGTGTGTGTGTGTATATATATATAAGAGCGTACTTGTTAGTGTTATAAAAAGGTTTTAATATTGTAATAATCTGTTCCGTTTTGTATTTATAAATTCTGGTTGGTGCATAGGACGCTATGACATCAATAGGGATTTCTAAACACTTATTAGGATAGACCGACACAATATTGTTTTAAATATAGGTGAATGAAATAATTTTGCCTATTATATTTTCTATATATAAATATTTTTTTTATAAAAGCTATATTTGGTTGTAATATATTGGTCGTTTGGTAGTGGAATTTATAAATATTGATTGGAAATAAAATTTGAAGAAAATAAAATAAATGAAAATTGGAAATTTTAGAACTTTAGTTCTGGGGTGTTGAAAATTTCTTTTGAATGACTTTGGGATATAATAATATTATTATTTAGAAGTATTTTCTGATATAAATATTTCAATAAGAATTGAAATAATTGTTTTAAAGAAAGTTTGAAAAGAAATAAGTTCTGTACTCCCATCTCTGTCGCTAGAAAATAATTTCAGTGATGAGTGCACGCATCGTCGACATTCAATTTCGAGTTTCAAAGTGGGAAGGCCACTGTAGTAGTTTTACTACAGATTCCTCTTGATAAAAAAATATAAATTTCAATTTTTTTTAAATATAATTTGGAATATAAATTGTAAGTGTATACATTTATCTATTATTTTAAATTAATTTGAATAAAACCCGGTATTTAATTCTTAAGTTTCCATTAATTAATAGTTTCAGTTAGTGTAGTGAAATGGAATTTAACTAGTAATTGAAACCCCTAAATGAAATAAGAGATTTAGTGCTACGTTATAAATGGATTAAAAGAAAGTTGAAATTATAACATATAAAACAAAGGATAGGACTATGGAACATTAAATTGGTTAAAAGAAATGAGGAAACTTGTATAACTCTCAATTACATTCTTAAAGGCATATATATAAATTATCAAAATATGTAAAAAGTTGAAATGTTAATAAGAAAATGTAATGGATATTATACAAGTAAAGATTGAAGTAATGAAAGTATTCAATGAACTTGCTTTTATAAATAAGAATTTAATGTTATAATTATTGTAAACTTAAGTATGACTGTAAGGCCAATAATTAAATATAATAGAAAGTTTGTATAGAGGTGATAATAAACTTAAGTAAATGTTAAGGTTATTTATAATAAAAACAAGTAGAAAGATGAATACTGTAAATAAATGAATTAAGTAGTGAATAAATGAATGTAATACAATAAAAAGAAAATTTACATGATACGAATAAATGAAAATAAATGGAAAATTGTAAGAAGTTAAATGTAAATTAAAAAGATAAACCATTATATGAATGAAAAGGAAATCAAACAACATATATTATGAAATGAAATTAATAAGGATGAACTTGATCTATTGTTTGAAATTGTTGTTTGTTTGGCTTATGGTTGTTTGGGAAAGGATACTTTAAAATTGTTGAATGTATGAATAATCTGTTAGTTTCATCTAAGACTGTTGAGCAAATGGTGCACGTAGTAGTTTATTTTTCATTCTGTACAATTTAAAGTTTAAACCCGAACAACTATTTTTTTGTTTGCTATGGATATATGGATGGTTGATTTTACTAGCTTCCTATAATGGTTGTATGATGTGACTGCAAGTGAATATTATTGATTTGTTGTTAATGATTGAAACAACTTTAAATATTTTATTTTATATAATTGTTAACCTTTTTTGGATTATATAAGTGAAATACAAGTTATGGAAGCAATTGCTACTGCTTTTGGTTTCATAATTAAGCGTAACTGCCCGACAAATAGGTACGTTCTCGGATTACAGTTTTATAGCGCTATTATATTGTTTTTCCCATTGTTGGGATATATTATTTTATGATATTATGATATATATTATTATATTTGATATTATATTTTCTCCCGAACCTCTCCATACAAAGGAGACTCTGCCGAAATTTTCGACTTAGAATTTTTTTGATAATGTTTTCCAAACTTTATTAATTTGAGTATAAAAGGGTTTGATAGTTATAAATTGGTATATTTTATTTAAATTAATTAATTTTGTAAATTTATTTGTTTATAAAATTAATATTTTGAATAAGATGCATTGTTTTCTCAATTCTTTCTTTTTCCCTTCTTTTTCCTTTTCGGGGACGAAAAGTTTTGAGTGGGGGAAGTGTAACGACCCGTAAAATTACGATAATTAAATTTGTTAATTTAATAATAATTTGGTAATTAATTACGCATAGAATTTTTTTTTGTAAATGAATAACAAAGTAATAACAAAAAATGAAGAGTAACAATGATAACTAAGGTAATTATTAATAAATTGAATGAAACTCAAATCAATGGAAATAATGTAAACGTTATACTTAGCTACAAATTGAATGTATGAAAACAAATGTAAGCATTAAACTAATTAATGAATTTAAATTATAATAAATGGTAATTTAATAAAATCAATGTTCTATAAGTACTTATAATATTTGTTTGAAAGTAATAAAAATAAAGGTGATAATGTTAATGCATGAAGTAACCAATGTAAACTCTATCCATAATATGGCAATTGATTGAATGAAAACAATTGAAATTCATGTTTGATAAATTTATTGGGTTTTGAGCTTTAATAAATGGATTTTTGAAATTAAATGAAATAAAATATTACGTTAATGGGAATTAATTTGAAATGAGAATACATTAATGTAATGTAATATAAATCAATGTTAATTATACCCATAAGATGTCAATTTATTGAATAGCAAGATTTTAAATCAAATCAATGGATTTATTGGAATTTCAAGTGATAATTAATGAATTTATTAAAATTGAAATTAATATGGTAATGGGTAAATCAATTTACTTTGAATTGATATCTAAGTTTGTTTAAATTATTGTAATTGTTTAAGAAATCAAAAAAATGAAATCTGTGAATTTTTAAATTTGAATTGAGAAAAAAAAGCGATTTAGTTTAATTTAATATTAATTTAATTAATTAACTGAAAAATAGCCATTTTGGCCATTGACTTGGATTTCGACGAAACTAGTTTCATCGGATCCGTAACGGTGAATTATTGTAGGATTTCAAGTTTCGTAGCGATTAGACTTGTCGTTTGATCGTACGGGCTCGAAACGCCTAGAAATCAATGAAATTGAAATCAATTTGAAATACCTTATATTTAGCATAACTTTTTCATACGATGGAATTAGGACTTGAAACATGTTCCATCGAGTTGAAAATGTTCAAAAACATCTGTTTTTATATATGGGTTGGCCCAATTTCGTTCCCAAGTCGAAACAGGATTTTCGTGCCGTCTATCGTTCAATTTTCCGAACCAATCATACCAGTTCCTCTATTTTTCAGCTTTGTCAATATATAACTTGTTATAGACCCAAGCCTATTTCTTATTCCTCATTTCTGTATGTAAATTCAGCTGTCTCTCCTCCTCAATCGCAGACAAACAAATTCTCACTTCCAAATCCAATTACAATTCAAAATCAAATCAAAATTTCAAACTCCACAAACTATATCGAATTATATATGCGTTTGAAGCTCTCGATGAGCGCAAGTCAAATATATGATTTCTTTTTCAATTTGAGTTTCGATGTGGCCGGAAATCAATGAAACATTCACGGCAGTTCATCGTGCGTTGATGAATGTTGGCTGATCGACGAATTGACTTATGGGTTTTGTAGAGATCGATGAGCGTAGCTCATCGGTATAATTCGTTCGTGGTTTCATCGGCTGGATTGCTTGCAAAAATTTGATTAGGTCACGAATAATGGATGCGGCGACTGAGGGTTTTGGCGACCGGAGCAGCTCATCGGCGTTGCAGAGGGGTCGCGACATTGGCACGGCTGTAGCGGTGGGGAGTGCGGCCGCGATGGCCTATGGCAAGGGAAGCCGATCGAGACTCCACGGCTAGGGTTGTTCGAGTATGGGGTGCATGCGTTCTGGAGCATTTCTTATGCATGGAAGATGTGGATGACGTAGTGAGGAAGGTGATGTTTGTTTTTTTTTCTTTTTTTTCTTTTACTTTATTTAAGTTTTAATTTCGAACGTTCTAACACGCATAACTTCCGCATACGAGGTCCAATTCATACGCGGTTTGATCCGCTGGGATCGTATCGAAATTCCAAAGATTTTGGCGCTGGTTTGGACCAATTCTGAGACTATTCAGATTTTGAATTTAAATTCAAAAGTTGAGTGTTTTAACCCGCTCACAACTTCTAAAATTTCTTATGTTTGTTAAATTGATTTATGATGTGATTAGAAATTTGTTTATGATTGTTTAGCATATTTTTAACCATCATCTCACTTAAATTGAATTTATTGAATTAAATTATTATTTAGTGTATTATTGCATATACACTAACAGTTAAATTGTTATTTAATTTATTATTGCATATAAACTGCCAGTTAAATTGTTATTTAATTTATTATTACATATAAACTGCAAGTTAAATTGTTATTTAATTTATTATTGAATATAAACTGCCAGTAAATACCTGTTATTTATTTTCTGTCTATATTGATGTTATTGATTGAATTGGAAGATGATTGTGATAAATGTTTGATAATTGATATTGGATGAGTGGATGTTGTATTTTATGTTGTCATAAACTGCAAGTTGTTATGAATTTTTGTTTCATTCGGGATTGTCGTTTGAAATGATATAACTGTATTTATATTTTAAATTACGGATTGAAATGATAGATATCCATATCACTTGACCATAGGATAGAAAATTTTATACAGACACTGTGGTCTATATATATAAATAATTTGAAATGATTCTATGGTTTTGTAAAGGAATATATGGTTTTATATAGATATTGATTTTCGATATTATATAATGTTATTTTATTCTTGACTTTGAACTATGTATAATTTGCCTTAATATAAAATAAGTTTAATAATAATGTTTGATTTTATGGAAGATAATATGGTTAAGTATTTAAATTATATGTTAATATATAGAGCTTATAATAATTTAAATAAATTAAGGTTGGAAGATAAATTGGAAATTTGTTTGAAATTGAATTTATTTAAGAATTAACTCAAATAAGGTGATGTGAAATTTATTAAATTGGATATTTTAAAAAAGGTATGATTATTATAACTTGATTTTTGGGTAAAGTTGAATTAAATGAGAAATTCAAGTATAAATAAATTGAAGGAAATATTTAGTTATTTGTATTTTGGGATTTATTTAAATGATAATGGATTTATTATGTAAAATATTTCAAAATTAAATGATGGAAAATTGAATTTGATATGTATATATGAAATTTCCAAACTCGGTTGTGAAATTGTTGAATATTTAAAGTTGGAAATATATTGAATTTAGAATGGTTTTTTTTGTGGATTAAATCTGCTTTGAAATCGATATAATTTGGAATAATTTATTTGGAAACTAGATTGAATTGAAGTTTATGATTTGGGAATTGATTTGGGAATTGAAGGGGCTATTATTATAAGTATTTTAACTATTTAAACCATTTAAGTGGTGGAAGTTATGTTTCAAAGTTATGAGTTCCAAGGTAATATTCAAATGTTTTGATTTTGAAATGTTATAACTTTGAAAGTGTTATGATTTCAGGAAAGGATATATTTGAAATGAAAATGATATCGCATTGATTTGATTTGAAAAGGGCAATGATATTTGGTTTTAAAGTATAATTATTTTGAAATGACCGCGGTGTTATAATAATGTTTGGTTGTTAAAGAGGCCAGGATCAGAAGTTGTCATACTCTCTGCCAACTTTGAAAACCACTTTAACAACCGTGTATGCGGTGGAGATTCCAGAATGAAGTAGGATGGTGGCGACGTTCTATTGAGATATATACTTGGACCCGATTCCCGTAAGTTGGCATAATGTGGCTAAAACAGGAGCGCCTATGGGCCAATGAGGTAGCCCCTCTTATCGGACACACTCCTTCGACACCATTCTATTACTTTGTGATCGACTAGGCCCCTTTTGATTTTTAGGGGTGTGGCTCGAGGTGGGCGGTAGCTGCGCGCTATGCATCACCATCAGTCCGGATGCGTAATTGGTATATCTACCCTGACATTGCCTTGTGTGTTGTGTCACCTACCCTAGCGAGCCTTGTACGAGTTTGATTTGTGTCGTACCTATGAGGTATCTTCTCATAGTCTCCCACTCAGGAGATATGCAGGTACTGTATAGATTACTGGCACTATTATGTGTTAAGGTGGAAAATGTAAAGCCTTAACGCTATTTAAAAGTAAGTTTATTTTACTAATAGACATTATTATAATAGCGTATATTGCTACATAGTAAATAGTTTAACGGATCCTTAGGAGATGTGAATCCCGAGCATCTCTTAAGTTACTGCACTCATGTTAGACAGTGGATAGGAGATGTCAAATCCCGTAAACATCTCTGACGCCGTTCCACTTATATTATTTACCGTTGATTTAACTTACATAAGATCTTTTAGTTCTGACTCGAATGTTTTGTCTTTTCAGTTCGCTCGGGTCAGCCTGAGCATTTCAAGATTTGAAGATTTATTTCTGGAGGACGAACATGAAGATTGTGTTGCTATCATCTATTATATTATCCCACTGCATTCATACTCTTCTGCTGCATTATTTATTATTCTCTGGTATGTGTAACTCTGATATGTATTGTGTAAGTATAATCAAATGTTTGTAAAACAACTTCATGAACTATTATTTGATTATTATATTTTGTCATTCTGTCGTGAGATTCTGTTTTGTTTTATTTCTTTCTTTGCTTTTCTTATTCACCCCAATAACAATCTGCCCTTCTGTATGGTTTAAGTCTGACATATGTGGTTTATCATCGATTTAAAGCATATAAAAAGGCTGGATGTTACAAGAGCTATGGAAGTGGAAGAGGAGTTAGGTCAGGTTCGAGTAGCCAAAGACTTTGCCGATGTATTTGAGCCGGTTATAGGGCTACCGCCAAAATGAGCTATTGAGTTTTGGATAGGTCTTGTACAAAGAGTTGAACCTGTTAGTAGACCACTTAGTATGATGACACCGACCGAGATAAAGGAATTGAAGGTTCATCTAGTGGATCTAGAAGGGAGGAATTTTATTAAACCAAGAAGTTCACCTTGAGGAGCAGGCACTGTGTTCATAAAGAAACCAGATGGGTTATTAAGAATGTGTATTAACTATCGTAAGATGAACGAGAAGACGATTTGGAATAAGTATCCTTTGTCGAGAACTGATGATCTATTTGAAAAGTTGTGTGGAGCCAGAGTATTTTCGTAATTGGATTTAGCGTTAAATTCGCATCAGTTAAGAGTGGTAGAGGACAATATTCCATTGATCGTGTTTCAGACTAGGTATGGTTCGTACAAGTGGTTGGTAATGCCTTTCGGGTTAACGAACGCATCTGCTTTCTTCGTAGACTTATAGAATCGAGCTTTCCGAGAGTATTTGGATAAGTTCGTATAAGTGTTTATAGATGACATTTTAATATACTCGAGGAATGAAAGAGAGCATGAATATCATCTTAGAGTAGTGCTTGAGACACCGAGGCAGCATTGGCCGAAAGTGAAGTTTTCCAAGTGTCATTTCTAGAAGAAGGAAGTGAAGTTTCTTGCTCATGTGAATTTAAGGAAGGGTTTGTCGATCAATCCCGATAAGATCGAAGCAGTTAATAGTTGGAAGAGACAAGAGATGGTAACCTAGATTAGAAGTTTTCTTGGACTTGCTGGCTATTACCAGAGATTCATTAAGGATTTCTCACGGATAGCAACGCCTTTGATTAAATTAAACGTCTGGAGTTTTTTCCTGCTTATGATTTTGGTATAGAGTATACACCTGGTAAAGGAAATAAGGTAGCGGATGCTCTTAGTAGAGGACATCAGAATGTGGTGTTAGCTATATTGGCAGAGTGGGGGAGACTTAGAAGCTTCGACTTCTTGTAGCGTGTATTTAAGATCGATTGCTAGTTCTAGTCAGAGCACCGCCATGTTGTCATGTTTAGAAGTTCGACCAGTGTTGATCGAAAGGATTGCTTCTAAGCAGAAGGAGGATCCACTATCAGCTGAGAAGATTAGAAGGCTTGAGATTGGAACTGAAATCAATGATCTAAAGGGATCTTAGTCTTGACCAGAGAGGATGGTTGAGAAACAAGGGACGATTGTGTGTTCCGAATGTTGAGGACTTAAGGAAAGAGTTTCTTAAGGAATGTCATCGATCCAAATTTACGATTCATCTTGGAGGAACCAAGATATACCAAGATATGAAGAGAAGCTTCTATTGGAAAGGTATGAAGAAAGATGTTGGCTTGTGGATTAGACAGTGTGTAAACTGTCAATAAGTGAAGGCCGAACATCAGAAGTCGAGTGGGTTGCTTAATCCTTTGGAGATACCAGTTTGAAAATGGGATTTGATATCCATGGATTTTATAGAAGGGTTGTCGAGGTCAAATAGAAGAAACGAAAGTATATGTGCCATAGTGGACAGGTTGACCAAGAGTGCCCATGTAATTCCAGTTAAGTCAACCGGAACGGTGTCTGTTTTAGCTAAGTTGTTTATGATGAACATAATCAGACTACATGGAATTTCTAGTAGTATAGTCATTGATAGATATACTTTGTTTACTAGTGAATTTTGAAAGAGTCTATAAGATGTATTAGGTACCAAGCTTAAGATGAGTACTGCGTATCACCCTCAAACAGATGGACAGACAGAGAGAGTCAATAAGGTACTCGACGATCTACTAAGAGCTTACGTATTGGACTTTAGTGGACCTTGGGAAGATCACCGACAATTAGTGGGTTTTCCTATAATAATAGTTATCAGACTAGTATAGGAATGTCGCATTTTGAAGCTTTGTACGGAAGGCCATGCAAATCACCAACATGTTGGTTGGAGACTGGAGACAGATTAGTCTTGGGTCCAGATCTGGTTAGAGAGGTGATAAAAAAGATTGAGTTA
Organism: Allium cepa; assembly: GCA_030765085.1. Classification (NCBI taxonomy): domain Eukaryota; kingdom Viridiplantae; phylum Streptophyta; class Magnoliopsida; order Asparagales; family Amaryllidaceae; genus Allium; species Allium cepa. The sequence continues at coordinate 569,262,527 of CM060929.1, forward strand.
ATCCGAAAAAGGATGATGGATACTCAGTCTAGACATAAAAGTTACGCAGATAAGAGGTGTAAAGACTTAGAATTCTCAATTGGAGATAGGGTTTTCATTAAGGTATCACCAATCAAGGGAGTGGTACGATTTGGAAAGTCAGGGAAACTGGCACTAAGATATGTTGGTCCATTCAAGTTATAAAGAGGATCGAAAAGCTCGCATACAGAGTAGAGTTGCCGAGCAGAATGGCAAGGGTCCATAATGTATTTCATGTGTCTCATCTTCGCAAGTATGTGCATGATCTAGAGATTGTTATTCGTCCGATAGAGTTGGTAGTAGAGCCGAATTGGACTTTTGTTAGACAACTAGTTCGGGTTGTAGCAAGAGATGAGAAAAGAATAAGGAACAAGATAGTCAAGTTGGTGAAAGTTCAGTGGAGCGACAACGAGAAGGACTGTACTTGGGAGATAGAAGAAGGATTAGAAATACCTATCCTAATCTGCTATGAGGGTATGTTCTATATTAGCTTTATATAAACTATTGCTAGTTAGGTAGGCTAGTATGTTAGTTAAGAGCTGTTACAGATGATTGTTATATCTAGTATTTAGTCCTTAATGAATTTTAAGGACGAAATTCTTTAAGAAGGGGAGCCTGCAAAACCCTAATTTTTAATAAAATTCTTCAGGTGATTTAATTAGATAAAATATGTAGAATAATGTAAATATTAGAGTGATAAAGGAATTGAGATTTGAAACTTAACTAGAGGCCCTGCTTAATTAAAAATAAAGAAAGAGCTTATGGAAATGGTCTATTACATAACTAATAAGGGAATAAAAAAAGGGCTTAATGGGTAATTGTCGTACCATAATTCCATTACCCTTAAAATATCTTTGCATGTTCATTTTCTCAAAACACAAAAAGGTAAATTAAAGAGAGCTCAAGCCGGCCATTACCTAAGGAAGAAAAAGGGGAAAAATCAATTAAAGCAATAATCAAGCAAGGGGAATTAATCAAAGATCAAATATCAAGCTCCTTGTCCTAACCAAGTTGAATAATAATCAAAATCATCTCTATTTTTGTTTCTAGAAATCGTTTGATTTCGGGTTTATGTTTAAAACCTTGTGTGATGATTTTGATGATGGTATGCATGGATTTTATGATATGTTTGATTCAAAAAAGTTTGTTTGATAAATGTTTAATTTGATTTTAGGTAAAGATCATATTTTATGGATTTCGAATGCCAAGTGGAATTTATATGTTATGTAAAACATTATTTTGGAGATAGGTTTTAGTTTTTATAATTTTCCAAGCTATGGAAAATTTATTATGAATTTTTGAAAGAAGAAATGAATAAATTGGGTTTAAAATTATTTTGGCTATTATATGAAGAAATTTGGGTCTGAAATTTCTATATGTTACATAATATATTAAAAGTGGATTTCTATGATTTATGGGGATTTTTGCTAAGTAATTTTTTATGGAAATTAAATTAATTTGGTTGGAGGACTTAAATTTTTTATTTGTTTTGCTTAAGGAAGGGCTTATTTGCTAAATTAATTTGATTAGATTCGAAATGAATGCGATAGTTTTATTTTGGAAATAATTTGAAAAGTTTATGGAAACCAGTTAAATTTTTACAAATAGGCAGGTTAGTTAAAAAGAAAATATTTAAATAGGTAATAAAATAGATTTTATACATAAATATGGTATAACCACTTTCAGTAGTACCTTTCGACACTATACTTCCGCCAAAACTAATTCGAAACCGATACATGAGGTATTAAAGCATTGGTACGTAGTGGATTGGAAAATAGCAGTAGGTATGGAGTCAAAACCTACCTTTCGAAGTGGTCGAAGCCTTTGATTTACCATCCAAAGAAATGCGCTTGCCTTATTTCCAAAAGAATGCTTTCGAAGGGTTTACTATAGCTTTCGAAGAAGTTGCCGCCTTTTTGTTTCGAAAAGATAGCTTTCTAATGAGTTGCCTTGTTCTTAAATAAATGCTTTAGAAAGGATAGTTTGAACCCAGTCAAAACCATGCTACCGACCTTATGCCTTACGAATGGATTGAGGTCATTAATGCTTTTGAAAGGTAACTTTTGTTTTATAAATATAATAAGCCACATCCTAAAGCTTTCAAAAGGGTTTAATGATTTCGAAGGTAATGGCTTCGAAAGGGTTTCAAAGCTATCCTTCCAAATGCTTTGTTTAAATGATTACTGCTTTTGAAAGGATTGTTCCGAAGCCATCAGTTTTCCCCAAACTCTTCTATATGAAGGTTAATGGTTTCAAAAGAGGTACTTTCATTTATATTCACTTTTACCCAAAAGATATTTTAAACATAAATCCAATGGTTTCGAAGAAATGCTTCTATATATACTTTAATAATTCCGAAAGGATTGTTTTAATGGTTTCAAAAGGAAGGTTTTGAAGCTTCCGAAAGTTATATGTTTTGTGTATTTCGAAAGGCACATGCTTAGTGTTTTGAAAAGAAGATTTGAATGCTTTAGAAGTTGGTTTTCTAATGGTTTTGGAAGTAAAGGTCTAAGGTTTTGAAAGCCTTAGTTTTCAAAACGAAGAAGCCAATCTCATTTTTAAAGGAAAATCCATGGAAAAAATAAATTAGTTTTGAAATGGCTTTTAAGTATGTAGTTCTTGAAGAAGCTTTCCTTGATAAAGTAATAGGTTAAAGGGATTAACCATGTTTCATGTGAAAATGATTTCAAGGATAATAAACCATAGACGTTGGTGTTATTATGTTATTATGTTTGCTTCTTCTACTATACATATTCACTGTAAAATGGACCCATAACTTTATTTTGGGAAGGAAAGGCAGAATAACCAGTTAGCTTGACCAGTAGTGATTATAATTTGAGTTTAACTCCTAAATGAGTAGAATTACACCCAGAAGGTCAGGAAGACCAGAATATAGGATGCCTAAATATTAATTAAAGAAATTTTCAAATAGACAGATTCATAGTAAACCCATGAAAACTATGTTTAGAAAGAGTTATTGGCAGGGACCAATAGGTTTGTAGTGTACCCATGAAAACTATAACCGGATTAAATTATTGACAGAAGTCAATAGGTTTATAGTCAACCCATGAAAACTATGATATGAGAGAAATTATTGGAGATACCAATAGGTTCAGGGAGAACCCATGAAATAATCAAATGAAGTTATTGGAAGGGGCTAATAGGTTCTTAGTGATCCCATGAAAACTATGGGACCAGATAGATGGACCATTAGCTTTAAATGTGTTGTTAGTCAGCCCATAAAACTTATAGGTTAATATTGACCCTAGAAACTTTAACTGAGACAAAGAGTCAAATGAATGGTGATAGGAAATCCAGAATAAATTTCTTGTTTGCATATCATCGCAACATTTTAACTTGCTATTATTTAACCATTGTGGATGTAGGAGCACGGTATGTGGTTATCATAAGTTTTTGATAAGATAATAGTGAGGGGAAAACCCATTTTGCTAAGCGGCATGGTCTCACTAGATATCTAAATGGTTCGATATGGTAGGTTATTATGCATACCAGGCTTTATGTCTTACTCAAAGTTTATGTTTTCCCCTTAAATTCTCGGGTGCTCAATTAACTTTAAGTAGTTTGAAAGTTGAGGTTTTCATGTATCTCTTTGGACGAATAAGCTTCCGAAGATATGTAGGAGGCAAGCTAGCTTGTAGGAGCTCTTTTCTATTTTGATTCTACCATGTTTTGTTATAGAGACCTAGTTGTTTAATTGCCTATGTTTAGACTATGATCATCCAAGGAGGCATCTTCATATGTCGATATGTTGTAATAATTATATTTTCTTTGAACATGGTTCTCGAATTTGGGATCATGTAGTGAATTTGAAATGGTTTAAAATGGAATGAGAAACTTGTTTGATGATTTTAATTTTTTTTCCATATCTATGTGTTTCTGTTATATCAATGTATCTAACATTACCGTATTTGGTCACCGAGGATTGATAACTATGGATGATTACAACGTTCGTAGCCGTTAGTTTTGGGTCTCTAAGTAGGGAATGTTACATAGCTATTCATCATGGTAATATTTGCATCGATCCTCTGCTTTAAGACTTTTGAGCTGGGATGCTACCCTTGCTACATCCGCCTTTTCGACACCCTATTGGTGCTGAATTTTGATAAAGGAAATAGTTTGATTCGTTCAATGGAGAAGGGACTCCATATTGAGCTGATTAATAGGTATCTTGCTGAGATTTCGAAGGCTTCTACAGAGGATACAGACTTGAATGATTTAGAAGTGATCGACCTAGAGATTTTGCAGCGGATCTTTTCACAGGATATATGTGTTTGGAAGACGGATAATCCACCTTGGACTGCCCATTTGGTTATGTGCATCTTTCAGCATAACATCATCCCAAAGATGGAAAGTTACAGACGCATTTATCCTATGGTGCGGAAGACCACCTATGCTATTATTGACGATATCGCCGTCAATTTGACCCGCATCCTTATGGTTCATTTTGTCGATCAAGGAGTCGATGGTCCATAGAGTTACTTTCTGTGTTTTCACCCACCCACTATCATCTTAGGCAATACGGGTGAATCTCTTTAGAGAGGCTATTCAGAAGAAGGTTTCTTCTGCCATCATTACTTCCTCCCTTAGTAAGATGGCAATTCTGGAGCCGCCAGCAACACCAGCAGCACCAACAACACGAGATTGGATATAAAGCTACCATGTTACAACCATTCAAGGGTCGCAACAATTGATTGAGATCCAATCGTGGAGCGAGACCGTCTCATAGTCTATAGGAAATGTTTTAAGATTTATGGTGGTGTTTTCTTTTTCTTTCTAGCATTTTTTTCTTTTCTTTTAGGTTGTTTGGGTTGTAACCATTAGGTTTCTCTTGTAAAAGGCACACATGATATTATGAGTTCCTATTTATTTAATGTTGTTTGCACCAAAAGTTAGCACAAACACCCAGTAGTTTATATATAAAGAAATAAATGAAGAGATCAAAATTAAAATAGAAAAAACAAGCAGAAAAAAGTAAAAAGAAATGACAAACAGATTTATAGTGATTCGGTGTTGAATGCCTACATCCACTTTGATGAAATAGCTTTATTAATCGCTTGAATTTCTAAGTACATGAGGGATTGGATCAGAATCCATAAATATAATGGAGTATGGGCAAAATAACATCGTAAAGATACTTTAAATTGACAATGAACCCGATATATACAGGAGTAGATGATCAAGTATCTTCCTAAAAGTTCGCTGGTAGAATCTCTAGATGTAGACATGGTCACCCAGAAAATTTCATGGCCCAATTCCCAATGTAGAGAGATCGAGGCCAATTGGTCTAGATGACCACTAGGGATCATGCGATCAGTAGTGTGGGTACCCTCCATGCTAGCTTCATGCTTCCAAAGTTGTTTGCATAGTCGCTTTCATGTTTTTAGAGATATCAATCAATTCTTGTTGAGCTGAACTGTTGATTCAAGCTGTTCATAGCCATAGTGATCCGATCCGATCCCCAACACAAGGGAAGCAGTAATCCATATGTAACATCCCATATCTGGAAGCGAAAAGTTAAGCCCTACAGATGCTGCAGCCATCCATAGTATTAACTTCTAGTGATAAAATATGGCAACGCTAATGGTATCCATAATATATGAAGCACATGAATACAAACAAAATCATAAATTTTCAAAAAGCAGCATTTTTCTGATTACATTTCAAAACAATAATTCATATCCATGTTACATAATCCCTTAACGTTTCCAAGGAAAAGATTAAATATATCATTTCAAAATACACCAAGAGCGACATATGACGATGTCCGCTTGGTTGATCAAAGCAATATAGTCATAACTGACTTAATATACACAACGGAAACAAAATGAAACTCCTAAATAGCTATCTGTTAGCCACCTGCTTGCCTCCAGAAGCTTTATTCGCCAAAAGACAAAAACCTGAAAACCTCAACCCTCAACCTACTCAAATCAATTTTGAGTACCCGAGAGTTTAAGTGGAAACAAAAACTTCGAGTCAGACATAAAGCCTGGAGTGAATAATTCTGCTACATCTTGGTTTATTAATATTAAGTGAGACCATGCCGCTTAACGAAACGGGTTTCCCCTCACTACTATCCTTTTCAAAATATATATTTTGCAATCCTTTCGTACAATCAAACCGGGTAATCAAACTGACTATATCAAAAATAGCAATATCCTTTATGCTATTAAATGAACTATCTATCCGAAAAACAAGTAATGTATGAACCATCTGGCCACACATAATAGCAAGGTCCGTTATACTACAAATGAACTATCTATCCATAAAACTGGACTGACTGCCCATAAACTGGACTAATTGTCCATAATTTAGGCTGATTGCCTGCAAACTGGACAAACTGTCCGATTTAAAATGGACCAACCGTCCGAATCATTTTCTTATGGTTAAATACCCTTTATCTTTTTCCTTTAAAACCTTTCCAAAATGATTTAACCTTTTAAATCACACTTATACAAGGACAATACTTAGTTAGCTTTACTCTAAGCTATTTTGCCATGATATATACACCATACTCAAATAACGTTGATGAAATTCAATAGGATTAGCTATCCTTTCAAAATAAGTTAAAGTCCTTTTTAACATGAAAACACTTAGGCTATTTTGCATGTTCAATATATTTGAAACATTTGTTTAAACCTATAAACAACCCATTCGAAACCCTTGAAGGTAACCCCTTCAAAACCAAGTAAAATCCTTTACTTATCTAGGTCGAAAGGCCAAATCTTACCTTTTGAAACCATTGAAAGTTACACTTTCGAAACCAATGAAAGTATTTCCTTCGAAAGCTTTAAAACATTTAGACCTCCCTCTTTAAAACCTTTAAATATTGCCTTTTGAAAAGATAGGGAAAAACCTTTTCCTTCAACCCTTTCGAAACCCTGGACCCCTTTCGAAACCATTCACTAAAACCTTTCGAAACAATCAAATCTCAATCCTTTCGAAAGAACTTTGGGTTTAATTTAAAACATGTGGATACCTTTCGAAACCATTCAAAAAATTCACCCCTTCGAAACCTTTGAAAACTATTTCGATCGAAACCATTAAAATTGAAAGCTTCTGTTTCAGAACCCTTTGAAACTATCTCTTTCGAAACCATTTGGGTTTTACTTCACTCTAGAAAAAGGGTCCTTTAAAACATTAAAGTCAAAAGCATCTGTTTCGAAACCATTCTTAAGTAAAGAAGTCATGGTGTTGAAACCATCCCTTCGAAAGCATTGGAGAGGTGGCTAAGTTTTTTAGAAACAAAGCAACCCATTCGAAATCATCTGGGTCGAAATAGGAAGCGACAGCTGAAGGCTTCAACTTAGTCGGAAGTAATCATTTAAAAAAAAAGTACAACCAAATTGAAACCATTCCTTTTAAAACCATTTGATCTAATCGAAAGCTACTCAGTCGAAAGCCATTTTAGTCGAAAGTAAGCAGATGCATTTTCAATTAAAAAACAAAGTACCGGCTCAACCCACCCCTGGTTTCAACTCTCTACCTTTTGCCTACATCCAATTCACTATGTAATAGTAAATTGATACCATATGCATTGGTTTCGACTATGTCGAAAGCGAAGATAAGGAGGCGAAACCTGGTATCGACTGTGTTGAAACAGTGAAAAACATGTAGCAAATAATTCTTTTTACCTAACCTGCTTCGTGTGTCTAATTGTCATTGGTTGACTCTTTCTTTACCAATTAAAAGTACCGTAGTTTTTCAAAAGTTCTATCGACTTTCCAGATTTTATAATTTGAATCATTTTACAAAAAGCCCCTTCTCCTCTTTAAATTATATAAAACATTTGAGTCTCGTAACTTATTAATTTTATGTAACCATTAAAACTCTTACGAAAAATCTACAAAAATTCTAGAAAATCTCTTGTAATATGTTTTTCAATATATAAAAATTTAAGATCCAAATCTTTTGTTGTTTAACCGAAAATAATTATTAACCCAAATTAACATTTTCTTTACTAGAAAATTCATATAAATTCCACATAATTTCAGAAAATTCCAAAAATCGAATCGCATCTCCAAAATAATATTTATGACCTTCAAAAAAATTCGCAAGGAATTTGGATGTCATTTAATAGGATTTTCACCTTAAAACATATCATAAATTCAATATTAATAACCATAATTCACCGACAAGAATATATATTCATTCCATCATTCAAAAACATGGCAAATCATTACAAAATATTAAAAATTCACATTAAAACCAAAAACACAATAAAAAAAATGAGATTTAAACATTATTCACCTTAGCTATAGAGATTATAGAGATTGAGATATGAATGGATTTGATTTGAATTAGCTTCTTCCTTAGCTTTTCTTCTTCTTTTCCTTGTTGATGGTGGCCAGCCTCTTTTAAAAATTTTTGAGAATGAAATAAACATGTATAGGAATACATGGCCTAAGGGGATGGTTATAGGAATGGCCTCTTTCCTATTTTACCCCTCTCCTATTTCAATTTGACACCTATTTTAGTTCATTGTTAAATGACACGACTACCCCTAATTAAAATCAAATCTCTATCCCATAATCAATACATTATTTTATTTAACTTAAATAAATAATTATCCTAAATAATGTTACCAAAATCTAGGGTGTTACACCATACCTGGAATGTTCCGTAGAGTCTATCTCTTGGTTTTTCTTGGTCGCTACTTCATATTTATTTATGCTTGATCTATGGACTCTACGATCACCTTTCTGGACTGCTTGCCTTGTCTATCATTGAGTCTAACTTGTTCAATCAATTTGGATATAGCCAGGTCAAAGGGCTCGATAATACTCACCTCCAAAGTACGTCTTGTTTTGAACATGACATTCTTTAAATCGAAGCAAGTTAAAGTCATTGGAAAGGATTCCACTCAGTTTATAGAATAGTCATTATCCTTCTATTGAATTATCATTTCGAAGAGTCGTGTCTCTCTTTATATTCGCTATGATGCTTGGTCGATGTCTGACAGTATAAATATCGGATTGTAATTGGTCGATAACATTCCATGCTCGGTTCCATTGAGCTAATTAGTCATGCTAGTAGGCCTCAGTTATCTAAACTAGTTCTCACTCTGAGAATTTTAGGTGAGAGTTTAACTTCCATCGGTTCAAAAAATTAAGTGTTGGATATGTACACATGCATATTTATGTACACTTTTGTTGTTGGCTCCCGAGCTTGCTCATACGCTCATGGATTGTTGCCAATATCATGTGGTTCAAATATATTTGCATTATTATATTCTTTTTTTTACACATTGGTAAGGATCGATACGAATCCCCTATGCATGGGATCGGATCTGATCCCTTCACTTGTATGAACTTAGCCGATTTCAGGCTTGTGGGTTCGGCCTGCATATGATATGTAAGCTAGGGACTTAGCTTATGCTCTTCACTTCATTCATTTACATCTATAACCGAACAGATTCCTCATATTCCTTCAAATCAGCCATTAGCAAACTCAAATTCAAGAAATTCAACAATCCATCCAATACTTTGTCGATCCAAGCCTTCCTCATGTTCTACAACCCTCACCACCACCTTCAATCACATCCAAGCATCTAAATACACTCAACTTTGCATCAAATCCAACCGAACCTAACATCCATGCTCCGTTCCTTTCAACTTTGAGTTCTTCCTCATTGATCGAGTCTCGTCTTTATATAGGTGGGTTTCATTTCGGTTGTGTATAATTTAGATTAGGGTTATGTGATGGGTCAATTGGGATTATTTATGTTGGTGGATTGTGAACTTAGGGTTCAGTCGTTGGTTGGCATGTGAGGATCGATGTCGGTTTTTAGAGAAGAAGTGAAATGATGAAGAAGGAATTGTGATCAATGTGGATACAAAGGAGGAGTAGTTGTGGATATTGGGTGAAGGGATCAATGGTTTATTGGAATAGAGATGAGACGGATTGGTGAAGTCCAAATGATCAGCGATGTAATACGATCGATTGCTTGATGGAATGGAGGGATCAGCTATGGATATGGTCGAAAGGAAAGATGTGGAATGATGGAATTTAGGGGATTGGTTGTTGATAGGTATTAGTTTTGGCTTATTGAACTCGAATTTGAATACTTGCATATGAGGTCACATGAATTTGAACTTGAACATGGATATTTGCCTTATGCTTGAACATGTGAACAAATTCAAACATGAGCATTTGCATATCCAATGTTGGAATTGAACTCGAACACTTGAATTCCAAAATGGGACTCAAACATGATTTTAGCACTTCGACATGAATACTAATGCATATGACTTAGAATTTTATTAAACATATTTGATTGAATGCATGAACTCCGGACTTGAACTATCATACTCCAATATGCCGATGACTGATCTTGGAGCTTAGATAAAATCCACAACCGATCGATGTGAAAGCCGGTTGGGATGGTCAGCGATGACGATATCTCCGGTCGAATCCTAGAGTCTTATCATAATCATTGTTTTAGTTTTGATTTATTTAATACCGTAATGCGCAACATTGCACCACATCGCACTAGTTTACACTTAGCATGGGGGAACAGATTAACTTTTTCTAACGATTACTATCTATTGAGTTTGATAACTCTAGGTGCCAGATGCTCGAAGTGTTTAGCTGCTATGGATACTGAACAAAATACTTCTTATGACAATTCCAATGATCAGTTAAGTTCTGCAACAATATCCGCCCGAAACTCTACAAACCGTTAATCTGAATAGCCCGAAAGTTCTCAACATATGCTAGAAATTCCTTCGAACTTAGAAGTAGAAATCGAGCCAGCTTCGGATACTCCAGAAGAAGCCATATTTTTAAATGATCTGAAGGATTTTGTAGCTTCAAGTGTCGATGAAGCTTCTCTCCATAGACTTTGCATCAAGTATGGAATTCCATTCAAGGATGCATGAGTTTCGTCTCCTAACGATATAACTCACTTACTTCTGGAGGGGTATACTGCGTGCACCAAATTTATGTGCTGGCAGGTTGCATTTCGCCTTTCAGTCGGTTCATTCAAAAAACGTTACACTATATACGATTAGCGCCAGCTTAGCTGCATCCGAACAGCTACACATTTCTGCACTGTATGTATATGATATTCCTTGAATTTTTATATTGTGAGCCAACTTTAGACGACATCAGATTCATTTACAATCTCAAGCGGTGAAACGTAAACTTCTCTTATACTTTCCTCAAGTTAGTCACTAACTGCTAGGTTGTAACTAGTGCTTGGAACAAACTGAGAGCTTTTGAGTATGAATGGTTCTACATGTGTTGTCTATCTGATTTTTTAGCATAGTGGCTGGAAGGATGTAAGTGTCTCTTCAAACTTAACTTGAACATTGCAAATAGCCACTCATGTCCCACCAGCAATATATACTCGCAGGCGGTTCAATGCTAAAAAATATACCCGTGGCAGATAGGGACATCAGATCTCTTCTTATCAATGAGCGTCTTTTTATCTTCAGCTTACTAGAAGAAGGCCGCATCATGGGACTGCCAAGAAATACCGAGGAGGAAGTTATAGAAAGAAGAGGCACCGTTGGGCGAGGAGGCGATGAAGTTGATCCTATAATTCCCCCAATCGAAATGGCTCACGGTGTCGTCAAGGAAGGCAAGGTAAGGGGCGATGCTAATAAGCCCTGTTATGACGATGTGAGATCAAGTCATGAGCCTATGGTCGGATTCTCCTAAGACACACAGCTCCCCACCTTAGAATAGAGAAGAAGAAAATAGCTTGTTTATAAGCTTCGTAGCAGACAAGTCTCCAAAACCTCTGCTGCTACGGATCAATCTAGTTCTCTACCTCCAGAAAATTTATTTGTGAGGCTTTGGGCATTCCAATTCTAGGTAATGTTGGGAATTATGATTTTGGCCTCAGGGGATTCGAATATCTTATTTGTTTTGGTGCTGAAATTCCTCCCACTAGCATGGGAGAGATTACTGCAAAGCTCCAGTAACTGGTCCATTGGGGGGACACTAGGACACTTGTGATCATGTGCACTTCACCGGTTGACACTTATCTATATTTAACTCTACTAATTCTTATGAACTTTCATTTTTTTGCAGACTCGATGGGATGCTCTCGTAACTTTGATCGATTGAACAAATTATCATATTCTCAATCGTCTTATTTCAGGCCCAGTCGAGGTTCGGACTCCGGTCGACAACACGGCCAAGTGAGAGAAGTTCATGATGAATGAGAAGACCGGGACAAAAGCCACCACTCTAAGGATTCATCATCCATGCATAAGTCAAAATCTCAGTCTTCTCATGATAAGGGTTCCAGTCAACACCTAGCTATACAGTGTAGTAGCAAGTCACTACCTCATGCTCTCACTTCGGTTATTGCATTCGAGCAACACTCAGGTTCTTCCGGGGTCCGTCGACCTTCGGAACGCCTATCTGGCATTGGTCTTGATACTTCATCTCTAAAGCAAAACAAATGGGCGCTCTCAGCCCCGACTACTCTTGATGACATCATTGCTGAGAAGATGGCCGAGCTTAAGGCCATGTTTACTAAGTTGTGTTTTGATGATTTCAAATTTGTTCCAGCTTTGCATCCGATTCCTCTAGAAGCTAAGGACACGGTGCTCTCTTATGTTAATGATGTCTATGTCTAGCATAGTACAACTCTCTGTATGGCTGAAAGAATTTATTAAGTTTCTATAGAAAGGAAGCATGAGATCGATTGCTTTACTCACGAAGTGATTCATGATAAAGACATCATCAAACACTTAGATGAAGAAGTCAAGGAGTTGGGTACAAAGTTGACCGATGTTGAGAAAAGAGCCAGCAAATCCTTTGAAGCAGTTGAGCGTTTGATGAAATTGCACCAAGCTGAACTGGACACTGCCATTCGTCGCAGTGGCACTCTGGCCCTTAAAAAGGACGTTTTGCAGAAGGAAAAGGTTGTGCTGAAAAGAGACAATGATGCCTTATCCCTTCATATTAAATAGCTTGAGGAGGAGCTTGAAAAGGAAAAGCAAGAGAAACTCAAGGCTTAGCCGGAGTCTCAATGATACTATGAGGAGACCGTCGAGGCTCGCAAGACTAAGATTGAGGCAGATAAATAACTTGCGCAAATAGAAACTCTCAAAGAGGAAGCTAGAGAGGCTGGTTGGACAGGAATAAAGGATGAGTTCGATTCACTGTTGATATATTACAATGCATGTGTCCTTATGAATTGCAACCTCTGCTTCCTTGAAAAGGGGTACCTCGAGTCACTTGTCGAAGCATGAGACCATATTGTAGATCTGAAGAAGAAATCCCTCTGTGGTGCTGATGTGAATGAAGAGCAGCTCATGCGTGAAATCTTGCACGATGAAGAGCCTGATGAACTCAGGGCTGCTCGGCTCAGTTTACTTAGTGATCCAGACCATCGAAAAGGGGAAAGATGGCAGTGAAGCCTTAGAATCTAGTTACCAAGACCCTCCGACTACTTAAGAAACTAGTGCTTTAATTTCTCGAGTCCCAAAAATGATGCGGACTACGATCCAGATTAGCTAGGGAGGCACAAATCATTTGGCATGTCTTTGATTTTGGAAGGCGGCACTCCAACTACGACCAAAGGCCAATCTTGTGAATGTATATCTCTTACTTCTCTGACGTTCGAGAAGGTTTACATATCGCACTTGATAGTCATAGGTTTACCCATTGGTCTTCACGAAATTGCAGGTCTGTCTGCATCTTTTCATGCTCTCGACGATGATGTTACCGGGTGTATTGTGGCTGTCACTGTACAAGTAGCTCCAACCAATCAACTTACTGAGTCTTTTGGCCCGGATGCCAAAGTCATAGGGTTCTGAATGAAGAAAAGACTAATGACCAGCTGGGTCAGGATGAAACAGAGGACGTCGTAATGAACCATGTCTCTGAATAGACTGGTGAACTTAGCATAAAGGAGCACATTAAAAAGGGGGACCTGGATTTGCAAGCCAAGAAGGAGAGTGCTGAAGTGGATATTACTCCGCTTTAAGTTATACTGCCGGGCAGTGTCAATCCTGAGGAGGTCGGCACTTTTGTATCCCAAAATGAGACTGCTTTTCCTTCTATCTCTGAAAGCAGTTCTCCTAAGGGCGGCAGGGAAAAAGAGGGTCGTAGAGGAAAGGAAGAGGCGGTAGCTCTGGAGAATCCACCTCGAAGATGCCCGGAAAATATGAAAAACAGCCATCGAATCGGCTTGGGAAGTGTGTAGTTAGGTAGCTAGTTTCTTTTTGTTGGTCGCAATTGTGCGGATACGACCACCTTTTTGGTTTTTAGTTTTCGAAATAAACTTGTACTTAGTTTCCAAGTTTCAATATGTGAATATTTTTTTTCCTCTTAGCTTTCATACGAAACTTATTTAGTGTTCGAGCTATTACGTTTTCCATTCAATGTACTTATAATTTATCGCTCGTCATTCAAGTTGCAATGTCTTTCATTTGCCCGTTTGCTTCATGCATCAATCCAACAAATCCATCCCAAGGCCTCTTTTTGGTCGTGGCCTTAAGTCGTATCAAACACAAGAGGCGAGCTGCAATGCTACGCTATCATGTTCAGCGGTTAAGTGATTATTATAATCCTGCCCCCAATCTTGGGTTGGCGAAATTAGTTCGTAGACGGTCGGGTCCCATCCATGTGAGTTTATACTCCTTCCATTGGGTTTGGGCCAGAGTTGGAGAATGAATGGTCGAATCGAATTCATTCTTTTATGTATATTCTTATCCACACTATAGGGATCTAAGTTAATCGATAGGCAGTCAATCACACCCGTTTGATATTCATAATCTAGCCCACACTCTAGGGACTGATATTGTTCTAGGAAATGGTTGAATCACATTACCTTTGATTAATTCCCTTGCCCCCAATTTTAGGGAAAAAGTTGATGAGTGGTCGGTCTTATCATGACCACTACCACTTTTACTTTACATTCTGCCTATCGAATTAGGAGACGAAGTTAGTTAACGGATGGTCAAGTCACACCTGCTCTTTATTTTATACTTAGCCCATCGGATTGTAAGTAAGAGTTAATGGATGAAAGGTCGAGTCACGTTCATTTTTCTTAATTCAATTATGGAACCGAGTACTTGGTTGGCACCAAACTTTGGTTACATGTCAGTTTATATTAGTCATATGTGGATGTAAGTTGGTCATATATCACAACTATTATATTATGCATGAAAAATTCACAAATATGGAGCAAACTTCATATTTTTTTACAAACTAAAAAAGAAACGATAGTCTGTCTTATTACATAGCTTTGAATTCAAATGCAAAAGAAAATTCCTAATGAAATACAACTGAATTAAACAAAATTAAGTGAAATAGCATCATAGATGCTCGCTATTCTATGCTGTAGGGAGTGCGATGCCATCGACAATAGCTAGCTTGAAAGTTCCATCTCCAAGCTTCTAATTGATGACATATGGCCCTTCTTATCTTGGAACCATGTTTGCGGGGCTAGGAAAATCCATTTCAGGACAAGATCACTAATTTCAAAGGTCCTAGTTTGGACTTTAACATTAGAGTATTGGGTGACTTGGTGTTGGTGTGCAGCCGCCCTCAAATCAGCTTATTCACGCTTCTCATCAATCAGATCTAGAGATTCTGAAAGGAGAAACTTATTACTTCTGGAGTCATAATAAGTGATTCGATGAGAAAGGACTTCAAGTTTTATAAGAATCACGACTTTGGAGTCAAAAGAAAGGGCGAATGGAGTGTGGCCAGTCACGGACTTGTTGGTTGTTCTGTATGCCCATAATGCTGATAGGAGTTCATCAACTCACTTGCCTCTAGCCTTTTCCAAAGGCTACTTCAGAATGGAATTTATTATTTTATTGACAGCTTCGACCTATACATTAGCTTGAGGATGAGAAACTGCCGCAAATCTTTTTTGATATTATGTCAATGACATAAGTCTTTAAATTCAACACTATTGAATTAGGCCCCATTGTCAGTTATGATTGTTTGGAGGAGACCAAATGACAAATGATGTTTCGAACAACAAAATTGATTACTTTCTTCATAGTGATCATGGCCAAAGGTACGGCTTCAGCCCATTTAGTGAAGTAATCAACTGCTATAATGGTTTACATCGCATCACCTTTGGAAATCGGCAAGGAGCCGATGATGTCAATACTCCAAGTAGAGAACGGCCATGGACTGGTCATCTGAGTGATTTTCATTGGCAGGACTCCATGAATCTTTGCGAACATTTGAAACTTGTAACATCATCTAGCATAATCAGTTGTGTCTCGATTGATAATTGGCTAGAAATAACCATAGTAGAGTATCTTCTTCACCAAGGTTTTCCCTTCAGTGTGATCGCCATATTCTCCTTCAATGACTTCTCTTAGTACTCGCTTGATTTCATCGTCGGTGATACACCAAAGCAGGGGGATAAAGAAACCTTTCCTGCACATGACTCCTTCTTGAAGGATGTATCGTGAAGCTGTACGAAGCATCTATCAATTTTTTTCCTTCGTTCGAGAAGGATTCTTCTATGCAAATAGTCTTTAATCAGAGTCATACTCGACTCTTTCTTAGGTTCTGACTCTAAGACCCAATCAATCTCCATTTGGTCAATGCATAGAGGGTTGAGTATTTTAACTTGAACCAGGCCCATTTGATGTGCATCCTCGGAATTGGCCAGGTTGGCCAGTTAGTTCGCTTTCTCGTTTTGTTCTCTGGGGATGTGTGTAATGGTGTAGTGGTCGAAATGGGTTAGTAGCTCTTGGACTCGATTGAGCTAAGGATCAAGTCGCTCTCCATTAGCCTGATATTTTCCCTTGACTTAATACACCACAACTAGGAATCATGAAAATTTTGCAAAGCTTTTGCTCCCAGTTTTCTAGCTAGTTTAAGTCCAATGATCAAGGCTTCGTATTTAACCTCGTTATTCGTTGTAAGTAAGTCAAGTTTCAGGATGTAGTAGATTGAGTGTTCCTTAGGAGTTACCAATATGAATCTGTTGCAAGAACACTGATTTTTGGATGCTCCATTCGTGTACATCTTCCATTAGATGGTAGGTTCTCCATTGCTCTCCAAAGAGTCGTCTTGTATAGTGAATTCGGCTATTAAGTCCACCAGTGCTTGTCCCTAGATGGCTCTCTATGGGAGATAAGTGATATCGAACCGGCTTAATTCGATGTTTCATTTTAGTTACCTTCCATACATCTCAAGTCGCAATAGGACCTATCGTAACGGCTGCTCGGTAAAGACATTGATGGGATGATCCCGAAAATAAGGGTGGAGCTTTCTTGATGCAATCAACAGACAGTATGAGAGCTTTGCTAGCTTTGGATAGTTTCTTTCATCACCTGTCAATCGATTGCTAACATAGTACACCGGTCTCTGGATTTGATTCTCTTCGGACAACAGTGCAACACTTATGGCATGTGCCGACACCGCTAAGTAAATATACAAATCTTCATGATCCAGTGGCTTAGACAAGACGAGGGTTTCTCTAAGTGATTTACCAAAGCTTGGAATGCATCAATATAATCCTGTATTCGGTCGAAGTTTCTCTTCACTTTCCCGATCAAGTCAAAGAAAGGAATGCACTTATTAGTAGCTCTAGAGATAAACCGACTCAAGGCAGCGACCTTCCCATTTAAGCTCTACACTTGTTTAATTGTCTTCGGTACTTGAATGTCTTTGATCACTTGAATCTTCTTGGGATTGACTCCAATTCTATAAGAGTTGACGATGAAACCCAAGAATTTCCCTAATGCAACATCGAAAGAGAATTTCAAGGGGTTCAGTTTCATTCAAAATTTTCGAAGAATACCAACCATCTCTGCCCAGTCATCGATGTGTTCGTATGGTCATCATGACTTCATGAGCATATCATCTATATATACTTCTACCGATTGCCGTATCTGGTCTTTGAACATCCTGTTGAGCGGTTTCTGGTAAGTAGCTCCTGTGTTCTTTGGTCCAAAAGGCATCACAACATAGAAGTATAATCCCAAATCGGTAATGAAGCATGTGTGTACCTCGTCTAGGACGTGCATCGGGATCCGATTACATATAGAGTATGTATCCATGAATGAAAGCAGTTCATGTCCAACGGTTGAGTCGACTAGCTGGTCAATCTTCTGAAGTGGAAAGCTATCTTTTGGGCATGCCCTATTCAGGTCTCGGTAGTCGACGTATGTCTACCATTTTCCATTAGTTTTTCTCCCAAGAACTGGATTGGATACCCATTCCAGGTAGAAGGCGTTGTGGATAAGCCTATTGTTTTGAGTTTATCCACCTCCTCTTTAAGTGTAGTAGATCTCTTTGGATCCATACGGCGTCGTGTTTGTTTCATCGAGACATGCCTTGGATTGATATTTAATGCATGGCTCACGATATTCGGCGAGATCCCACATATGTCAGAATGGGCCTAAGTAAACACACCAAGATTCTGTTGGAGAAAGCTAACTAATTCCTTCATCGTAATTGCACTGAGCTATGATCCAGTCTTCAAGACCTGTGGTGGGTCGTCGTATTTGACTGTGATATCGATCATCAGCTCAACGGGTGTAGCCTTGGTATCTTTGGGTTCCTCTTCTTTATCTCTCAAATCTATATCTTTATATAACCGACCATGGTGCCAAGGCTCAGACGTTGATTGTTAAGTTTTATTAGTTTTGATGCAAAGAGGCTTCTCCACATCCTTTCCTTTTTCTCTCCGTTAAGCGTCTCTCAACTCAGCCACATAACAGGCATGGCTAGTCGTCTGATTTTCATGAATAATTCCCACATTGTTCTCTGATAGGAACTTTAGCATTAAGCACCAAGGAGCGATAGCAGCCCTGAATTCAACAAGGGTCGGTTAGCCCAAAAAACATTATATGGAGAGTTCACATCTATCACAACAAACGGCAACACTCGCACTCACCTTCGGTTGCCGTCTCCTCACTCCACTGGTAGCTCGACGTAGCCCACCGCTTTAGATGCGGTATTGTTAAAGCCACGAATATAGGCTTTGCACGATTCCAGATCTTTGGCTTCCAATAACATCTGGTTATATGCCTTCTTGAAAATGATATTCACAGAAATTTTGTAACATCCCCCACTTGGAGGCCCAAAACTAATGGCTATGGATGCTATAGTCATTCATAGTTATTAATACTCGACAACTAAATACGATAATATTAGATAAATTGATATACCAAAAACACATGGTTATGGAAAGAGTTCAAAAATTTCAAAACAACTTTCACATTCCATTTCAAAAACCCATTTCAACATTTTTTACACACTCCCCAACATTAACCATGTTTAGAAAAATATAATTATTACAATATACTCTAAGAGAGACATATGAAGATGCCCCCTTAGTGATCAAAGTATATAATAGGCAATAAACACAATTGCCTTAACAAAACAACACAATGAAATCACATGAGAAAGAACTCAAATAACTACATACCTCTTGCATGACTCCAGAAGCTTATTCATCTAAAGAGTTACCCAAAAACCTCAAATCTCAAACTACTCAAAATCAATTGAGTACTAGAGAGTTTAAGGGAAAACATAAACTTTGAGTCAGACATAAAGCCTGGTATGAATAATAATCTACCATCTAAAATCATTTTGATATCTAGTGAGACCACGCCGCTTTGCGGAACGGGTTTCCCCTCACTAGTATCTTAAAACCTTTATAAACCATTTTCTGTGCTACTACATCCACATTGGTCAATTTAATTCAAAATATTATTATACGATGATATGCAAAATAATTGAATCAATTCTGGATTACCCATCCCCATTTATTTTGACTATCTGTCATAGTTATAGTTTCTAGGATTACTATTAACCTAATAGTTTTCATAGATGACTAACAACCGGTTAAACATTTATGGACTCCCTGATCATTTATATTGTTTTCATGTGATTACTATGGACCTATTGGTAACTCCAATATCATTTCTTTATCCTAGTTTCATGGGCTAACTTGGAACCTATTGACTAACTGTCAATATCAATATCTTTCTTTTTATCCTAGTTTTCATGGGTTGGCTGGGAACCTTTTGACTATCTGTTAATATCTTTCTTTTACCCTAGTTTCCATGGGCTGACTAGGAACCTATTGACTATCTGTCAATATTTCATTTTCTTATCTAGATATAGTTTTCATGGGCTAACTATAAACCTGTCTAATTGACATATTTAACTATACATAGTTTTCATGGGCTAACTATGAACCTATTAGCCCCTGCCAATATATTTTCCCTTACACAGTTTTCATGGGCTTACTGTGAACTTGTTGGCCCTTGCCAATATCTTTAATTTATATTCACTATTTGGTTAACCTATCTGATTATTCTACCCTTCCCCAAGGTACCATTTTGGGTTCATTACAAAGTGAATATATACATATACAAAGAAACAAACAATATAACTTGGTTAATCCATTTAACCTAATAAGACTTCTTCAAAAATACCATTTCAAAACACTTTGTTTATTAATATGCCATGGTTTGCCTTTAAATAAGATGGGGTTATTTGTTTTGAAAACTATACTTCGGAAATCTTAGAAACCTTGGTTTCGACTTCACCGGATAGCCTCCTTCAAAACTATATCTCTTTTCAAAACATTAGGCCTCTGCCTTTAAAACACTTTAAAATCATTATTTCGAAACCTTTCGATTGTTATAAAGTGTTACTTATTAATTATTAGAAGCATAGCATCGAAAACATTGGAAGTATCTCTTCCTAAAGCATTGAAAGTCCCCCTTGACATCATTGGGTTTACCTTTTAAAAATAGCATTTGGATCAAAGCAAATATAAACGAAAGTATGTCTTTCGAAACAAGTCTTTATTATATAAAAATATTAGGGAATTTATGATGGCGACGATACCATCACTTTCGACAAAGTTGAAAGCATACATCTAAAATGTTGAAGGATTGCTTCGAAGCCCCTTTTGAAACCATTGCCTTCGAATCCCATAACCCTTTCGAAAACATTTTGAAAGTGGTTTAATACGGCTTTAAAACAAACAATACCTTTTGACAGTATTGATGACTTTAACACACACGAAAGGCACAAAATCGGCGGCAGGGCTTTGACTAGGTCAAAACCCCTTCTTTTGAAAGCATTGATTTATAATTAAAGGAACACCTTCGAAACCCCTTTTTTTTCTTTTTAAAACAAACATGGAAACTCCTTCGAAAGCCATTATAAAAACTTCTTTTAAAAACATACATGTTGACTAAGTCGAAAGCTTAGTAAAACGAAGGAAAGCGCTTATCTTTTCAAAACAAACTAAGGTAACGACCCCATTGGAAGCTATGCTTTCGACATCGTGGCTTTCGTCTTTCTTCAATCCACTACGTATCATCAAGATGATACCATATGTATTGAATTTAACTTAATGGAGTTTTGACATGGTCGAAGGCGAAAGGAAAGGAGCGAAAGGTACTCTAATTAGATGCGTAACCTATTTTCCTGGGTTAAATACTAAATTAATTAACTTATATAAACTAACCTGCCTACGTGTTCATCTCCTATTGGTTGCCTTAACTTTTCCCATGCTTTTCAAAACTAACCGCCTCTTTAATTTTTAAATAAGTATCAAACCTTAACTTTTGCAAATAAAACCTTCCTCTTTATTTATACCTAAATCATTTTGATCCTCCTCTCAAAATAATTTATTTTGTATATCAAATCACTTATGAAAAATCCCCAAAATTCACAGAGATTTACTTTGATCATGTTATCTAACATATCAAAATTTCAAATCCAAATTCTCAATATAATTTCTGAAAGGAATTATTAAACCCAAGGTGCTATATTTTCATTTAAAAATTCATAATAATTTTTTCCTAGCTTGGAAAATTATCAAACTTAAAACCCAACTCTAAAATCATTTTTGCATAACATATAATTTTTCCACGGCATTTAAACATCTATGTCACATGGTTTTGATCTAAAACCGTTTGAACCATTATTTAAACAATCTTGTTTAAACTCAAATAAACCATAATTTAAGCGTATCATCATCAAACATCATATATACGAATTTAAACTTAAATCTGAAACATATATTTAACAAATAAGTTGGAAATTATTATTCACCTTAATCTTTGATAAGGAAATGGATTGAAATGAGTTTGATTCCCTTATTATTTTTCTCTACTTTTTCTTTGAATTTCCTCTTCTTCATTTCTTTTTAAATGCCAGCCTGACCTTCTTTCCTTACGTTTTTATTTTTATATGAAAATGACTATGAGTGTGTATAGCTTAAGGGTTAACACACACACATATATAATGGTAAGGTTAGGTGTTGTTAGATCCCATTATACCCTAACATAATTCAGTTATTCTATAAACCAATCTTTAGCCCAATTACATTAATAAGCACAACCACTTAAATTTATTCAAATCTAAGTCCCCTTATAACTTAATATTTTTATTATTCTATTTAATTTATCTAATTAAATATCCTGAATAACATTATATAAAACTACGGGTGTTACAACTTCCACAATCAATTATAATTTTCCTTACCAAGACGGGGATAATCATGCCCTAAATCACCATTGGTTTGATCATAGGGGCCTCCACCTTGTCCATATCTCTACTCCGAAATACGATATCATATGTCATAGTTTGCTGCTGCTTTATTGGAGCACTGTTCTCCATGCTCGAGCAACATCCAATGTCAACATGTTCGATAGCGTTCAAGTAACACATTTCATTCCAGCTTTTGTCAGCCGGATGCGGTCCTCCAACAATGGTATTAATAGCCAATCTCACCGCTGTCCCCCGAGGTTTCTCAGCATTGGGCGGAAATTGTCCTCAATTGGGGTCGGATGTCCCTGCCCCTATCCTGTGGGGATTTAACAAATTATTACAACTTTCTCTCATGAATCAACTTCTTAATAACATCATGGAGGTGGCGACCCTCGTCTATGGTATGTCTATAACTTTCATGAAATCTGCAATACTTTCCGAACTGTCTTCGCTTCGCCATCAGTTCCTTTGAAGAGAGTTTCCTATACTGCATACTGTTATAAGTCTAAAGATAAACATTATCTAGTGACATATTTAACGACTTGTATATATCAAATGATAGGATCCTTGGCTTCCCTCTCCTAGAATCTCGACTTCAGTCGCGGTACTTATCACCGCCTTTCTTCTGCTCATTTAATTTATTCTGAACATTGATTTGAACTTTCCCGAAACTATTACCGGAGTACTTCATTTACACATTATTTTGTACTCCATCGGCTCTTGGGCCTGCAACATCTCTCTTCCTATTTTGCTTTGTCTTCTCCTCCCTTAAAAACTAAGTCTCCTTTACAAAGAAACAGTCCAATATAGAAGGAGGCCTTCTCACTAACCAATCGCCAAACTCAAAATCAGGGTTGACTCCCCTAGTCAGTGCCATGAAAGTTGCAACATCATTCGAATTACTGACCTCTGCAACAACTGTATTATACCTATCCAGAAATTCTTTCAGTGACCTCCCAGGTGCCTGGACAAAGATGGAGAGCTCCTTAGGGCGAGTTGTATGCATGCGGAATTGCTCCAAGAACTTCTTTGCTAACTCATTAAATGAAGAAATTAACCACGGTGGTAGCTTGGTGAACCGCATGTTCTCAACATCTTCTAGGAAATAGGAAAACACCTACATTTGACTGCATTAGTGGCTCGGGCGGAGTATATATGCCATTCGTACTTCAAGAGATGTTGCTTGGGGTCAGTTTTTCCTGCATAGGCAAGCATTATAGGAATATAGAACCTCCGCTGATATTCTACATATAGAATGTTGTCGGTGGTTGGAGCATGACTTTTGGAGAGTCCTCAATTATCGTTGGTCAAGCCTTGACTTTATTTCACTAGCAGCCTCACCATAGCTGTTAAGTCTAGTGTTTGGAAATTTAGTGCCAGGTGGTAGTCATGTTCCATCTCACATGAGTGACATGATCCATGCCTTCGGGTAGTGCCACATTGCCTTGGCTCCTCTTGCTCTTGATCCATTCCCTGAGCAATAGTTCTATCATCATCTCTTTGCTACGGTTCAACCATATTGGCCTGAGTTCCAATACGTTGATCGATCACGGCACCTTCAGAGTGAGCTCCTTCACCTACATGCTGACTGCCTTCATGAATCGAGGGATCAATGTCGAGACCCTAAAAGGTTCATGACCGATCGGTGCCAATTGGTCATAGCCGATTGCCTATTTCCGTCCCGATGTTCCAGCTGTGTATGCATCCATTTTGCGATCTCAGTTTCTGTGATTCGTTAGATGAGGAGGAGTTCTCTGATCTTGATTATGGAGTAGGCACTCTCCTTGTCTTTCCACGTTGATTTTTCAACTAGTTCATTAGGTCGATGTTGGCCTAGATATGCCGGTTGAGCTGCTGATGGCTATCCATCATTTCGTTCATTAGAACATCAAAGTCTTCTTTGGTTATGTAATCGGTTGGATTCTCGGGATTCGCACCAGCCAGTTGTATGCTTTGATTAACCTGTTGAATGTTAGTATCTTCATTCCTTTCAACAGCATAGAAAATAGTAGACTTTCCTCTGGCTATGGCAAATAGCTTCCTTTTAGATCTTTAAATTTGAATAGAAATGGAAACTTGTCGGTAGAAATCTAGGTCTATCTCATGAATATGGGAATCCACAAGTAGATGACGAGATCCAATCAAGCCGAGAACTAATTTCTCAGTGAAAGCACCAAAATTTTTGCATCAAAAGTTGGCACAAACACCCAATATATATCTGTAGAGAAGTAAAGAAAGAGATCAAAATTAAAATAGAAAAAACAAGCAAGAAACAAATAAAAAGAAATGACAAAAGGATTTATATTGGTTCGACTGTTGAATGCCTATGTTTATTTTGATGAGATAGCTATATTAATGACTTGAGTTGCTGAGTACAAGAGGGATCAGATCGGAATCCGTAAATATAATGGAATACAAGCAAAATAACAACGTAATGATCCTTCAAATGAATATTAAACCATGTATTTATATGGGTAGACTATCGAATATCTTTCTGAAAATTCACCGGCAGAATCTTCAGATGTAGATGAGGTCACCCAGAAAATTTCATGGCCCAATTCCCAATGTAAAGCAATCGGGGCCGATTGGTCGAGATGACTATTAGGAGTCATGCGATCAATAGTGTGGGTCCCCCTACATGCTAGCTTCATGTTTTCAAAGTTATTTGCATAGTTTCTTTTATGTTTTTAGAGATATCAATTGATTTCTATTGAGTTGAACTGCATATTCAAGCTGTTCATAGCCATAGTGATCTGATCCGATCCCTTATATAGGGGAAGCACTAATCCACACTTAGCATGTTCCGTAGGATCTATCTCTTAGTTTTGCTTGATTGCTACTTCATATTGTTTTCCATGTTTGATCTCTGGACTCCACGATCACCTCTCTAGGCTGCTTGCCTTGTCTATCACCAAATCTAACTTTTCTAATCAGTCTGGATACGTTCCGGCTAT
The DNA here is from genome assembly GCA_030765085.1 of Allium cepa. Taxonomy (NCBI): domain Eukaryota; kingdom Viridiplantae; phylum Streptophyta; class Magnoliopsida; order Asparagales; family Amaryllidaceae; genus Allium; species Allium cepa. The sequence continues at coordinate 569,287,978 of CM060929.1, forward strand.
TGTTGGTCACCCTGCATTTCGATATACACTCTTTGATATGTTTCATTATTTTGTATACATGTTGTTTATTGTTTGTTATTAACTGATTTTTGTTTTTTGCTTAGTTGTTCTTATTGCTGGTTTTGTATGATTGGTAGTTTATATACTATTTACTGTTGCTTGTTGATTAGGTATTGCTGCTCATTGTTGATTTCTTGGTTGTTGTGTATCATTGCTTGTTGTTGTTTTATTTTTTTTACTTTGTATTGCTAGTTGTTGCACACTTGTATTTTTGGTAGTATGTTTGTAAATTATTGCTAACTTGTTATGTGTTTGGTTGCTTATATCTTAATTTGAATTTGTTATTGAAGTATTTCAAAGAGAGAGATAGTGAAAACTATTTAAAATAGATCATGTCATCCATGGCTATTGTAGGGGTCAAGATGGGATCTGTACGAATCTACCACCTTTTAATGTGACTCAAAGTCAATGTTATATTTTGATATCGACTTATTTGAGCTTACTCTCCAATTGATAGTCATGTATGGTTGTGATAATATCGATTGCTACACTAAAATTATACATGTTTAAATTTTATGATCCTTACATTAGAAATGCAAGGTACATGGTTTAACATGGCATGTTTATGTGAGATGATTGCTACATATGATTTAGCATGCTTAAATCCATGGTAAATATTGCAATTGTGTTTAATCTTGTTGTTGAGCATTTGATCAGGTACATGGAAGAAACCATGTGCTATTCAGATGCTTATTTACATATATTAGTCACCCAAATGGCATACTCTAGCTAATAAATGAGGTACGTAAGATTTGTAATGTAGATTTGGGTGTATATATACATGCTTGTACGTCCTCTGAAATGAGATTCCTTGGATATGAGATACCATATATATGAGAGATACATACATATACATACACACACACACACACACACACATATATATATGTAGGTTTTTGGGATATTTTCGGACCAAGCCGTGCAAAGAAGATGCTGTTGAATTTTTCCAAAATAAGAGAGGCTTTGAAAGCCTAAGCGTTGGAAGACATTTTCTTACTTTCGGAATTTTGAGGACGAAATGCTTTTAAGGTTGGGAGAGTGTAACAACTCGCATATTTAACGATAAGATATTTAAATAATTGACTAGAATATTGAATCATTATTGAATTGAAGGTCTAAAATATGACTTTTTTGCACACGGTTGAATTAGGAATCGAGACCACCTCCATTGAGTCTAGATTGACGTTGCAAATCAAATGAGTATAAAGATCGTTATATTTGGGATCCGACGATCCGATGGCCAAAACAACATCGAGATGCGTAAAATTATCATCTCGAAGTACTATAACAGATAGCAATGGAATTTATACCATTACGAACAAAAAAAGAAATGATGTGCACTAACGAGTTTCATGGCGATCTAATGTGCTATGTTATTGTACGAGTTCAAAGTGTATGGCAATTTATATGTGAAATCAAATAAAATATTATATTATAATATATATACCCATCACCACATTCTTCTCTTCCCACCTTCCACTTTTCTTATTTTCCATCTTTCCTATAAAAGAAATGAAAATGGCTACCCCTTCAAAAGTCAAAATCGAGAGTTTCGGTCAACAATAAATCACGAGGCCAAATCCGTTGGATTCGTATAAAGGAGGGCTTTAAATCTATATATAGTTAGGTGGTGCGACACGACTAGAACATGGTCGACATTTTTGGCGTTGACTAGATTTAGGGTCCGACGGTGGTTGAGGTCGAGTTTGGCGAAAGAGAGAGTGGCATTCTTCTTCTTTTTGCAAGGTCCGCATTCTTCTACCATCAAGAAGAACTCTAACATCTTACGGTGAATCACAACTTTGTCTTTGGGAGGAGATGGTATGAGGCCGCAAGGAGGAGGAGGGGGTTGAGTTGCATCTCAGAGGTCCGTTCATCGAGCGTGCGTAGAGGAGTTCATTGGATCAAACAACATTCTATTTCATGGAGCGAAGCGCCGTGTTATGGTGTGTGTGTGTGTGTGTATACGGTGAGGTGGTTGGGTCCATGCATTGTGCATGATTTGGGGAAGAAGACGATTAATGGTAATGAGGTGATTATTGATATAATCATAAATAAATAATTAATCAATTATCTTTTTTCGTATTAGATCCATATTTCTTGCATATGAGTTTCAATCGAGATAAGGTCTTCGTCTTGCACTCGTAGTGAGATTATTTACGACATCGTATGGGCATGAACTGGATTCGGTTACTTGAGAATATACGGTTCAGGTTAGCGGAATTATATCTTTGAATTTATATTTTAGTACAAATACTTGAAATTTTATATTGAGAAATATTGCCTAGTAGAGGTAGAAAATAAATATATACGAAATTATTTCCCCTTTTGTTGGATTTGTTTGGGTAGATATTTGGGGTAGTTGATTAAAATCTCTTATATTCATATTCTGCTCTATTTGTATTAAATAGAGCCAGATAGCGATGATATTAATTTGTAACATTGCATGATTATAAGTTAATTAAACCCTAATCTATCATTATGCTAGTGATAGAAATATTATTATATATTTTATTAGCTATTCAGAAGTTAAGAGTATGACTTTGAAAAATAAGCTAGAAAGCATAAATTTGATTTATAAGCTAATGATGTATTTTATAAAATAATAAAATGATTTTATAAAATTGAGATGATTTTATTAAATAATAGAAAAGAGATTGGACATTTATTTAAAATAATTTAGTAAATAAAGTAAGACTTTATTCAAGTAATAATATAGTTACTTACTTTAATATATGTGTACGTATATATGCATGAGCAGGTATGCGTATATGCATATTTGAGGTTATATAACAATCGATACAACTCTTGTATTGAAGTTAGAATTGTGGAATAGTTTGGATTTTTGATAAGATTTGTTTAGTTGTATAAATAATTGTATACATGTATGGAAATATACATAATGTATAAAATCAAGCTATAAGCAATCTTATGTAGCAAGCGACTGTCGAGTATGCTAAGTGGCATAAGAGATTACTGGGTCGAGTAATCAATCCAACAAATGTAACATCCCCCTACATGGATCCCAAACACTAACGGCTATGGATGCTGCAGTCATCCGGTTATTAATCTTCGGTGACCAAATACAGTGGTGTTAGATTCATCGATACACAAAATCACATGAATATGGAAAAATGTTAAAACATCAAATAAGATCACATTCCATTTCAAAAAACTTCCAATTCATTACATAATCCCACAATCGTTAACCACATTCAGTGAAAATATATTTATTAAATCATATGCCAAGAGTGATATATGAAGATTCCCCCCATGGATGATCAGAGTGTATATAGGCAATATACAACATTTCCATTACAAACAACACGGCAGAATCAAATAAAAGAGAACTCTATTTATCTATCATGCCACTTGCACGTCTTAGGAAGCTATATTCATCTAATAAGGTACCTAAAATCCTCAACTCTCAAACTACTCAAAATCAATTGAGTACCCGAGAGTTTAAGGGGAAAACTAAACTTTGAGTTAGACAAAAAGCTTGGTATGAATAATAATCTGCCATCTCAAACCATTTAGATATCTAGTGAGACCACGCCACTTAACAGAATGGGTTTTTTCTTCACTGGTATCTTAAACCCTTTATAAAACCATATATTGTGCTCCTTCATCCATAATGGTTAAAATAATTCAAAACAATATGATACGATGATATGCAAAACAAATGAACCAATTCTGGATTACCCATCCCCATTCAATTTGACTATCTATCTCAGTTATAGTTTCTAGGAGTACTGTTAACCTAATAGTTTTCATGGGCTGACTAATAACCAGTAAAATGTTTAAGGACTCACTGTCCAGTTACATAGTTTTCATGGGATCGCCATGAACCTATTGGTAACTCCAATACCTTTACTCTTATTCTAGTTTTCATGGGTTGACTAGGAACCTATTGGTAATCCTAATACCTTTTCTTCTTATCCTAGTTTTCATGAGCTGACTAGGAACCTATTGACATCTATCATTATTTTAATCCAAATATAGTTTTCATGGGATCACTATAAACCAATTGGCCCCTGTCAATCTCAAATCATAGTTTTCATAGGCTAATATGAACTTTTCTTTTTGACATCTTCAATTATATATGGTTTTCAAGCGCTTACAACGAACCTATTGGCCGTTGCCAATATCTTTTCCTATACACAGCTTTCATCAACTTACCGAGAACCTATTGGCCCCTGCCAATATCTTCCTTTAATATTTTAGCATCCTATTTTCTAGTCTTCCTCGCCTCCTGGATACAATTCTACTCATTTAGGAGTTAACTTAATTTATATTCACTATTGGGTCAACCTAACTGGTTATTCCGCCTTTTCCTAAAATATAGTTATGGGTCCATTACAATGTGAATATATACGTATATGAAGAAGCAAAACAATAACTTGGTTAATCCCTTTAACCCTTTTTAGTCAAAGAAAACTATTTCGAAAACTCGTTTTCAAAACACTTTATTTATTTATGGCATTGTTTTCTTTTAAAATGAGATTGGGTTATTTTTTTTGAAAACTAAGGCTGTCGGAACCTTCAAAACCTTGCTTTTGACCTCACTGGATAACCTCCATCAAAAGCATATAAATCTCTTTTCAAAACATTAGGCCCATGCCTTTCGAAATACTTTAAAACTTCTCTTTCAAAACCTTTCGAATGTAATAAAGCATTACTTATTATCTTTTAGAAGCATAGCTTCGAAACCATTGAAAGTACCTCTTTCGAAACCTTTGGAAATGTCTCTTTCGAAACCTTTGAAAGTCCCTCTTTCGAAACCACTGGGTTTATATAAAAATATCATTTGGGTCAAAAGTGAATCTAAACAAAAATATCGCTTTTGAAACCATTCTTTATCATATAAAAGTATTGGGGAAAACTTGACGGCGTCGGCACCATCCCTTTCAAAAGCTTTAAAACATTTAAACAAAACATTGAAGGATAGCATCGAAATCCCATTTCAAAGCCATTGCCTTCAAAACCCTTGGACCCTTTCAAAAGCATTTAGGAAGTGGCCTAAAACATCTTTAAAACAAAACTACCCTTCGAAGGTATTGATGACTTCAATACACTCGAAAGGCAAAAGAACGGCATCAGGGCTTCGACCAGGTCGGAACCCCTTCTTTCAAAAGCATTATTTTATAAGTAAAGAAACCCATTTGAAAGCTTATTTTTTAAAACATAATATGGAAACCCCTTTGAAATCTTTTAGAAAACTTCTTTCAAAACATATGTTTCGACTCCTTCGAAAGCTTTAATAAAACAAAGGCGGGCGCTTCACTTTTTTAAAACAAACAACGGTATCGACCCCATTGAAACGATGCTTTCAACACCATGCCTTCCGCCTTTCCTCCAATCCACTATGCACCATCTAAATGGTACCTTGTGTATTGGTTTCAGGTTAGTGGGATTTCGACTTAATTGAAGGTGAAAGCTCTGAGTCAAAAGGTACTTCTAAAGAAGGCGGAACCAACATTTCTGGGTAAAAACTGATTAGTGTCAATTAAGGCAAATACTTTCTAACTAACCTGCCACGTGTAAACATAAGATTGGCTGCCTTAAATTTTCAAATTCTTTATCAAGATATCCGTCGCTAATTTTAGATCTAAAGCATGGTTAAGTTAGCAAATAAGCCCTTCCATTAAGCAAAATCAATATTGCAAATAAGTACTTCTTCTAAAATATTTTAATTTGCATAGCAAATCAATTAGGAAAAATCCCCAAAAATTCACTTTAATCATGTTATCTAACATATCAAAATTTTAGACCCAAATTCTCAATATAATTTTTGAAATAAATTTATAAACCCAATTAACCATATTTTTCTTTGAAAATTCATAGTAATCTTTCCATAGCTTGGAAAATTATCAAAATTAAAACCTAACTCCAAAATCATGTTTTATGTAACATAATTATTTTTCCATGGCATTCAACCATCAATATCAATTGGTTTTCCCCTAAAACTGCATATAAACATATTTAGACATTCTTGTTTAAATCAAACAAATTGTAATTCAACCATATTATCATCCAAATCATCATAAAAATGAATTTACCCTTAAATCCAAAAATGTATAATTACAAACAAAATAGAGATGGAATGAATTATTATTTACCTTGATTAAAATAAGGAGGTTGGATTGAGGTTAAGGTTTATTCCCCTAGCTTTAATTCTTAGTTTGATTTGAATTCTCTTCTCTTTTCTCTTTGATTATGACTGACTCCTCTTCTTTTACGTTTTTTGTTTTTGTTTTCAAAATGACGTGAATGAGAAATGAAATGGTAAGGAATGAAAATATATAAGGGTAAGGGTTGTGTGCAGCAAATTCCCATTATACCTTTATGTAAATTAATTAACCTAAAAACCCATTCTTAAGCTCATTTTATTAGTTAATTGAGCACCGCTTTAAATATATTTATTTGAATCTCAATCCCTTATCACTTAGCATTTACATTATTCTATTTAATTTATCTAATTAAATCTCCTGAATAATGTTATTAAAAATTAGGGGTGCTACAAGCTCCTCTGCTTAAAGAATTTCATCCTTGAAATTCAGTAAGGACTAAATACTAAACATAACAATCATCTATAATGACTCCTAACAACCATACTAGTCTAGTTGACTAGGAATTATCTATATAAATCTAATACAGACATACCCTCAAAGAAAATCAGGATAAGTATCTCGAATCCTATCCTTTGTCTCCTAAGTACAGTCCTTCTTGTTGCTCCACTATACTTTCACCAACTTGACTGACTTGCTCCTCATTCTGTTCTCATCTCTCCCTATAACTTAAACTGGTTGTCTAACAAAATTCAAATTAGGCTCTATTACCAAATCTCCCAACCCTGTCGGAGGAATAGTAGTCTCTCGATCATGCATATGTTTACGAAGATGAGACACATGAAATACATTGTAGACACCTACCATACTGCTCGACAACTCTACTCTATATGCGAGCTCTCCAATCCTCTCTATAATTTAGAATGGACCAACATATCTCGGTGCTAGTTTCCCCGACTTTTCGATCCATACCAAACTTTCATCATTGATACCTTAATGAAAACTCTATCTCTAACTAAGAAATCTAGGTCTTTATGCCTTTTTATCTACATTACTCTTCTGTCTGGATTGAGCTTCTTTTATCCTTTCTCGAATAAACTCAATCTTCTTTGATGCCTCCTTAAACAAATTTGTACCTAAGACCAATCTGTCTCCAGTCTCTAACCAACATGCTGGGGATTTGCACAGTCTCTCATAAAAAGCTTCAAAAGATGCCATTCCTAAACTAGCCTGATAACTATTATTATAGGATAACTCAACCAAATGTAGGTGATCTTCCTAAGGTCCACCAATGTATAATACATAAGCTCTCAATAAATCCTCGAGTACCTTATTTACTCTCTCTGTCTGCACATCCGACCGAGGGTGATGTGCAGTACTCATCTTGAGCTTAGTGCCTAACACATCCTATAGACTCTTCCAAAATTCGCTAGTGAACAAAGCATCTTTGTCACTGGCTATGATACTAGGAACTCCATGTAGTATTACTATGTTCTTCATGAACAACTTAGCTAAAACAGATGTCGTCTTGGTTGACTTTACTGGAATGAAACAGGCACTCTTAGTCAACCTGTCCACAATAACCCATATATTTTAATTTCCTCTATTTAACCTTGGCAACCCATCTATAAAATCCATGTATATCGAATCCCATTTCCAAACTGGAATCTCTAAAGGCTGAAGCAACCCACTCGACTTTTGATGTTCGGCTTTCACTTGTTGGGAGTTTGCACACTGTCTAACCCACAAGCCAACATCCCTCTTCATACATTCGCAATGGAAGCTTCTCTTTATATCTTGATACGTTTTGGTCCCTTTAGGATGAATCGTAAACTTGGATTGATGACATTCCCCAAGAACTTCTTTACTCAAGTTCTCAACATCTGGACCACGTAATCGCCCATTCTTTCTCAACCATCCTCTCAGGTCAAGACAAAAATCTTTCAGATCATCGATCACAGTTCCAACCTATAGCCTTTTGATCTTCCCTAACAATAATGAATCCTCCTTCTACTTAGAAGCAATTCTCTCGATCAACACTGGTCAAACTTCTAAATAGGACATCATGGTGGTACACTGACTAGAACTAGCAGTTGATCTTAACTATATACAACAACTGGCCAAAGCTTCTAGATCCTTCCATTCTACCAACACAGCGATGACCACATTCTGGTGTCTTCTGCTAACACCCTCCGCTACTTTACTACCTTTCCCTAGTATATATTCTATATTAAAAATCAAAAGCAGCTAAAAACTCAAGCAACCTCTGTTGTCCCATATACAACTCTTTCTAAGAGAATAAGTATCTCAAAGACTTATGGTCTGTGTATAGCTTAAATCTCTTCCCCAAGAGATAATGCCTCCAAATCTTCAATGCAAAGATCACCGCAACCAACTCAAAATCATGAGTAGGATATCTCACTTCACGCAATCTAAGCTGTCGTGAAGCATAGGCAATAACTTTACCCTTCTGCATCAACACAGCTCCCAATCTAGTTCCACATGCATAAGTATACACTGCCAACCCTGGTTTTCGTCTGGAACAACTAACACAGGTGCATTGTTCAACAAATGCTTTAACTTAAGGAATGCTTCATCACATTTGTTGGACCAAACAAACTTCACATCCTTCCCGGTTCGCTTAGTCAAAGGTGCTGCTATCCGCGAGAAATCCTTAATAAATCTCCGGTAATAACTAGCAAATCCAAGAAAATTTCTAATCTCAGCTACCGTCTCTGATCTCTTTCAATTATTAACAGCTTTGATCTTATATGGATCGACTGACAAGCCTTTCTCTGAAACCACATGACCAAGAAACTTAACCTCCTTCTTCCACAATTGACACTTAGAAAACTTCGACTTTAGCTGATTCTGCCTCAGCGTTTCAAGCACAACTCTAAAATGATCTTCTTGCTCTCTTTCATCCTTAGAGTATACCAAAATGTCATCTATAAACACCAACATGAATATATTCAAATACTCTCGAAAGACTCAGTTCATCAAATCCACGAAGAAAGAAGGTATATTCGTTAACCCGAATGGCATTACTAACCACTCATACAAACCATATCTAGTTCGAAATGTTGTAAAAGGAATGATGTCCTATGCCACTCTTAACTGATGGAAACCTGCAGCCAAATTCAACTGGGGCTTACGTGCACCTAAAGAATGTTCATGCTAAATTTTGACTCGACTAGATCAAATTTTGATCGATACAAAATTCATTCGTATCGATCACGGACAGAGTGCGAATGACGTGGGATCGATCGTGTGGGCCCGTTCATGTACCAGAAGAGGTCTCCCGAGATCTGAGCGAGATATTTGCATCATACACCTATAAATAGCAGTCCAAGAGCTACAGAAAAGAGACTTTTGGCTCTTCTACGTCCAGACTCTGTCGAGATTACTCTTGTACTTTCATTCTACTACTGTAACTCATTGTAACCAGCGAAAAAAGATTAATAAAAGTCAGCCATTTCATAGTGGACGTAGACCAAACACCGAACCACTCTAAATCTGTGTGTTTCTGTGTGATTCTTTTTAAATTTTGAGTGATCATAACATTTATTTTCTCTACATATTTGTTATCTATGATATGTTATTGTAAACAGGTGCTTACATTGACAATTGGGTGTTTGTGACCATTTTTAGCGCGAACATTTTGGTGCTTTCACTGAGAAGGGGCTAGCATTCTGGGATTCTACAGCTTGGATCTTGGATCTGAAGGCTTAAGGACTTAGACCTGGAAAGCAATGGTGAAGCAATCGGCAAGGAGACCAAGAGCAGAAAGAAGCCAGCAGAAGGAAGTCAGGAGGCTTCCTCAGGAGCGAATCAAGCCTCAGTCATCATCACCCGAGACAAGATAGAGATGATGATGGAAGCCATGTACGAGGGAATGCTGAAAAGGCAAGAGATGATGCAGAACCTACTCCAACAAGTTGGAAAAACTAGAATGCAGAATCAAGGGAACATTATGGCAGGGAATGCTAGAGATAGAGGTCAGAAGCATGGAGCAACCAGGATCGAGAATAGAGCAGGACCGTCAAGAGAAGCCCATGAGCTAGGGGCACTCCACGAGAGCATGTTGATCCAACCTCGGGTAGGATATTAGACACAGCTGTTCAACATGGCATTGATAGAGGAATGGACACCCATCCAGAAGAGCAGATTCAAGGATTCCCTCGTGAATTCGGGGGGCAAAATGGAGGCAATGGACAAGGACTACACCTTGGCGACGGTGACAGAATGGCAGAGATGGTCAGACGATCCATGAGAGGCGGACTGGTGAATAGATATTTGGAAGATGTTAATGGAGGCCCTTTTACTCCCACAATTAGGCAGGCTAGGCATCCACCAGAATTCAAGCTACCGACAGTTGAGATATATGATGGAAGGCTAAATCCAGCTGTTCATTTGACAAGATATATGAGACATATGGAAGTACCAGAGGCATCGGAAGAAGTCATGGCCCGGTGTTTCCCATTGCATCTGACAAACATAGTAACATTATGGCTCAGGCAATTGGAAAGCGGCTCCGTTAGAACATGGACCGAGCTGGCTGAAAAGTTCATGAGGCAGTTCAGAGTTCACATCTTGAGGCCCAAGAATGTGATGAGTCTAGCGGCACTGAAGCAGAAGACCGGAGAGTCTTTGAGAAACTTCTTAACACGATTTAATGCAGCAGCAACATCAATGGATCACCCAGATCCATCCATGGTCTTAATGGAAGCTGTATCCAGCATAGCTGATGGAACAGAGTTCAAAAATTTACTAACAAGGGATCCACCTATGGATCTAGGGGAGTTTTATTACGAGGACGAAGGATTTCTACGATATGCAAATGCTGAGAGAGAAGAAGAAGAGGGAGTTGATGCTTATGCATTCAAAAGCAGAGATCCGGCCAAAAAATATTCAGGCAGGATAAAGGAAAACAAAAAGCCGATGACGCCGGCGATGAATCAAAGCGACCACGAAAAGAACCGAGATTCACCTCTTATACGGAGCTGAACGAGACTTTGGAATGGATCTACCAGGGCACCAGGGGGTAGGTTCCTTATCGAAAACCAATGAGGAGGGATCTAACCAACAATGAGAGGAAATCAGATAAGTACTGCTTATTCCATGAGCTAAGTGGCCATAATACCAATGATTGCAGGCACTTGAGGGATGAGATAGAAGGGCATATTCGGAATGACATGCTATTATAGTACGTGAGGAGGCGAGCCGCGACGATGGAGCAAGAACGACCACCACCTATAGCAACTGGGAATGGCTCAGGATCAAGGCGTCAACTTGTCATCAACTGATTGAAATAATGACGAATAAGTGGCAAACTCCACACCAACACGATTAAGTCATTTACACATGTACAGGATCAGGAACGATCCTCAAGCATGCTCTGATACGACTATCAATCGCATTAGTGTAGGTGTTTGCACTTTGATGTCTCTGTTTTGCTTTTGTTTTCTATTTCTTAGGTTTGGACTTGATTTTGTTGGACATTTCTGTTAAAAGACCCATTTTGAATGTAAATGTAACATTTCTAAAAATCAACCACGTTTAATTTGACACTTAATTTAACTTTGAAATTAAATTATGGGATTATTTGTGAATAAATTAGAAATTTGCAAAATAAATAATTTTTTGATTATAATAGAAATTTGATTTGAAATTTAAGAATAAGTATTTTATAAAAAAATATTGAATTTCAAAATAAAATGTATTAAAAATAAAACAGAAAATTTAAAAGCTTTGAGATTAATAAAAAGTTAATGATAGTTGTTTTCTAAATTTTTAATTATATTAATAGTTGGAAGATATAATAAATTTCAAAAGATTTAATTCTCTTATATAAATAAATGTCCTATTTGTTAATATGAAATCAAAATTTTTAAATCCTTCTTTTCTTTTTAAAAGTTATACAAAAATAAATAATGAAAAATGTATGAATGTAAATTGTATAAATATATAAGTATATAAATATGTTGAAATAAATTAAAGATTGAATGTGAAAAAAAGAAACAATGGAGATAAGATTTTATTTGTGTAAATATAAATATAAAAGAAAATATAACACATACATAAATAAAAGAAAACTGTACTTATTTAAATGGGAAACATAATATAAAGTTATATTTAAGTGTTATTAACATGAAAATTTAAGGTGTTTAAAAAAATATAAATATGAGAAAACATATTACAAGGTTTATAAATAAAGTGAAGGAGAGGGTCAAGCATAAATTGTTTCATACTAACAAATTAATAAAATAAGGGGTACATTTATTTATAAAGTGTATTGATATAAAAAATTATTTAAGGATTCTTTTGTCTTTGAAAAATTACAAATGTTAAACATACATAAGGGAATAAAGAAATTTATATACATTGAGATCTCATGATTATCTTTTTACAAATGGCACCCAATATAATTAATTGAATAAAATAATAAGATTTAAAAAATTACAAAAAAACTTTTCAGCTCCCCATATGCAATTATTAAGTTTCTCACCAAATCTAAAAGAACAGTAAAGCAAAGATTTGAGAATAACAAACCTCAATATCAATGGCAACAGTAAAAAGGAAAAATAAAATAAAAACAGGCTAAGGAATTCATTCTTCTCTCTTCTTCATACCTAAATCCAAAATCTGAAAGTAATAGAATATCTCATCAATAACCAGGAATGATCAACTCAGCTTCCAAAGGCAAAGGGATTGGTCAATTTCGAATTAACTAGAAACAAAAGGAGAGGCAATCAAACTTACAAACCTAGAAAACAGAATGAAAACCAAAAAAAAATAGCAGTTTAAAAATCAAGACCTGTTTCAAAGTCAAGCTGGAATCAAAGCTACAACCTGGAAAGCTTAAACTTCAAACTGGAACAAGCAAGTTTCAGGATGTTTTCAACAAATCAAATATCAAGTCCCTGTTCTTTTCTAGGCCTCTCTGTTCTTCTCTGTCATTGCTTTTACAAGGTGAGCAAACCCTTTGACCTTGTTGTTTACCTTACTGTTTGAAGTTGTATTCTGAGCTATGATGTGGTTATGCTAGTATGGTGTGTGAATGCGACTGCATGTTGAAATATATGTGTGTATGCTTATAGGAAAGAAAAAAATACTCCTGTTCTCACTGTACAGGTTTAAAGCCTGTTCAAAATCCAAAAGCACTTCTTCCAATTTTATTTTTTGGCTTAGTTGTTTAAACAAAGAATGTTCAAGTTAACAAGATATAAGTTTTTAAAGTGGTTTCAAGTTGAAGTGTTCAGTAACTATTTTGAAATTATCAAATAACAGTGATAATCTAAATAAAGTCAAAAATAAAAGATTTCTATTTTAAGTTTTAACTTCACAAATAGGTTTGTATTTCAAAATGATGGATTTTGATAACCAATTCGAGATTTTTAAGTCTGTATACATTGAGGTATTTCAAAATGAATGAAAATTGCATTTTTGTGGTTTGCCGTTGATCGGTGACGAATGGGATGTCGCGTTTGTTAGTGAAGAAGGCTGGTGGATAGGTGATTATCATAAAAATGTTTGTTTGAATTTTAGTTCACCGTGGAGATCAGGCAATGTCAATTTAGGGTTTTAGCCTAGTTTGAAACGATGTCGAAAGATTTGAATCGTGCGGCGTCCTCGAGGAGATTGGATTGATCGCACCTGGGGGAGAATGTGCGTGGAAGGCTTGCGCGTCTTTAGGAATGATGGCGAGCAGGAAGAGGACTGAAAGTGTCGTCGGCAGGTCAATTTTATGACCAGAGTTCATTCCAGAATTGGGTTGCTTTAGCTCGATTTTGATTCTCGAGTCGTTTGGTTAATCTAATTGATCGGAGCGAGCGATTGTCGTCATGCGGGTGGTCGCAGCAGTGGCTGGTGGTGGTCAGTTAGCCGGTGTAGGTGCACAGTGCACATAAATGTGCCTGGGTATGGTTTGAGACAGAAAAAGGAGAAGAAGAAAAGAACCCGAAGTTGAGCTCGGGGAAGTGATGGCGTGGTTCGAGTATATACTCGGGTTCGTTTGCATGTGTTAACTGGGTAACGGGTTTTAAATCTTTAAACAAAAATTTAAGTTTTAAAAAGAAAAGTGCGGGTTGGTTTTGGTGAAGACTCGAAGTCAATCGCGTGTAGTTGCGTGGCTTTCTCGGGTAAGGCAAGAGTTGGCCCAGTTTATCTCGCATAAAACATTCAAGTTTTTTCTTTTATTTTTCAAATAAATCAGGTTTTAAAAACAACCAAGTTAGAACCATCTTCTTAAAATAAATTAGTTTTAAAAAAAATGTTGATTTAAGAAATTTTTTTGGATAAATAAGAGATGAATAAATTGTTTAACTTAGATTAGTGGTGTTTATTTAAAAAAAAATTTCCTAAGTTCTCTAATAGGGTTTGGTTATGTTTAATTAAATATGATTAAGATAAAATGGCTTGTCTTAAATAATGTTTTAATTTAATTAATTAACTCAAGAGTCTTAAAGTTTATATTGAAGGTTTATTTTATAAATGGAAGTAATTAAGGAAGATTAATTGCTTAAAGATAACTATTTAATGAAAGAAAATAAAGATAATTGTTTAATTGGAAGTAATTAAGAATCTATAATTAATGATTTAAAACTTAATTAATCAAGTGTTTAAAAAGGGTTAATTAATTTAAAAGAATAATCTGTTAATGTGATTAATCTATGGTTAATTAATTAATGCAATGGATAATTAAAGGTTAATTAAGCAATAACTTAAAAAGTTAATTAAATTATAATTGAAGGGTAACTAATTTGTAATTAATTATTAATTAATTGAGAAATAATCAATTAATAAAAAAATTTAAAAAAATTAACAATTGAGGGTTAATTACTTAATGCAATTAAATTAAGATTAATAAAGGATAATTAATTTAAAGATAAATTTATTTATGAAAGTAATTTAAAGATAATTACTTTGTGTAACTGAATAGAAGATAATTACTTTGTGTAATAAAAAGCTAATTACTTAGTGAAAATAATAAAGGGTGATTAATTAAGGGTTAAATTAATTAATTAAAGATAATTAATTTAATGGTTAATTAAATAATTAAAGGATAATTATTTAATAATTAAAAGTTAATGAATTATAATTGAAGGCTAATTAATTTATTATTAATGGGTAATTAGTAAATGATTAAAGAATAATTAATCAAAATAATTTGTAGTTAATTAATGCTAATTACCCAGGATTAGTAATTCATAAGTAATTAATCTGATTTGAATTAATCAGACAATTAACTAATTTTACTTATGGGTGTTTGGATTCTATTGGATGATTGAATTGTTTGATATCCCTGATTGTGATGCTTTGTTTTGATTTGGGCTGTGTTTAATGTAATTTATTATCTGTGATATATATCTGAGATCTGTGAATGAAAGATAAGCGTTATAGTTTATACCGCTTATCAAATATTATTGTTGTACTTGAATACGTACTGATTGATGGTGTTGCACTTCTGTTGTGTAAAACCCCTGGACCACACTTATACACACACAAATATGGATTGCACGTGGAAATTCGTTAAGTCACAGATTTTTTAAAAATTTTAAAATTGAATTTTTGAATCAAAATAGTTTTGGAAATGGACTGGGTTTTAAAGTAAAAAGCTTTTGAAAAGGAATTTCAAAGATAAAATTTATTTTTGAATAACTTGATTAAGTCTTGAAGTTTAAATAATTTGATCTAAATTTAAATTCAAAATTTGAAATGGGATTCTATGTTTAGAAACTAGGGATAAACCATTTTAAAGGTATTGATTTGGGAATTTGAATTTAATTCAAAGGCTTTAACTCATGCAAATATAATTGGATCTTTCTGAAACGAAAACTATTTGTTTTCAAAAAAAATGAAAGCTTTCACATAAGAAATGAATTTCAAATTGTGTTAAAAGTACATCAAATCTAAAATGAAAATGATTTTCCAAGTTATGAATAAATCTTTGGAAATGAGTTGAAAGCTTTAAATCTTTGTTTTAAAGATTAGATGAGTTAATCCTAATTGAAATGGAAATTATTTGGAAAATCTATGAATAGATCTTTGTGAAACTAGGTGAACTTTGTGAAATAAATCCTTTTTGTTGAAAGATTTGAAATGGTAATTTGTTTAAACCATTTGAAGAAAGGTTTTGGGTTTTTAAAAGTTGTGATTTAACTGAAATCCCAATACCCATATGTTTTTAAATATTGCGCTCACAATTCGGTTTATCAGGAGAGGACCTTGTGTCATATAACCCATTCCGAATAGTGATACGATGATAGCATTTGAAGATCGGTGTTGAAGATCGGGTATTTGCGAGAACGATAGGATAACTATCGATTGTCTCTGCACCAAGTAGCTACGGTATAGAGATTCCCTAAGTGATGGGAAGCCCGATCGGAATTGTGGATGCCCGGATTGCAAGGGCTTCTTCGGAAGTGCCTTCATTTCTGTTCGAACCCGTAATAGACTTGTATGGTTGTATGTATGACACTACATTTTGAGATATTAAACTGATCTCTATAAAATACATTTCTGTTTGGTGGCGGAGAATTTATTCTCTTAGCTTAACACCCTTCTCTGAGACGTACGCGCTCAGAGGTTATGTAGTAGATAGTTTTCAGTGATATACTCCCAAATTTGGTAGTATGGCATGCTAAGTGCTGTTGTGTATCATTCGTTGATCAAAGCATGGCTTTTGTATAAAGAGTAGCTTTGTGGACGAGACTGCATCAGGACATCACACCTCGGAAATGGTCAAAACAGGAAAGATGCGGCAAGGTTGTGAGGGTCGCTCCCTTTCGGGTGTGTCATTCTCTTTTGGAAAAGGGTGGTATCATGGTATGGAGCCCAGATACTTAACTCATGTGGTCATTGCAAATCTATTACTTTGTGATTGCTTTGTGGTTGTTGGATTAGAGGTACCTCGGATAAAGGTCCCAAAGGACCGGGGGATGGCACGCTCGAGTAGTAGTTACCTAGTTACAGAGGCAACCCGGCCTTGTGTTGGCAAAGATCCGGGTAGGTTCTGAGGACGTCTCGCCAGAGGCGTACCCATGGGCAGTAGGAAGTTCCTTAGCTTGACTATTTGTTGGAAATCCAAACAAAACAATATGCGCCATGTATGGTTTTTGTTGTATAACATGCCGTGGAATGTGGCGGTAACCTGCTATTGAACATGGTAGCTATAGTAGGCATAAGTGTAAAATGCCTATGCTGGCTAAGCTTAATATTGTACTTTCGGAATGGTTTTCTACACTATGCACTAGTAATAATGTCAAAGAAATTTTTCTCGTATCAAGCATATTTGACTATCATAAGGAGAAATCTCCTCCAATTCTAAGTTTACATTGTGTGTGTGGCAGGAGGCCTTATGGTAGTTTCATTTTCTAAAAGCATTGCGGATTCAATTTTTAAAATTCTTTGTTTTTCGTTTTAAAGATAAAAATTGATTTTTGTTTGCTCATACCAGTCCCATGACTGACCTGGAGTTTATTGTTCCTTTCCTAAACTCTGGGTGCCCACAATTTCCCCACACGTGCCGTCTAGAGTTGGCTTTTTTTCTTCAGATAATCGAATAGTAGGTGTAGATTCGATAGCTTTCGGCCTTAGGATTTGGCAATCGCATTTGGATCGAGTTTCTTCACTTCATCTTGATTGGGAGCTCGAGATACTTATGGATGTTGCTTTGAGGTTGGAGTTACAGTTCTGGACTCTATCTCTCTTTCTCTCTTGAAGACCATATTGGAGATATTGTTCCACTGCTGGTGTTATCTTTTCTTTCCGCTGTTATTGTCTTGTATCATATCTTTGATGTATATTGATATTCATTGTATCATCATTGTATCTGGATATTGTGTCAAAAGTTGTATATTGATTTATTCTTTTTCCTTCCGCTATGTTATTTTACTTAATGTGTTATAAGCTCCGGCGAACCAGATTCGACGTTTGGATCTGCGGCATTTGAATACGAGTGTCGTATTCGGTGCCGATTTTCGAAGGTCGAGTCAGGGTCGTTAGAATTGGTATCGGAGCTGAAGGTTAAAACTTTAGCTCAGGAGTATAACAAATTAGGTAACTCATTAGAGATAGGGTGAAGTATAGCCTAGAATGAGTATATCCCTAAGATATCCGTTCAAATGCCTCGGTAAATTCTCTTACTATCCACTGATAGTAAGTATGAAGGCAAGAAGACGACGAGATAGGGGACAGGGAAATACCAGTACAAATAGTCAATACCCTACGACAGTGGAATCAACTTTTCTCCTTAATCTCCTTTGATTCGATTTCAAATTCTTTGATTGCTTGGTAGCAGCTACAAGAAGAAGCTTCAGTGCGGTGATGGCCTGCGAATCGAGTAGATAAGTTCCGGTCTCGTATTCTCATTATCAGCTTTTTGTTTTAAACTTTAATGAATTTGAATTCGAAATTGAATTTTTTTAAATAAATTGGAAATTTTAAATTAAGTTAAATTGGTTAATAGGATATGAAGCTAAATTTGAATTGAATCAATAAAACGATATCGGTTAGAACCAAATTTGAAATTCTATCGTAATTTCTTATGTAGATCGAAGTCCGAAGAGGGACAAGTGGGTATATACTTTGGAGTAATTCCAACCCGAGTTTGGAATCCATATCTAGTGTTTGAGAATTATGAAAGATTAAATCCATTTATCTTTTGTTTGGGTCCGATATATACTACGAACGATTAGTTATCCCTTCGAGCTAATCAATGCCCTTGCATATTCGTTGACCGATGGACCCAAGTATCTTGTGTAGTATCGAATGAGTTTGTTCTCATAATTATTGTTGATATTCTGATTTAGTAAGCCAAATACAGAATCGATATCCAGTTTGATTTGGAAAGATATTTCTCTATCTTTCATCTGTTCTTTGTTGTTTCCCTTGCAAATTTGGAGGACGAAATTTTTTTTAAGGGGGGGAATCTGTAGCATTCCTAAAAATCAACCACGTTTAATTTGACACTTAATTTAGCTTTGAAATTAAATTATGGGATTATTTGTGAATAAATTAGAAATTTCCAGAATAAATAAATTTTTGATTATAAATAGAAATTTGATTTGAAATTTAAGAATAGGTATTTTATGAACAAATATTGAATTTCAAAATAAAATGTATTAAAAATAAAATAGAAAATTTAAAAGCTTTGAGATTAATACAAAGTTAATGATAGTTGTTTTCTAAATTTTTAATTATATTAATAGTTGGAAGATGTAATAAATTTCAAAAGATTTATTTTTAAGATTAAATTCTCTTATATAAATAAATGTGACTATTTGTTAATATGAAATCAAATTTTTTAAATCCTTCCTTTCTTTTTAAAAGTTGTACAAAAATAAATAATGAAGAATGTATGAATGTAAATTGTATAAATATATAAGTATATAAATATGTTGAACTAAATTAAAGATTGAATGTGAAAAAAAGAAACAATGGAGATAAGATTTTATTTGTGTAAATATAAATATAAAAGAAAACATAACACATACATAAATAGAAAAATGCACTTATTTGAATGGGAAACATAATATAAAGTTATATTTAAGGGTTATTAACATGAAAATTTAAGGTGTTTAAAAAAATATAAATATGAGAAAACATACTACAAGATTTATAAATAAAGTAAAGGAGAGGGTTCAAGCACAAATTGTTTAATATTAACAAATTAATAAAATAAGGGGTACATTTATTTATAAAGTGTATATAATATAAAAATTTATTTAAAGATTCTTTTGTCTTTAAAAAATTACAAATGTTAAACATACATAAGGGAGTAAAGAAATTTATATACATCGAGATCTCATGATTATCTTTTTACAAATGGCACCCAATATAATTAATTGAATAAAATAATAAGATTTTAAAAATTACAAAAAAAACTTTTCATCTCCCCATATGCAATTATTAAGTTTCTCACCAAATCTGAAAGAACAGTAAAACAAAGATTTGAGAATCACAAACCTCAATATCAAAGGCAACAGTAAAAAGGAAAAAAAAATAAAAATAGGCTGAGGGATTCATTCTTCTCTCTTCTTCATACCTAAATCCAAAATCTGAAAGCAATAGAATATCTCATCAACAACCAGGAATGATCAACTCAGCTTCCAAAGGCAAAGGGATTGATCAAGTTCGAATTAACTGGAAACAAAAGAAGAGGCAATCAAACTTACAAACCTGGAAAACATAGTGAAAACCAGAAAAATAAAAATAAAAATAGCAGTTTAAAAATCAAGATCTGTTTCAAAATCAAGCTGGAATCAAAGCTACAACCTGGAAAGCTTAAACTTCAAACTGGAAACAAGCAAGTTTCAGGATCTTTTCAAGAAATCAAATATCAAGTCCCAGTTCTTTTCAAGGCCTCTCTGTTCTTCTCTGTCTCTGCTTTTACAAGGTGAGCAAACCCTTTGACCTTGTTGTTTACCTTACTGTTTGAAGTTGTATTCTGAGCTATGATGTGGTTATGCTAGTATGGTGTGTGAATGCGACTGCATGTTGAAATATATGTGTGTATGCTTATAGGAAAGAAAAAAATACACCTGTTCTCACTGTACAGGTTTAAAGCCTGTTCAAAATCCAAAAGCACTTCTTTCAATTTTTTTTGGCTTAGTTTTTAAACAAAGAATGTTCAAGTTAACAAGATATAAATTTTTAAAGTGGTTTCAAGTTGAAGTGTTCAGGAACTACTTTGAAATTATCAAATAACAGTGATAATCTAAATAAAGTCAAAAATCAAAGATTTCTATTTAAGTTTTAACTTCACAAATAGGTTTGTATTTCAAAATGATGGATTTTGATAACCAATTCGAGATTTTTAAGTCTGTATACATTGAGGTATTTCAAAATGAACCAAAATTGCATTTTTGTGGTTTTCCGTTGATCGGTGACGAATGGGATGTCGCATTTATTAGTGAAGGAGGCTGGTGGATAGGTGATTATCAGAAAAATGTTCGTTCGAATTTTAGTTCACAATGGAGATCAGGCAATGTCGATTTAGTGTTGTAGCCTAGTTCGAAACGATGTCGAAAGATTTGAATCGTGCGGCGTCGTCGAGGAGATTGGGTTGTTCGCACCTGGGGGAGAATATGCGTGGAAGGCTTGCGCGTCTTTAGGAATGATGGCGAGGAGGTTGAGGACCGGAAGTGTCATCGGCAGGTCGATTTTGTGACCAGAGTTCATTCCAGAATTGGGTTGCTTTAGCTCGATTTTGATTCTCGAGTCGTTTGGTCAATCTAATTCATCGGAGCGTACAAGTAAGCGATTGTCGTCATGCGGGTGGTCGAGGGAGTGGCTGGTCGTGGTCGGTTAGCCGATGTAGGTGCACGGTGCACATAAATGTGCCTGGGTATGGTTTGAGACAGAAAAAGGAGAAGAAGAAAAGAACCCGAAGTTGAGCTCGGGGAAGTGATGGCGTGGTTCGAGTATATACTCGGGTTCGTTTGCATGTGTTAACTGGGTAACAGGTTTTAAATCTTTAAACAAAAATTTATGTTTTAAAAAAGAAAAGTGCGGGTTGGTTTTGGTGAAGACTCGAAGTCAGTCGCGTGCAGTTGCGTGGTTTTCTCGCGTAAGGTAAGAGTTGGCCCAGTTTATCTCGCATAAAACATTCAAGTTATTTTTTTCTTTTATTTTTCAAATAAATCAAGTTTTAAAAACAAACAAGTTAGAACCATCTTCTTATAATAAATTACTTTTAAAAAAATGTTGATTTAAGAAAAAAATTTGGATAAATAAGAGATGAATAAATTGTTTAACTTAGATTCGTGGTGTTTATTTAAAAAAAAATCCTAAGTTCTCAAATATGATTTGGTTATGTTTAATTAAATATGATTAAGATAAAATGGCTTGTCTTAAATAATGTTTTAATTTAATCAATTAACTCAAGAGTCTTAAATTTTATTATTGACGGTTTATTTTATAAATGGAAGTAATTAAGGAAGATTAATTGCTTAAAGATAACTATTTAATGAAAGTAAGTAAAGATAATTATTTAATTGAAAGTAATTAAGAATGTATAATTAATGATTTAAAACTTGATTAATCAAGTGGTTAAAAAGAGTTAATTAATTTGAAAGAATAATTTGTTAATGTGATTAATCTATGGTTAATTAATTAATGCAATGGATAATTAAAGGTTAATTAAGCAATAACTTAAAAAGTTAATTAAATTGTAATTGAAGGGTAAGTAATTTGTAATTAATTATTAATTAATTGAGGAATAATTAATTAATATTTTTTAATAAATTAACAATTGAGGGTTAATTACTTAATACAATTAAATTAAGATTAATAAAGGATAATTAATTTAAAAATAAATTTATTTATGAAAGTAAATTGAAGATAATTACTTTGTGTAATTGAATGGAAGATAATTAATTTGTGTAATTAAAAGCTAATTAATTAGTGAAATTAATAAAGGGGGATAAATTAAGGGTTAAATTAATTAATTAATGATAATTAATTTAATGATTAATTAAATAAATAAAGGATAATTATTTAATAATTAAAAGTTGATGAATTATAATTAAAGGTTAATTAATTTATTATTAATGGGTAATTAATAAATGATTAAAGAATAATTAATCAGAATAATTTGTAATTAGTGCTAATTAATCAGGATTAGTAATTCATAAGTAATTAATCTAATTTGAATTAATCAGACAATTACCTGATTTTACCTATGGAAGTTTGGATTCTATTGGATGATTGAATTGTTTGATATCCCTGATTGTGCTGCTCTGTTTTGATTTGAGCTGTGTTTAGTGTGATTTATTATCTGTGATATATATCTGTGATATGTGAATGAAAGATAAGCGTTATAGTTTATACCGCTTATCAAATATTATTGTTGTACTTGAATACGTACTGATTGATGGTGTTGCACTTCTATTGTGTAAAACCCCTGGACCACACTTATACACACACAAATATGGACTGCACGTGGAAATTGGTTAAGTCACAGCTTTTTGAAAAAGTTTAAAATTAAATTTCTGAATCAAAATAATTTTGGAAATGGATTGGGTTTTAAAAGTAAAAAGCTTTTGAAAAGGAATTTCAAAGATACAATTTATTTTTGAATAACTTGATTAAGTCTTGAAGTTTAAAAAATTTGATTTAAATTCAAAATTTGAAATGGAATTCTATGTTTGGAAACTAGGGATAAACCATTGTAAAGGTATTGATTTGGGAATTTGAATTTAATTCAAAGGCTTTAACTCGTGCAAATATAATTGGATCTTTCTGAAATAAAAACTATTTGTTTTCAAAAAAATGGGCTTTCACATAAGAAATAAATTTCCAATTTGTGTTAAAAGGACTTCAAGTCTAAAATGAAAATGGTTTTCAAAGTTATGTATAAATCTTTAGAAACGGGTTGAAAGCTATAAGTTAAATCTTTGTTTTAAAGATTAGACGAGTTAATCCTAGTTGAAATGGAAATTGTTTGGAAAATCTATCAATAATCTTTGTGAAACTAGGTGAACTTTGTGAAATAAATCCTTTTTGTTGAAAGATTTGAAATGGTAATTTGTTTAAACCATTTAAAGAAAGGTTTTGGGTTTTTAAAAGTTGTGACTTAACTAAAATCCCAATATCCATATGTTTTTAAATATTGCGCTCACTATTCGGTTTAGCTGAGAGAGGACCTTGTGTCATATAACCCACTCCGAATAGTGATACGACGATAGCATTTGAAGATCGGTGTTGAAGACCAGTGTAACGACCCGTAAATTTTCGATAATTAAAATAGCTAATTTAATAAGATTTCGTGATTTAATGTTAGAAAAAAATTTGCAATTCGTTGGATAACTGGAATGAAGTGCAACAATAATTATCCAAGTAATTATTTATAGATCGAATGGAGTTCCAATCTAATTGAATTAACTCAAACGTTATAACTTGGTTATAAGGGAATATATGGAAAAACAAATGTAAATAAGTGAATAAGAATTGTGAGTTATTTAGGTAGAAATACAAATTTTAATGGATTGGTTTCGAAGATTTGAATAGTAATAAGTATTGAAAAATAAATGCTACTTGGTGAATGCCTTTGCAATCAATAGTTGGATAGGATAATAAATGTTGAATTCATTGGGTATAATAGAGTAATTGATTGATAAGTAAAATCTATTTAAAATCAAATATTGAATATTGAATAGGTAAATTGTTTAAATTAAATATTTAAAACTTATTGAATAATTGAATAACTGTAAAATGAAAATAGGGTTCAAAGATGTGAATTGGTTTAAAGGTTAAATTTCATAAGTTCGTTTTGAATAGTTCAAAAGATAGTGATTTGAGAATAATCAAATTTGTTTAAATTTAATATTACAAATTTTTGAATAATTAAATTCTGAATTTGATATGACTAATTTGATATTGAAATTTAATATATGAAAATAGAGTGAATAATTGAAATTTGATTTAATATGATTCAAATTGGTTTCCAAAGTGAATGTAAGTTATATTGGGATTATAATAGAGTTAATAAGATTTTAAAATTGGAATTTATTGGATAATTGAATAACGGGTTTAATATGATTAAAAATGATTTGTAAAATTTTATATTAAAGTTAGAATGATGTTGTAGAACTTTTAAAATCGAATTAAAAGTAAATTTGTGAAAATTGAATATTTTAATATTTAATTGACGAGTTAAAATAGCCATTTTTCAAACAGTCTCGGATTTCGACGAATCTAGTTTCATCGGATCCGTAACGTGATATTATTGTAAGATTTCAAATTTCATGTCAATCGGATTTACCGTTTGTCCGGGGCAAGCCAAAACGCATAGAAATTTGTTTAATCAATTTAATTTAAATTTGATCGTTTATTTTCGTAACTCGCTCATACGATGGAATTAGCTTCCGAAACCTGTTCCATTGTGTCCGGAATGCGTGATAAACCCTAGGAACGTCAGTTACCGCGCGAAATTCGGAGTTTAGAAAAGCCGGATGGATAGTATTCGTCGTTTCCTATAAATAGCCCCTTTATTCTCAAATAAAAAAAGATGAAACTAGGGTTTCTATTCGTGGCCGCCATTAACTGAACCCACAGCCGAAATTTCATCTCCTTTTCCACTTAATCTCTCCCAATCTATAAGCATTTACCAAAAGTCTTCAACTAAAAAGTTGTAGCTAACATCGAGAGCTTCGAATCCGTACGGTTGAGATGGGATATGGTGGAGCGTAGAGGACCGGGAGGGGGCCGCGATGGCCGGCCGTTTGGCCTCGTTTTGCGCGTTGTGGAGAGAGCCGAGCATGGCTGGTCTCTGGCCGATGATAGCCTTCGACGTTGGCTTCGAAATGGGGGTCGCTGATCGAGTTGAAGATGCTTGTGTTGGGTGCGAGATTTAGGGTTAGGGCCGGCTCTATGGGTTCTTCGTGACCTGCATACGCGTTTGGGGAAGAAGCTTATCGCGCGGCCAGGATTCGATCCAGGGAAATCCTACGGCCAGAATTTGTAGGGTATGAATGTTAAAATAAAATTTGTATTATAGTTATATTTTAATTCGTGTAACTTTAAAATTTCATAACTTTGTCATACGAGGTCGAAAACGCACGAAACCAGTTGCAATGGAATCGTATGGACGAGCACTACGCTATGGTATTAGACTGGAGTCGTTTGGAGATAGAGAAAATTTTGAGTTAAATCGAACGTCGTTCGATTTGTTTTAAAATCGTAAAATCAAGGTGAGTGTTTTATAACGCTCACAACGTACTAAATATCTTAATGCTAGTTAAATTGGATATTATGAAGTGTTATGATTTATTTTATTTGTCGTTGTTTGATAAAATTTATTTGTCATATAGATTGTTATTTGAATTAAATGTTGAAAAATTAAATTGACAGTTAAATTGAAATTAAAATTGAATTGCGATTAAATTACCTAACATTGATAACTATGAAACTGCCATGAATTGTATTGTCTATTGGATGATGTATTTTGATGGATGTTATTGGTTGATATTTAAATGTTTGGATGTTTATTTTCTTATATATATTGTTATGCATACATATGACACTGTGATTGGTTTAGGTAATATATACTCATCCCTGACATTTAATTGAAATAAATAATTACTTGGCCATAGGATAGAAAATTATATACGGACACCGGATTGGCTAAATTGATAATTTTAAAAAAAAATCATCGATTTGAAATTTATTTAAATGTTTTGATTTAAAAGTTATAAATAGAAATCAATTTATAGAAATCGAATTTATCGAAAAAATTAAGTTTGGAATGGTGAAATAAAATTTGGTTAAAATAAATTGTTAAATAATATAAGTCGAGACTTTGAAATTTAAAAATTGGGATTCGATTAAATTTCGAAAATTGATTTGTTTAAAGATTTAACCTCAATTCGAGCTTTAAATATTACCAAGTAAAAGTGATATAAAAATGATATTTTGAAGTCGAGCTTGGAATTGAATCATATTTGAAATTTGGATTTAAACTCGAAAATTTATGGATAATTTTGTTAAGTGTTATAAATGGATATTTTGAAAACCAAGCTCTAAATCGATATAAATTGAAATTGAATTAATTGAAAGTGAATATAAAATTGAATAAATTTGAAGTCAAAGTTGACATTGATTTGAATCGAAATCGAAATCGAATCGGTAGAATGGAAATTGAAATTGATTTGAATTGGGAAGTTATAATGGAAATGGATTGGTTTTGGAGCTGTTTTATTTTGTTTTCCAAATTACTCGGTTATATAAACCATTTTGGATACTTAAACTATTTTAATCTATTTTAATCTACTTAACCCAATTTAAATTATTTTAAACTAAATTTATCTATTTCAAATCCATTTTAAGATTTTAAGTATTTTAACTATTTTAATAATATGAAACTACTTTTAAACTACTTAAAACTATTTTTCTAAAATTCTAAGCTGGTCAATAAGTGGATTGTTTATACTTAAATCTTGAATTTAAATACGAATTGAGTTAAATGAAGTTGCAACCTAAATTGAAATTCGAAATGATTTTGAAATCGAAATGAGATATTGATGCGAAAAATGATTTTTGAAACGAAATCTGACATTTTAATGGATACGATGATATTTGAAATGGATTTGATTTTTGAAGCGAATATGATATTTTGATATCAATTATGAATCGATTTGAAATGTAAAAGAGCCAACGGTGTAATAATACGTAGTTATTAAAGAGACCGGGATCGGATATGGACATACTCTCTGTCGATACCGAAAACCACTTTAATAACTATTATACGTGGAGTGTTGATCCAGAATTAAGTGGATGGTTTGGTGAACGCGTTGACTGAAGAAAGAGAATGATATTGGTTGACCCCTGACATGACTAAAACAGGAGCCGCGTCGGGCCATTGAGGTTCGCCACCTCTAGCGGACACACTTCTTCGATACCATATCTATTACATTTGTGATGCGATTTGGGTGCACCCCTTGATTTGGGAGTGTTATTTCGCGGTGTTGGGGTAGCTGCTGGCTATGCTCAACATCAGTCCGGATCACGCAACTACTAGTATCCTAGTTGGTATCGCCTCATGTACACTGTCATACTGATTATCCTATTCGCGACAACTACGTTTGGTTTTGTGTTATACCTATGGGGTACCCTCTGATAACCACCAGTTTACGGTGGGGCTTACGGTGCTGTATAGACTATGGCATTATAAAAATGTGTTAAGGGGTATTATGGTAACGCCTTAACTCTATTTTGATACTTTATATTACTGATAGACATTATCTACTTAGCGTACATTACTACATAGTAGATAGTTTAACGGATCCTTGAGAGATGGAAAATCCCGTAACATCTCTTAAGTTATTGCACGCACGTTGACACTGGATATGAGATGTCAAACCCCGTAAACATCTCTGACGCCGTTACACTCATATTTATTTACGATTGATTTAACTTACATGAGGATATTTTAGTCCTGACTCGAGTATTTTTTCTTTTCATTACGCTCGGGTCAGACCTGAGTTTTTCAGCTTATTGAAGATCTATTCTGGAGGACGAAGACGAAGATTTGGTATACTATTACTATTATTATCTTTGCATCATGTTGTCTGCTGCATTATTTTATTGTTCTGTTGTATATGTATAACTCTGATAAATGTTGTATAAATAATTGTCAAAGTATAGTAAACAGCTTCATGAACTGTTTATTTGACTATTATATTTTATCGTTCCGCTGCGAGATTCTGTGTTGTTTCATTTCCTTTTTTCTCTCTTTCTTTTCTTTTCTTATTTACCCCAATAACCATCTGCCCTTTTGAATGGTTTGGAATCGACATGTGTATTTGATCGTCGGTTTAAACTGTCCAGAAAGGCAGGTCGTTAGAGTTGGTATCAGAGCTTTGGTTTAGCGATAACCTTAGCTTTGTGGGGTCTGACTCTTTATAAACAGGGTAGTAATACCCTATGATGAGTCGTTGAGTGTACACATATGAGAGAGCGTATTTGTTAGTGATATAAAATGTTTTATATTGTGTCGGTTGATTTGTTGAGTGGCTTATGGATTCTGGTCAATACGAGTAATTAACGTCATTGATAGGGATCTCTAAACACTTAAACAGAACAATTCGACATAGTATTGTTTTGAAATTGGGTAGATGAAATAATTTTGCTCTAATTATATTTTGAATATAAAGAAAAAATTTCAAAAATTATTGTGACTTATCTATCTTACCTGGTTGTTAGGAATGAAAATATTGGTTATTATCATTAATTTGATATTGTAATTTAATAAATAAGGTGAATTACAAAATGAAAAATGATAAAACACTTATGAAATGTTTTAAGAAAGAAAATCCTATAAGAATATTTTATAAAGGTGACTTATAAATTAAAATAGATTTAAATTGGAAATATTGAATTTAAGACCTGGAGATTTTGAAAAATGGTTCTCAAAGTTTTGAAGAAACATATAGTAATATTAGTTGGAAACTGTTTATGGAAATATTTTGAAAGGATTTTTAAAAAGAAGGAATGAATTCAGTACTCCTCTCTTATGTCGCTGGAAAATAATTTCGGTGATGACTGCGCAGCATCATCGACGTTCATTTTCGAGTCTCAAAGTGGGGGAGACTTCAAAGAAGCTTTGCTTTTATCGAAATTATTTTTGGTAAATGGGTTTTGGTTTAAACTCCAAAGGTATGATTTGATATATATATATATATATATATATATATATATATATATAAAGAGAGATATAAGTATACATGTTATTTCAAACGATTTGAAAGAACCGGGCATTTAAAATTCTAAGTTATGTTAATTAGAAATTTTCAAAGTATTTGAATGAAATATGAATAACCAGAATTATAAAAGAGGATTAAGATATCTAAACTTATGTTTTGGGAAACTTTAGAGTTGTAGTGTACCTTTAAAGTTGAAAGGTAAAGAGCATTTAAATAAATTAAATTTGTGAGCATTCTAATTTAGTAAAATAAAATTCTATAAATTTGTATAATACCAAATTTGCATTCTAATAGCATATAATATGACTTACCAAATATTAAAAGTTAAAATGATGTTTTTGATATGTAATGAGATATTGTACAAATAAACAGAACTTGGAAGTAATTGAAGTATACAAGTGAGGAAAAACTCTAAAGGAATTGAAATATATGTAAATGGAAATTTGGTTGTGGAAATTTTTTAGTTATATACTTAGGTATATTCTGAAGTGATCAATGAAAAAATTTGAATAAATGAGTGAGCTTAAGGAAGTAAACAAATGAATTGCATATTATCTTGTAAATTGGTTATGAAATTAAATATAAATTGCATAGAATTTTTTTGAATTTGTAACCTTTAAGATAACTGTAAACTAAGAAATGTCATTTAGGAGAGGTTAGACTTTTATAGGATGATTAATAAACTAAAGTTCCGGTTAATAAAATGTTTCACAAATGAATTCGTTATTAACTGAAATTATGAAAATGCAATAAATGTAGACAAAGGAGTTCTTATAGCTAAGAATCAATTGGAAAATGAAATTGAATTTAATTAAATTATATAGAATGTTTAAAATGAACTTGAGTAAACAAATTCTTTGATAGGATGTTTAAGAAAGGATAATGTTAAAGAACATGCTATGTAAAGAAATAGATATTAACTAAATAATGGATTGTGAATAATTAATTGTAAATAAAATGAAAGTCAATAAAATAATTTAATATAAATAAATTGGATAGAAATCCATTGGAAGGTAATACGTGAGATTGTACGTATATTATTTTATTCGCATAACGATTTGATCCAAATTCGAGCACAAAATTTCGAGATGATTTATATCGATCCAAGTAAGGATTTTTTCACTCGATTTTCGACGGCGAACCCTAGATATGGATTTTTAATTTGATTCTGGAATTCTCTATCATAGTATATGGCTATGCAAGGAGAGTAACAGTTTCCAATCAAGGAACCAAATCTGAGTCCGCACTAGAGAGTCGTGTGAACGATACTAGTTTGGAAGTGAAATTGTGTGATCGAATAAGCGATTAGATTTGATATTGCTCACGGATGATATATGTACGGCTTATGAACTTAATTAAAGTTAATATTGGAAATCTAAGATGCCAAATATATAAAATGATTCTTTTAAAATTATATAACAGGATATATATATATATAAAAAAAAAGAGATAAACCAAATTGAATGTAAAATTAATAATTTGGTTATGTTGGGTATGATTTGGTTGTTATATGATTGTTAGTTGATTGTATATAATTCATTAAGTGTAAATTGAAAGCTATAAATCATTGAAATCAAATTGGAAGTTAAATGAATTTAAATAGAATTTAATTTTATTCAAATTGGAAGTGAACTAATGTAAATATAAATTAGTGAATGTTAACTAATTGAATTGAGAATGAATGTTAGTAAAATCCAACGTTAATGAAGCAACTGTGATTAAAATTGAAACCCAAGTCAATAAATATTAATGAGAAGTGAATTTATATTGATTGATTATGGATTTGTTGGATGATAGTTGGATGATAATTGATTTGGTGGATGCATTTGTTGTTTTGTTGCATTTGCAATGTTGGCGCATGTAGTTGTTATGTTGCTATATGGTGTATATCGATATTATTTTCATATATGCATGTTTCACATGGTTTGTTGAGTGTTTAGTAGGTGCGGATTGCGCTTGCTTCGCATTTGGAGCTCGCTTTCGCGCTATATTAGTCGTATATGCTCGCTAACAATATATAAGGTACATATCTCGGATTACATACCGTACTTTTACACTTTTTTCCCTGCGGGATGCCTCATCACTTGATGAGATGTATATTTGTGATATATATACTGTCATTTTTTTTTCGGATCGAGCCGCGCAAAGGAGACTCTGCCGAATTTTTTCGTAAATCCGGGTGTTAGAATTTTTTTCAAGTTTTAAAATTTTATAACTTGTTTTGATAACTAACTCGTAAACTTCATAGACTAATCGGAGTAGCGTAGTGGAAGCGTAGTTATGACTTTATAAATGGAATTTCATTGTTTTATAAGTTGGTAACTTTGAATAAAATATATCTAATGTTGAATTCTATACTTAGTTCCTTTTTCCTTCTTTTTTCCTTTTTGAGGACGAAAAGTTTTGAGTGGGGGAGAGTGTAACGACCCGTAAATTTTTGATAATTAAAATAGCTAATTTAATAAGATTTCGTGATTTAATGTTAGAAAAAAATTTGCAATTCGTTGGATAACTGGAATGAAGTGCAACAATAATTATCCAAGTAATTATTTATAGATCGAATGGAGTTCCAATCTAATTGAATTAACTCAAATGTTATAACTTGGTTATAAGGGAATATATGGAAAAACAAATGTAAATAAGTGAATAAGAATTGTGAGTTATTTAGGTAGAAATACAAATTTTAATAGGTTGGTTTCGAAGATTTGAATAGTAATAAGTATTGAAAAATAAATGCTACTTGGTGAATGCCTTTGCAATCAATAGTTGGATAGGATAATAAATGTTGAATTCATTGGGTATAATAGAGTAATTGATTGATAAGTAAAATCTATTTAAAATCAAATATTGAATATTGAATAGGTAAATTGTTTAAATTAAATATTTAAAACTTATTGAATAATTGAATAACTGTAAAATGAAAATAGGGTTCTAAGATGTGAATTGAAGGTTAAATTTTATAAGTTCATTTTGAATAGTTCAAAAGATAGTGATTTGAGAATAATCAAATTTGTTTAAATTTAATATTACAAATGTTTGAATAATTAAATTCCGAATTTGATATGATTAATTTGATATTGAAATTTAATATATGAAAATAGAGTGAATAATTGAAATTTGATTTAATATGATTCAAATTGGTTTCCAAAGTGAATGTAAGTTATATTGGAATTATAATAGAGTTAATAAGATTTTAAAATTGGAATTTATTGGATAATTGAATAACGGGTTTAATATGATTAAAAATGATTTGTAAAATTTTATTTTATCATATTAAAGTTAGAATGATGTTGTAGAACTTTTAAAATCGAATTAAAAGTAAATTTGTGAAAATTGAATATTTTAATATTTAATTGACGAGTTAAAATAGCCATTTTTCAAACAGTCTCGGATTTCGACGAAACCAGTTTCATCGCATCCGTAACGTGATATTATTGTAAGATTTAAAATTTCATGTCAATCGGATTTACCATTTGTCCGGGGCAAGCCAAAAGCATAGAAATTTGTTTAATCAGTTTAATTTAAATTTGATCGTTTATTTCCGTAACTCGCGCATACGATGGAATTAGCTTCCGAAACCTATTCCATTGTGTCCGAAACGCGGGATAAACCCTAGGAACGTCAGTTACCGCGCGAAATTTGGAGATTGGAAAATCCGGATGGATAGTATTCGTCGTTTCCTATAAATAGCCCCTTTATTCTCAAATAAAAAAAAACTAGGGTTTCTATTCGTGGCAGCCATTAACTGTACCCACGGCCGAAATTTCATCTCCTTTTCCACTTAATCTCTCCCAATCTATAAGCAATTACCAAAAGTCTTCAACTAAAAAGTTGTAGCTAACATCGAGAGCTTCGAATCCATACGGTTGAGATGGGATATGGTGGAGCGTAGAGGACCGGGAGGAGCCACGATGGCCGGCCGTTTGGCCTCGTTTTGCGCGCTGTGGAGAGAGTCGAGCATGGCCGGTCTCTGGCTGATGATAGCCTTCGACGTTGGCTTCGAAACGGGGGTCGCTGATCGAATTGAAGATGCTTGTATTGGGTGCGAGATTTAGGGTTAGGGCCGGCTCTATGGGTTCTTCGTGACATGCATACGCGTTTGGGGAAGAAGCTTATCGCGCGGCCATGATTCGATCCAGGGAAATCCTACGGCCAGAATTTGTAGGGTATGAATGTTAAAATAAAATTTGTATTATAGTTATATTTTAATTCGTGTAACTTTAAAATTTCATAACTTTGTCATACGAGGTCGAAAACGCACGAAACCAGTTGCGATGGAATCGTATGGACGAGCACTACGCTATGGAATTAGACTAGAGTCGTTTGGAGCTAGAGAAAATTTTGAGTTAAATCGAACGTCGTTCGATTTGTTTTAAAATCGTAAAATCAAGGTGAGTGTTTTATAACGCTCACAACGTACTAAATATCTTTATGCTAGTTAAATTGGATATTATGAAGTGTTATGAGTTTTTTTTATTTGTCGTTGTTTGATAAAATTTATTTGTCATATAGATTGTTATATGAATTAAATTTTGAAAAATTAAATTGACAGTTAAATTGAAATTAAAATTGAATTGCGATTAAATTACCTAACATTGATAACTATGAAACTGCCATGAATTGTATTGTCTGTTGGATGATGTATTTTGATGGATGTTATTGGTTGATATTTAAATGTTTGGATGTTTATTTGCTTATATATATTGTTATGCATACATATGACATTGTGATTGGTTTAGGTAATATATACTCATCCCTGACATTTAATTGAAATAAATAATTACTTGGCCATAGGATAGAAAATTATATACGGACATCGAATTGGCTAAATTAATAATTTTAAAAAAATCGTCGATTTGAAATTTATTTAAATGTTTTGATTTAAAAGTTATAAATAGAAATCAATTTATAGAAATCGAATTTATCGAAAAAAATTGAGTTTGGAATGTTGAAATAAAATTTGGTTAAAATAAATTGTTAAATAATATAAGTCGAGACTTTGAAATTTAAAAATTGGGATTCGATTAAATTTCGAAAATTGATTTGTTTAAAGATTTAACCTTAATTCGAGCTTTGAATATTACCAAGTAAAAGTGATATAAAAATGATATTTTGAAGTCGAGCTTGGAATTGAATCATATTTGAAATTTGGATTTAAACTCGAAAATTTATGGATAATTTTGTTAAGTGTTATAAATGGATATTTTGAAAACCAAGCTCTAAATCGATATAAATTGAAATTGAACTAATTGAAAGTGAATATAAAATTGAATAAATTTGAAGTCAAAGTTGACATTGATTTGAATCGAAATCGAAATTGAATCGGTAGAATGGAAATTGAAATTGATTTGAATTGGGAAGTTATAATGGAAATGGATTGGTTTTGGAGCTGTTTTATTTTGTTTTCCAAATTACTCGGTTATATAAACCATTTTGGATACTTAAACTGTTTTAATCTATTTTAATCTACTTAACCCAATTTAAATTATTTTAAACTAAATTTATCTATTTCAAATCCATTTTAAGATTTTAAGTATTTTAACTATTTTATTTATTTAAAACTACTTTTAAACTACTTAAAGCTATTTTTCTAAAATTCTAAGCTGGTCAATAAGTGGATTGTTTATACTTAAATCTTGAATTTAAATACGAATTGAGTTAAATGAAGTTGCAACCTAAATTGAGATTCGAAATGATTTTGAAATCGAAATGAGATATTGATGCGAAAAATGATTTTTGAAAAGGAATCTGACATTTTAATGGATACAATGATATTTGGAATGGATTTGATTTTTGAAGCGAATATGATATTTTGATATCAATTATGAATCGATTTGAAATGTAAAAGAGCCAACGGTGTAATAATACATAGTTATTAAAGAGACCGGGATCGGATATGGACATACTCTCTGTCGATACCGAAAACCACTTTAATAACTATTATACGTGGAGTGTTGATCCAGAATGAAGTGGATGGTTTGGTGAACGCGTTGACTGAAGAAAGAGAACGATATTGGTTGACCCCTGACATGACTAAAACAGGAGCCGCGTCGGGCCATTGAGGTTCGCCACCTCTAGCGGACACACTTCTTCGATACCATACCTATTACATTTGTGATGCGATTTGGGTGCACCCCTTGATTGGGAGTGTTGTTTCGCGGTGTTGGGGTAGCTGCTGGCTATGCTCAACATCAGTCCGGATCACGCAACTACTAGTATCCTAGTTGGTATCGCCTCATGTACCTTGTCATACTGATTATCCTATTCGCGACAACTATGTTTGGTTTTGTGTTATACCTATGGGGTACCCTCTGATAACCACCAGTTTACGGTGGGGCTTACGGTGCTGTATAGACTATGGCATTATAAAAATGCGTTAAGAGGGATTATGGTAACGCCTTAACGCTATTTTGATACTTTATATTACTGATAGACATTATCTACTTAGCGTACATTACTACATAGTAGATAGTTTAACGGATCCTTAAGAGATGGAAAATATCGTAACATCTCTTAAGTTATTGCACGCACGTTGACACTGGATATGAGATGTCAAACCCCGTAAACATCTCTGATGCCGTTACACTCATATTTATTTACGATTGATTTAACTTACATGGGGATATTTTAGTCCTGACTCGAGTGTTTTGTCTTTTCATTACGCTCGGGTAAGACCTGAGTTTTTCAGCTTATTGAAGATCTATTCTGGAGGACGAAGACGAAGATTTGGTATACTATTACTATTATTATCTTTGCATCATGTTGTCTGCTGCATTATTTTATTGTTCTGTTGTATATGTATAACTCTGATAAATGTTGTATAAATAATTGTCAAAGTATAGTAAACAGCTTCATGAACTGTTTATTTGACTATTATATTTTATCGTTCCGCTGCGAGATTCTGTGTTGTTTCATTTCCTTTTCTCTCTCTTTCTTTTCTTTTCTTATTTACCCTAATAACCATCTGCCCTTTTGAATGGTTTGGAATCGACATGTGTATTTGATCGTCGGTTTAAACTGTCCAGAAAGGCGGGTCGTTAGAACTAGGTATTTGCGAGGACGATAGGACTGCACTGAGTAGCTACGGTATAGAGATTCCCTAAGTGATGGGAAGTCCGATCGGAATTGTGAATGCTCGGATTGCAAGGGCTTCTTCGAAAGTGCCTTCAGTTCTGTTCGAACCCGGAACAGACTTGTATGGTTGTATGTCTGACACTACACTTTGAGATATTAAACTAATCTCTATGAAATACATTTCTGTTTGGTGGCGGAGAATTTATTCTCTTAGCTTAACACCCTTCTCTAAGACGTACGTGCTCAGATGTTATGCAGTTGATAGTTATCAATGATATACTCCCAAATTTGGTAGTGTGGCATGCTGATTGTTGTTGTGTATCATTTGTTGATCAAAGCATGGCTTTTGTATAAAGCGTAGCTTTGTGGACGAGACTGCATCGGGACCTCACACCCCAAAAATCGTCAAAACAGGAAAGATGCGGCAAGGTTATGAGGGTCGCTCCCTTAGGGTGTATCATTCTCTTTTGGAAAAGGGTGGTATCATGGTATGGAGCCCAAATACTTAACTCATGTGGTCACTGCAAATCTATTACTTTGTGATTGCTTTGTGGTTGTTGGATTAGAGGTACCTTGGATGAAGGTCCCAAAGGACCAGGGGATAGCATGCTCGAGTAGTAGTTACCTAGTTACAGAGGTAACCCGACCTTGTGTTGGCAGAGATCCGGGTAGGTTCTCGGGACGTCCCGCCAGAGGCGTACCCATGGACCGTAGGAAGTTTCTTAGCCTGACCATTTGTTGGAAATCCAAACAAAACAATACGCGCCCTGTACGGTTTTAGTTGTGTAACCTACCATGGAATGTGGTGGTAACTTGCTATTGAACATGGTAGCTATAGTAGGCATAAGTGCGAAATGCCTATGCTGGCTAAGATTAATATTATACTTTTGCAATGGTTTTCTACACTATGCACTAGTAATAATATCAAAGAAATTTTTCTCGTATCAAGCATATTTGACTATCATAAGGAGAAATCTCCTCCAATTCTGCTTTTGCATTGTGTGTGTGGTGGGAGGCCTTATGGTAGTTTCATTTTCTAAAAGCATTGTGGGTTTATATTTTAAAATTCTTTGTTGTTCGTTTTAAAGATAATATCTGTTTTTTTTACTCGTACCAGTCCCACGACTGACCTGGAGTTTATTGTTCCTTTTCTAAACTCTGGGTGCCTACAATTTTCCCACACGGGCAGTCTAGAGTTGGGTTTTTTTTTCCAGATAATCGAATAGTAGGTGTAGATTCGATAGCTTTCAGCCTTAGGATTTGGAATCGCAATTGGATCGAGTTGCTTCACTTCATCTTGATTGGGAGTTCGAGCTACTTCTGCATTGGTGCTTTGAGGTTGGAGTTACAGTTCTGGACTCTATCTCTCTTTCTCTCTTGAAGACCATATTGGAGATATTGTTCCGCTGCTGGCATTATCTTTTCTTTCCGTTGTTATTGTCTTGTATCATATCTCTGATGTATATTAATATTCATTGTATCATCATTGTATCTGGATATTGTGTCAAAAGTTGTATATTGATTTATTCTTTTTCCTTCCGCTGTGTTATTTTACTTAATGTGTTATAAGCTCCGGCAAACCAGATTCAACGTTTGGATCTGCGGGATTTGAATACGAGTGTCGTATTCGGTGCCGATTTTCGAAGGTCGAGTCATGGTCGTTAGAGTAAATCTGCTATTTGTGATTTCATAACAGCTAAGCCACTTGTACATGTACGAGATTGCAAATGGTCCTCATGCATTCTCTGAGATGGCGATAAGCCGCCATAACAAACAACCTAGAAACTCACTCGAACTTGAAATCTGGCATTAATGATACTAACTCGCCCCCTCCCCAGGCACACACAATTTTCCTCGAACGACACTCGACCACGAACGGTCACAATTCGCCTCGAACGACACCCCACCGTGAACGGTTACAATTCGCCTCAGACGGCACCCGACCGTGAATGGTCATATACCACACCGAATGACATACGATCTCAAATGATCGTTATTCGCAGTCAGGTAAGATTGTCAATCTCTTTGTAGGTCATTGATAAGATATGAACATCCAGCTTATGACATTACAAAACACACTTTCCTATCGCAAAGCATGTTTTGGAGAGCAAATGTTATCCTGCCTTTTAGCAAGGCTGTGATACCAAAAGATTAACTGGAAGCTAAAGGCAGTTCTCCTCGATTGCTAGTTATATACAGGTCAGCTATGGATGTTAGTAAATTTTTGACCGAGTCTAGATCAAGCTACAATTGATACGACACAACAAGCAAAGCCACGGAAGCCAACGTTCCAAATTTCAAGTCAATTCGAGTTTGTGTGCTTAAGATATTGATCAATCACGGTTGAGAAATCCAACTCTATTCGTATCCATGCACTTCGCATCCATCCAACCATCATTCGTATCCATCAAAAGGGCAACCTGCTTCGTATCGATCTTGCTCGAATCCATCCTAAAACAAGCCTTAATTGTATCCATCAAATGTATTGGTTCATATCCATCAACGTGCACTGCTGTTCGTATCCATCAACATGCACTGCGGTTCGTATCCATCAAGATTACCGCTTCTTATCCATAAATGGCTTGAATTTTGTATCGATCCCCATCAACGAAATCGATATGAAACGCATCTGAATTATCGATACAAACAAAGTCACATACATGGATATGAGACAATATATAGGCAGAGCGATACGAAATGGCCTATGATCATCGATACGAACAGAGCAGTGATCATCGATGCGAACAGAGCAGTGGGTCAATACGAACAAGGATAAACCCTAGTCGATACAAACAAGGCGCATCCACAGGAAAGACACTATCGTTCGGCACGAAATGTGGATCGATCCTAAAAGCAAACGGCATGTCATCAGACATCACATGCAGGGTTATCGATGTGAGATCATCGATACAAACAACATGGATATGAACAAAACAACAACCGAAAAATCCAAATTTGCATCGATCATAACACACAATCTACAAATCCAAATGTCACCAAATTTTCACAGGAGCTTATGTACAACCTAAAGAATGTTCATGCTAATTTTTGACTCGATTGGATCAAATCTTGATCGATACGAAATTCATTCGTATCGATCACGGACCGAGTGCGAATGACGTGGATCAATCCTGTGGGCCCAATCGCATGCCAGAAGAGGTCTCTCGATATCTAAGTGAGATATTTGCATCCTACACCTATAAATAGCAGTCCAAGAGCTTCAAAAAGGGGACTTTTTGGCTCTTCTACGTCCAAACTCTGCTGAGATTAATCTTGTACTTTCATTCTACTACTGTAACTCATTGCAACCAGCGAACAAAGATCAATAAAAGTCAGCCATTTCATAGTAGACGTATGAAAAACACCAAATCACTCTAAATCTATGTGCTTCTGTGTGATTCTTTTTAATTTTTGAGTGTTCTTCACATTTATTTTCTCTACATATTTTTTATTTGTGATTTGTGATTGTAAACGGTGCTTTCATCAACAATTGGGTGTTTGTGACCATTTTTGGCGAAAACAAAAACACTGGCTCCACACAATTGATCAAATAGGTCATCAATTCTCGATGAATGATACTTATTCTTTATCCTCTCTCGTTCAGCTTACGATAGTCGATACACACCCTCAATGACCCATCCGATTTCTTCATGAACACTACGGCCGCTCCCTAAGGCGAACTGCTTGGTCTAATAAAATTCCTTCCTTCTAGATCCACTAGTTGCACCTTCAATTCCTACATCTCAGTAGGTGTCATCTTGCTAGGTGGCCTACTCACAGGTTTAGCTCCTGGCACAAGATCTATCTGAAACTCAACAGCTCGTTTTGGTGGTATTCCTATGGCTGGCTCAAAGACATCTACATACTCTTTTACTACTCGAACATGGCTTAGCTCTTCTTCACTTCCATTGCACTTAACAAAGCACAACTACCTAAAATATCCCCATCCTAGCAAAATATCACGTTGTCTTAGTGATATCTCCCCATCCTAGCAAAATATCCCAACCCCATACCCAAAATGATTCTGAAATCTATGAAATCGAAAACATACAGACTGCATGCAAACTTATGACCTAACAAATCAAGTTCTAACAGGTCACAACTCATCCCCAGAGTTGCATACCCTCCTATTGGAATCGCAACCCTTAAAGAAGTAACATGGTAAGTGGGTTCTAGGATAACCCATCATCCAAACACTGGGATATAAATGAATGTGACGCACCGACATTAAATAGTATCCTAACCGTATACTCTGAATCAAAAACATATCTTCCATCACAGTCTTTCCTTTTGCAGCTGCAATTGGCTTAGCAGATGATCCAATAGCAAAACATTTCCCTTATCCGCCCTAACTGGTTCTGGACACTGGTTCTTATAATACCCAACTTGATCACAGTTGAAACACTTCACATTCTTCTTGTCTACAGCCTTCTTTCCCTTGCCTAACCGGCACTCATTTGCATAATGACCGTTCTTGTCACACTTGTAGCAAACTAAATCAGCCTTTTTCTTTTTGGTAGCATATCCCTTCTGGGCTCCCTTCTTCTTAAAGAATTTTCTTTTCTTCCCTTGAGAACCCTGAGTTTCAACTGGCTTCTCTCTAGCACAAAAACCAAGCATCTTCTCATAGTGAATTGCCATCTCCAAAAATACATTATAAGCATCATGGATATGTGTCAGGGTCGCCCTAATGAGCTCATGCCTCAAACCTCGAATAAACCTCTCATCTCTCCTGTTGTTAGTGTTAATAGTAGCATATCCATATCGAGATAGCTCATCAAATATGATGGCATACTCGATAACCGATAACTCTCCCTGAACTAGATCCTTAAACTTCCTCATTAACGCCGACTTAGCAACTACAGATAGAAAACCTCTGTTCAAATCTCCTTCTAAAATCAGCCCATGTCAACTCTTCCTCCAGAACCCTAGCAGTAACACTGTTCCACCAATGAAGTGCTAGCCCTTGCAACTGTCTAGAAGCCAACCTTTTTTTTCCTCATCATCCAATCCCAAATCAGCAATGATATGCTTATAATGCAACAGGCAATTCTCAACTTCTACAGCATCCTCCGTCCCTATAAATGGCTTGCCACCAAGACTGGTGTAATCTATGCTCAACTAAGCATAGTTATTCCCAACTGAAGCCACATGTTTAGCTCCTGCAACATTCCCAGCAACTCCAGTAGCAGATCCTACTTACATCACATTTACGAAGAACTGATACATTTCCCCCATATCTACTGGTGGATCTCCAGCACCTACGTTGGCATAGGCATTTTGGTTAGCATTAGCCTGTCGACATTGGTTCCTCCTGGTATTAGGTCAAGCATTTCCGTTAGTTGTGGTGTTTCCTCCACCGAGATTTCCTCTTCCGTTTTCTGCTTCCATATCATCTTTCTCATAAATACATATACGAGCCTTAGTAAGATACAAAAGAATGGTCTAAGAGAGGGGGGAGTACATACTTATTTATCTATATATCAAATACAAGTACGTTGCTATAGCGTTATCCCAACTCCGATCGTATTTCTGATTCATTGGATTATGTTTGAAAAAGCATTTAGGTTTAATTTCTTTTAAAATTTCATAAACCTATGCTCTGATACCAACTATTAAAACCACTCTATTTAGAGGTCCAAAACTAATGGTTATGGATGCTGCAGTCATCCATAGTTATTAATCCTCAGTGACCAAATACATCGGTGTTAAATTCATTAAAGACGAAACACATGAATATGGAAAAATTTAAAACATCAAACATGATCACATTCCATTTCAAAATATTTCCAATTCATTACATAATCCCACAATCATTAACCATGTTCAAAGAAAATATATTTATTACAATATACGCCAAGAGAGACATAAGAAGATGCCCCCATGGATGATCTGAGTATATATAGCCAATATAACAACTTTGCCATTACAAACAACACAATGGAATCAAATAAAAGAGAATTCTATATATCTATCATGCCTCCTGCACATCTCCGGATGCTTTGTTCATCTCATAAGGTACCTAAAAACCTCAACTCTCAAACTACTCAAAATCATTTGAGTACCCAAGATTTTAATGGGAAAACATAAACTTCGAGTTAGACATAAAGCCTGGTATGAATAATAATTTACCATCTCAAACCCTTTAGATATCTAGTGAGATCACGTCACTTAGAGAAAACGGTTTTCCCCGCACTAGTATCTTAAAAACTTTATAAAACCATATGCTATGATCCTACATCCACAATGGTTAAAATAATTCAGAACAATATGATATGATTATATGCAAAACAAATGAATCAATTTTGGATTACCCATTCCCATTCAATTTGGCTATCTGTCTCAGTTATAGTTTCTAGGATTACTATTAACCTAATAGTTTTCATGGGCTGACTAATAATTGGTAAAATGTTTAAGGACTCCCTGTCCAATTACATAGTTTTCATGGGATCACTATGAACCTATTAGTAACTCCAATATCTTTACGCTTATCCTAGTTTTCATGGGTTGACTAGGAATCTATTGGTAACTCCAATATCTTTCCTTCTTATCCTAGTTTTCATGGGCTGATTAGGAACCTATTGACATCTGTCTATATCATAATCCAGATATAGTTTTCAAGGGTTCATTATAAACCTATTGGCCCTTCCAATCTCAGATCATAGTTTTCATGCGCTAACTATGAACCTGTCTTTCTGACATCTTCAATTATACGTAATTTTCATAGGCTTACTATGAACCTATTGGCCCCTGCCAATATTTTTTCCTATACACTGTTTTCATGGGCTTACTGTGAACCTATTGGCCCTTCCTTTACTAGTCTAGCATCCTATATTCTGTTCTTCCTGACCTCTTAGATACAATTCTACTCATTCAAGAGTTAACTTAATTTATATTCACCACTGGGTCAACCTAGCTAGTTATTCTGCCCTTCCTCAAAATATATTTGTGGGTCCATTACAATGTGAATGTACACATATATGAAGAAGCAAACAAAATAACTTGGTTAGTCCCTTTAAGCCTTTTTAGTCAAAGAAAACTTCTTCAAAACACTTTATTTATTTATGCCATGGTTTTCATTTAAAATGAGATTGGGTTATTTGTTTTGAAAACTAAGGCCGTGGAAACATTCAAAACCTTGCTTTCGACCTCACTGGAAAACCTCCATCGAAAGGATATAAATCATTTTTCAAAACATCAGGCCTCTCCTTTCGAAACACTTTAAAACTTCTCTTTCAAAATCTTTCGAACGTATTAAAGTATTACTTATTATCTTTTAGAACCATAGCTTCGAAAACATTGAAAGTATCCCTTTCGAAACCTATGGAAGTATTCCTTCTGAAACCATTGAAAGTCCCCCCTTCAAAACCATTGAAAGTACCCATTTCGAAACCATTGAAAGCCCCCCTTTGAAACGATTAGGTTTATATAAAAATATCATTTGGTTCAAAGTGAATCTAAATGAAAGTATCTCTTCCAAAACCATTCTTTATCATATAAAAGTATTGAGGAAAACTTGATGGCGTTGGCACCATCCTTTCCAAAAGCTTCAAATCATTTAAACAAAACATTAAAGGATAGCGTCGAAACCCTTGGGACCTTTTGAAAGCATTTAGGATATGGCTTGAAACATCTTTAAAACAAGATTACCCTTCGAAGGCATTGGTGACTTCAATACAATCGAAAGGCAAAGAACGACAGCAGGGCTTCAACCAGGTCGGAACCCTTCTTTCGAAAGCATTATTTTATAAGTAAAGAAACCCATATTCTTTAAAACATAAGATGGAAACCCCTTTGAAAGATTTTATAAAATTTCTTTCGAAACATATGCTTCGACTCCTTTAAAAGCTTTAATAAAACAAAGGTAGGCACTTTACTTTTTTAAAACAAACAAAGGTATCGACCCCATCGGAAGCAATGCTTTGGCCACCATGCCTTCCGCCTTTCCTCCAATCCACTACATACCATCTAAATGATAACTTGTGTATTGGTTTCAGCTAAGT
Organism: Allium cepa; assembly: GCA_030765085.1. NCBI lineage: Eukaryota > Viridiplantae > Streptophyta > Magnoliopsida > Asparagales > Amaryllidaceae > Allium > Allium cepa. The sequence goes on from CM060929.1 coordinate 569,332,387, forward strand.
GGGGTTTCGACTTAATTGAAGGCGGAAGCTCTAAGTTGAAAGGTACTTCTAAAGAAGGAGGAACCAACTTTTCTGGGTAAAAACTGATTAATACCAATTGAGGCAAATATATTCTAACTAACCTGCCATGTGTAAACACAAGATTAGTTGCCTTAACTTTTCAAATTTTTTACAAGATACTGGTGCTAATTTTGGATCTAAACCATGGTTAAGTTAGCAAATAAGCCCTTCATTAAGCAAAGCACATATTGAAAATAAGTTTTTCTAAAATATTTTAATTTGCATAGAAAATCACTTGGGAAAAATACCCAAAATTTATGGAAATTCACTTTAATCATGTTATCTAACATATCAAAATTTCAGACCCAAATTCTCAATATAATTCTAAAATAAATTTATAAATCCAATTAACCAGAAAATTCGTAGTAATCTTTCCATAGCTTAGAAAATTATCGAAATTAAAACCCAACTCCAAAATCATGTTTTACATAACATAAAATTTTCAGGGGCATTTAAGCATCAATATCAATCGGTGTTTCCATAAACTGAATATAATCTTGTTTAAACATTCTTGTTTAAATCAAACAAATTATAATTCAAGAGTATCATCATCCAAATCATCATAAAAATGAATTTACCCTTAAATCTGTAAACATATGATTATAAAAAAATAGATATAAATGAATATTATTCAGCTTGATTAAGATAAGGAAATTGGATTAAGATTAAGATTTATTTCCCTAGCTTTAATTCTTAACTTGATTTGAATTCTCTTCTCTTTCCTCTTTGTGGCCGGCTCCTCTTCTTTTACAATTTTTGTTTTTCTTTTCAAAATGACATGAATGGGAAATGAAATGGTAAGGAACGACAATATATAAGGGTAAGGGTTGTGTGCGAGAAATTCCCATTATACACTTATGTAAATTAATTAACCTAAAAATCTATTCTTAAGCCCATTTAATTAGTTAATTAAGCACGATATTAATCATACTTATTCAAATCTCAATCCCCTTATCACTTAATATTCATTATTCTATTTAATTTGTCTAATTAAATATCCTTAATGATGTTATAAAAATTAGGGGTGTTACAACAAAGCTCGAAATGTGATTTTTGAGGTTTTATGTGTTTGCGAATACATGCGTGCATATGCATGCATGAGCATTAGTTAAGTACTATAGTAACTATTGACCTTATTATAGTATTTTCAAAATATACCATTAATTGCTACTTGGTTTGGAAATGGTTTTCGATTTGGAAAATGATTTTCAACCCGACTTTTTGGATTTTCTATGATATTTTATTTAAAACAAGTTTTTATGCTTCTCTATTTTACTTTTAATTTCTTTTATTATTCTTTTCTAATTTATGTAAATATAAGTAAATGTTTTAATATTATTTTGAAAAACATCTATTTTTATGGAAATATAATAATAAATGTTTATTTTAAAGGAAATGAAAAAGAGTTTATCCTTATTTTAAAGTGATTTTTGTTTCTAAAGCGAGATAGAAATATTTTACAATAAATATTCATGAAACATTTTATATAAAAATGTTGTAACAACAGAAGAAATTTATAAAGGGTATTTTATAAAGGAAGAAAGATTTATAAGCCATATTTTATTAAAAAAAAGGATAGGTTTCTAAATGGTATTTTATAAAGGGTAAATATTATCGTTTGATAATTGAAGTAATAAATCATGTTGGTGAATTTATTGTAATATATTGAATGATCGTGTTATGGAAACTATTTGAGCTTCATAGTTGTATTTAGAGTTTGGTTTTATATGTAGGGTTGTTTTATGAAATAAGCTTTATAATTATATTTGAAAATTTGTAAAATGGAGTTTTATAAAAAAAGTTTTAGATAAATTTGGGGATTTATAAAATGAGTTTTATAAATGATATTTTGTAAAGAAGTTTTATAAAAGAGTTTTATAAACCGTATAAACGATGTCTATTATTATTCGAGCTTTTAACCCAATAGAACTGAATGGAAGTTAGAACATCTACGTCATGTCGAAACGACTCAAGAATCAACCAGAAGAATCAGAAGAAGGAACTAAGAAAGACACAAGAGGAAAAAGGCAAAAATTGCCTAAGGTGATGGATCGCTAGTGATCCATCACCTATGGGTCGCTAGCGATCCATAAACAGTGCTTTTAGGTCATCCATTTTTTTGCATTATGAAGCATTGTCTTTTCTTCGCACGCCTGCAAAATTTCATGATGTTCCAAGCAAGCTAGATCGAGAAGTCGACATTCATCTAATTCTAGCAATAGTTCAATGCAACTAGTACATGAAACATCATCAAAAAAAGCATCTAGTAATGAAATTACATAGAAAGAATCTATGCAAGCCATGAACACGATCTAATTAAGACGAGCTAAAAATGTTCTAACTTCATGGATCGCCAGGGATCCATCATATTGGGTCAGTTCACTACAATACTTTTGGAGCATCTTCGTACCTTCGAATGTAAGTCTCTAGCAAAGCGGCTTTGGCCCAAGTGCTCTCCAGCCCCAATAAATACGATCCAACTTGCAACATAAATAGGATCCTCTGGACTGGCTATTGAAACCCTGCAGAAACGATTCTTCACTCTTCTCCTCCCACACAACAGCCATCTAAAGGGTTCACTGTGATTCTCCAATGACTCTAACACTAGTGACTTGATCTAACTTACAAGATCCAATCAAACTTTAATCAGATTCAACTTGTACTTGCATTCAGTTCGTAACAAAAGTAATAAAGTGGATGTAGGCTTTATTAACTGCCGAACCACTATAAAAATCTTCTTGTCTTTTTACTATTTCTGCTCATTTTACGTTTATTTTTTATATTATTGCTCTGTAAGAACAAGGCTAGAGCTTTCACACTCAATCTAGATTGTTGATCCATTTTTAGGTTAACATTTTGGTGCTTTCACTGAGAAAACTGAACTCAGGCTTAGATCTAGCTATCTAATTTTGATCAGATAGGTTCAGAAGTTAGATCCTCAATCTATGCTTAGAAAATTTGCTGTTGAGAATCAATGGCACCGGGAAGAAAGAGAACTACTTTCGGAAGATCCATAAGAGCTACCACTACTGGAGAAGAAACAAATCCTTCGCAAATTGAAGTCAATAACCCCAACAATCTACAGTTAGGAGCTAACTCCGAAAATCAGGTTCCAAGGTCCTTTATTTCTCTTGAAGTTTTCACTAGATGTGAATTAAATAAAATGGTTGACAAAATTAATTAGAAGATGAAAAGCAGCCAAAGGGCTCGCTTGGACAAATTGAACAGCCTATTGACCTTACAGTCACATGCTGCTCCAAGAACAGTGACAGAGCCCACGACTACTATAGAATATGAAAATTCTTCTGTCTTTGGCCTAAAAAGGAGAAATGAAAATTAGCCACAGAAATGAGTGATATGTGGAACCATAGGAATCAATATGGAGGGAAACACAAACACTCCACCAAATGCGAGGCAACGGATTACAAACTTGAATCTAGTAGCGAAAACCCCACGGGAAGACATAGCCATGGATTTCTCCAACTCAGAAGATGGTTGGCGACTTGATAACGACAAGTTGGAAGAAAATACTAATGCATTCAATGACGCTTAGTAGATCCAAACTACCCCGATCAGACCAACCGCAAGCCAACAGAACCCTAAGGTAGTGGCTCTCTCGAAGACATGAGAGCTTAGACTTAAGCCCATTCACCAAGATCGTTTGCAAGATAAAACACTTGGTGACAGCCGACCCCCAGGTTCCCAGACATCTGAGGCATATATCACAGACATGGTTAAGTGACTAATGGATGAAAGTAAGGATAGAAGGGATGACGAATGGGGATCCACTCCAAGTTGGACTCCTTTCACCGAAGACATTCTGAATAAGCAGCACCTCGAAAAGTTCACTGTGCTAATTCTTCCATCTTACGATGGAACGAGAGACCTAAAACCCACTTGTATAAGTGTACCTGGACGGAGCGAGTGCTTCAGATGCCTTTGATGTTGATGTTTGTCGATTTTTCTGGAGGGAAATGCTTCCATGTGGTTCACCAAGCCTCCGTCAAGATCCATCTCCACCTTCAATCAACTAGCAACAAGATTCCTTGATCAATTTAGACTTCACACGGCATAATCAAAAGATGTGATGTCCCTATACGACCTATTCCAGGGACGGAATGAATCTATGAAGCATTTTATGAATCGATTCAACATTGCAGTAACTGAAGTAAGTAATCCGAATGAAGATATGGTTTGCATGGCCTTAGTTCATGCAATTCACCTCGAAAATAAATTCAAGAAATAGATCAAAATTAAAAAACCTACAATTAGGAAGGACTTCAACCGAAAGGCTAGCTAGTACTTAAGATTGGAAGAGGCACAGGAATTAGAAAGAAAATCTGCTGATTTATGACCTACCAACATTGGGTAGAACGGTATGGCAACAAGCCAAGACATAAATACCTCTAGGACCAAAGAAGGGAAGTAGGAAAAAATGGGAATCAAAAAAGGAAGAGCCAGAATTCCAACAAGCGAAACGGAAGTAGAAAACAAAATTGTGTTCACAAAAGTAATCTGCTGAGTCGATGGGTTCAAATCGACTTAAAACCATCCGATCACTGCTCGAGATAGTGGAACCACACACATGTATGCCCTATTTACCTGCCAGGTCGACGGAAGAAAATTGACTCAAACCATTGGATCGACGGAACTCAATCCTTACCTTCTAAGAATCAGTGTTGCTCGGGCAGCAATGGGAAGGCCTCAATCAAAGCCGCGCACCTCCATAAGCCATGCATTACTTCTTAAGTCATGGAGCCACGTAATCAAAATAAGAACTCTTTATATTGCCTGAAGATTGGTAGGGTCATGAAATTCCAAACCGTTTCGGATCGACGGGTCATATCGATCCCAAAGTTTCCCACTCCATAAGCCGTGCACTCCCAAAAGCCGTGCTTTCCATAAGCCATGCATACTCTTAAAAGCTATGTATTTCATAAGCTGCTCACACTCTTAAGTACCGGTATCGTCCCGGCAATGCAAGGAAACTCGTCTATTACAGGACTGAGAAGAATCAATCCACTCCTACTATCAGGAATAATGGGCATGAATCCAGCAATGTCACATGACTACGAATCGGAAAAGAATTCTGATTGTTGACCGACAAAATCTTTGGAATCAAGATGCCCAAATCGTAGGTTACCGAAGATAGGAACTACAAAATAGACTCGGCTGCAAATATCTGAAGAGTCACACGGATCAACCGGTCATTCGTCAAGTGTTTGAAGTAAACGGCCCCGTGAAATGGTGGAACACGCACCGATACTTAAAACTAAAAACCAAGTACTTCACGATCCCGTCACTCCAAATAAATAATTTTTGCGACAATTACGGGACTGGACAGAATAACTGTAAAGAAAATTAGCATATGCATGAAATGTAGATAAGTAGACAAATAAGGTTATAATCAAAACGTCAACATTGTATTACTTATAGCATTTCTATACAAAGTCAAAATGTAGGGATCGTACCCACACAATATTGGCCAACAAAAAGGAAAATACAGATGCTACAACGACAAAAGCAATAAGTGCAAACTTTGCACTTGTACAAAACACGTATCAAACAAATCAAAATGCCCCAAAATCTGGCTCCACTGCTACTCAAGCCTTTCAATGTTTCTTTCCACCGCTCCCCTTCCCACCTTTGGTCGGAAGTTTTTCTTCCTCTCAAAATCCTTATCGGGAGTTGTGTCGATGCCTAAAATATCAACTATTTCCTTTGCACCAACATCTCCTCCCTGTTCTTCGACCTTCTGGGAAGACTCCCCATTGGTCCTTTGCTTCCGGGACTTGCGAAAGCTCCTTGATGATTTTCTCTCCTCGATCTTTTCCTTCCTGATGGCCACCATCTACTATTCAGTTTTATTTAGTTGGCTAGTTTGGTCTTCATGCTCTCGAGTTTCAGCTGTTGTGAAATCTCTTCCAAAGATACGGAAGGGTAGTCTAGACCATGTAATGCAGCAATCTTCTCGGATTCCGACCCTGGTTGTGAACCAGACACGGGTCCAGCAATCAAAGCGGCTGCAGAAACAAGTGTCGAGGCAGTAGAAATAGCAGCAAGCCAGGGTCTGAAGAAATCGATAGGTCGGTAGGTAAATAAGATGGACTTATAAGATCAACAATGGAAGCACTCAGCTCGTCTTGTTCTTGCGGCGCAAGATGAAAATTTTCGAACTCGGGGGAAACAATAAGGTTATCCGCATCAAAAGAATGGTCAAGAATTTCAACCTCATACTCCCCACCTTCTCATTCTTTATATGGCTGTACCATCTTTGTAGAAGTTCCGGTACCACCCGAGGCTTCCAAGACAGCTGTTGGAAGGGAAAACAACAAGGCAGTACTGGCAGAGCATAAACTAATCGCAAAGCTTTTTTGATGATTCGCCAAGCCAAAAAATGAAAGGCTCTAGTAGCGTTTTAGCAGTCGTAGCCACAACAGCATTGGCGACGTCCTGTTCCATCTCAATTCAAATGATCTCCCGACCCTCCATCAAAGCTTTCTTCGATCCTTCACTGAGATAGGAATCCTCCAACTCATGCTCAATGTATACATCCCCATTCTCTCGAAAATGGCCCATAACTTCTTCCCAAACCACAACAAGAGTACATGGGAATTCGAGGCCCAGATAGCTGAGGCTCCCCTGATGCAGCGTGGAGTTAACGTAGAAATTTAAGATGGTGTCATCCATCTTGTCCATCTTCTTTTCAAAAGTATCCTGTAACTCCAAGTAGTCCACTGTCATGGAAGTTTTCTCAACTTGGGTCTTCACAGCGTTAAGTTACGCGACTCTTTCCTGGAGCAAAGTAATCATTTGAGTCTAATCAGAAACGGTCTAGTCACAGGATTCCACCATGCCCACGTAATAATCAATTGTCTTTTTATAAGCTTCAACGACTTCATTATGATCATCGATAATTTTCTTCTGAGCTCCAATGGTCATGTCACGGGTTCAAGCTCCTCTTTCAGTTTAACCTCATCCATGTAGGCCTTTTTGATTTCATCTCGAAATACGATCTCTATTTTTGTGTATGCATTTTTCAGTTCCATCAGCCAGCTGGCGTTGCCTTTACTCTCTCAGAGTGCAGTATCCTTCTCCTTTGTTAATTTCTTGATTCTGGAGTCACATTCCCCTAGTGCCCTCTTATAATCATCCTTTTTTTATTCAAAAGAAAGGATCTCATGATAATTATTGCGATCCATGTCTGCCAGTTTCTTGCATAGCTTTTTCCATCCCCCAACTTGATCCAAATCACTTTGAATGTCTGGAGATAGGGTATATAGGAATCTTTATAGATTGGGCGCAGGTCGTATTTAAATTTAACCCCCTTTAGAAACCACCCAGGAAGTGTAGCTTCGAGTCTAAGGGGACTGGATGGAAGAATATAAGCTCGCCTGTTGCGAGGATTTTAAGAAACAGAAGCAGGCACTACGTGAGTTGACGAAGCTTGGGACGAAGGTGAAACTTAAACAACAAAAGCCAAAACTTCAATTTCGATAGAGATTGGGGCCAGGGAAAATTCCTGGTGCTTGGAGGGATGAGAAACGTGATCTATCTTTGGCTTCTTAAGCGGCTCTTCTCGGTCATCAGGAGTTTTTATCTTCTCCCAACCACTCTGGTAAACCCTACCCCATTCTCTGTCGTCTCAACGACGTACTTCAACTTCCAAGTCTTCTCTTCTTCTCTACTCTTCCTCAGTTTCACAGGGCTGATAGCGGCTTGAAGATCATCTTGAATAGCTTTGTGAATCAGTGAATTGTTCAAGGTCCTTGTAAAATCCATGACCTCTCATAGTACTTGATATAAAAAAATTATAATAAATAAAGAACTTTAGCGACAAGAAATGAACCTAAATAATGCATGTAAGCAAATGTGACCCTAGTGAAATGTGTAACATGTCATAGGCGGCCTAAAAGAATGTCACAAACCGGATCGAGAAGTTACCGTGGTAGAAATCAGGCTGACCCTAGACACAATATGATCGAGACGAGGAGACGATCCGCCGAACTCGAAATCTTCTCTGATGAGTTTGTCAATATCTACGTAAACGTTGCTCAAATCCCCAAAGTTAATGCTTGATTCCTTAAGCGGGGAATCCCGAAGATGCATAGTTGTCGGGGGGTGGGGCATTTTAACAAGAATCACTTAGGGAGGTGAATCCAGGAGAACGAGACTCATTACCAGAGTTTCATCATATGATTCGTAGTTTCCATCACCGAAACTTACATCAAATTCATTATCACTAGATGAGGAATCATAATTGTTACTGTTCTCAATTTCACACTTCTCCTTTACTGCTGTCACCACAACTTTGGCCTCACGCTGCTTGAATTCTTCTTCCTTCTCCTTCGAAATCGGGGGCATCCTAAGCGGGCAACTGGCTTCAGTCGTAACACCTCTTCCTTCATGAATTTCTTCTTTCGACCTGCCAAACGGACCTTCTCCTTTTGGGAGATTGCCACTTCAAAGTCGTGCGACGAAGAAGTGGAATGTGTTTTAATTTTGGAATAGGAAGGAGATGGAACCTCAATGGCCACAGCAGACCACCCGGGATGCAACAACCCATGCCGAAGCAAATTCTTGTCCGTTAGCAAAAACTTAACCGATCTCTCTTTGGCATCGGCCTTCAAAGTATGGAAAATCAGATCGAGTAATGGAGTAGGCTTCGGAATAACTACATGAAATATTCAATCTATCAGAAATCCCATAGCGACGTATTAAATCTCAATAAGTAAAAGAGAGTATTTGTCTCCCGTCGTCCAAAGACGATTAAATCCCTTAGGATACCTAACGAAGAAATACTTGGTCTTGAATTGGGACAGGCTGCTTTAAAGCTACAGCATAATCTTGCGGTTTCTTTGGGCCTCAATGAAGACGATGGACGGACATTAGTTTCTCTTCTTAAATGAGAGAAAGTATCTTAACTCATCGAAACTTGAGGCATGATTAGTGTTTGCATAAACAAGACATGAAGGAAAGTCAAGAACGCATACCTATTAGGATGGATCTGAAATGAAGCAATTCCCAGGTTTAGGAGAGTTTCCCTCAAGAAGTGATTGAAAGGGGGCACTGCTATATTTAAGCACATGTACCGGTGGCAAGAAGTGTACCTGGAAGGTGGCATATGTATGAATTCATTCTTTGATGGAAGGCACACGTCATCATTCGAATGTTATGCAGAACTTTACCGGAGATTACAAAGGAAGCTCTTTTTGGGGGATTGAGTAGAACTCTAAAATTTGGAGGAGTCTGATCTATTACTTGACCAACTTGAACCAATTGACCATATTTAGCTCAAGGTATTGAAGAATTAGGCGCTACCGAACTATTTGTGAAGACGCAACTGATGACAATTCAGCTTCTGAAAGTGTCGGACTTCCTTCACTGGACTTACCATGAGACCGCAGATGCTTCATTCTATACAACAAAACTTGTACCTAATGCGGTCAAGTAATTCTATTTTTAACTAAAAGTCCCCCTACGACACTTGAGCTCCAAATATCGATTTATGTCGACACATTGGGTTCTAAATGTTGACGTCAAGTGCGATGTGTTATCTATATGGGATGGGATCGGTCTCCTGAACACTACAAACGCTCTATCCTGTATAAATAGCCCATTCGTAGTGAAGAAAGAAGAAAACCTTCTCGTATTACTCATTAGAGTTATTTCTCCTACACTTACCCGCTATCGATTAACAATCGATAACAGATCAGCTATTCAAAGCGACGCGGGAACCTCTGCCCATTCCTTGTACACCGATCGTTCAACTATGGGACAAATCCAAAGTGAGCAACTATAGATTGATGGGTGTGAATCAAGTGGAGAAATCTTAGCATAGATCGATCTCTCCTCTCAGAAGGTGACAATAGCACAAGCTGTACACAAGACGCTACCCTAAGCTATCATAACCTCCAAGAAAAACCTAAACCAATCCGCAAGACATCGTGCTGGATTAATAATGTAAATCTGTGAAAGTTAACTCTTATTCTATGGACGAAGATAGCAAAACATGTCAAGCACTGAGACACACCCCGTATTTTGTTCCATAAAGAACTCAATACCCGTTTTACTATCTTCCTCCATAAAATCGCAATCAACTCGAATTCTCCATAACAATCACCACAAACACAATCATATCGTCAAATTGCTAAGAAAACGCCAAAATTTGCATTACCTACCTCTACAAGAGTCAAACAGAAAACTGTTGAACTTAGGTTGTTGATAAGAAGTTAGCGACCTAAGGCAGGAAAGATCAGTTGTGATCCAAGTGGGTAGGGTCGGCAGCGATCCAAAAGATGAAGCAACGAGAACTAGGGGTAGGTTAAGGTCACAGCGAGGTCAACTATGGTCGATAATAAGGAGTTCTGGAAGCAGAGATCGGCGGCGACGAAGGAAGAGATGAATGCAGAAGCGAGGTTAGGATATGAATACGTTGGTTCGGGTCGCAAGGCAGGAGGATCGAGTTGCAAAAGAATGAGATAGAAAAGGGTCAGCTTAAATGGGAAGCTAAATAGGAGATTGGACAAAAAATGCTAAGTCTTTGGATTGCTAGCGATCCATGGGCTATGGATTGCTAGTGATCTACAAATTTTCCAAGCATGATTCACGTGGTAATCGCAAGGATCGTGGAAGTTGTGGGACTGAAATTGATTTATTGTTATAAGCTATGATGATATCATAATTCAATAGAGGTTGAATAACCAAAGCCAAATTTGCAAGATGGCCTCAACATCTTCATTTTAACCTCTTGAAATGGGAACTCAAAAGCAGTAAACTCCAGAGCACACCTTGTTTCCAACAGAAATGCATACTCTTGGGGAAAATGTTATCCGGGTTTTAACCCAATAGAACTTAATGGAAGTTAGAACATCTGCGTAATGTCGAAACGACTCAAGAATCAACCAGAAGGTTAAGAAGAAGGAACCAAAAAAGGCACAAGAGGAAAAAGGAAAAAATTGCCTAAGGTGATGGATCGCTAGCGATCCATAAGAATTGCTCATGGGTCATCCATTCTTCTTGTGTCATGAAGCATTATCTTTTCTAGGCACGCCTGCGAAGTTTCATGATGTTCCAAGCAAGATAGATCGAGAAGTCAACATTCATCTGATTCCAGCAATAATTCAATGCAACTAGTACATGAATCATCATCAAAACAAAGCTTCTAGTCATGAAATTTCAATGAAAGCATCTACACAAGCCAAAAAACACAATCCAATTGAGACAGGCTAAAAATGTGCTAACATCATGGATCGCTAGCGATCCATCATATTGGGTCGATTCACCGTGAAATTTTTGGAGTATCTTCGTACCTTCAAATGTAAGTCTCTGGCAAAGCAACTTTGGCCCAAGTTCTCTCTAGCCCCTGTAAATATAATCCCACCTACAACATAAATAGAATCTTCTGGACTGGCTGTTGAAACCCTACGTAAACATTTCTTCACTCTTCTCCTTCCACACAACAGTCATTAAAAAGGTTCAACGTGATTCTCTAATGAACTCTAACACTGGCGACTTGATCTAACTTACAAAATCCAATAAAGTTGTAATCAAATTCAACTTGTACTTACGGTCAGTTCATTACAAACGTTATAAAGTGGACGTAGGCTTCACTAACAGCCAAACCACTATAAAAATCTTCTTTCTTTTTACTATTTCTCCTCGTTTTACATTTATTTTCTATAATATTGCCATGTAAGAATAGGGCTATTGCTTTCACACTCAATCTAGGCTGTTGATCCATATTTTAGGTTCACATTTATAAAGGAGCTTATTAAATAAGTTGTGAAGATATAATAAAGGAGTTTTCTAATTATATTTGGATATTATAAAAAGAGTTTTATATTTTTTAAATAAATGTTTTTAAAAGGAGTTTGTAAATATAAGGAGTTATATAAACGTATTTTATAAAAGGGATTTATAAAAATACTGGGACCCTATTTCTTTGAATGATCATTTAAATTACGGTGATATGGAAAATGTTCTTTTCATACTTAACACCGAATTTCGTGGTATGGAAACTTGTCTCTATCTTAAGAATTAAGAAAGTGTATCAAGGCAAGGATAGTTTTCTAACTTGTCTGATTTCATTGTTAATCGAGGGATAATACTATTTAAAATCAAGAAGTGATGGTAAGTATTTTAGTCTAGTTTCTATATGATCTATTTACTTACACCAAAGTGTTTGAGTTTATTTTTGTCAATGTTTAGGTTACATTTGTTTGACCTAAATAAGTATGGTTTTGGAAATGAAATCTTTCTTAAGATTGTCAATATACTTATACCGTTAAGATAAGTATATGGTACGTTTTCTAAGTTTTGAAAATGTAGTGTTTTGTGAACATACCTATACTATTGATATAAGTATATGGAAATTTTCTAAATACGGAAAGTAAAAATGTTTTGTGAATATAATTATACTATTGAGATAAGTATATCAAATATTTTCAAGTATTGAAAAGAGTAAAGGAGACTTGTTAATACAATTTTTAATAGTAATTTGATATTTACAAAATGGTTTTAATTAATGAAAAGATCAATTAAATAGGCATAATGGTTGCTTTAAGCTTAACCATGCTTTGTAAAAAGCTCTGGTTGAATTATTATTTATTTGATAATTAAATAATCGACTATCAAATGTTGGATGGTTTATAAAAAAATATCCTTTTCGGTTTGGGGAGACCAGGATAGGATATATATTATCCAAAAACCACTTCGAACCGACATAAGCATTTGAATTGGAGATACCTTGAGGATGCTCGAAGATGGAGTTCTTTGAAGTGAAAGGGATGCTTGCCACTAATGTTGAGGGCGATTCCAAAATGTATGTAACAACCAGCATATTTTATGATTACATATTTAAATGTTTTATTTAAATTTAGCATCGTTAGTCAGATTAATGTCCAAAATGCTGTTTATTATAAACAGTCGAATTAGGACTCGAGACCACTTCCATTGAGTTCAAAATGGTGTTTGCGACCTTTTTGAGTATAAACATCGATATGTTTGGAGTTGAGTTTTTGGTATTTTTCTATTGGGCTTTGGGTTTGGATTTCTGCCCACTAACCAAACAAAATACCCTAACTCCACCCCCTCTTCATTCATTCATTCTATTCTCCTAACACTCTCAAGCTAAAGGAAAATTGGGGAAAGAAGAGGAAATTAAAATTCTTAAACCCTATATCACTAGGAAATTCAAGATTCAAGCTCCAAAATCAAGGAGAAGCTTAGGTAGGCATCCTCTTCATCTTCTCCATCTCAATCTCACTTCAATTTTTAGGAATTCCAAAACCCTGACTTAGGAAATTCATTTCATTTGATAATTGATTGAGGATTCTTGAGGTCTTGTTGAAGAGGAATCGGTCTTGCTTTGTTTTAGAGCTTCTCATTCGTTGTTTTTGGGTATAAAGGTGAGTTCTTAAACTCACATCTATGTCTATACCTTTGATAGTTGTTAGGTATGAATTCCTAACATCTATTTCATGTCCACTTGCTTTTGAATTAAATTGGTTTGGCAAATTTTCCAATTTTTGGTATTTAAAGTCAAAATCTATGAAAATCCTTATGCGGATGTTTAGACTTGTTATTCAGAGTGTATTAGTGAGTCTATAGGGCTGGGTTGTCGCTTGGCATAAATCCCTAGCCATCGTCGCTTGTCCGATCGTTTCTGGTCTGATTTGGCTATCATTGGCCTAGGCTAAATCTTGCTCTGAGCTTCAGCTCAGACGTCTGGTATAACACTCAGACGTCTGGACCATCGGAATAAAAATTCCAGATGTAAAGCTTAGAAGTTTGAGCTTACTTCCCAGACGTCTGGAATGAAAATTCCAGTCTTTTAGCTCACAGGTCTAGGATAACCACCAGACGTCTGGAGCTGTTAAATTCAGCCAATTTGCCTGTTTTACATGACTTTCCATTTTATATTGATTTCTGGTGATCCAGTTGGTTGTTGTCACTTATTATCAACTTTGATGACTTCTTCTTTGGATTTTTGTGAATATCCATTTGATGGATTTGATATTGATTTTTATGGTTTTGATTCACGTCATCGTATGTGAATTTTTAGCTATTTATTGTTTCTACAATCATTTTAGTGAGTTGTCACTTTAAAATGCAAAGGTTTATATACTAGTAGTAAATACTCGAATCCTTTCACAACAATGATTTCGACGTTATTTTTAATACAAAGCTCGTTTTTTTAAAAAGCCGTTTTCCAATCTAGTAGTATGTACAAAGCTTTACCTCATTCGTATGAGAAATCTAATTAAACGACTTAGCAAAACAAGTGGTATGAAACGCTTGCGTTTTCTTTTTCAGTTAATTCTTAGACTTGTTCGATTGAAATCGTGTGACAATTTTCGAGTGGAAATCTACAATTTGTTCGTAAATATTTAAGTTAAGCCAGTGGTTATGAGACATAAAGCTAAACTCATTTATGTACTAGCTTATTGTAATTTACACTTATCGATCAATGATGATTCTTTGGTGATTTAGACTAGCGATGTGCGATGTCTCTTTGTCTGCAAACAAGAGACTACACCCTGTTAGGAGGATCTTTTACTCATAGTCCGCAAAGATGGACTATAACCTGTTTGGAGGAGTTTTGGCTCATAGTCTACAAAGGCGGACTATACCTTGTTTGGAGGAGTTTCAACTCATAGTCCGCAAAGGGGGAGTATACCATATTTGGAGGGGCTTCCGCTCATAGTCCACAATGGGGGACTATACCCTGTTAGGAGGAGCTTAGGCTCATTTTATGGGATACCGACCCATTTGTGATACACATGTTGGTGAGTTTTCATGCTCCCGTTTGTGATAGGCCTTCCCTTCCTTTTCATGCTTTCTAGATTTCTATTTATTGATTTCTGGAATTTGTGTGTTTCACTTATTTTTATGGTTTATATTGATAAGCTTTATCAATATTTGAGGTTTGGTGAATAAGCTAAAGAATATGACATTCTTTCTGGAGTTTTGAGTATATTTGAGATATTTTATGATTTTCATTGTTATCATATATTTCTGTTCTATCTCTTATCCTATCTCATTTTATATGATATTTATAGCTAGACTGACTATTTATTATTTTTCTTCTTAAATAATACTCAGGTCAGACCGAGGTGTTATAGGTGCTTCCTCTTGATTTCTTAGCTAGGACTAGTTTTTGACTTTTGGCTAACTACTTTAGCTTTGTAGTTTTTGCTCATATACATTCGAGATAGAGACTTGTTGACGTATACATATTCTTTTGTCTAGCACTTGTATATATTCTTTGTGATGTTTCTGCCTTAGTGATATGAATATTTATGACTGATTTTATGTTATGCTTATTTTATATTTGTTTACGAAGACTACATAGCCACTGTGTAGTAGCTTTGAGTTTGTATTGGTATGTCGCGTTTCCTCTTGAAATGAAAGTGATATTTTATTTAGCATATCGGTACTCGCATAAAGCAATTACACATATGGTCGCTCCTCAACAGCCTTATTCTTCGTACTAGTCGATGGCATTACTCTATAGTGTCCTTGGCTAGTATGAGTATAGAGGTGGGGCATTATAATATATGTATTAGAAGTAGTGCCTTCAGTTTGTTCATATCCTGAACAACTTGTATGGATGAATGCTAGAATTGCATTGTTACATGGAGGGCAATGTTAGCATTCCAAGTGGGATTTGCTAAATATATAAAACTTAGCCACATGCCTCATCAAAACGGGAATGACTAAAACAGGGGATGTGCTGCAAGACTATGTGGGTCGCACTCATTAGGGTATTATCATCACCCTTTCTAGATTATTATTTATGAATTTGGTTGTGCATGAGAGCACTCAGGAAAAGGTTGCAAAGTAATAGGAGTGATGAAATATTCAATACTATCCGGTAAGGGGTAGGCCGGTCTTGCCATACAGGGGGTCCATGCAAGGCCCTCGGTACATTTTATCTAGAGGTGTACTATTACAGGTGATACCCCAATAGCCTTGTTATTTATGGAATCCATTCTCCAACAAGCACTATACGGACTTCGTTGTTCCCAACTGTAACGAACCGAGCTTTCGACCCTCGAAAATCGACACTAATACGTCCACTATATCACATGTCGAACATTCAAGTGTCGGAAATACCGATTTGTTAGGGTGAAAGAAGAAGGTAGAAGAAAACTAAAAAACGTAGATTCTAACAATGTAGTGAATAATATACAATACAACAGTGATTTTACACAAAAAGAAACATCTTTATACATATATACGACATCAGAGTACACTAGACTTATCGTAAATTTGGACAGTACTAACACCAGTCTTTACAACAATAGACAAGCTATACATAACACATACGCAACTGAAGATATCCAAAATACGAGGGTACGTCCTGGGCCTCTAACTCGACTCCATAGCTCCAAAGCGTCTAAAGCTAACCTGGAAAACATGCTCGGACTGACCCAAGCATTATTTCCTTTTAACGCCCAGGTCAGTATGGAATACCAGCATGAGTAAACCCAAATCATAAAAAACTATACTGATTTATTAACTTGAAAAATCCTTTGAAATCAAAGGTATCTCGTAAGACCTCGACGCACATAAACATGGACGAGTTTTTACCTCACGATAACCAAAACATTTTATATCAAAATCCAGTGATATTATCATAGTGTCTAGGTTTAAAGTAAATAGATAAAATAGCAGAAACGCTTGCATCTCACATACTAACAAACTAGGTTCTACAATCGAAAACGTAAGGAACGTATTGGAGATTGGATTCCATACTAAGACAAGGTAAGGTACTACCTTTCGAAGGTACATCTCTAGATAAATGTACCGGGGTCTAACAAGAATATCTTATACTCCTACCATACAAGACTGGCCTACCGCTTGACTATTAGTACTAAATAAGGTCACCTTGCTTGGGCCCCAAGCATGCAAGAATAGATAATAATCTAGATATGGAATGACCATACCCTACTTGGGAGCTACCCACTTGGCCCTTCCACATGCCCGATTTTTGTCATTTTTCGGTTGATGAGGCCTGAAGATACGATTACCTTTCTGAATAGCAATCCATTATGGAATGCTAACACTGCCCTCTAGGCGTCAATACAATGCAAGCATTCATCCATTTAAGTTCGTTCTAGGTCTAAACAAAACTGAGGGCACTAACTCTACTACTTCCATTTTGGAATCACCCTTAGGATTAGTAGCACTAACCCTTGCATTTCAAAGAGAACCATCTTCAATCATTATCAAGATGCCTTCCACTCGAACGTAAACCTTGGTTTGGAGTGGCTTCGGATATATAAAGCCGATCCCGGTCTCTCCATACCAACAACCGATAATTTCCAATTGACTCATTCCCGGTTCTTTTGGAAGTAAGTATTCGAGACCTTATCGGGGAACTCGAATTTACGTTCATACTTCCTAAGTGAAATTGGGTCAAACTTGATAGTCGGCAATTTAACTATCAATAAACAAACATCCAATCATGGTTTAATTCCCAAATAGGATCCACTAAGCCTTTATTATTTCTCTTTAATTACAAAGATACTTTATAAAACTTGATCAAAAGATCTTTTCAAAACACTATTTCTAAACCCCTAATGTTCCCTTTAAACTTAGAAACAATTCACATTATTTACCAAAACATTTTGGAAATTCCCTCTTCAAAATTCCATATTAAATGGCTAACAATTCCCTTTTAAAAACTTCACCTACAATTAAATCCTTTTACTTCACATTAAAAACCCCTTTATAAATTACCAAACTAGATTTAAACTTCCTTTGAAATCTCTAAAATGATTTATAAATCTCTTTTTAATTTAAAACTATTTATAAAACTTCTTTATAAAACCTTTATAAAATTTCCTTTATAAAATACCATTTACAAATTACCTTTTGTAAAACACTTTAAGTAAACCTTCAGTAAAATCCCTTTATAAACAAGTTTTTACTTACAAATGACTTTACAACATAATAGCACAACTTGGAAATCATTTGTAAACTTTGAACTATAAAATTTATTCAAGAATTGAAGTTAATTAAAAAACATAATTTATAAATTCAAAAGCATACTTTGTAAATTCAAAAAGAGGCTTAGCAATTCCAATGGTACTAATTTAAGTTACCATTCAATTTTAATTCTATTTCACTTAACAGTTATTAACATAAGCAACAAGTATGTAAATATAACTCATATCCAAATCAGGAAACAACTTGTCAATATGAAGTAACTATCATATACATGTCCAAAAATAATAATAGCAGGCGGGTGATTTGTCCTGCTAACAGATGTCCTAACAAAATTATTACATATAGTAGAATGGTGATTTATTCTACTAACATAGCCCACACAATCAACAATCAATTTATAACAAAATGGGAATTTATTATGTTATTCTATATCCACAACAATCAAACACTTACTCTATAGCATTACGGTGATTTATTCTACTATTAGATGTCCAAACAATACAATCAATCAACACTATAACTCATTCATAGTTATTTGTCTACTTCATGGCATCAACACTTCAATTCATGTATTCAAAACTATCCTGGGAAGGAAGTTCCCTTTAAACGATTTGATTCTTAGAAAACAAGGATTTAAAACTTAAAACTCCATCTTAAAATAATTAAATTTAAGTTAAACTCTTTATTAAATCATAATTAAACTTAATTAAATCTTAGTTTAACTTAATTAAGAATTAATAAATAACTAATGTGATGTCCCGGAAATTTGGGCAATATTTATTTAATAATTTCCATTAATAATTATTTTAAAATGTGAAATAATTTAATTCAAACAGAAATTATCTTTTTAAAACTAATAATTATTTAGTTTGACAAATGTTATTCTTTTCAAAATTTATAATAATGATAATGATAATTTTATATTTGGTTAATTCTTTTCAAAAGTTAAAATTATTTAAATGATAAAATTATCTTTCTAAGCTAATTTAAAGAATATTTTGTTTATAATGTATATATGTGTATACATTGTAAATAGAAAGTTTGATTTTTAATTTTAATTTAAATTTAACAAAGATATTTTCAAAATTATTATATATATGTACGTGTATATCTTGTGAATCGGTTAATTTGATTTAAATTAGTATTGAAAACTTTTCAAAGGTTTGATTTAAAATCTATCTTATATTTTCAAAAGAAATATAAGTAAATATTTATTTTGTTTAAAAATATAATAGTTTAAGTTGTATTTTATAATAAAAATTTATTTTGTTTTATTTTAAAAATTGTTTTGAAATAGGCTTAGTTCATTTACATTAGAGTATAATATTTTAGTTTGAAACTTTGGAATAAAATGTAATTTAACTTTCTTTTCTTTTTAAAATTTTCTCTTTTGAAAATTTAGCTTTAAAAATATTATTTAAAAAATATTCAAATAACATTAAAACGTGTAATTTAATAAAGGAAGTTTATATGTAATCATTTAAAGGCTAAATATATATATAAACATTTAAAAACATGTTAAAATTAAGTAAGAAATTGATTAAGGAGAATTTTTAAAGTACATAAATTAATAAATTTATTTTTATATTAAATTGATCATGTGTTAAGCATTTAACACATAAGGGTGACACTTGTAAATCGCCTTACAAACTAAAGTAACAAGTGGCAAAGAATTTATTTATTTTAAAAAAAAAATATTGAAAATATAGATAAGAAAAATTAACAATTTATTTAGTTTAACACATTATCTTCAATTGAAAAACTAAAGTCAGATTTTAGAAAAGAAATTTCAAAACCAATTCTGTAAACAAATTCAGGTCTAAAAATTTGCAAATCCCAAATCTGTTAAAAATCTGCAAACCAGATCTGCAAAACAAATTCAATTCTCAAAATCTGAAATCTGTTAAAAGATCAACTTTAACTCATACTCAAGCAAAGAAGGATAAGGGTCAGCTGCATGCATTTAAGGCTAGGATTATCATCACCAAAATGCAGTTTAAATCAACTTGAATAGCAAATGCAAAACCCATATTCAACTAGAAATCAACAGTTCAACAAGCAGATTCAAATCTATTTTAGGAAAATGATAAAGCATCAAAGTATTCTCTACTTCTTCAATAATTATGTGAGTAAATTTCTATTTTTAAAAACAGTTCTTACTTTTTAAAAATCAAAGCTAACAAATTTATAGAACTCAAGTATCAAATGCATCCGCTTTTTAAAAAAAAATAAACTGCTGTAAATATACCTGCTCTGTTTTTAAAAATTTAAACTGCTATAAAAATGTAGATTTATCTGATGCATGTGTATTGATAGAAATAATCATGTTTGTATGATTGTATTGTGATGATATTCTGTGTATAAATATATAAATATGTATATATGTGTTGTTGTTGCCAGGTATCCGCATACCTGTTTTGTTTTTAAAAAAGATTTTTTTTAATAGAAATCCTTTATCACTTGATTTGATTTCAGTTAGAAACTAATATGTAAACAAAAAATTGTTGTTTGGCATGAAATTATGTTTATAAATCATAATTAAGATTAAATTTAAAATCTGTTTTCTCTGTAAACTGTAAGGACATTTAATATTCAAATAAGCAAATCTTAAACTTCTTAAATGATCGAAACAAGTTTATAACTTGAATGCATGTATGAAATTATGATTTTTAAAACAAAAATCACATTTTTTAGTTAACTGTTGAATGAGCTTGTCTGGGTTGAACAGAATGAGGATTTTTGGGTGTATTTGGTGATCTAGTGGTTTTTGGAAGTTGTAGTTCTTCCTGGAGGTGTAGGGCTGATGGGTGAGTAGGGGAAAATTGTCGGGTAGGTGGTCAGAGGTTGGTGGAGACGGTGGTTGTTCATCTCAGTTTCTAACCCTAGTTCTTAGGTGGTCGAAGTTTTGATGCTTCTCTTTATCTCTATTGCATCGAGTGATGCAAGGCTTTGGAAATGGGAAGAGGAGTCGTAGATGGAGGGTTGGCCGGAGTCACAGTGATGCTGATGATCGGAGGAGAGGTTGCGCGTTGTTGATAGGTTTGGGAAGGTTTGCTGTATGGTGTTTCCAAGTTTGGCTTGGCTGTCTCGTTTGTGATTTCGAGCTGCAAAGGGATTTCTGGTGGTCGTGATCAGGTGTGGGGATGGTCGACGACTTGGTGAAGAGGGTTATGGTGGCTGGAAATCGCCAGAGTGCCGGTGCATATGCACCATGTATATGTTAATTTCTGATGAACTATTTTGGATTGTGCACGAATGTGTCTCGATTTTTACTCTAGTATTCGAGTAGTTTACTCGGAGTAGTTAGGATGTGGACACGAAGTAATTATTGAGGGGTCTCGGGTATTGTTTGGGTTCAGGTTTATAAACTTGACAGTGTTGTTTTTCTTAAATTTTGAATGAAATTCAAATTTTAAAGTAGGATTTAAATAGGGGTTTTAAAATGTAAAGTTTAAATTTGAATTCAAAGGAACTTTTGAATCCTAAGTTTTTAAAATGAGAATTTTTAAATTTAAAGCAAAATTTTAAATCAAGTCTAAAATATGGTTTCAAACTTACTATGAATCCAGATTTGAATTTAAAACAGTTTGTAAATTTAAAATGTTGAACATTTTTAAATGTTTAAAGTAGATTTTAAAAATGAGTTTGTTTTCAAATAAAAGTTTAAACTTGACAAAATTCTTTATAAAGATTTCTTTAATAATTGAATAAAAATTTGGAAGTTAAATAATCAATGTATTTTTAAGCTTATTTTCTTTTAATAAAATTAAGTAAATTAGTTTAAAACTTTTTCTTATATAAGTATCTTATATAAGTAATGATTATTCTTCACTTTTATTTTAAGAGATAAATTCATTTAAAATTGGATAAATGTTTAAATAGTTAAACATTTTGAATCCTAAATTTTTAAATGGAATTTGAATTTAATTTAGAAATGTATTGGTTTAAATACATTTGAATGTTAATGAAGTCATTATTAAGGTGAATGAATTATTTTAGAAATAATTAAGATAATAAAGAATTTAATTTATAAAAGAATTAAGGAATAATTTATTTATTAAATTAATGTTTTAGATTAATTTATAATTAGGGATGGTTAATAATGATTAATATAATATAAATTTCTTAAGTAAGTAATTAAATAAAATGTTGTTAATTAGTAAAGATAATTATCTAAGGATAATTAAGTAATTAATTAATGTGATTAATTTTGATAATTAATTAGATTAATTAATTGAAGATAATCAATTGTAAATTGTTAAGCATAATTACTTGATAAAAGTAATTAAGGGATTAATTACTTATTGTAATTAATTATGATAATGTGATTAGTTTAAATTAATTAATTTAGTTTAATTAATTTAAGATAATCATTTGATGATTTAATGAGAGTAATTACTTAACGTAATTAATGGAGCATAATTACTTAGAGAAGTAATAAATGATAATTACTGGAATGTAATTAGTGAAAATGATTTTTAATGAAGTAATTTGGGTAATTACTTTTGTAATTAATCAAGGGATTAATTAATGGAGATAATTAATTATGGGATAATTAATTTGTTATGAGTAATTAAGGGTAGTTAATTACTAGATTGATATTAATCAATGGTGATTAATAATTGTATTTTAAATTTTAGATTAATTACTAAATGTAATTAATTTTAAATTAAGTAGATTTAAATAAAAATTAGAGATCATTAATTAATATAATTAATGATGTAATTAAGAATTTTTTAATTAAGGAGTAATTAATAATTAAGTGATTAATTAATATAATTAATTAAGGATAAATGTAATTAATTATAGTTAATTAATAAATAAAGTAATTAAATGTTAATTACTAATGATTAAGGTTAATTATTTGTGAAATTAATTAAAGACTAATTACTTATTGTAATTAGAATGATTAATCAAAGGTGTTTAATCAAGATGAATACGTAGAGAATGATTAATTAACTAGGTTAATTAATTAATGGATATATAAGCAGGATTTATATATGTGTTAATTAATTTAATTTATTTTAAATTAATTAGAGATAGAAGTAATTAATTTAATTCATTTTAAATTAATTATAGATGATGGTTAATAAATCATTGCTTATGGATGATATTGATATTTCATTGAATGGTTGTGATCTCAGAAATGAGATGAGTAATATCTATATGATATGGATGCTTAGTTAAAGTATGATAATATGGATTATCTTTTTGTGATGATTATCTGGTTATGATGATTATCTGTTTGTGATGATGATACGGGTTATCAGTTTATGATGATGAATGTGATTATCTATTGTGATATGTGAATTATCTATCTGTGTGTAAATAGATAATGATGAATTGAATTAATTGTTCAAACTAAATTCACTTGGACATTAAGATGGCGTTTGGATTTCGATGAGACTGGGATCGGGTTTTCAAATTTGAAATTCCGCAAACCATATCGATCCAAAGTAAACGTTAGGTCGTGAATCTCAAGTGAAGAGTGAAGACTCGAGGTGTAAGGACTATTCATGTTAATACTCTGAAGGTGATTCCAATATGAGTTTAACGGGGGTAGTACTTTCAGGTTCGAGATGGTGATTCAGAATGCAAGGGTTATGGTCGTTAACTCTGAGGGTGATTCCAAAACGAGTGTAGCGAGATAGTGCCTTCGGTTTCGTTCGAACCCGGAACGAACTTGTATGGATTGAATGCTTTCAGAACATCGTCAGGTGGACGATGAGCATTCTAAGATTAATGTGTCCTATAAAGGTAATCGTAGCCTCAAGCCTCATCAACCGAGAATGACTAAAACAGGGGAGGTGCAGCAAGGCTATGTGGGTCATGCCTAAGTAGGACGAGATTTACCGCTGTCTAGAGGTCCCTTTTTATTTCGGTTGTGTGGCAGTTGGCGACGGCCAATCTGCGGGGTGGTCTTGTTCGGGACTGTCCAGTAAGGGATGGTTCCGACTTTCTGTTACAGGGGATTGGGAGTGATCCTCGGTACGGTGATCTAGGCCACGTACTGTGACGGACGGTACCCCGGTAGCCCTGCCATTGATGGAATCCAAAATCCAATAAGTGCCTGTACGGTTTTGATTGTGCCCAACTATGTTGGAACGTGAGATGTAAGCATTCCAGCTATTTTTGTATTTTATTTTGAAAACCCTAGACACTATTATAATATCACTGGATTTCCTATCAAATGTTTTGGTTAGCGTAAGGTAAAGACTTTTCCATGTTTATGTGTGGGAAGTCTTACGTGATACCCTTTGTTTTCAAAGGATTTTCTAAAGTTAAACAACTTTAAACCCGTTTACTCACACCAGACCCATGTCTGACCCAAGTGTTTATTTTCTGTTTTATTAAACTCTTGGGTACTCATATTATGTATGAGTAGTCAAGTGATTCAGGATTTCTTTGACGAATTATGGAGGAGAAATGGAGCAGGAGGCTTCAGCGTGTAGATATATATAGTGGTTCCGTTGTGTTTGAGTTGTATCTGTTTTCTCTGATGTACTTGAATTGTAATAACTAGACAAGTGTTTATAACTGTCTAGTTTGTGCTGTATTAGCTGTATGACTCTGATGTATGTGATATTATGTATTGTTTTATGTGATATAATATAATTTATTCGTTTCGCTGTGAGATTCTGATGTTGTTTGTTTCTTTCTTTTCTACTTTTTCTCTTTTCTATCCCTTTCTTTCTTCTTAATGATGCGTCTTTCTATGGAATGTAAGGCGGGTCGTTACAATTAAACCTTTAAGTAATTATTTAACCCCTAATTAACTATTAATTAAACCCAAATTAATAATTTACTAATTATTAAATAATTAATTAAACTTCATTAATAATTAAATATTAATTGATCTTAATTATTTTATAAAATAATAATAGTAAAATAATTTCTAATTAAAACTTTAATAATAAATTAATTACAAATTAATTAATAATTAAACTTTAACCAAATAAAATTTACTTAAAATTAATCCTTAGTTAAGTAATAATTTATTAAATAATTAACCTTTAATTTAATAATAACTAATTAAATATTTCATACTATAATTAAATAATAATTAAAGTAAATAAATTGATTAAATAAAATTAATTACCCTTTTTAACCTAAGAAACTTAGTAATTAAAACTTCTTAATTAATAAATGATTAACTTACTTAATTAATAGAAATTTATACTAAATAGTTAACCCGATTACTTAATTAATTAAAAAATAATTATTCTTAATTAACCAATTAATTTTAATTAGTAAACCTTCTTAATTAAGTTAAAAATAGCTTAAGTATCGCTATCTTATTTTGAACGGATTTCCAAAACATTTTTAAAAGAAAACTTGGAACTTGAAAATTTGAAATATCCGCACTCTATCCATAGCGACTATCGCTGTGGGTACAATAACCTAGGATTTATTTCTAAGTTATTATCCCAAAACTCAAACTTTTCAATCTTATTTACTAAAGGAAGATATTTTAAAACTTTTGGAAAGTTTGAAAACAAATTTAAGAAAAACAAATCAAATCTTTACTAAAGCAACAAGTAAACGATTTGATTTGCAATCCAATCTCAAGTCCACTTCACTTTCAAGATACTACCTTCTATATTCTCAC
This sequence comes from Allium cepa, assembly GCA_030765085.1. Classification (NCBI taxonomy): domain Eukaryota; kingdom Viridiplantae; phylum Streptophyta; class Magnoliopsida; order Asparagales; family Amaryllidaceae; genus Allium; species Allium cepa. The sequence continues at coordinate 569,358,014 of CM060929.1, forward strand.
AATCACATATCCAAATTCACAACAAATCAACCCGATTCAATAACATAACCAAATACCACCTTATACCGATCATCATTTAAACATATCCATTTCAGTGCTAATGCTAACCCATATGTTAGCACTAATCAACATATTTCAAAAATACCAAGATCCAATCATATATGACATACATATAGATTTACAATCAACATAAACATATAAGATAAAGTTCTTTCCACATAAATTAGAAATTCACTCACCTTAAAGCTCGATAAAATTCCATTCAAATCCTAGAAACTGAGCTCGAAAATAGGACTTTCTGATGGATTTTTGGATCCCTTACTCCTGGATTTTTAAAAAGTGAATCAAAAGGAAAGTTTTAAATTATTATTTCCTCTATTATTTAAAAAAATTTACTCAAAAAGGTTAAATTTTGGGGAAGTTATGGTCAAAACTGTGAGGGGTATTTTCGGATATCAAAATCTAGGTTCAAAAACACTCCTGTAAAAATTAAATTTTTGAAGCATCTAAGCTCGAAATCAGAAAAAGTGATAAACTAAAAAGTTGTATCCACTAGAAATATACATGGTTTGAAATAAATAAAATCTTAATTTGGTGGAGTATATAAGAAGTTATGGACGAATGCAATTGCGATAAAAATTGAGAAATATGAATGGAAAAGAAGGAGTTTGAAGCTAAGTTTAAAACTTGTAAATATAAAACTTGAAAATGTTAAAGGAAGCCATTAGAGAGTTTTGATGCTTTAGGAAGAAGAGACTTAGAAAAATATTGCAAAAAGAAATGAAAAATGGAAGAAAGAAATAAGAGAAATGCTTATATATATACATAATAATTTAAAATAATCTTGTCCATTCACATCACTCCTTTTATAAATAAATATTTATATATATTTATTATGTATTGTTACATAGGTCTCTTTATAAATACACACACACACACACACAGATATATATATATAATATATATATATATATATATAATTTTTAAGTGTTGACATATCGGTCTCTTCATAAATATATATATTATGTGTTGTCATGTCAGTCTCTTTATATATATATAATTATTATGTGTTATCACATCACTTATTAAACAAAAATTAATAATTAGATAATATTTTTAAGTATATTATTATATAGTTAATTAATTGTAATATATATGTATATATATAGTGCATAAAGATGAACATCGTTTCTGATAACTTTCCGTTGTTGAAAAGTCGAAATTCCAGAAAACGTTCTTCGGTCATATTTTATATTTTTGTACGAAATATTTAATTTGGTAAAAAAATTTTGAAAACAACTTTACCATTGTTATTAATTGATTAAAAAAAGTTTATTTATCTATAAAAATTCATTTATTGACTGTATAAAATATAAAATTGCCTCGTTTAAGTGACCAAAATCCTGGGTCGTTACGTTCTACCCCCTTAAAAATATTTCATCTCCCAAATTACACCTCAAGAACATCCTGGTGCTATCCATAAGTCAGCGTGATGTTCATAGATCATTCATAACAAAATCTAATTCAATCGCCACTCGAATACATAACTTCACCTCCGAACTAGTATCGCTTACCCTTTTCTCTAGTGCGGACTCTAATCAGGTTCCTTGATTTGGAACCTCTGTTCTCGCTGCATAGTCAGACACAATGATAGAAAAATTTTGTCCCCTACCAAAAATCCTCGTCAAATGCTTGCCTTCAAAAATTGAGTAATAGATCCTTATTCGAAAGGGTGTAAAACACCTCAAAATCATATACTCGAATTTTAGATCAAAACTACATGAGAAAAAGAAATGATCTACGCCCATCCTACGCATCATTTAATTGGTTCTCCCTAATACCAATTCTATTTCCACAAAAGCTATTTATGAAAACATTTCATAAAACTAACTTATGTTCAACTTGGATAATACACCATTACGGCCTAAGAATATATGCCCCCATCTAGTCCACTATTCCATTTTAAATTTATCTCCTTGAGAAAACCAAAGATCCAAATACTCGGCTTTTATTTCAAAATCTTTTTGAAATGAAACTCTATATTTTAATCATATAACATAACATACATATAGCTGGAGTAACTCCAAATGATATTAAGGAACTGGGCATCATCAAATAGTATCATACTTTCCCTTAACAAGAAGGGTAATACTCAAGAGAAATGTTTACCATCCGAACATATCTCTTCTCGAATTTTAATTTATTTTCAAGCCACTCGAACTAGTTAACTTAAAAATATTCATTTTTATTTCCAAATCCTATTTTTGAAACAATACTTCACTTTTTTCAACAAAACATTTATCATCAGGTTGCTTTGAGTTCATTCGGGTGAACTTGTTTTGATTGTACCATAATAAAAAGGATAATTTATTATGTATCTCACAATGTTCGCCTAGGAAAACATCCAATCGTCACTTAAAACATTAATCTGATCATCACAAAACAATTAAGACTTGTTCTCCGTACCAATCCAAAGAAAACACTCCTTAACATTTTCATTCCAAAATTTCATACTAGAACCCAAAATTGTTTTCAAATACTACTATTTTTATTTTCCCAAAATCTTGAAAATCATTTTCCCAAAAGCACCGGGATTTAGGTTCTCAAATTTTCAACCTAAATTCTTCCAACTTAAATGATACGTTTTATAAACCCATTTTATAAATCACTTCTACTAAATGATTTTAAATATCCATCTCAAAATATTCTAACTTTTAAATCAAATTCTACCTCAATATTAACATCGAACGCCCTATAGTCAACAGTCAAGGTGTTCGTTTCCAATTTTTTCCCTATTCCTATTTACCCAATCCGTATCTTAAAAAGAAAATATACTAACAATAGTCAATGCTGAACTAAACGAGCATGACTAAAGCAATCCTAAATGATAATAATTACATATTATTATCTCCTAACACCCAACTAACTATACTACACTATTTGTGAAAATCATTCCATTTTATATATAAAATACATTCTAGATAAATTTATTTCATTTACCCAATTTCAAAATAACACTGTGTCGATTAAACTTGTTTAGTTGTTTAGGAAATCCCTATCGAAAATGTTGGCCAAACACATCGACCAGAATTCTTAAGCCACTCAACAGATCAAACAACACAATATAAAACATATTATATCACTAACAAATATGAACTCTCATATATATATATATATATATATATATATATATATATATATATACAGACACAAACTCATTCTAGGGTGTCACTTAACCCCACCAAAGCCAAGGTTCTCTCTTAACCTTCAGCTCTGACACTAAATGTAATGAACTGGGCTTTCGACCCTCGAAAATCGACACTAATACGTCCACTACATCACATGCCGAACATTCAAGCGCTGGAAATACCGATTTATTAGGGTGAAAGAAGAAGGTAGAAGATAAAAGAAAACTAAACAAAACAGAATCTCACAACGCAGTGAATAATATATAATACAACAATGATCTTTACAACATCTTTATTCTTATATACAACATTAGAGTACATTAGACTTATCCTAAATTTGGACAGTTATAACGCATGTCCTTACAACAACGGAAAAGCTACACATAACACATAAAAAGCTAAAGATATCCAAAATACGATAGTATGTCTTGGGCCTCCAACTCAACTCCATAGCTCCAAAGCATCTAAAGCTAACCTAGAAAACATGCTCGGTTTGACCCGAGCATTATAAGGAAATAAAGCCCAGGTCACTCAGGAATACCAGTGTGAGTAAACCCAAATCACAGAAAAACTCTACTAATTTATTAACTCAAAATATCCTTTGAAATCAAAGGTATCTCGTAAGACCTTGCTGCACATAAACATGGGCGGGTTTTTACCTTACGATAACCAAAACATTTTATATCAAAATCTAGTGATATTATCATAGTGTCTAGGTTTAAATAGATAGATAAAATAGTTGAAACGCTTGAATCTTACATTCCAACATACTAGGTTCTACAATCGAAAACGCAAGGCACGTATTGGAGATTGGATTCCATACCTTGACAAGGTAAGGGACTACCTTCGGAAGGTACATATCTTGATATATGCACCGGGGTCAGAGAAGAACATCTTGTACCCCTGCCACATAGGACTAGCCTACCATTTGACTAATAGTACCGAATATGGTCACCCCGCTTAGGCCTTGAAGCATACAAGAAAAGATAATAACCGATCTAGATTTGGAATGACCATACCGTACTTGGGAGCTACCCACTTGGCCCTGCTGCATCCCCGATTTTTGTCGTTTCTCGGCTGATGAGGCCTGAAGATACGATTACCTTTCTGAATAGCAGTCCATCTTGGAATGCTAACACTACCCTTCAGGCGCCAATGCAATGTTAGCATTCATCCATACAAGTTCGTTCTGGGTCTGAATGAAACTGAAGGCACTAACTCTACTACATCCATTTTGGAATCACCCTCAAGATTAGTAGCAATAGCCCTTACACTTCAAAGAGCTCCATCTTCAATCATTATCGAGATATCGTCCACTCGAACATACAAGTTGGTTTGGAGTGGTTTTTATACATATAAAGCCGATCTTGGTCTCTCCATTCCAATAACCGATAACTTCCGATTGACTCATTCCCGGTTCTTCTGAAAGTAAGTATTCGAGACCTTATCGAGGAACTCAAAATTACATTCAAGCTTCCTAAGTCAAATTGGGTCAAACTTGATAGTCCGTTATTTAACTATCAATAAACAAACATCTAATCATGGTTTAATTCCCAAATGGGATCCACTAAGCCTTTATTAATTCTCTTTAATTAAAAAGATACTTTATAAAACTTGATCAAAAGATCTTTTCAAAACACTATATCTATACCCCTAATGTTCCCTTTAAACTTAGAAATAATTCACATTAATTACCAAAACATTTTGGAAATTCCCTCTTCAAAATTCCATATTAACTAGCCAACAATTCCCTTTTAAAAACTTCACCTACAATAAAATCCATTTACTTCACATTCCAAACCCCTTTATAAATTTCCAAACAAGGTTTAAACTTCCTTTGAAATCAATAAAATGATTTATAAATCTCTTTCTAATTTAAAACTCTTTATAAAACTTCTTTATAAAATTTCCTTTATAAAATACCATTTACAAATTATCTTTTGTAAAACACTTTAAGTAAACTTTTAGTAAAATCCCTTTATAAACAAGTTATTAATAAATGACTTACAACATAATAGCACAACTTGGAAATCATTTATAAATTTTGAACTCTAAAATTTATTCAAGAATTGAAGTTAATTCATAAACATACTTTATAAATTCAAAAGCATACTTTATAAATTCAAAAAGAGGCTTAGCAATTCCAATGGTACTAATTTAAGTTACCACTCACTTTCATTTCCAATTCATTTAACAGTTATTAATATAAGCAATAAGTATGTAAATACAACTCATATCCAAATCAGGGAATAACAGGTCAATATGAAGTAACTATCATATACATGTCCAAATAACATAATAGCAGGAAGGTGATTTGTCTTGCTAATAGATGTTAAAACAAAATCATTAAATATAGTAGAATGGTGACTTATTCTACTAACATATGTCCATACAATCAATTTATACCAGAATGGGAATTTATTATGTTATTCTACATCCACAACAATCAAACACTTACCCTATAGCAGAACAACGATTTATTCTACTATTAGATGTCCAAACAATACAATCAATCAACACTATAACTCATTCATAGTTAATTATCTACTTCATGGTATCAACACTTTAATTCTTGTATTGAAAATAATCCTTGGAATAGAAATTCCCTTTAAACGATTTGATTCTTAGAAAACCAGGATTTAAAACTTAAAACTCCATTTTAAAATAACTAAATTTAAGTTAAACTCTTTATTAAATCATAATTAAACTTAATTAAATCTTAGTTTAACTTAATTAAGAATTAAGAAATAATTAAACCATTAAGTAATTAATTACCCCTAATTAACTATTAATTAAACCCAAATTAATAATTTACTAACTTTTAAATAATTAATTAACCTTCATTAATAATTAAATATTAATTATTTAATAAAATAATATTGGTAAAATAATATTTAATTAAAACTTTAATAATAAATTAAATAAAGTTAATTAATAATTAAACTTTAATTAAATAAACATTTACTTAAAATTAATCCTTAATTAAGTAATAATTTATTAAATAATTAACCTTTAATTAAATAATAATTAATTAAATAATAATTAATTAAATAATAATTAATTAAAAATTTAAATTATAATTAAATAATAATTAAAGTAATTAAAATTAATTACCCTTTTATCCTAATTAAGTCAGTAATTAAAACTTCTTAATTAATAAATGATTAACTTACTTAATTAATATTAATTAATACTAATTAGTTAACCCGATTACTTGATTAATTAATAAATAATTATTCTTAATTAACCAATTAATTTTAATTTATAAACCTTCTTAATTAAGTTAAAAATAACTTAAGCATCGCTAACTTATTTTGAAAGGATTTCCAAAACATTTTTAAAAGAAAACTTGGAACTTGAAAATTTGAAAAATCCAAACTACCTCCAAAGCGACTATCGCTGTGGGTGCAATAACCTAGGGTTCATTTCTAAGTTGTTATCCCAAAACTCAAACTTTTCACTCTTATTTACTAAAGGGAGAAAATCTAAAACTTTTGTAAAGTTTGAAAACAAATTTAAGAAGAAAAAAAATCAGATCTTTACTAAAACAACAAGTAAATGATTTGATTTGCAACCAGATCTTATGTCCACTTCACTTTCAAGATACTGCCTTCTATATTCACACAATCACATATCCAAAGTCACATACACAACAACCTGATTCGATGACATAACCAAATCCCAGCCTATACCGATCATCATTTAAATATATCCATTTGAGTGCTAATGTTAACCCATACATTAGCGCTAATCAACATATTCCAAACATATAAGATCCAATCATATGTCACATATATATAGCTCTAAACTCAACATAACATATAAGAGAAAGTTCTTTCCATATAAATTAGGATTTTACTCACCTTAAAGTTCGATAAAATTCCACTCGAACCCTGAAAACTGAGCTCGAAAATAGGCCACATTCCCATGGATTTTTGGACCCCTTACTCTTGGATTTTTAAAATGTGATCAAAGGAAAGTTTTAGACTATGATTTCTTCAATTATTTAAAAAAATAATTACTCAAAAAGGTTAAATTTAGAGGAAGTTATGGCCAAAACAGTGAGGGGTATTTTCTGACATCAAAATCTAGGTTCAAAAACACTCTTGCAAAAAAATGAATTTTTAGAGCATCTAAGCTCAAAATTAGAAAAAGTGGTAAACTATAAAGTTGTAGACACTGGAAATATACATGGTTTGACGAAAGAAAATCTTATTTTGGTGGAGTATAGAAGAATACATGGTCGAATGTAATCTTAATTTGAGTGGAAAGGAAGGAGTTTGAAGCTAAGTTTAAAAAGTTTAAAACTTGAAAACATAAAACTTGAAAATGCAAAAGGAGGCCATTAAAGAGTTTTGAAGCTTTAGGAAGAGGAGACTTAGGAAAAAATTGGAAAAAGAACTGAAAAATGGAAGAAAGAAATAAGAGAAATGCTTATATATACACATAATAACTTATAATAATCTTGTCTAGTCACATCACTCCTTCTATAAATATATATTTATATATAATTATTATGTATTGTAACATCAGTCTATATATATATATAATTATGTGTTGTCACATCAATCTCTTTATAAATATATATATATATATATATATGTTATTATTATGTGTTGTCACATCAGTCTCTTTATATATATATATATAATTATTAGGTATTGTCACGTCACTTGTTAAATTAAAATTATTAATAAGATAATACTATTTAGTATATTATTATCTAGTTAATTAATTCTTATGTATATATATATATGTGTGTGTGTGTGTCTATATATGTAATACACAGAGACGAAAAACGTTTTAGACAACTTTCTAGTGTCGAAAAGTCAAAATTTTGAAAAACGTTCTTCGGTCACATTTTTTATTTTTCTACAAACTATTTAATTTGGTAAAAAATTTTTGAAAATGGCTTTATCATTATTATTAATTGATTAAAATGAACTTATTTATCTATAAAAATTCATTTATTGACTATGTAAAATATAAAATTGCCTTGTTTAAGTGACCAAAACCCTAGGTCGTTACACCAACTATGTTTGAACATGAGATGCAAGCTTTCTAGCTATATTCATAATTTACTTTAAACCCTAGACATTTTAATAATATCATTGAATTTTCTATAAAATGGTTTATTTATCGTAAGGTAAAAACCCTATGTGTTTATGTGTGGCATGGTCTTACGACATAGCTTTATTATGAAAGGTTTTATAACATTAAAATTCATTTGAAGTGAGTTTCTTGTTCTGGTTTACCAGACTTATCCAGGCATTATTTTCTTATAATGCTTGGGTTAGATTGAGCATATTTTCATATTTATATATGGAAGCTTTGGAGCTTTAGAAGACGAGCAGGATGCCCCAGAGACGTGTTCACGTATATTTTATTTCCTCTTCATTTATTGTTTGTATTTATCAACAATTGTGGGGGCATATTGTAATAACTATCCAAGCTAATGATGGACTAGTTTACTCTGATTGATGTATATATATATTATAGTTTTTCTTTTGTAAAGATCTGTTGTATATTATATATTACTCATCATAATGTGAGATTATGTTCTGTCTTTTTCTTCTTTTTCCACCAACAATCTTTCCAGCACCTAATTGCTCGGCACATGAATACCGTGGATGTATTAGCGTCAACTTTTTAAGATTGAAAAGATGGAACGTTACAAATGGTATCATAGCTTAGGTTGAGCGAACACTTAGGCTTTGGGGGGATAGACTCATTAAAGATAGGGTTAGTAATACCCTAAGATGAGTTTGAGTGTATATATATTAGAGCGCGCATTTGTTAGTGCTATAAAAATGTTTATATTTTGTTGATTTATCGGTTGAGTGTTTATGAATTATGATCGATACAGAAGGAATAATAGTATCAATATGGGTTTCTAAAATCTTGAACAAGGCAAACAACATAGTATTATTTTTAAATTAGGCAAATAAAATAATTTTACCTTGATAATATTTGATATATAAAGCAAAAAAATTTAGGAAATTTATATAGTAATCTATGATGTATTTGTTAGGAAATGATAATATTCAATTATTATCATTTATTGTTTGATTAGTCTTGCTCGGCTAGTTTAGGAGTATTGACTATTGGTTTGATTGATTTTTGGGCTTAGATAGCTTATGGGTGTTTTTTATTTGGGCTGAACTAAATATGAACACCTTGTGAATCCAGTTTCGCATTTGAAGGCGTTCGATGAATCGGTTTGGTTAAAATTAAAATCTGATTTTAATAAAAGTTGTTATTATAATTCAAACAAAGATATAAATTTCTGAAATGTTCTTATATAAGAAGTAACCTTACATAAGTTTTATTTATGAAGATAAGCTTTATAAATAAAAAGGATTTAAAGTTGAGAACTTTAGAACTTAAGGCCTCGTTTGTTTACATTTTTAGTTTTTGATATTTAGTTTTTTAAGTCCATTTTCAGTTTTTCATTTTTAATGTTTTTAATATTATGGGAAATGTATTTCGTTTTGCTGTTTTGAAAAACAATTTATAAACAAAAATCAAAAATAAGATTCCAAAAAAAAAAAAGATAATTTCAAGTTTGTGTGGAATTTGGCTATAAAATATACAAAAGAACGAGATAATATCATTTCTAGCATGTCTTCGCGGTTGAATGTTTCAGTTGATAAACACATAAACTTGTACATATGCACTAAAATAAGATAACTACCCTCAAAAAATTTCTAACAATTTTGAATTATGAAATTCAAATATGAAAAAAAAGAGTTTACATGAGCACAAAAAAGATGAAAGCCACATATATACTCCTCAAGTATATGGTCTATAAATGAAGAGTAATAGTATTTCTCCATGATACAATAAAACAAAGGCATTTCATACAATTGACATGTCGATTGCACTTGTACTTATTTATGGAACTTAGTAAGTAAGACGAAACTACATAGATTTATGAAGAAAAGCTTGCCGCCTTCAATGTCCACAACTCTTTTGTCTATAACCAAATTTATAATATACCTTTGTTTTCTACAGTGACATTATTCTTTACTTTCCTATTCTGTCTCTATACTAGCTGACTGTCTTTTTGAAGCATCTACTTTCTGCTTTCATCTCCATTGGATGCCTGCGTTCAAAGAATATACACATCTTTTTAGAAGCATTTATCAATTGTTTTGAACAGTTATGTCATAAGACCTTCAGCAATATCAAAATCTTCATCATGAGAGTTTAATAAACTTAAATAAGGATTGTTAGTACTAAAAATTAATTCAAATTATATAAACCGTATCTATTTTGTCAGCGAATTGGGTTGCAAAAGGTTGAGTGGGCATTCTAAATTATCGATATATTGAATGGTATCTAG